>CM070076.1:25980717-27180717 GCA_036250285.1 Pyrocoelia pectoralis | reverse complement strand
AGTGGCCGGCGAAAAGATTTTAAAGAGATTTAGAGATTTTTTAGAGATTTTGAAATTTTCTGTCTGGGCTGGTTATGAATTAATTTAGTAATGATTTCTGCTGACTATCTGGACTTTACAAAGCTAATGTATCTACTCTAAACAGTAGGTTAAAGACGTTTGGAAAATATTAATTTTTGACTTGATTACTTGATTACCAATTAGATTCTGATGCCAAAAATCAGCGCAATATACGTCGGCAAACACATCGAGTTTCCGAACCAGAATGAAATAGTTGCTCTGGCTTCCGATTTTCGGTGTCGACTTTATGCCGATTTAAACTCCAAAATATACCAACTAAAATATTTTATAGCTTTGTACAAATACTGTCTGACCAAAGAATTAGGAGGTGATGGAAGAAGTATTAGGTACTGTTGAAACCGTGAGATTCAAACGTAGTTTTTCGACTTTACAATAAGGGGACAAGAAATTAGAATTAATTTTCCCTAAACTTTCGTCGTGGAACTCCATAAGTAATTATTGTAGTAATAAATAAATAGTGGAAGTACTTGTATTTATTATTACAATTTATTAATTAGAACAAAAGAACACAAATACGATGTAGGTTTTTGAAACAATATGCCGATGGAAAGGTAACAGCAAAAATGTCATAAATTAGGTTCCCTTAGGTCATTTCTTAAAGTTTCTGTATATTTTGGCTGTAAAAAGGATCGAGAATGAGTGATTTTAGGGAACTGGTTTTTAATCATTTCTATGCCGTACTTAAGTAATATCACTTCTTCGTCAATGGTTGGTTCTGAGCTGACTGTTGCGCTAGAAGCGGAATATAGTTTCCGTGAGTTTTATCTGGCAATAGCGCATGCTTTAGGTGATATCCCTTAGTTCATGTGTGCAAAGTGGTTAGCAGTCTTAAAACAAGCCAAAATTTGTACATTTCTTGTTAAAAAAATCAACATTCGATTACTTTGAAGCTTAGGATTAAACCAATGCGATCGTATGCATCTCTTAAGGTTGAGTATGAAAAAAGGGGTTTAGTAAGATCCAAACCTAGACAGTCAGTCGGGGGTTAGAGGCATCAGGCAGCCATGTGGTCAGTTCGGCACTGATTGGAGATATTTCAGTAACTTCGATTCGTGTTCTGATTGCTTCCATTTCCGGACACAATGGCGTTTTTACAATCGAAGCTATTAACGATTTGGCTAGAAAATGTCGGCAATCTCATTTCTGGGTTCATACTCGTCAATGAGGGCAATGGACATTTTCAAAAGCTTAGACAAAGAGGTGTAGTAGCGAACCTTCCGAAGGCTCATTAGGTAACCTGTCTAGGTGATGATAATCAACAACTTTTGCTCAAATTTCTATTATTATTATCCATACTATAAATTTGTTTGTGAGAAACTTGTCTGAAAAAACTGTAAGAGCTAGAGTCTAATATGTTGCAGGGAGATATGTTAGGTACATGGGATGGTTTATGGCCAATGATCTGATTCAGATTAGATCCGGTTTTCCTTGGGTCAAAGGTCATTAAGTAAAAAATTGGTTTTTTGGAACAGAGTTTAGGCCTATCCGATAGAGTTTGATGAGCTGATGTAATAAGGGCCAAGTTATCCAGCGGGTACACCGTTTGGCCGCTACACATATGGAATTTTATTTCATCGTTTATTGACTCCTAAAGCTGGAACATACGAGGTGTTTTTTGCTCTTCTCAATAATTATCTTACGTAAAAAATAATGCACTTAAGACGATCAAAATCATTTCACAATTGTAGTAAGGATTCAAGTTTTGATTTTCCCTGTCTCCTCTTTCGACAGGATTTTTCCAGGTCTCCATGGGCAAAAGCCGTTCTGAAGCCTGTTGCCACCTCGCTGAAGACTGGTTTCCTTTTCTGTCCCAGTTATTACGTTATTTAAGCCACCTCCATTGGGGGTACCTCCCTCCTTTGCGTCCCAGTCTTCGAGACAGGTTTAGTAGGCGAAGCACTTTGTTGCCTAGAACTCTCAGATTGTCCCACTTTGGAAGATAAGAGGCCAGGTTGTCCAGGACACCCTGGTTCCTGCCCCATCTTCAATTTCCGGCGCGCTGCTTCTGAGAGTTTTTAGTCTCTCCAGTAGGTGCCCCGGAAGTGGTTTGTTGTATTGATTTGTTTACTACTTGGACACTTGGTCCGTTTCTGTCCCACGAGTATGGCGGAAAGAACACCACATTAGCGGCGGCCCCTGCACACGTGTAAGGCGACTTGATACGACGGAGTGGCGCTCCCAGCTTGGGGATAGTAATTGCTGATCTTCTATTCAGCTACGCATTCCTTCGGTTCGGCCCTTGGGTTTTAGATTATTTGCTGATGTTGTCTCTTCTTGGTCCGGGCAGCTAAGCCAAGATCCCCTCACCAACCTAAGCACTTCAGGGTTGTGCATGGCATATCGACATGATTGACGCACATCAAACACATGTCGGCACCGTTAAACCACGTGCAAGCCCCTGGCCACGGCACGGAAGTAGATACTAAACAATAAATATACATTTCTGTAAGTTAAAGATCTTTGGGAGGAATTGCACATTCGAGAGTGTGTAAGAAACCGGTATCCTAAAATGAACAAATGTGTTGCGTGTTTGTTTTAAGAAAAGGTGTTCTAAAATAGAAAATGAATTTTTCGAAAATGACCCCTTTCTGATAATTCTTACCGATGATTTTTTGGTTTGGTCTTTGGTATCATTACAATTTATGTTGACATTAAAACCGTTTTATTTTATATTTTGAAACAAATAAATTGAATTTTGATTGTTAAAACTTCACAACTGTCTTAACAATTTGAGAATTAGTGAGGCTACTTGGAAACAGTTGACAAACCTAGTGTATTATAAACTAGAAATTCGTGTGATAATAGGGGAAAACTGTACGTTTTCGCAGAAAATGTGCTAATGTGCCGCTTATATCTTTATTAAATAGGATTATGTCTGCGGCTGTTTCGGGCATAATTATAACATACAAAGTACTTTTGGTGTCGCTTTTAGGTCACTGCCATACTGGTAAATTTACTTATTAAGACGCCGTACTTAGGGTTTTAAAACAAGGACCACTTAAGTATTCAGGTTTAATCGTGATGAATTTTCAATTATATCTTCCGCCGTAAACTAAGAAGTTATTATTTACCATAGGTATTCATTAATATTGAAGGATTATGGCTATCAACGATTGCAAAAAAGTGAAGTTCATGTTCGATATTGTGTTCATCTTTCGCTTCAAGCTTAAACTGATAGGTAAGGAAAGGCCTTCTACGTAAACGTGTTTAATGGGAGGATCAGCCGCACCCACGCTGTATTTATAGAGTTTGGCTTTCACCTCTGACCCTTTAACTAAGGTAATACTACAGCGAGGAAACGCTCTAAGGTACAATATTGCCATGTTCATTCCCTTCTTAATATTCACTCGCCTTGTCTTACAATTTATGCAGAAATAGGGGCCGTTTATTATTAAAACGAAAGCGAGATGAAATTCTTTTCAAAAATAATAATGTTGTAAATTTGTAAATGTACTAGTAAGTTTGTTAAATAAAATTGGAAACCAGACACTTACATAATTCCAAAATACAATTTTCCCTATAATTATAAAGATTATTATCCCAGGAAAGATAAGAAATTGTTTTATTCAAGATGGGGGAAGTTTTATTTAACCCATTTACACTTAACAGCCTCATTTATCTCACGAAAAGCTATATGGCAAAGTTTCGAAAATAAATGAAAAGGTCCATTGTAACATCTATATTTATTTGTGTAATTTCACGAATATACGAAATAATAAGTTCAAGGTGGAAATTGGTTGTTGATTTTCTTCACATACAATTTTTTCGACCAAAATTAATAGATGAATCTAAGAAAAATGAAGGTAGACTGTAAGAATACTGGTATCTATATTGTTGTTAAAGCGTAGTAAAATAAATAGCCTCTGGAATCATATCCAGTGGGGAATGAATTTATTGGTTGAAACAAGAGGGGACTTCTTTAATTACATTTTGTACACGCGGGATTGCTGAGTCGATATTTCGCTTTCGCAATTCGTACAACATAACCTGCCTTTCGTTTTTGGACGCTTCTCTAATAAATGTGGTTAAGTCGAAGGAAAATAATATATTAATTAAATTTAAGTAGCGTGATTCGAAATGTGGTAACTCGATAACACTTGATGTGACAATTATTCAATTTTGACTATATGAATGCGATTATAATATTTTGAAAATGTAATATGTATTCTAAGATTTATATTCATTGTAGTGTTAACGATTTGTTGCCCGATTAAGACATTTGGAAAATTTCATTTAGTGTTGGTTTGTTGTAATTGAAAATAAGCATATATATAAGTGAATTTATTGTAAAATTATGGATTGACAAACTGACAACATACTAACATAAAGAAAAACAATGAACAATAAATAAAATATAAATTCTTATGTGGAAAAGAGAAGTACAAAGTAACTGTACAATAATACAACAAACACAAACAAGTGCATAGTTCTAATACTGGTTCATAGATTGAGATTACTTTATAAAAAAGAGAAAAATAAAGTAAAATAAATGTTTACTTATATTCTCCTAGAAACATATTTTTAATACTACGTGTAATGGCATGTTTGTTATTGTAGCTGTAGAGTTGGTGCCATGCAAGCAAATACATTTTAGTAAATTGACGGCCAGTGTGAAGGAATGTTATATTTATTCTTAAACCTAATATTTACATCATGCAAATTACACCTTTGTTGCAGTTCTACACAGGTTTCCGGTTTCTGATCACATTGTAGTAGTATATTATGTACATAATGATGAATTGTTTCATATTCTTCAAGATATTCATATCTACAGGTAAGTATGTAGCCAATACCCGACTAATATTTTTTGCATCATTAACAACCTTACCTTTTTCCACTGATATAGGTCATGGAGAAAGAAATGCAAAAACGAGAGAAAAATACAAGAATATAGTCCGTACTGAAATTTTATTGTTTATTAACTTATGTGTTCCTTGTCAAATGAAGCAAAAAAGAGAAAAAGAAAGTGATTGTATCAAAACCTATGATTTACGATTTACATTCACGTTGTCAAGTGGATTTGGTAGATTACCAGTTTCATGCCAATGGTCAATACAAATTTGTTCTGATATATCAGGACCACTTGACAAAGTTCGTTATTTTACGACCACTGAAAACTAAACGTGCAGAGAAAGTCGCTCATCATATTGTAGATATTTTGTACAACTTTTGGCGTCCCTGTAGTGTTGCAATCCGATAACGGCCGTGAATTTTACAATCGGCTAATCGAATAATTAAAAACTTTATGGCCCGAACCACGGTCTAAGATTCGTGCAATTTATGAAGAACATTTCTCTACACTCTGGATTGAAAGCTGTGCTTGGTGGCAAACCTAAATGAGATTGAAAACATCGACTATATTCCTTTAGAACAGAGCTGGGCCGAGTACTGCACTAAAGTACTCACGAGTACTTCACAATGAGTAGCTTTGGAGAGTACTCATAAGTGTTCGAGTTCGAGTACTCATATGAGTAGTACTCAAAGCGAATGAGTACTTTAACCAATTTTAGAGAGTACTCGTGAAAAATGAGTTACAAGTATGAGTATGAGTATTTCAAATAATTTTAATTAAAGACTCTAGAGTCGAGGTAAAAAAGAAGAAATTAGTAAATCAGTATAAATGGGATTAAAACAAAAAGCCGAAATGAATACCGACTTATCAAAATAATTTTAAATAAACTGCTGTTATTTCGTGTTTTGTTTTGAAATTCAATGCTAGAAGTACCTATTTTCTATAAAAGAATGAATTTATTTAACAAGCATTTTGTTTATAATTTCTTTAAACTCAAAGATAGTTTTTATTCCGATTTGAATTTATTTTAACCCTACGTCGGTCGTGCTGTCCTAAATTGTAGTAGGCATATATTTGAAATTTGCGTATCTCAGTATCTCTGCTGTGTGATGAAAAGTATTGTTAAAAGTATTGCGATACTTTTTAAGTATCGACTATCGGTAACGCCTAACGCGATAGTTTGTACGAAAAGTATCGAATACGCTATCACGATACTTTTTTAAGGTATCGTTCCGAGCAATGGTACGATCGGGCGTCAGCGTCAGAATCACAAATGGATTCGTATTTATGATCATTACCTACAGGTTTGGAAAATATTTTTTTCTAAATGGTGATTATAGATTATAGTAGACTAGTAAGTTAAGTACTAGTAGTACTGTACAAATTAAAAAAAACCATGCAAAAGCAGTGCTTTTAAAGCACCGATACTAACTTACCAAATAACACTCCGTTATTCTAGTACGACACCTGTGCACTGCAACAACTATCTGGCACGGCAATATACAAGAAACAACTTGTATCATGCAGATGCAAGACAAGGTGAGACATGTCTGTACGCGTGCGTCGGTACTCGTACTCCTTACTCGTCAGCTGTAGGAATCAAAAGTACTGAGTACTCTAAAATGTGAAATACTCGAAAATTTTCGAGTACCGAGTACGTCGGAATAAAAGTACTCATGAGTACGGATTACTGAGTACTTTGAATACTCGAGTACAATTTACTCGGGTACTGCCCAGCTCTGCTTTAGAAGCAATGGATAGTATTATTAAATAGTTTATTTTATCTTCACGTTAATTTTAAATAATTCTTTTTATTGTATCTATTTTATTTTATTTCTTTATCTTGTATAGTAGAAGATTTTAATTCGCCCATTTAAAAAATTACCTACAAGACAGATGTGTTGTTACATATTTATTATTTTTATTATTTAATTCCATTGAAAAGAACGTTTTTGCAAATTTTGTCATTGATAAATAATAGAAATTCTAGAAACTTAAAAATGTAATATTCCTGTGCATTAAGTGTTAAAATGGCGTAATATTAATAGCTCGAGGTATAATTTTATGCTTCGGTTTATAATTTTTTTAATGTCTTTCTTCGCTACTGTACTGATTTTTTTACCATCTCTGGAGAAAGTAATAAGCTTTACTATCTGGTTATTAAATACGAAAATACACCATTATCTACCTAGGGTGACACTCTCCTCTCTTTAAATTAAGTACGTGCGAAACAAAGGGCATTTTGCTCTGAATTTCGTTAGTCATTTTGATTTTTATATTAAAATGAATTAATAATATTATGTTCTTAAAAACATTTATTTTATGTACAACAACCGCCATTCACAAAAGCTCCTATTGCGTGTAATTTAAGTTTTAATTTACATTAAATTAATATAATTACTCGATTTTATTAATTAGTACTAGCACAGATAGTATAGATAGTATACATCTGTGGCACTAGTTAGTAAAAGCATTACAGGTGTACAATTGGTAATTCTATTGAAACTGACACTGCTACTTCAAGCATTTTAACCTTGTGCTTGCAATATTTACCTTCTATTAATTTGACGAAGTTCTAAAGCCGATTTCCTTCTAGAGGGCTTTCAGCACATAATGTGGTTAAAATCTGATATTTTGTGACAGATATCCTTCTAAATATCCCTCGGCTAATGTCGCGGGAAGCCATCTTCCATGTATTTGAGCTTAAAATTTTATAGGGCAGGTATTTTCGTCATTTTCGGTTTGTATTTAAACCAAAAATTGGTAGTGTATATAGTTTTTATATATTATAATCTGGCATATCGTGTGTATAAATGTCATGCCAATTTCGTTAATATCCTTTCATTAGTGACAAACGTTAGCTGAATTTCTGGATTGTGTTCATGTTAAAATGCTTTTCTATGAAAAGTGAAAACCATTTTCGTCTAGCAGTTTCCGATGCTCTGACTCCTCGTTTAAACTCCACCGACAGGATATGCCGAAAATGTTCATAGCACTCGATCTTCTCCAGTTCGTAATTTATACAGATTTTCTTAAAAATTGCAAAATTCAAGACGTATCCAATAAGATAATAATCTAACTGTAAAATGGCGTGGTGGATTCGAGGCGTATTTCTCGCCAAGGCATTTTTCATGTAGAAACCAAAAACGCTACTAACTTATACCGTTGAGTGAAAGATACTTACTTCTTTATTCAATGCTTATACATATAATACAGCACACACCCAACTATTCTAATTTTTAGATCGTAGTTTTAAGCATAGTAAACTCTATACGAACACTGAATATCAAAATTGACAAAAATAATTGAAATAAAACTAAGCAAGCATAAAAATGGTTATATCTATCTATGTTTCATGCTTTTGTCCCATAAGTAATAACTTATTCTTCTACATCTTCGCTTATTGTCTTATACTTTCTATAGTTCGTTAATTGTTTTTCGTTTTCAATTTGTTGACATTGTTCTTGACTTTTCTGTTAACAATAAAAAGCTACGTATAATTCTGTTAAATTTAGGATAGTCGGCAGATCTAGGATACGCCCTACTAACCAATATTGTACTTTATTAATCGTGTTATTGAACTTTTCCGAAATTCGTCCGTGCTTACTCAATTTGTTCATTAAACACAAAATTCAATTTCCACGTTCTATCTAACACGTATAGAGAAAATAAAATTAGATGTGTAAAATCAAATATCCAACGTCACTTCAAAGCCATTTAGTGCAAATATAAACAGTGCGAGTTGCGATACCGAGAGATGTGCACGTTTTCCTAAAATATCATCACTTTTCTTTGTCAGTCATACACGTCATAAAAAGGTATGAGCGAAAGAGTAGCAGTTGTATCGGAGATTTACCTTTATCATACTTCAGATCCGTTTGGATATTATTTCCTGTTTTATGGAATGAAGCGGAGTAGCAAATTGTGTTCATTTTCCATTTTCACGTGTTTACAGGCCTTGTTAATGCGATCGATAACGTACCAAAGCAATGTACCTAAGAATCCTAAGATGCCGTAAAATTATAAATAAATGACATAAAAAATTTTGGTTTTATTGTTTGATATCGGGTAAACCATAAAACGTAATGTTACGTATCAGTTTCGTTTCAAAATCAGTTCCCGGTTTTATGAGATTTTGTTGAGAGTATGGCATTTCTATGTTTAAAAGAATGAAAAATATGTTTGGGTTCAAAGGGTTTAATAGGTTTATCGTAAAATCAATTTTTATTCCATTAGGCATACGAGTAACGCTTGTAATATTTATAGGTGATTTGTACAGCCGCGATATTTAAGGAATTTTGAAAAATAAAAAAGAATCCACAGCTGTTAAGTCTATCAAATGTGAATTCATACGTAATGGCGGTTCTATTATCTAATCAAACCTCTTCCATTAAAGGTTAAGGAAAAGATTAATAGGAATAAATTGTGCAAATATCCGTGCAGTGCTGTGGTAAAGTATTTACTCCACGGTCTAGGGAAAACTCAAAAAACATGCTACGCCAAAGCGTCCTAAATCATAATGTTTAGTTTTAGGAGGGTTCCTCTTCAGGCAACTGTAGGCTGCTTTCCGAATGTCGCCACAAGACCAAGAAGAAAGCAATAATTCTCTGAAGTGGGTATGGGTTAAAGCAGGGGTGAGCAACCTTTTTTATCAACGGGCCAATCCAGATTTTGAAATTTTTTGGCGGGCCGCACACATTATTTTGCAAAAGGTGCTGTTTCCACAATTTCGCGCATTCGTATTGAATGTTTGAACAAGTCGGTGTCCCGTTTCAAAAAATCGTTTCGGTTTAGTATGCATTATTATATTATTGTTATATAAAGTAGGATTTATGTATATTAATTCTTGGAAACCTTTTATTTGTAATTAATTTTATAAAAATATATTGACGGGAGAAAGTCTGTAATATAAATAAAATAAATTCAATTTTGAAAATGCTTGGCGGGCCACATAAATATGAACGGCGGGCCGCAAGCGGCCCGCGGGCCGCGGGTTGCTCACCCCTGGGTTAAAGGGTATACTGGAACAAAATACAATGAAAAAGTGAATGCGTTAGCCCAACCGACCTCAAAACAAGTGTGTTCTGCCTCTGAGCAGGCTCCTCCACTTACAGCATTAACTGTAAACAACCTAATAATTCAAGGCAATACTAGGTGGAACTTGATGTTACAGTGTCGCCATGGGACAGAGGCTTATTAAGGAAGAACTTGCGCTTACTCGTGGGCACATTTACCGTATGGGTTTGCTCGAATCATCATCTTGCAGAGATAGAGACGACGTATCTGATACTATGTGAGTCTCCATGTTGGGGGGGATCATGCCCTTACATGGTTACTATTATAGCCGTTTCCCTTTCCAGCATCCTCAGATTCATCTCACTCTTATTCAATCCCAACGCGTCGAATCTTTGGCGAAACTGTTTTTCAAATGATCGTTTTCTGCTGTCTCTCTCTTCTTCAGACAATTTACAGTTCAGGTTACTAGTGAGTAGTCCTACTATAATCATTAATTGAATTATCGTGGACGGTCGATTTATAAATTGCATCCATTGTGTGTTTGAATGTTCATTCCAAATTAAACAATCATTCCATGCGCAGTATTTATTGTCTCTAGACATTTGTTGAAAATTCAAAAATAGATTTGCCACAGGAAGGATAGATTTTGTCTATCATTATATGAGACGTTGATCTAATGTTTACATTTCTCAGTACCTCCCTAATAGTTTTTTCAATGCTAGCAGCTATATTAAATCACCAGAACACATGAAAGTTACGTGTCCGTTAGTGCGTATTAGTAACATCCCCATCCTGCCTTATTAGTTTGTTGGTTCCCAATCCATAAAAAACCCTTTTAATTTCATTATATTGAAATACTTTTGATCAATTCCTTATAGCTATTCTCTTTATTTTCAGAGTAATAACGAAGGGGGCTTCCAAGCACGGATCACGCTGGCCACTGGACTGACAATATTTATTATGGAATTATCTTGAGGGAGTTTCTTTAAAAAGTTTATGTAAATAAGAAACAGTTCGTAGAATTTTGAAACGAATGCGTCTGCGTAATATAGTGCAGTTTTTTTAAAACATACATACGGGGTTTTTCTTTTTTTTTAAATTGAATATCAAAACTGTTAACCTTAGGTATAGAGAATGTTATATAAAATTCAAATTAAATTTATCGGAGGCTCCAAAAAAACGGTCAATCTAAAGTTCAATTTAATCGAATTTAGTTAACACACTTATGTAAAATATAAAAAATTTGAAAATTTTATCTTTATAATCTATAAACGTTGAATGCGAGCTGCTGCCCATCAGTATAGAGGAAATTTTATTCCCAGTTGTTTTTCTGTATTCTCTCAGATAAATTATTTCTTTTCTCAAAATTGTTTATTTAATATGTATTGTAAGAATGAAACAGTTGATATTTGAATTTATGAGGATTGGAACTTGGAATAAATACCATAAATGCAAACTATTAATACCAATTTCTTTTTCTGACAGCAAAAACTTAAAAAAACTGTTATTATTTATTAAGAATATAAATTTTAGTTATATGTAAGTTAAAGAAAAGTTGAATGAATAATGGATTTACAGCATTTACGTTTTTCTTAACTTAACTGAATAATCGAACCATTTCTATAGAAAAGTTGACTTTTCAACTTGGGTTGTTGTAAAAGTGTGTTCCATAAGGTTTATTTTAACGTTCTAGAATTCTTGTAAGTTTTTACACGCTACATTCCTTTTTGTCAAATTCCCTTCTTAGAAGTTGGAAGACACTTCCTACAATTTGTATGTAAATTGAAAAGAAAGAGTTTATATTGAAAGTAAAATATTTCCTTGTCGGGAAATTCTCTTTGGGGTTCGGTTAAGAATTTTTGTCTTCTATTTATTACGCTAATTTCTGATGCAGATCCGCTCTAGAGTGCCCATTTTCGACAGGTAAAGTGTGGCTTCCATTAAATAAACAGGGAAGAAGTGAAAAACTTACTGGACTTTTTTACACTTAACTATTTGGATTAAGAAACTTTTATGTTAGTGAAGTACTAAAAGCTTATTTGTCTCTGCAAACTTCTTAGGGTTTACCGTATTCGATTACATCACGGTTGTCTCTACCGCTTATACAGAAATACGAGTATATATGCACATTTCCAACTTTTCGCAAGTTAGAAGTTCATATTTTCAGTTGTTCATTAATTTCTCAAAGTACAAATCGAATAATAACTTTCACCTAAATATACCTTGATTATGATCAAATTCAACGTGCGTTTCATTTGAACAAAAATTAGTATTTTGTAAAAAGTGGATTCTGTTGTGTGTGCAATGAAAAGATTGATTTAGTAGATGATATACATATGTAGATCTTGATGTAATTCATAATAAAAATCAATTTAAAATGGCAAGGTTGTTGACGTATTAAATACAATTGCAAATATACATATAGAGTAGGTAAAATAAAGAAAAGCAAGTATAGTCAAGGAATTGTAGGTTGGCATCTGTCCTCGAGATTACACACTAACCAAATGCTTTGACTGAAGAACGGACCGCACTTTTCACTTCATCGGATGCTCTGCTAAATGTAATACTTTATTTGTTAATGTTGATTTCCGATTTCTTTTACAGCATATTGTTAAGTTTATTTTAAAAATGTGTATTACGAGTATGAAATTCAATAATTTCGTTTATTCTAATGTATTATTGTTATCCTATTACAACTTGCGGCTACGTTTGATGTGGATTGTACTTTAGGGAGAAACATGTAGATGTCTCATTATCTTTGGTGTTGTGCCCTTGTTTATAAAATTATTTAAGCCTCGCTAGATTTTCCTTCACACCTATCCGAATGACTTTAAAATGAAATTGTTGATCGCTTATCAATTTTAGATCTATGTATACGTCCCCCTCCTACAGAATTAATTAAAAAATGCAAAGAAATGTGAAACTATAAAGCTTTTTTGAATATTTTTAGTTACATTTATTATTTATTTATATTTATTTTATTATTTTAAGGTGAGTGAACTTGATTGTAAACTCGTTGTACTATTAATACTGTTTCAGACTTTCTTAACCGATGTAACTATAATTAGCTTGATAATGACACTAGTATTGTGTCGAAACATGTCGGTTTTTAACACAATCCCCCGTTTTTAAAAAAAATTAACCTTACAATTTACTATCAAGATTAGGCCGAAAGTTTGCCACTTCTCATAGTACACTCGTCAACATTTTATACCTATCGTTATTGCAAAGTCGATAGTTTCAGTAATTTTTGTACTTATCCAAAAAACATAACTTTTCATTTCTTCATCATATTCTTCATACGTCTTCTTATAAATAAATTGTTCTAAAGGGGGTTTAGAGTTTTTCTTTCAATTTAGTAAATTCTTGTTAAGTACCTATATAAAGCCTTTGGCCTCAGATGAATTGATTCAAAGAAGAAACAATAACAGCAATGACGAAAATGGTACCAGTGAAGAATTATGGTGAAGGAAATGAGCGACTGAGAAGGATTGACGACCTGCTACGAAACATTAAAAAGTTAAAGGATTTTGACACGAATCATATGGTAGATGGACCATCAATAGGCAAGTATTTTGAGCGTAGGAACCCATGTCCGGAAATGCCTCCTTTCGGAGTTGCGGGGCCATTGTTACTGTTGCATCCGTTGATTAGACAGAACATCATACTATACATCTTGCTATCAGTGCAGTGGGGTGCTATTCCTCTATATATTTCGCATTTCCCCTGCTGCTTTCCTTAAGTATAGATGTAATGTGTGTCCTGACATGCTGTTTTAAGAGCACCCCTCCTATTATAGATTATGTTATGTCTATAGCGGTTCCATAGAAGGACAGCGGTACGCGCCCGAAATATTTGGATATCCAATAAATTAGTTGAAAGATTCGCAATTTCTGCACCGATTTACCCCTTATAAATCCAACTACTAATCGAAACAAGTTAGCACTTCTTGGGAAGGCATTACTTACTCATTTATTATTAACGAAAACGAACCGTACACAAAAAGTAGTTATCGAACTCGTCGTTTATGAGTCGACAAATAAAAATTGATTGAATGGAATTCATATTTAAACAAACTTTCATTAAGTTCTATTAAAAACGTGTCTAAAAATACAAGCTGTTAATTTAAATGATATATAGTGGCTTTAAATCCTTAACGTCGATGAGTTTATGATTGAATTAGAAATAAATTAATTTTTAACTCGATTTTAAATTTTCGTCGCTCTCTTCCTCTTTAATCTAATTATAAGTTTTCACTTCGGTCTGAATAAATATCCATACATTTTTTTAATACACTCGTCATTTAATAATTTAACGAATGATAAATTTCAATACACCCCCAATACTAATTATGATCGAAACGCTCATTAAATTTATAAATATAAACGCTTTTATAAAGGTAAATTGGGGGTAGTTTTTAAAGGGCAACGAACTTTTTTATAAACCACGTTCTTTGTTTTTGGAGTAGTAAATTGTTCAACAGAATACAGTGTTCTATTGAGATGTAGGTACTCTGGAGCTTTTTTGTTGCTTTTATTAAAGGTAGGTGTATACGGTAAAAATGTGGAATTTTAGTTATATCGTCACTGTTTAATTAGAACTTATTTTCAAGTTAACCATTCCTCGCAACATTGTACCCTTTGTGTTGTTATCAAGAATGTAAAACTTGTCAAAAATTGTTCATAAAATACGCGGAGCGTATGCTATTGTTGCAATTAATATGTATTCGTATTTATCTACCACTACGTTAAACATCCACATGCTTAATTACACGCAATATAAGTACGTTTTGTTTAAGCTTGAAAATTAGAATTTTATTCTGTTTCGCAAATATTTGTCTTGCACGGAAATATTATTTACGGAAAGGCTTCTTTACATGCGATGCCCATGATTTTAACGCGAGATTTCACTTACCACTGTAGTTATTAGGTAGTTCTAAGACTATACCTAACACTAATTTTCGGAATCGCACTGGTGTTCATTAATGCAGGGTGGTATTTATTAGTGGGCTCAGGAGGTTATAGTCAAAAGCGGCAAGACCGATGGGAAAACAGCGGCCCAAATTTCCGAAAATTCCTGAAGTACTACTTCTTTAAAATGTACAACAAAATTAACGTTACGGATGAATAATTCGTAATAAATATGAGATAAAAACACCTAGGTGCACGGCCGTGCAAGGGGTTGAAAAAGCAACCCCCGTACATTATGTTAGGAACTACAAGGATCACAATAAAATTTACGTTACTGGTTAATAATAATAATAATTCTATAATAAAAATGAGATAAAAACATTCAGGTACACGGCCGTCCAAGGTGTTGATAAAAGTTGACCATAATTTCTATATTTATGAAAATAAGTATATTAAGTGATTATATAAAGTACCTTTTTTATAATGTCATGGCCAACTTTGGTTTCCATTAGAAAAAAGACCAGTTTGTGTCATAATTCAAAAATGCCATTAAACCGTGTTATTGAACCCATAATTATCTACAACTGTTTCATTTATACTCATTTTTTCTAAAGCTCACTAAATTGAGCTGGTAAAACTGCAAATCTTTCCCCATTTCATTAATCGCCTCTCTACTTTTGCTACTTTCCAAGATCACCACACTAAACATTGGAAAAAACTCTGTATAACGCCTACGCGTGTTGACAGTGTTGTGATTAGACTGATGTCACATTATGCATTAGTTAAATGGATCGTTTTGAAGAATAGTAACCCTCTAAACATAGAACAGATTGAGTTCCTTAAATAAATACTAAAAATTTCTGTTACTCAATGGTACAAACTTTTCTTCTGTTCATTGAAAATCAAACATATAAATTATGATGTATTTCACTGAATCTTTCTAAATTCAACCATAAAATGTCGCTACTAAACTAGATTCATTAAATTGTTGATTCATATTGAAATTGGCTATTGCATGTATGTTGTAAGTATACGGAATTTGTTCCTATTATGTTTTTCTTTGTCGGTGGTTGAAATTTATGTTTTTGATACAGATCAGGTTGTTTTAAAGACTTAATGAATTTTAAAACTTGGAAAAGCACTGAAAATGTAAATAAAAGGCGGAAAAGTTTTATAATATTAACTTTTAATTGTATGCAAACATGTACCTCTCGAAGGGCTAGAGGTATTAAAATAATTTCATTTATTCATTAAATCTAGGTATATAATTTTTGGGTGTCATTTAAAAACACTCATGTTTTTCATAAACCTATTTCCAATTAATACGAGTTTATTTATTAACAGATCTGTTATATTGTCATAGAAGGTGGTAAAAATATTAACTCTTCATATGTAAATTGTGGGTTAATGAAAGTAAATACCAATTCGATACCAGAGACGTATTATTTGTTAAATTCACATATGTTTGATTTAAAAGTTTTTTCAATAAAAATCGTTGTTTGTTAAAACTCTTACGTTGCTTTCATAAAGTTTGTGTTGTGGGCGAGTTCCTCACAATGGAAAAGTAAAAAAGTATATACACACTCGACCATTGCTCTAGCATTATTCATTGCATTACATATTTTTCAGGCACGTTCTGAACGGCTTTTGTATGAAGAGAGACCTATCGTGCGTGAAACTGTTGTCGAAAATGTTTTCATGTCAAAACAGTTCTCCTTATTTTATGAGAAATGAACACAACAGACTATTGCCGCTGCGTCGTAAGTTATAACTTGTCGGCTATATAATAAACATTATAGTCACGCATTGTGACGCCCTATTCGTGGTAAAACAAATAGAAAGATGCTACGAATACGGAATCGAACTGCTACTATTATTCATAGATTTTAAACAAGCGTTGGATAAGTTAAATAGAAAAAAATTAATAAAGGAACTAAAAAGTACAGAAATACCACTTAAACTAGTGAACCTTATCAGGATGACGCTAGCAAGCGCCAAAGCAATAGTCAAAATAAAAGAGGGTACAACAGACGAATTCACAACTAATACCGGCGTACGCCAAGGAGGCGTATTATCAGCAACGGTCTTTAATTATGCACTAGAAAAAATTATAAAGAAAATCGACAGAAATGGAACAATAATAAACAAAGAAGTACAAATCATAGCATATGCTGATGACATCCTGATAATTTCGAAAACACAGGCTGGACTAGCTGAAACTTTCCTAAACTAAACCAAGAAATGAGAGACATAGGTTTACAAATAAACCAAGGTAAAACAAAACTCATGAGACTAAGACGAAAAGAAACCCCAATGCAGGACATAATGATAGATGAATATAAATTTGACGGAGAACATTATTTAGATATCTAGGGCTACAAATAAGCAACAAAGATGAAAGCAATACAAACATAAAAGAAAGACTATTAGCAGGAAATAGAGCATAGTTTAGTAACTTAAAATTACTACAAAGCAAGAAAATCAAACAAACAAACCAAATTCAGACTATAGAAAACACTAATAAGAGCAATAATCACATACGCTGCCGAAGTTAAACACTTTTTTTTTAAATTTTGGCTTTTAATTTTCAGTTAGGGATAAATAGAATTCGGCACATCATAGCACAATGTAGCACAAAGATTACTTTTTTATATTTGATAATGACCAAGCTAAGTTCTACCACATAATATACCGTATTAATTTTGAGCAGTTTCCTAAGATTTAAATTGCTTACGAAATCCGTAATTTTTTTCGCGGAAAAGGGCTTACAAAAACACCAAGCACAAAGTAGCTGATTATGATGTTGCCTCGGAAACGTCTGTTTTCATGTCGCAGCCTCAAATATTTCAAATAAAATTTTTTGGTTCACATATTTTCCAACTATCTTCTTTGTTTCGGATGAGCTGTATGTATGGTATAACGATCGCATTTTTATGAGTAATTGTTAATTTTTGTTAAATTTGAAGTAGTAGCAGAAATCATAAGTGTTTCTAAGTGTAACTCTCACACTCTCGTCTGATTGTTGTATCGGATACCACCCTACCTAGTTTAGTTATAGCTTTTCAGTGTACGGAGATGAAGAAAAATCGTCATACTTGTCGGTGCTGCTATGAATGAAATTTAAAATTAAAAAAAATTAACTTTTTACTCTACAAATCGATAAGTAATTGTCATTCCGAAATATTTTACTCTCTCGTGAATTTCATTTTAATATAGATATCACAAATACATTGTTTCTACGAAACACGAACTGAATTAGTAATTTGATCCATATTTCATAACATGATTACTGTGTTAGATGATGACTGTTGTGCGTGTTTCATCTGGAACCTCTCTTTCGATTGAACTTCCGTTATTGTGTGCACGTCTCCCGACTCCAATGACTTCTTATATGTAGTTAATCTACGAATTTTAAGGTGACATTTCCTCCCAAGTCCCATTTCGGTAAAATCTCTCAGACTTATTAAAATACTGTCGTTGTTATTAATAATAGTAGATAATTATCACGAAAAAGTTGCCGTTTAACATATTTCATACGTGGATATTGCACGCAAGGAGCTTCATAAACAAATTACAACACTTTTAGTGACAAATTAGGAAGTGAGGGATAAGATTTACTTAAAGGTCGACAAACTAATCTAATCAGATTAGCTTTGTTTAATACAAATGCTAGAATTTATTTCCAAGTGAAAGAAGTGTTGTATTAAGTATACAATTTGACATTTATAATTTAAATAAATGTTGCAATACGATTATATTTTTTGTGCAGTTATTTGAATGATTTATTATGTATCGAAATACGGAAATCTTTTATGTTAATCATTTTAATTAGGTCAGTTCATTATATAAAAATGTTCATACCGATTTAATTTGTCTATCAATTGTAAATTTGTTATACTTTGTATAATCGCCATTTTTGTTTACCAAACGGAAACAATTTACAACTGCATCGTTGACATTTTGATGACATTTGAACTGTAATTTAATTTTATTTAATTTAAGACTTTAATCTATTGGGAGGTTTCGTTAATTTAATAGTCCTACATTTACAAATACATATAATAACTAATTTCAATTTAGTTGACATTTCACATTTTTGTGTAGTTTGGTATAAAAAAAATATAGTAAATTAGAAACCCAAAATTTAATTTTCTCAACTTGGTCGTTTGATATAGATTTTCCAAACGAACTCTTCTCTTGTAGACATTCCGGTTGTTGTGGTTTACATCTTTATGAGTAAAATGTGGCCTGCCCTAAATTTTACTTTCCTCCTTCAAGATATTTAAACACATTTAAACTTTTTTAAATGATATATTAAATAACAATATGTGTCACTAACTAAATCATTCTGTTTTGTGAAGTTTTGCGTGTACCTTTAATATAATCATTAATCATATTTCATGCGTGTAACGGTGATTGAGTATTGATAAATGAGCCTCTTAGTTTATGCTTACTACATAGTTTCCGATTAAGCTTGAAATATGTCCCTTATCTTAGCGGTGTTTTCTTTTTGCATCGCCACAGGGTTAGGTAAAGTTACAATCATCACGTGATTGAAGTGCCTTGCGTCATGTAGACATTTCTGCCTTAGGTTAATATAAAACTTAAATAAAGCTTTTAAAACGAATAGGCATAATAGAAGAGTCTATTATGGAATAGGGTTATTGAAAACCGAGTCAAATTATTTTATAAAACGAATGGTGTGTTATTGACAGAGCTGACTTAGGTCTACCACAACGTGCAAAAAGAAAACACCTAATGTGTGTTTTTTACACTGCCACAAATGTACAAGTATGGAAAAATATTATCGGTGGATTGACTTCTAATGAGCTAGGAAGAGACCCAAAGCATTATAATGAATGTGAGAGAGACATAACGTTACCGATGTTGCCATTTGTAGATACATATTTGCATGTAGTCACAAAATTGGAACTACTCAAGGCTCTTTCAATCAAGCTTCAACATTTTTAACGAAACCAAGGCAATTAAGACGTTCTTTGAAACTATTAAGTAAATACTTTACACTTAAACATTAATAAATGATAATACCTCAAACATCGAAGTTTATTGTAATTGCGAATTTATGAAATGGTTCGATTACTACTCGTAAGAAGAACCAAGAAGAAACTTACGAGAGCTACAAACAAGAACATTAGTATTTACATTGATAGTATAACTTAAGTTTAAGGTTTAACTTAAGCATTATAATTCTGATTGAAAAACCAACTATTTGTAAAATGAACAGAGTAGGTACACTTTTTTCAAAACGCTACTTTATAAGATTTTCGAAAAGATCTCCACCTTGCGCAAGGCAGTAACCCAGTCTGTGATAAAATTAAGTTCGGGTGTTTTCTAACATTTTTTGCGTGATGCTGTTTAAAGAATCTGTAATTTTGACACGAAGTTCGTCCAAATTGTTAGCACGTTGATGCCTGTGGCTGTGGCCATAAATTTGCTGGGGTAGGTACGTATCCGCATACAAAAAAGTCGTTCGGCGCGATATCAGGTGAGCGAGGAGGATATTTTATGGTACCTTTTCCATTAATAATACGGTTAGGGAGCGTAATTTCCAAAAACTCTCGAACTCTTGAGACGTTGAACAGCTGGAACCATCTGGTTTCTCAACAGTTCCAAACATTTGTCCGTATTCAGGTTTCCGTTGATAAAAAATGGACCAACTATTGAATTGCCTAAAATTCCTGCCCATACTTTTTGGGGATATTGTGTCCGATAAGGAATACTAATGTGTTTGTTTTCCCGAGAGTAACCAACAGCGACAGACGGATTGTGATGGCCATGTAAGTTAAACAAAATATTTTCAATAAATCTTTCGTTTTCATTATCCCAATTCATCATATCTTCACAAAATTCCATACGCTTTTGATGATCTTCTGGAAAAATTTCTTGGGTAGTTTGCAACTTATAGCAACGGTAGTTATTCCTTTTCAAGATATTGCGAACTGTTCTTGGTTCAATATCAATTTCTTCAGCAATTTTTGTACTATTGCACGGGAAATTAGTTTCTGTTAAACTACACACTGCAATTTCTCGGAGTTCCCGCTCTTCGTTTACGTTACCACCAGGACGCTCACCATCATTACGATCAATGTTATTGCATGTTTTACAATTATTTAAACATCCACATCTTTCAAATTTACCAACAATACGCCTAATCGTAGTTTCTGATGGAATTGGCCTGTTTTCAAAGAAAAAAAGCAAACCTGCCCACTATTTCTTGTGGAGTATTTCCTGAATAATACCACTTAATAATCTGTACTTTTTCCTCAGTAGAATCCATTATCTCGAACAAAAACGCCGATTTTCAATTCTCGTTGACACTAGGTAGCAATTAAATGTTTTATTAATCACTATATAATAACCGAAAGATGTGTATATGTTTGTGTTGCTGTGCACTTTTCCGACAGTCGCCGAATCGTGACGAATGCGGATGTGATATTTTAAAACCAAAGCTATTATAAATTTATAACCTACAAATTAATGCTACAATTATATTATAGATAGCCCGCAAACCACGTAAATATCTGCACTAATTTTTTTCAAAGTAAGTTTTAAACATTTTAGTATAAAAGTCCGTCATCTTATTCAAGCGGTATTTGTGTCTGAATATATTTTCTTTACTTAGAAAATACGTTCAAAGTTTCCTTATGGAGATTACGTGTAAAATAGAATTCGCTATTTGTACTTATTTTTGGGTGAAAATTTTGTGTAAACATGCAAAGTTTGTCTGTCCGAGGTCCTTAACCCATTTCGAACATTAAAACAATGCCAGAAAGTATTTTCGCGAAAATTTTCAAAATGACAAGTATCGGAAACTTTTTCTCGATAACATGGAAATTTAATTATTTCAAGTTGAAAAGTTATTCAAATGATGAAAAATGATTCTATTATGCCTCGCGTTAACATTTTCATGGTTAAAATGATGTAAAAAGTAGTAACAGCATTCATCGTAGACTAATTTATGTGTCCCGATCTTCGAATATATAACAAAAGGAAGGAACATGTATATGGCAAAATGAGTAACATTAATGGTTTACCAATATGGCTACCTACTGTGACGTATTCCGTCGAGTCATTGGTGTACTGTTAAGCAGGGTCGTAAATCCAACATTTGTATGTTTACGCGCCTGCTGTAAACAAAATAAAATGCATAAATTTTTTTTAAAATTTTATTGCCCTTTAAACATAATTAATTCGGTATGCATATTTCTAATTTTTTGCACATTCTCTATGTTTTTAACCGTATAATGAATTCTACGCTACTGGTAATTTTATACTTTTAAATCGACAAACTGCACGCTACACCCGTTTGACCAATCATAAATGGTTTACTGTTACGTCACTGTGACGTAAAGCCTGCGTAACTTCCGTTACATTGTACCGTCTACTAAACTATAGGGATATTCCTTCCTTTTGTTATATATTCGAAGGTCCCGATACCTTCTTTCGGTAACTATCGTGTGCTTATTTCGAATTTAGAGATTTTGAACGATGGACGATGTCGTAGGTAACATATATAGTCGAATGTTTTCACCGAGAAAAATGTTTTTGTCTACACATTTAACTTAATATCTATTGATGAAAGTAGGTGGCAAGTGTATTGTTACGTTACACTATACCAAAGAGAATACCTATACTTTGACTATACTTCTAAATATACAACTTATATTGTAATTAAGAGGAAGTAAAATCCATATTTACTGCTGTACATATACGTGTAAATGAGGCCTTTAGTTAGTGAAATAAACAAAAATTTGAAACTGTTTAAGGTCTTTCTATAAAACAGATGTTATGCAACGTTAGACTAGCTTCTATTTGTACATTTTATGTTTTATGGTATTTTTAGTTTTACTGTAGTTAAAGATGAATGTTAAAACGTTCTCCCTAAGGCCATTCGTATTCCCAAAAAGTTGCCAGTGTCCAAATTGAGTTCTTTTATATTCAAAATTCATTCTAAACTATCCTTATGAAGTTCACACGGAATTTGTTATATTTTCGTTAATTTTTGGGCAAAGACTATGTGCAAAGACGTAATTAACATTGTGAAAGGGTTATTATGTATTTTTGGTCTCAAATCTATTCCAAAAAGTTTGCATTTTACATTTTTTTTAATAATTGGTAAAAATTTACTATAAGTAGGTAGGAACGAATTCATATATCTTTACCAAATAGCAACCCATTTTTGTGATTTTTACGTCAAATGTAAGTAAATGTAATCCTTTATTTTAGTTACTTTAATAACTTGCTAAATTACAGATACCTACAGGGTCAAAAATCTGGAAAGGTATAAAATTGTAAATTTTTTTTCTTTTTTCAAGCAACTAAGCCAGCTCAACAAGGTGTGATATTTTAAAACAAAAGCTATTACAACCTACAATCACAGATACCCCCTCCCCCCAAAGCACGCAAAACGCGAGAATCGCGTGTACCCCCGTTTATATTTAATACCAGCCTATTATACTCAATAGATGCACGTCATCGGCGCTTTTAGTTTGTTGTGTATTATATCTCACTTAGGACTAGTTAATTCATTGCACTGCCTTTGTTTTACTTATTATAAGTCAATCCACCAATAACATTTTTCCGTACAATACATACAAGAAACTTCTTGGGCTCTACGTGTAAATCAAATTTTTTTGAATAGTTTGCACCGCACCATGTTTCATGAATAAAAAATACGCTGTGTTCATTTGAAAAGCACCCACCCTTAATATTTCAGGAATGTGCCGTGTTAGAAAGAAATGCCGAAACACGGCGCTAACGTCATAAACGTCAGATTCACCCTCTCCACTTGAATTTTTTCAAATGGCTTTAGGTATCAAGTCGGTCTTCTCTCTTAAATTTTTCTGATGCCCCGTATTATGTTATGACATAAAGAATCATTAAAGGATATGATAGAAAAATTTCAAATAAATGAAAGACAACCCTTAACAAACAATAACTGTTAGGTATTTAATCATGTGTTCGAAAGTGACCACCATTAACATTTAGGCAATAGTAAAGGTTATTTTCAAATTCCTGTCGCACTTTTTGGAATGTTACTTTTTTGATATCTTTGCAAACTTGAATAATGCACTGTGGTAAATCATCAAGAGATGTTGGTTGTATTTTGTAGACCTCAGATTTCAAATATCCCCACTAAAAAAGACGAGTGGTGTTAATACTGGAGATCGAGGTGGCACCTCTTCGACCAATCCAATACGTTTAAGATATTTAATTTTAAACAACGATTCAATAACAATGGAAGGCTTAAATAACATTTTGTTTAGTACTGATGAATACCATTTTTAAAGGGCTTTCCAATGGTGTGTCACACATGGAGTAGCACAATTTAAAAATGTAGGTGAGATGGCTGGAACCTAAGGGGTGGGTTTCAGAAGATTTTGCCCTGTTTTCGGGAAATTTTACTTATCTATTATAGTTTCGAAGATATAAGGTCTGGCAAGTTTTCAAATTGACCCATGGTATATAGTTTATAGTTTAAATTTAGAATTATTTAACTGTACTTTTTATTAAATATAATACATACTTTTGTTAGCAATAGAGTGAAATAACCATTTCATTTATCAAAGAATTTTATATAAATCTGTGGCGTTCGCCACCTTCGTCAGTCTAACAAATATTTAATGCGACTGAAATGTACCTACTATAAATTTTCTAGTAATGAATTATAAATAGAGGGGAGACCGTCTAAATCTTGTTTGCTGTTAATTTTAATTTGCATCACTTCTAAAAGTAGCCGTTTTTAATACTTCTTTTCTACATTTAAAATGTCAGTGTTATTGTAATTGAATGTCTCTTTTTCATCGAACACTATTTACCAAAGCAATGCTTTTAGGTTTCACTTTCACATCTGATTTGAGTGCGTAACACTTTCAACAGACAATGATTTTTTTACTGAAGGGGTTAACCCTCTTTTCAAATACATACATACAAAAGTTATTTCAACACACATATATTGCCCATTATTATAGTATTTATAAACGCCCACTGGCGAAGGAAATTCTTTCGCTTTTGTTCCTGTTGGTCGATCGCTGTTCTTTCTTATTTGGCTATTTTATCAAAACCGACACGCGTGCGGTATATTGTGTTCTTATTTAGACTAAAATTCGAACGTAAAAGTACTAATCTTATTGATACCCGTTTTCTTTTGCTTTACTCACAGTTCATTATTCGTCCTTGTTTCACAGGTCCGTTAAGCTGGCACAACCCCTATAGCACAATCAGTTGAAACGTACCAAATAATTTAGTACTCATTTATTACTAATTAATTACCCAAAAGCAAAATTTATTACTGTTGATTTAAAAAAAAAAGTGGTTGTGCCAGCTTAACCGTTAAGCTAGCACAACTAAAAAAAAAACTATTAAAATAGCTAGCACCACACTAATAATTGATTACTAATTGATTACTAATTAATTACTCACTATTTACCAAGGACTTAACCATATTTAAGCTCTCAAGCCCCGCGCAGCCCAAAATTAGACCCGCACAGTAATGTGGGGTCACCCACCTCCGCCAAATCGTTATTCGTTATTTTTGGAACACTAATACAATATACTTCGTACTCGGGAAGTAAAAACGGTAGTATCAGCCAGCCTTTCCATTTTAAATTTAGACGATCTGATCAAGAATGCAGAAGGAAATAAAAACAATGCATGAACAAACGGGAACAAAAAAGAACATTAGAGTGCACCTAATGAGTCTTCTTCTTCCTACACTGAGAGGCCAATCTAATGTGTTTATTATTTTATTAATTGGTAAATGGGGGGGAGTCCAGTGGAACCTATTCTGTGATCCAAACGTATTTTAAAAGAATTTGTAGAACTGACAGATGAATCGTTAACTAAGGTCCTCGTGGCACGCACAAACAAATGTTTTAAGTGGGGACCGGAGCGCACTTTTCACTACATCGTACTATCGTATGTCGCTTACTTCAGACATTCTGATAAAAAGTAGTCATTCATTTTTCAATCAGAACGTTTCCTTCACACTTTCTATCTTTTTGTACAAGATTCTTTTGTGCTAATGACTTATTTAATGTTGTTTTCATATTAAACCTTGCAACTATTTTTGGCGTGAATTGTAACGTGAAGTAGATAGATATAAATGTGGATGTGTCATTATCTTTGGTGTTGTGCCCTTGTTTGTCGTTTGCGTAATGCGTATCTCACCGTCGGAGATGTTGTCTGAGATCTACATTTACCTTCATTTAAATGTGACAGAAATGCAACGGTTAAATGTCTTGAAAAGTGTATTTATTATTGCAAATGTGTGCAATCATTTTCCCTGGAATATTCGATGTTATAATATCTTTCATTCATTACGATATTACAATGTAACGAAACCGTACCTACTTTCTCCTTTTTTCATTAGCGAGTTACGTATGCTTATCCTTTAAACCTATTTAAATGTTCCTTTAATGAAACATACCGAATATATGTATTCAAATATATTGCTGTTTTAATAAAAACTAAAATATAAAGTCGCTATTACGTCTACGGTCACATATTGATGCCTTCTTATGTTTCTATTGTAGAAATGTCTGTACAGTCTAAAATTTCCGCCTCTTATGAAATTTGGCCATCGATTATGTTTACTTAATGATGTTATCTTAGACCTCACAACACGAAATACATACCAAAATTAATTATTTATACTGAAAATCGTATTAATTAGAGAGTAGAGATTAATTACCTAGGTACAAAACCAAATAATTTCATAGGGGAAAGAACATCGTTTATAAGGGCGGCTTCCCAAAGGATCGCCTCACAATTTATAGAAAACACACTGTGATAAGGTATTTGATGCTAATTAAAATTCTATTATAATTTTTGAAATACCGGCGGAGTAAATATTAAATTAGAAAACGTTGCACTTGACAATGCATTTTCTTGAGATTGCCTACATTTCCGGCATAAAATTGTCATACATAATTAGTATGTTACACGCTGCGGGTACGTTCCCCTAAATTCTTCTACACAGATATCGATACCCAAAGTAATAACTTTGATCGATACCCACATTTCCTTTCTATTTTTCCTTCTACTTCCAAAGTAAAAATGCAACAAAATATGTTCTGTTCGAGAGCGAAAATTATTTCTTTGAATTAAACGTGTAAAAAATGTCAGAATTACAAGATATTGTTTTAATTTAGGAATGTTACGACAAAATTAAGATGTTATTTAAGTGTTAACTACTTCCTTAAGGCCTTAAGCTAAAATATGGAATAGAAGTTTTGTCTTACGCGTCCAATAGAAGGAAGTAGATAGCTTGCAATGAGAATAGGGTGTTAACTCTCATTTCATAGCGAATTGTTGTCCATGGTGCGAAGATATATGTGTAAATGTGTACACATAGTAGTACACTAGTACAACTACTTTCATACTGAAAAACTACCATTCCATGCTCCCGAAATTTGTTCATGAGTGAAGTCCAGACCGGGATAAGTGGGAACTAGAGAGAGGCTGTAATTTAAGAAATTGGAATATGATTGCCCAGAGGAAGAATATACCTCCTGAACTTTTTGAAGACTATCACATTTTTAACTTCACAAGATTTCTTGGAACTTCTGAACATTGATGAAGAGAAATAAAGAGTCAATCGAATAAAACTTGATGTAAATGGTAAATGATAAATTTTCAGGAACTATATTTTTGGCGATTAGATCGTTCATACCATAACGGAACATAGCCTTAAGCAACTCAACTATAGCTTGAAAGTCAATTCTTTTCGTGATATTTTAGATAGTCTATGAAAGAAAAACCACATGAGCGGGTAAACACCTCTACAAAGAAAGAATAATGAAAGAAAGTACCAATCATGAAATACCGAATCACAACCATAGAATAGGCATAGGAAGAAGAAAGAAACAATAAAGATAAGGAAAATCAGGTGTAGTTGTAAACTGAAACAAAAACAAAAAGAAAGTTTTGTATTTTAAGAGAGGAGATTTGAGAACCATCAAACAGTTTTGTGTCATCACTGAAAAATGATCTCTCGTTCGCTGGAGACAAACAATACAGAGTTTGCTATTGAATTACGGCTATGGATTCCAGTTGGTTTAAAGAACAAAAAGCAGAAGTAATTAAAGAAAACGAAATTACATTATTTATTAAATCATATTATATTTGTAAAGTAGAAGTTATAGAATCACAAATTTCCATTTATTGAACGATGGCGATGGGCAATTGTACAATCACACAACTCGAAGTGTTCGACTGTCAATAACAAACTTCAATAGGAGGAAATTACTGTTCGGAACGGAAATGTGCGCATTTGCTTTCGTAGATGATAAGTTTCGTTTAAATCTACATTTTTCTTAACACATTATACCTAAGCGGCTAAGCGCTAATTCCTCCGTTGCTGCAGATGTCTCCAAGAAAAAAATAGTTTCCTTTCAGCATCCTTAAATCTGAACAGCAGACAGCACATTGAATTGCGATTAATAAAGCTTTTCTGTTACGCCTTTGTAAGTTGACGGAGGGTTCTAAAGGAGCTTTTTGTAGAAGTTATTTATTATTTTGTTAGCACAGAGTAATCTATGCTAACCGAAAGACACTTCCCATTAATTTGAAAATCGTTTTAATACAACAGATTCTGCAATTAGTTCACCTGCCCAAAGCCAGTATAACAAATTGATTGAATGATTGCATTGAAGTTTATGTAGTTTTCAAAGTAATTATTAATTGATTTGCTTTCCTGCACATCTTTGATAGGGACAGGGTAGTTGTCAGTACGTCACACAGCTGTATGTTATCATTCACTCAACGATGTAGTACATTCAATTAAAGCTTGGTTCAATAATTATAGGATTGTAAAATGCGACATAAACATGAATTCATTTCCAAGGTTAACAATGCACTTGGGTTGAGAGAAAAGTACGTAATGAAAAAGATATTTATCTTGACAGAGTTATTTAGCCAGGTCAGCCTTAACATAACCATTGAATAAAGAAATAACATACTTCATTCATTTCGTATTTAATTAGACCATTGACTTTAAGACAATGATTAGACACAAAAACAAATTAATTTGCGAGTAAAACGAAAATCACAACAATAGCCTTCTGGGTAATTTGTATTGGATACGCTGAATTACGTAAATTTCTACCATTAATCAATCTATATTAAATTGCTGGAGTGTTTCTGCTTAATTATCACCACAACTTTGATTATGTAATGTATACAATCATAATACGACGGTTATATTCCAGGAGGTGGTAATAGTTGTATTCATATGTACGAAATAAGGATGCGAAACTGAAAATTATAACAGGTTTTATATGGATAACGGGCTCACTTAGGATTTTTTTAAATTAACCAATCGAAAGATTTTACAATTTTATGAGTCCCTGCAATAAATAAAAATTTTTCAGAACTTTAAAATAATAAAAACCTGAGCTGAGCGCTCGAGCTTCGCCGCGAGATTGCACTGTGACGTCACTGAATATGGTTTGATATCTTCATAGTTCCATCAGCCTCCAGGCGGTACGTTATTTAATACCGTTGTTGACAATCGACGACCGTTTCTTATTTATTGAAATTAAATTTTTTATTATTAAATGATCTGAGGATTTATTGATAATATTGGCATGGCAGATACGGGAAAGAAGTTAGAAGAAAAAGGAAAGGTCCAACTCTGGGTGGTTTATATTGCACTACACCGCAAGGATTTGTCTCAATAAAGTTATTAGTTTAAAGCTTAACGTGCACTTATCCGTTCCGTTCCGTCACGTTGACGGTCGTCGACGGATTGTTCTCACGTAGCTTATGGAAGGCGACGGAACGGACAAGTGCGCGCTGCATGATTTCATTCAGTGTATTTAATCTTGAACTTTTTTTGACGGTCCGTGTCGTGACGGAACGGAACGGGCTAGTGCGCGTTAAGCTTAATACTACCATTGTATTTATATGTTAACTACTAAGCTTTACTTATTTCTGAACAATGAGTGTATTTTACCGACAAATACGTACTACTTCTCACGCCTTCAAAATTGAATTATGTTGATCTACCTGTAGTGTAGATAGTGTATAGAAATCCAAAAATGTCGCAGAGTATTGTATAATGTTAATCTCCTACGCAGCTAATATAACATTTTTAAAGATTACGTTACAACTTTGCAAAGGTCAGGTGGCGTCGCAGAGGCGTATTTATGCTTCTGCCGCCTAGGGGCACAAGAAAAGTGCCGCCCCATCACATCCCTCACCACAGGAATAGAACTTATTTATGGAAGTCTGAAATCCAGAAAACATTTTTTATTGAAAATAAATAGAATTTATTTAAAATTGATTGGATCCATCAGGGTGTTAATCAGAACACTAAATGGGGTGGAACGTAGAATGTAGGAAATAACTTCACAAAACCTTCCCCATAGTTAAGTTAAAGCTGAAGTTGATTAAAGTTGCAAATTGAAGAATAAATTTGAAGATTACATACTACACTATATTGGTTTCTCCCGATGGGAGACCTTCTTAGGGAGTTTGTTAAGTAGGCTGGGTTAATGAGAACTTATGTACTTCATTATTTAACCGACGTTTCGACTGGTCCAGGTCCAGTCATCTTCAGGGTTCTAAAGAATTAGTAGTTCCCAAAAATCAACAGGTAACGTCTCAATCGAGGAGGAATTCCTTGTTTGTTCGTCCAACCAAACAGTCTGTGTTATATTATTGAATTTTATATATTTAATTATTCGTCGTTTTTAACTTGTTCGCCCATGTGTACTTACCACATGGTGTTAATTAGTGTTATATTATTAATTGGATCGATTGAGACGTTACCTGTTGGTTTTTGGGAACTACTAATTCTTTAGAACCCTGAAGATGGCTGGACCTGGACCAGTCGAAACGTCGGTTAAATAATGAAGTACATGAGTTCTCATTAACCCAGCCTACTTAACAAACTTCCTAAGAAGGTCTCCCATCGGGAGAAACCAATATATTACCATTTCAAGGAGTACACCAACGTATTACATACTACATGTTTCGACAATATTAAGAATTGTCGAAACATGTAGTATGTAATCTTCAAATTTATTCTTCAATTTGCAACTTTAATCAACTTCAGCTTTAACTTAAATATATATTTGTCTATGGGAAGGTTTTGTGAAGTTATTTCCTACAGAATTTATTTCATTTTCGGCGTATTGCAATTTAGGATTATGCATCTGATTAGGACCATATTTAAATGAGTCCGATTGAATAAACTGATGTTTGGGATTTTTATCACGTAAAATAATAGCTCGTATTGACGTATTTCTACTTCAATTTTATTTTTCATTGTTTTCCAAATTTTTTCAAAAAGATTCCTTCAATTAATTTTAGTGCTCCGTAATTTTGCCGCTCCCTAATTTTTTCCGCCCTGGGCACGAGCCCTTACCGCCCCCCCCCCCCCCCCCCAATCCGCCACTGGTGGCGTGTACTAAGGGACAAAAAAATTAGTTTTCAGCTTTAACTGTGACATATTATGTAAAATATTAACTTAGTTTTACATTTTAACTCCTCTCATTTCTGTGCTTATAAAGTCATGACTTTTATTAAAATACTCCATGACCATAAATAAGTCTACTTGCGGTAAATTTGAAGAGTTAGCTTTAATAAAATTAGCTTCACACATGTTCTTCAAACAAACAATATATTATAAAATACACAATAGCCGCGAAATGGCACAACAGCCATGGCTTATGAGAATGAAAACGCGTTAAAATATGCAGTCGCAAGACTGGGTGTTTTACGATTTCATATTCAGTGACGTCACAACTCTCAGCGTCTGTATCGAGAAGCGCTCGTATTTAAAATGTAATAACTTGTGAACGGCTTATCGGATTGATTCGAAATTTTCAGGATTATTTAGTGTTTAAGGATTTTTTTATATGTTAAAAAATTTTGAACCATTTCCATGGTTCATTAAATGAGCCCATTGCTCACAACGTGAAACAATGTAGCAACATACAATGTAGAATGTAGTGTAGTCATTCATGCGTATCTACATACTATAATTTACACATGCATAATTAATACATACAGGATATTCATATAAATCATACGTCGTCTGAAAAGTCTCACAGTGGACCAAAAACAACAACGTGTTAATGATGGAGCTGCTTAAGCGGATTAAAAAAGATTTCTTAATTCGATATGTATCAATGCATGAAACATGGATCTAATGTACCACTTCGGCCAAGTGTGGATGCAGTAATTCTAATTACGCAACCATGGGAACGAAGTCACCATCGCGTTTCCGAAGTATAAAAGGTAATTACGAAAGACACGCTCATTGGCCGCGTAAATCACGCCCTGCCTATCACTTGGACAAAGCGTACCTCTATTGTTACCGGTTGTAACCTTAGATTATAAATATGCTGAGCGATTATTCAGTTATAACAGTACTTGCGCACAGAGTCGATGGTCCTCTCCAGATTTTTTTACAAAGTTACAAAATTTAATTGCAATTAGGATCGCCTCCTAACGCTGGCTGAATTGACTCTCAAATCACTGCGTGCTCTCTACTACTCGTTCTCAATACACTTTCTACTACCACTCGCTGAAATTCACTAAATCTAAACCTATAATTCTCTTTTTAAAATTTTCCACCAAACTTAAAAAGGCGTTCACTGGTTCTTCACTATAAAAAATTGGAATGGGTAGAACTGTTGACTGAAAGTAGAACCAACCAAAACTAATTAAAACGTCATACATAAATATAACGATAATGCGAACTCAGCTTCCCATGTTAGACAATCATCCTGTAATTTGCAATATAAGCAGGCGCTCGTACGACGATATGCGTCATTTACAACAATGAAATCGCTATTCAGATACAACGTGTGCCTATCGCGTTCACATACATTAGAAAATTCAACATATCAAAATCTTTATTGATGAACGTGTGTACCGGGTGGGCCAAATTGGACACTTTTAGGGTATAGTATATATCATTTATCTTAAGAGATAGAAAAAAATGGACCTACGTGTCTAGAGTTAAATTTTAATGAGAAAATCACTGGTGTAAACAGAATTCAGTACGACTCTAAACTACATTTTTTCATACGGACCACCCTACATATTTTGGGGTTTTCGAAAAGAGAGTAAAATTTTCTAAAATTTAATGTATCATTTGTTATATTTTTGTTAAATATTTTTATGCATTGAAATATTTTGCTTGCAGACATCTAGGTTTCCATGGTTAACAAAAAACCGGCAGCATGATTTAAAGCGACAATGTCTTAGTTATCTGGAAATTTTAATTGGCTCCAAACATTTTTAATTTGAAATAACAATGTATTAAATGCAATATTGGAAATAATATTTAACATAAATATAACATGTTATACATGAAAATTTAGGAAATTTTACTCTCTTTTCAAAAACTCAAAAATATATAGGGTGGTCCGTATTAAAAAATGTAGTTTAGGGTCGTACACAAAAAACCAAACACCCTGTATAGAAATTGTCCATTGCAATGGATTCTACGTAAAAAAGTGCTCTAAGATATATTTTCCCAAAATCACTTATCTTTAATAATGAGAAAGTTATGGAGGATTAAAGGAATCGACTAAATTCGAGAACGCCCCCTAGTGGCCAAACAATTAGAGATAGCTGAATTCTGTTTACGACAGTGATTTTCTCATTAAAATTGAGCTCAAGACACCTAGGTCCATTTTTTTCTATCTCTTAAGATAAAGGGGGTTTCCATAAGAAAGTGTCCAATTTTCCCACCCTGTACATTAATATAAAAAAGACTTTCCACAACGAATTAAATAAATACATTGTAACTTTTCAACGGCGAATGTTCCTATATGGATCCATTTATGCAAGAAACATTCAAAAAATCTTCTCACGCTCAGTGGCGTACCTAGAATTTTTGCCGCCCGAGGCGGTCTCCAATTTGCCGCCCATTCTAGTCAATCAAATGGTGGTTTTTATAAATTAATAAACATAAATAAATAGTTGCAATTAAGATGAACTATAGGTAGGCAACTTTTTTACCGTTGCATGCAATATTTTAATTAGGCAGTAATGAAAGAAGCCGCATGAGGCATAAATGCAACCTTTATAAAAATACAAGATCTTTCTTAAAGGCCACAAGAAACTTACGGAGGCCGAAGGTTTCCCACCTATGAGACAAAACCTAAGTTACAAAAAATAATTACCAGTAAATATTTTTTATTTTATATTTATAAATGCCTGCGTATTGTCGGTATCAGTATAGGACATGCTTTTCACACACACCGATAAACAGTATGTCGAAATTGGAACAGCGGTTATATCTTTGTTAGCATCACCAGTGCTTTAATATGAAGAAAAAAACCACAAAAGAACCATTGTCGTTACTGTATTTATTATATTTACGAAAGAAGAAACTAAGAGAAGGCAATTAAATTTAACAGCAGCAGCACTCATAGTTGATTACATTTGTACTGAGAAACACTGAATTCAGTGAAATGCAAAAGCTAGCACAACGATACCGATGTGTTGGGACCACTGAACTCTAATTGTACTGGAACGCTCACTAAGGCCGCCGGCCCGATGCGAGAGAGAGGGCTCGCAAGGGTCATCCCTGTCCTTCTCTCGACAGTACATTTAGGTTAGTGTGTTTTTAGTTTAACGCTGTCTGCTCTCTCAGTCACGGTGCATATATGTAAAGCGTTACGAAAAGGACAGGAATGACCCTTGCGCGATATCTCTCTCGGCTCCCGACGTTTTTATGGCAGAGATAGGCCAGTGAGCGTTCCAGTATAATTAGAGTTCAGTGGTTGGGACTGGTCTGTGTGAATCAGTGTATTTGGTTTGCATTGCGTACTAAAACCGAACGATAATTTACTGACCGATATCACCAGAACCATCCGACATACACATAATGTCGGATACGACAACCAACATTTTTACCGGATCGTTGGCTGTGTGAAGCAGTACCATTTAAAACAATACAGTATTGATGCATCACGATACCGACACCGACAACGATAATATCGGCGTGTGTGATGCCGCCCTTATGTTACTTGCCGCCCGGTGCGGACCGCACCCACCGCACCCCCCTAGGTACGCCACTGCTCACGCTTGCACATAGCAAACATGAAACACGGTTACTACTGCTGATGGCTTCATAGTTCATATGTATTTAAATGACGCCCGATTAATATGTAAGAATCAAATTAAGTTTCAGTATTATGTATTAATGTTTACGGCATAAATTTGTTCTTATCTTTTGGAGTTAAGCATAATAATGTTTTATTTTTATTAGTACCGTCACATAACTTTTACCCTACTTTCATATTTCATTAGGGATGAACGTGTTAATTTAGAAAAGTACATTTCAAAAGTTTTGAATCTCGGAGGATTTTACAATTTACCGCTTGGTTGTTTCATTATAAATTATACATTCACGTCTGTTAGTTTAGATTATGTAATTTACGTAGTATAACATTCCAAATTGTGAAAAAAACAGAGCTAAATAGATTTAAGAAAGTATTTTAGATTAAGAATAATTACATCATGTTAAAAGCAAAATGGTTATATAAAGTTGTGTGGCGATTTTGTGGTATTAATTCTTTTGCAATTGCGGTTTTGTTCCATTGTTCTATCTAAAGCGAATAATGAAATACCGTTTATACTGTGGTCATGCTGCGAATTGGGTTTCTGGGGCTATCTAGTAGTTGTTTAATTTAGATGTTTTTATCATTATTACCTCTTTTTCTACTTAATTTTATTAAAATATGTAATAAAATAACTTTGTACAGAAACAAAAAGAAGTGCTTGTTTGTGTATCAATTAAACATGAATGTTAGGTATATCAAGTACGTTACTGAGAATAAATTATACCTTTTCGCCTAATTTAGACAACAGAGGAAAGTACTAAACCAGATTTAGATATATGCCCATTGAAAAAATGTTGACGTGCAAATGTAATTTCAGGAATGTTTCTTATGTCGATAGGAGTATCACGAATTAAATACGTAGGTCTGTGACAAATTCCTTATGGGAAAAAGGAAATAGCATCATAGTCTGCTATCACAGTAAAGTTTGGTCGGCTTAATTTAAAAAAACTATTGGGCAGATTTTTATCAAACAAATTTTATCTGAATCGCCAGTTATTTTAGTGTAAGTTAACGTAATTTCATTATTTTTGCCTAATTTAGTGAATTAGTATAACGAAATAAGTTGGATAAAACATGATTTTCACGTCATTTTGAGAAACGTCAATCTTTAAGAAGTAATTAATCAAAAATTATTTACTGAAATGCAATTTTTTAAGAATGTAACAAAGTCACCTTTACTGTTAATACAGGATTGAACCATTTTTGTTCAATAACAACATTGTAATAATAAAAAAACGTCTGGTTAATTCGCATACTAAGCAGTGTATTCCCAAAAATTGTTACGGCCTGCGATAATTAAAGATTAATGAAATTAAAATTTTTTTAACGGCAACAGGAGATTATATATTTTACAGAATGAAGTGTCACCAACACTACAGTTCGCGGTGTTTGGGGGATGGAATAAAAGCACGGTCAGCACTCGACTTTGTGGTACAAGTCACTATTTCTACAACGCGGCAATCGTTAAATATGATGTAAGAAATTATTAACGTATCCATAGGTGCTCTTATTGGGACGAAATGGCAAAAGTAAAAAAAGCGCCTTTATCTGATTTGATTGTTCAAACATTTTTACATTCACATTCAACTCATCTACAATCATCAGCGGGGCCTGACTGTGCTAGTTAAGGATTGTGGGAGGAGGGAATACTTTTTTCTGCGTTTTTGGCATGTAACTTAAAAAATAAAAATTAAGTTTAATCAAATTAAATACAATAATAGTTTTATTTATTTTCTTCTTATACCTTTAGTTTCAAAAATATTTGCCAACGAAAATCGATACTTTCCCAATACTGGTTTTTGCCCCACGTTTTTTATCAAAGTTGTCCTTCAAACACCACAGCCTTTTATTTTACAGAAAATTCGTCAAAACAAAAATTGTAAACCATTAAATTTCACTAGGCCTTCAGTATATCGGCTTCAAATCAAATTTTTTGTTTTCCTAAAAAACAGTCTCTTATGTTGCTTAGATAAACAGTGTGTATCAAAGCAATAAAAGGTATTCAGAACAACCACAAAAAGTTTATACATAAAATAAATTATCAAATGCACTCTGCAAATGGAACTTCCACAGTTCGTGTTTACCAAAACATTATTTTAAAATAGAGATGGTACGATCATTAGTTACTAATTAAAATATTAAAAAGCGCATACCATGTTATTCTGATGTAAAAGTCTTCATATTAAGGACAAATTGTCAACCCCTAAAGTATGAGGGATGTTCAAAATAGCCTGAATAATAATCTGCTTTAACTTATTATTTAAAGTGAAAATTACAAAAAAAAAACGCTAAGTGAGTGAATAAAACCTTAAATGAATTATCAAACATTACAGGGTGTCTCACGGTGACCGTCGGTTAGAAGTATATCAAGAACTGTAAAAGCTAGAAATTTGAAATTTTGCACATGCGACATGGAGTGTTTAATCTATTAAATAAAAATATTTTCCAAATGGCAGCACTTCCGGAAATACCGGAAGTGAGCATCAACTTCTTTATTTTAAATACAAACCAGGGAATTTTTTTTCACATTCTGATGTGTTATAAAATGTTTAGTAAGTATGCTTAAAATAATCGGCGTATCAATTTTGATTGTTGAGGAAAAAAATTTTTTTCACTGAAAAATGTCAAAATCGTGTTTAGGAAATAAAATTGAAAGTCGAAAGTGGTAAAAGTTAGGGAAATGGTATTTTAGGTTCTCAATGTCAAAAGATTGAGACACAATTGTCTGTAATGGATAATAAAAAATTGCCCGCGGTTAAGTATCTATTTGACGTTATTTCCAGACTTAAGAAAAACTTCAAAAAGTCTCTTTTTTTAAATGGAATGCCTATTTAATTATCGACCCATTCGATGCAGAAATAAATTTCCTTTAAATTGATATACCATGTTCCTATACCTAAAATCAATGATTACAGAGTTATTTATATTTTTCTAATTAAATTTATAATTACATACTTTACAAAACATGGTTGGCTTTGAAAATTTTCAAAAAATTTTTATTCAAATGTTTCTAATGCTTTTATGATTATTTAAAATTCTATCTATGCAACTTCTTGACTATCCAAGGTCTCTTTCCGCCAAACGAATAGAACTTTCAGGAAAAACATTAAAATATCCCAATACATTGGTTTCTGCAGCGTCATTGGTATTGGCATTGACAATTGGCTTTGCCAAACTTCGTGGCGCATTTACTTCCCCCAAATTTAGAAAATTCTTTTCAATCATCCTGATTTTTCGTTCTGTCATTGTAGGTAAATTTCTTTCGTTAAAGTATTGAGTGATTCTTTATTCAATAGTTAAAGGTTCTGCAGGTCCGAAAAGTAATACGAGCAGACTCGCCATGAATGTAAAACAAATTTAGAATATCAGCGTTTGTGTATTCCATATTTCCCAATTGAAAACAAATATTAAGCGCAAAAATCAAAATTCAAACAGATAACACTGATAACAAACGTAAACGTAGCGTAAACTTTCAAACTGATAGCTAACTGACAACTGTCATCATAAGAAATAATTGAATAAAAATTTTTTGAAAATTTTCAAAGCCAACCATGTTTTGTAAAGTATGTAATTATAAATTTAATTAGAAAAATGTAAATAACTCTGTAATCATTGATTTTAGGTATAGGAACATGGTATATCAATTTAAAGGAAATTTATTTCTGCATCGAATGGGCCGATAATTAAATAGGCATTCCATTTAAAAAAAGAGACTTTTTTAAGTTTTTCTTAAGTCTGGAAATAACGTCAAATAGATACTTAACCGCGGGCAATTTTTTATTATCATAATAATATAATAACTAAATAAACATTATTATTATTATATTATCCACTACAGACAATTGTGTCTCAATCTTATGACATTGAGAACCTAAAATCCCATTTCCCTAACTTTTACCACTTTCGACTTTCAATTTTATTTCCTAAACACGATTTTGACATTTTTCAGTGAAAAAATTTTTTTTCCTCAACAATCAAAATTGATACGCCGATTATTTTCAGCATACTTACTAAACATTTTATAACACATCAGAATGTGAAAAAAAATTGCCTGGTTTGTATTTAAAATAAAGAAGTTGATGCTCACTTCCGGTATTTCCGGAAGTGCTGCCATTTGGAAAATATTTTTATTTAATAGATTAAACACTCCATGTCGTATGTGCAAAATTTCAAATTTCTAGCTTTTACAGTTCTTGATATACTTCTAACCGACGGTCACCGTGAGACACCCTGTATTCAAGAACAAAAAGCGCATTGAATTTTAATGAAGGAATAAAGTGAAAGAAAACTGCGTATAGGTAATTAAAAAAATATCCATGAAATTTGCATTAAGTAGTAGGATATTGACAGTTTACCGAAGTCTTTTGTTTTCCTACTGACAATACTGTTTACTTTCATCTCTAGAGAGGAAAGTGTAACTTTCTTCACTACTTACATACTACCTACATAAAATGCTACTTTTCAAGGCAGTTTTCGAAAAACACCATTGTAACGCTGTAAAATAGAGCCCCCCCCAAGATCTATTCTAATAACAGAAACTACAAAAACATCTACACGCATTACCATATTTTGGGACCTTATCCGTCATATTGGAAATTTGTATTCGTAGTGCTAGTCTTGGGGAAAAAGTGCCAAACGCACTTTTTAGATTTTTTTACGTTACATACGATTTTCCCAAAGCTATGGTCAACATTTTCGTGACAATTATGTATTAATACCTATACCAATTTCTATGGGAAGACATTTGGTGATTTTGCATGGTCGAGGATCTTTTTGGTAACTCCCCTCACTCGAATTACAATTTTTGGTGCCAAAATTTGTCAAATTTTTACAAATTAAAACAGAATGTGTTATTGCTTGCATATCTTTGCATTTGCCCGTTAGAACCCATTTCTATGGTTTTGAACTAATCAGGGAATTCTTCTACAGCAGTGACCAGTGACACTTCTCAAGAAGTAATGAGAGCAGCCGTTTTTTGCGTAAAATTGGAATCAAAACAATTTGTCGTGGTGAACAGCAATCCATACTACTACAAAAATAAGCATGTTAAAATGAATGAAATGTATTTTTAGCATCGCGTGTATCCTAAATTTAATTACTAACAATACACATCCCGTAATAGTGAAATAAAACGTAAAAAATGAGACTTTCGTAGGGGATATACTTTGACGTAGTTCTCATATTAGCTGACTAAAATGCATTTGTATAACACATGCCACATAATTTTTCATTTTTCTTCATTACGTTTTCCTTTATTTTCGTTCGTACGGTGCGTGCGACAGAATTTAATTCATTAGAATAATCAACATGTGTGTTATGTTATGTTTTGCATAATTAACATTAGGAATTTTGTCTAGACAACTTTTTAGTTTGCATGTATACATTCGAGATTAAAACGTATTTTTAGAGTAGGTGCAGCAGAACAAGTTAATACCTGATGCGGAATAGTGTGTTAACGGCACCGGTTTGTTATTTTTATTTATGTGTGAAAACGTGTAAAGTGCAAATAAGCATCAGATAACCGGTCTTGCAAAAGCTCTAGTGAGTCGTGTTTTAAGTTTTATTTTTCGAATTTGAGGATATTGTTAAAAAATGTAAGAGATTTATAATATTCATTATCCTTTTATGGATATTTATGAAGCTACTCACTGTTACTAATTCATTCGATTTTGTGCATTCATTAACAAATTTTCCTAGCGCATGTAGTGTTTTTGAACATGTATCCTATAAAATTGACTAAAGGCACCACATTACACATAAATTAACAGCAATTTTTTTGAATGCTTTAATAAACTTTAATTGATCTTTATTTAGATTCCTGTTCACCATCACCTGTGTCACCTCATACCTACTTTCGAAGTGTTCCATTTTTATTTTATTTCTTCCTGGTGATCTCCGTTCAAAGATTTTTTTTGGTCAACTTGTTTCGGGCATTCACAATATAATATGTACAAACACCGAAACACCTTTTGATTTTGTACGCCAATGTGCTTCGCTATAGTTTCTTTTCATGGAGCTTCTGTTACAGCTTCATTATTGACACTTGGCCATATTATGCATTTTTAGGACCGATGAACATTATACGCCTCGCATCCTTTATGTGGAGATACTGTTCGCAAAGAACTATGAACAGGATTTTATTGTCCTCGTAGGCGACCACAATTAGAGGTTCATGTGTTATGTATGTGAAATTCACGTGACGGTATTGTAGCTATTGGTGGGGTGGGGGTGTAACAGCAATAACATTGGTTCATTCTTGATCACATTCCACTTATAATTGAATATATGTGAACCTAGCAGCTCTTACTCGATATTCATTGTAGATAGTTCCAAACCGCGAGAAATTACGGTGACGCGATGGTCCACTTTTTGAACCCTTGTTTGGATTAGGACACAAGCTTCCATATGCCTCCACTTTACGGAATTTGAATTTTTCATGGATAATTTCATACGCAGAACCGTGATTAATGTCCGACATGCGACGTCATCTATGGTCACTCGTCTATCTGCTGTAACCATGTCTAGAGCTTGCTGAGTGTGGTCGGAAATGGTGGAGGTTGACGGTTGGCCATCTCCCTCTTTTTGTGTTACGTTTGTTCGGCGACTTTTGAACATGTCAATTCACAAAAAAACTGTTTTACGGGATACAGCACTTGGCCCATATTGTGCCAAAAGTCTCCGGTGGATCTCAACACCTTTCACATCCTCTCACCACAAAAATCTGATCACTGAACGTTGCTCCTCTTTGATAGTGGATAGTGACATGCTTACGCTATTGTAGCTCAAAGAAAACTGACGCTATTGTGATTCAATTCCTCACACGTGACCACCTATCGTTATTTAATAAAATTGTACAATGAAAAGTGTAAGTAATTTTTGACTTACCCTCGTACATTCTCACATTGACAAACATTATTATTGGAAATTGTGAAATATAGCGTAGGAGTGGGTTAGTTGTCTTCATCATACAAGAGGATCCCTTTCGGTGTAAACAAAATAAGATTGGTTATTATTATTACATACTATTGAAAAGATATTATTAAAGTTGTTAAAGAAGACTAAATTTCTATTGTTGATATATTTCCCAAAGTTGCATGGAAACTAGAAAAGATTCATACTGTGAAAGGAAACATTAACTTCAAATAAGAATTTTTTATGATATGTAATTGTTATGTTCGTATTGTCGTAATAACCATGATGTGGGTGTCAACAGTGAAAGATGCAAACATTCTAAGAGGCCAGTGCAATACAATTTCAAATCTTTCCTTATCCCAAACAGAGTGCTAAACCAATATTAGAAAATTTGTACTATTCTCAAAGGACCCATTCAAACGAAACTACAAAAATCTTCTGTAATATGCTCGCCACGTTGACAATAAATCAAACATTGTTGATACGTACCTATACATTGTAGATATTGCTAGAGATGCATCAAAAGTTTCTCACCTTAAGTTGAATTGGTGAACATTTAACATTTTTCAACGAAAAGTGTGTTTAACGTTAACCAGAGATTGCATTAATCGTTTACTTTAATTAAATATTTAGAGATAAATTCAGGCAAGATTGATTTTTGTCTACGAGCTAACTGTAGAAACTTATAATTTACATTTTCAATCAATTTCAATGGATATAAAAGATCCAAGCTTAGCAAACAATTTTGAACATTTTCAAGCACAAATCTCAAATAAAACTTTTCAAATACGTTCTTCTAGGTTTATGCAACAACAACACTAAAGCTGCACATCGAAAAACTTAAAGTGTCTATTCAAAATTCTTCGCGCAAGAAATTATATTTTGATTAACATGTTAACACAGTTAAGTGTATTTAAATCTTATTTTTTAGATGACGCTAATTAGGATAGAAATCTACATAGAAATAAGAAAATGAACCATCATGTATAGGTAGACCTACACTTTTTTAGTTAACTCTAAAATATGTGTATTAAAAGGTATTAACACAGAATAAAGCACAAGTGAATCACTTGTGCTTTATTCTGTGGTATTAATGTAATTATTGAATAAAACATTTGTTAGAAAAAAGGTTGTCATATTTATAAAGCGGCACCCTTTACATTGAAAAGAAGGCACTCTTTTTTCGATTATCGCTGCATGTAAATCTTTTATCCTCCGTGCTCCCACTTCAAACGATTATTATTAATTAACGTAGATATCCTACGTCCTACGTACAGGCAAATGCTTTCGACGAGACGGTTTCTCAAAGAAATCGCAGCTCGCTGTACTCGCCATAACCAGTGAAACTTTCCATTGGATGATTTGCTAGTATCTTGATTTGCCAAGTTTGCGAAAGAATTGTTGCATCAAGACCAAACATTCAAACTGAAACGCGACACAAGGATTCGCATTTGGTCATGTAGAAGACCATCTATTGGAAGCGTTTGATTTACACCAAATTATATGCTGGTGAATGTTTGTGAAAAGAATTAACCAGTTCGAAATCACCACTAAGCTTTCAAGATCCCACTACTATTAATTACTTTTTTATTAATTCCTTTAGCAGCTGTCTGAAACCACCCAATCGTACAATCTCATACAGCAGTATGCACAAACAAAATTGCACGTTATTGATAGTACATTGTCATTCACCGTAGTTGTAGTAGATCAGGAAGTTTTTAGTGTAGGGCTTTTGATATGATATCACCGAGGGGATTACATGTAATTCTGCTTGCCTTGCTTGAACATTTAGCTTTGGATAATGACGCGATCTGTTCCATGGTTAGCTATCTTTCAATGAGATCTCAATTCGTTCTTCTTTCAGGTAATCCTTTCCATTCTAGAATATCGCACCTGGTACCTTTCTGTTGTCACTTTGTACATGTAAGCTTCTAAGTTCATTTTTAACTTGTCAGTCGCATATAAATACCGACGACACAAGTTTATCACTCCCTTTTGGCTCCCGAATGTGAAGAAAGAATACATATTAATGGTACAAACATACGTATCACAGATACTGTAATTAACATAGCAGTAATAATCGACTCGTCTCTTATGATCCAAAACGTGTTAGCTCTGAGGTACAAAAACCTTACTGCACACTAAAGTTACTATATCCCCATAGGCATTTACTCTTTTGAATTCGGAATCGGCGTAAAAGATGTTAGTTAGATAGTTTTCCAAACAAGAAGATTTTTGGCATCAACTGGATCTGCAATTATTATTCACTAGTGCGCTTCTTTTTGAATATTTTCTTCTCAAGTTAAACTAAGCGTTGATAAATATTAGTTGGTACATACAGGTCGGACGCGATAAGGAAAATGGGAGTTGTATTCGGAATGGTCTTATGGAGAGGATATTAGTGTGGGTAATTTTAAAATACGCAGTGGCGGGGTATGCTTAAAGTTTAAAATATGCAAGAATATATAATATTAATAAATACAGTAAATAATAAAATAAACAATGCTTCTTTGAGATTTTGTATTTCACATTTACGTTATTGACATGAAACCGTATGATAGTTTGGTTGCCTATACTATATTATACGTTGGAAACGATATTTTACTACGGCCGGCACTGTATACTGCACATTTACTCATTAGCAACCCGATTCGACTTCGGCATACGTCGGTTACGTTTTCCTTATCGCGTCTCACCTGTACTTCAAAAATGTTTTTTCGACATGAATGCTTTATTCAATGTTACACCTATTTCATATAAATATTTATAAGAAAAATAAAAGAAGAATTGATTACATCAAATATTTATAACTTCCACCGGTACACGTACCACCTAATAAACGTTGCGGATATGGCAAAACCGCAGAGATGGGTTCTGACGTACAGACGAATGGACATGCAGGCCATAGCAATAGCACAAAATAAGGGAACTCATTTTCCTTTTCTGTTATTTGAAGAGCGACCGATTTCGGTTAGGCAACTTCGTACTTTAATCTGAAATAAAATGTGTGCACTGTCCTCTCATAATTCATTTTCTCTTCATCTGGTAATCCCATACACCATACATACACCGTACGTTACGTTTTGGTCGTTTGATCAGTTTGTTCAATTTTCAGATTCATTCGAACATATTAATTACTAAATGTGATATTAATATAATTTCACATGTAGAGGTATAGTTTTTCAATATACAGGTACACCAGACTAGCTGACCCGACGAACTTCGTACCGCCAATAAAAGTTGTCAGAACTTCCATTATTATTATAGCTTTTAAGCTTGACAGTATTAACATTGCGCTTTTGTTTACAATGTTTACTAATAAAATCAAAACTCCATAACTTCAACCCTTATTTTGACCCACTTAGGAGATGAATTTCGAAAATCCTCTTCTTAGTGGGTGACTACATCATTAGGGGAAGGTTCACTGAAAATTTCAAGTTTCTATATTCATTGATTTGGTCTGGGCGTTGACAGATCAGTGAGCGAGTCGGTCAGTCATCACTTTATCCTTTTATATATGTAAAGAAGAGACGTACATCAAGTATCAAATGTTGATTTGAAACAACAGATGGTGCACCAATGCAGTGTGTAGTACAGTGACTCTTTTGTAGTAGAGTCACTGTAGTATGTAGTATAAAAATTTGGCGTGTTTTCCATTTTATTGTACCATCAACAAGCTTTGTCCAATATGTCGAAATTTGTGCCAAATATAGAGCATTCGCGGACAGTGTTAATTTTTTGTTTTCATTTGAAGAAAACTGCTATAGTCTATGTAAACTCTTTTCAATACCACGTGATCAAACCTCATGACGTCAAATTTAAACAATGTTGTCAAATGTTTGTTTACATTTCAACATTCAATAGAAAGGTTAAGTTATTAAAATTCTTTATGTTTTTTTTCAAACTTATGTTAATAAATTTCACAATCAAAACTAAAACACACTAATCATTTTATACCAAGGTTCTAATAAATGCCCCAGACTTATGATAATCGACCACCCGAATATACATTGATCGTAGGCGAAATTTCGGTTTCTGTCAACATCTGACGTTAGAAATTAAACAAGACAAATGGCAACGTGGATTATTTTAAAACAATTCAGCCAACTCGCTTGAGCGAAATTCACTAGAACTCACTGCGATTTGTAATGGGGATGTATAACTGGTACGTTGGTATACCCGCGTGAAGTTATCCACGGATTTTTTTTTAACCATCCACGAGTATTTTTTTCCAAAACCAACTACATTTTTACGAAAAAAATGTTAATATAGGGGACAGATAATGACATTTCAATAGGCTACATAATTTTATTACCAAAAATTAAAGATTAAGTGAATAAAAAGTCTTGAAATACGTGATGTTGTACATATTTCACGATGCTGAACCGAAGACCCAAAAATAAAAAAAAATTCTTTTAATTACTGTAAAGGGCACTTAATAAGAAAGCCAATAACAAAAAATTGTGATGTAAGTATTTTTTATAATGTGAAAAAAATTCATTAAATTACGTTTACGCGCTGTCGCCGATCGTAATCATAATGAATTTTTTTTGACGTTATAAAAAATACTTACATCACAATTTTTTGTTATTAGGTCTCTCATTAAGTATCCTTTGTTATAGTCAAAGAAAATTTAAACAAATTTTGGGTCTTCGAGTTCAATCCGGACGATCGGCGCCAGCGCGTAAACGTAATCTTAATGAATTTTTTTCACGTTATAAAAATACTTACATCACAATTTTTGTTATTAGGTCTCTCATTAAGTATCCTTTGTTATAGTCAAAGAAAATTTAAACAAATTTTGGGTCTTCGAGTTCAATCCGGACGATCGGCGCCAGCGCGTAAACGTAATCTTAATGAATTTTTTTTGACGTTATAAAAAATACTTACATCACAATTTTTTGTTATTAGGTCTCTCATTAAGTATCCTTTGTAATAGTCAAAGAAAATTTAAACAAATTTTGGGTCTTCGAGTTCAATCCGGACGATCGGCGCCAGCGCGTAAACGTAATCTTAATGAATTTTTTTTGACGTTATAAAAAATACTTACATCACAATTTTTTGTTATTAGGTCTCTCATTAAGTATCCTTTGTAATAGTCAAAGAAAATTTAAACAAATTTTGGGTCTTCGAGTTCAATCCGGACGATCGGCGCCAGCGCGTAAACGTTGTCTTCATGAATTTTTTTTCACGTTATAAAAAATACTTACATCGCCATTTTTTGTTATTAGGTCTCTCATTAAGTGTCCTTTGTAATAGTCAAAGAAAATTTAAACAAATTTTGGGTCTTCGAGTTCAATCCGGACGATCGGCGCCAGCGCGTAAACGTAATCTTAATGAATTTTTTTGACGTTATAAAAAATACTTACATCACAATTTTTTGTTATTAGGTCTCTCATTAAGTATCCTTTGTAATAGTCAAAGAAAATTTAAACAAATTTTGGGTCTTCGAGTTCAATCCGGACGATCGGCGCCAGCGCGTAAACGTAATCTTAATGAATTTTTTTTGACGTTATAAAAAATACTTACATCACAATTTTTTGTTATTAGGTCTCTCATTAAGTATCCTTTGTAATAGTCAAAGAAAATTTAAACAAATTTTGGGTCTTCGAGTTCAATCCGGACGATCGGCGCCAGCGCGTAAACGTAATCTTAATGAATTTTTTTTGACGTTATAAAAAATACTTACATCACAATTTTTTGTTATTAGGTCTCTCATTAAGTATCCTTTGTAATAGTCAAAGAAAATTTAAACAAATTTTGGGTCTTCGAGTTCAATCCGGACGATCGGCGCCAGCGCGTAAACGTAATCTTAATGAATTTTTTTGACGTTATAAAAAATACTTACATCACAATTTTTTGTTATTAGGTCTCTCATTAAGTATCCTTTGTAATAGTCAAAGAAAATTTAAACAAATTTTGGGTCTTCGAGTTCAATCCGGACGATCGGCGCCAGCGCGTAAACGTTGTCTTCATGAATTTTTTTTCACGTTATAAAAAATACTTACATCGCCATTTTTTGTTATTAGGTCTCTCATTAAGTGTCCTTTGTAATAGTCAAAGAAAATTTAAACAAATTTTGGGTCTTCGAGTTCAATCCGGACGATCGGCGCCAGCGCGTAAACGTAATCTTAATGAATTTTTTTTGACGTTATAAAAAATACTTACATCACAATTTTTTGTTATTAGGTCTCTCATTAAGTATCCTTTGTAATAGTCAAAGAAAATTTAAACAAATTTTGGGTCTTCGAGTTCAATCCGGACGATCGGCGCCAGCGCGTAAACGTAATCTTAATGAATTTTTTTGACGTTATAAAAAATACTTACATCACAATTTTTTGTTATTAGGTCTCTCATTAAGTATCCTTTGTAATAGTCAAAGAAAATTTAAACAAATTTTGGGTCTTCGAGTTCAATCCGGACGATCGGCGCCAGCGCGTAAACGTTGTCTTCATGAATTTTTTTTCACGTTATAAAAAATACTTACATCGCCATTTTTTGTTATTAGGTCTCTCATTAAGTGTCCTTTGTAATAGTCAAAGAAAATTTAAACAAATTTTGGGTCTTCGAGTTCAATCCGGACGATCGGCGCCAGCGCGTAAACGTAATCTTAATGAATTTTTTTTGACGTTATAAAAAATACTTACATCACAATTTTTTGTTATTAGGTCTCTCATTAAGTATCCTTTGTAATAGTCAAAGAAAATTTAAACAAATTTTGGGTCTTCGAGTTCAATCCGGACGATCGGCGCCAGCGCGTAAACGTAATCTTAATGAATTTTTTTTGACGTTATAAAAAATACTTACATCACAATTTTTTGTTATTAGGTCTCTCATTAAGTATCCTTTGTAATAGTCAAAGAAAATTTAAACAAATTTTGGGTCTTCGAGTTCAATCCGGACGATCGGCGCCAGCGCGTAAACGTAATCTTAATGAATTTTTTTTGACGTTATAAAAAATACTTACATCACAATTTTTTGTTATTAGGTCTCTCATTAAGTATCCTTTGTAATAGTCAAAGAAAATTTAAACAAATTTTGGGTCTTCGAGTTCAATCCGGACGATCGGCGCCAGCGCGTAAACGTAATCTTAATGAATTTTTTTTGACGTTATAAAAAATACTTACATCACAATTTTTTGTTATTAGGTCTCTCATTAAGTATCCTTTGTAATAGTCAAAGAAAATTTAAACAAATTTTGGGTCTTCGAGTTCAATCCGGACGATCGGCGCCAGCGCGTAAACGTAGTCTTCATGAATTTTTTTTCACGTTATAAAAAATACTTACATCGCCATTTTTTGTTATTAGGTCTCTCATTAAGTGTCCTTTGTAATAGTCAAAGAAAATTTAAACAAATTTTGGGTCTTCGAGTTCAATCCGGACGATCGGCGCCAGCGCGTAAACGTAATCTTAATGAATTTTTTTTGACGTTATAAAAAATACTTACATCACAATTTTTTGGTATTAGGTCTCTCATTAAGTATCCTTTGTAATAGTCAAAGAAAATTTAAACAAATTTTGGGTCTTCGAGTTCGATCCGGACGATCGGCGCCAGCGCGTAAACGTAATCTTAATGAATTTTTTTTGACGTTATAAAAAATACTTACATCACAATTTTTTGTTATTAGGTCTCTCATTAAGTATCCTTTGTAATAGTCAAAGAAAATTTAAACAAATTTTGGGTCTTCGAGTTCGATCCGGACGATCGGCGCCAGCGCGTAAACGTAATCTTAATGAATTTTTTTTGACGTTATAAAAAATACTTACATCACAATTTTTTGTTATTAGGTCTCTCATTAAGTATCCTTTGTAATAGTCAAAGAAAATTTAAACAAATTTTGGGTCTTCGAGTTCAATCCGGACGATCGGCGCCAGCGCGTAAACGTAATCTTAATGAATTTTTTTTGACGTTATAAAAAATACTTACATCACAATTTTTTGTTATTAGGTCTCTCATTAAGTATCCTTTGTAATAGTCAAAGAAAATTTAAACAAATTTTGGGTCTTCGAGTTCAATCCGGACGATCGGCGCCAGCGCGTAAACGTAGTCTTCATGAATTTTTTTTCACGTTATAAAAAATACTTACATCGCCATTTTTTGTTATTAGGTCTCTCATTAAGTGTCCTTTGTAATAGTCAAAGAAAATTTAAACAAATTTTGGGTCTTCGAGTTCAATCCGGACGATCGGCGCCAGCGCGTAAACGTAATCTTAATGAATTTTTTTTGACGTTATAAAAAATACTTACATCACAATTTTTTGGTATTAGGTCTCTCATTAAGTATCCTTTGTAATAGTCAAAGAAAATTTAAACAAATTTTGGGTCTTCGAGTTCGATCCGGACGATCGGCGCCAGCGCGTAAACGTAATCTTAATGAATTTTTTTTGACGTTATAAAAAATACTTACATCACAATTTTTTGTTATTAGGTCTCTCATTAAGTATCCTTTGTAATAGTCAAAGAAAATTTAAACAAATTTTGGGTCTTCGAGTTCGATCCGGACGATCGGCGCCAGCGCGTAAACGTAATCTTAATGAATTTTTTTTGACGTTATAAAAAATACTTACATCACAATTTTTTGTTATTAGGTCTCTCATTAAGTATCCTTTGTAATAGTCAAAGAAAATTTAAACAAATTTTGGGTCTTCGAGTTCAATCCGGACGATCGGCGCCAGCGCGTAAACGTAATCTTCATGAATTTTTTTTCACGTTATAAAAAATACTTACATCGCCATTTTTTGTTATTAGGTCTCTCATTAAGTGTCCTTTGTAATAGTCAAAGAAAATTTAAACAAATTTTGGGTCTTCCAGTTCAATCCGGACGATCGGCGCCAGGGCGTAAACGTAATCTTAATGAATTTTTTTTGACGTTATAAAAAATACTTACATCACAATTTTTTGTTATTAGCTTTCTTATTAAGTGCCCTTTGCAATAATTAAAAGAATTTTATTTTATTTTTGGGTCTTCGGTTCTGCATCGTGAAATATGTACAACATTACGTATTTCAAGACTTTTTATTCACTTAATCTTTAATTTTTGGTAATAAAATTATGTAGCCTATTGAAATGTCATTATCTGTCTCCTATATTAACGTTTTTTTGGCAAAAATGTAGTTGGTTTTGGAAAAAAATACTCGTGGATGGTTAAAAAAAAATCCGTGGATAACTTCACGCGGGTCGTTGGTATAATTAAACGTCATTCTGACGTCATAGATCACGTGGTATTGAAAAGAGTTTACATCTTCGAACATATAACACCAGGAAGGAATATCCCTATAGTTTAGTAGATGGTACAATGTAAAGGAAGTTACGCAGGCTTTACGTCACAGTGACGTAACAGTAAACCATTTGTGATTGGTCAAACGGGTGTAGCGTGCAGTTTGTCGATTTAAAATAAAAAAATTACCAGTAGCGTAGAATTCATTATACGGTTAAGAACATAGAGAATGTGCAAAAAATTAGAAATATGCATACCAAATTAATTATATTTAAAGGGCAATAAAATTAAAAAAAAAATTTATGCATTTTATTTTGTTTACAGCAGGCGCGTAAACATACAAATGTTGGATTTACGACCCTGCTTAACAGTACACCAATGACTCGACGGAATACGTCACAGTAGGTAGCCATATTGGTAAACCATTAATGTTACTTATTTTGCCATAGACATGTTCCTTCCTTTTGTTATATGTTCGAAGGTTTACATAGACTATACTGATTGCTTCGAGCACATGCTCCATCGTAAGATACGTGTAAAGGATGGTTTAGGCGTTCCAAAACTGGTGATTTGGATGTTGTAGACAAGGAACATGGAAAACCATCACAAAGATACGAAGAATTGCAAACTTGTTGGACGCAGACGATTCACAAACACAAAAATAACTCGCAGAGCATTTGAGCGTTAGTCAACAACAATTTCAATCGGCTATGAAACATGTGAAAGATTCGAGTCGACAGACGCGTTACAATGCTAAAGTAAGGGTTTGAATGACTTATTAGTTCGCTTCATTTTTGGACAGAGCAATCTTTAATAATTCTGTGATCCTTTATTATGAATTCTCTTTTAATACTTATTGTGGACTATCTCGATAGCGCCTTAAGATAGTGTAGAGGGGGAACGTCATTAAGTTTAGGTACGTCATTAGATCGCGTTATTTGGCAGCAAACAACATAAAAGATTTAGTACTTAAATAAAATATAGCATTAATTAATTTTCTGCTCGTTGTAGGTAAATGCGCTGCTCGCAGCGTTGGTTACAAAAGCTTCTTATGCTCATTTCAATTAACCAAGGTAAATATTTCTGTTTATATTACTATTAAGTTAAACGAGAATTAATTTTGAAAATACGTTAAATACATACCTCTAGTTGGTTCTTCAATCTTGATATTTTTTCTTTTATACCTGATTATAAGTATTACTCGCTTTTCTACATATTTATTCAAGTTCAACTGTGTAATTAGAATTGTATGAAATATATAAAGTAAAATTATAGGTTGAGTTCGGTGTTAAATAGATAATAACAGTATATAAATTTGCGTATAATTTAATTAACCTGCGTTAATAGGACAGGATAATTGAGCGTGTAGCCTAACCACTCGTACGGTAGGCTAGTTTTGATGAACAATGCGTAAAGTAGCTTATCGTATTATGTTGCGTAATGGTATATGAAAGTTGTGGGTGCGAAATCGATTTAAGAGGTATCAAAAACTTGAAGTCTGCGACTATTCCCATTTCCCCTTTAGTCGATTGCGAAGAGAAATTGAAATAGTTTAATTCTTGCAGTTAATCTCGATTTTGAAGAGTTAACAATATTCTGGAACGATACCAATATCTTTTATTCAAAACATTATACGATCTAGAGTGTAGTTAATGTAGAAATAAAACTTATTGTGTAACCAAAAATTGCTTTTCAATGTTATCTTTGGCATTTTTATGCCGAAAATTTGCATTTAAGTGAATTTAAATCCCACTGACGATTCAGATACATATACAAGGAATTTTTTACTCAGATCTGTACAATTTCTTTGCGCTTCACATAATGCTCTTGTGTAATCTAACACCTTTTACGTTTCTTGTAATTTTTTGGAATTCTGCATGAGATATGAGCGTCTTATATGATATTTGAATTATCAAAATCTTATTTGGCTCTTGTAATCATCAGAGTTTGATTTAGATTAACATTTTAACTACTCATTTATTTACTCCTTTTACCGTTAAAATTGTGAATGACAGACTTACAATGCTCTTTTGAGCGTTCCTCGAAACTAATCAATACATCAACCACACTTCCTTGAATTATTGTTTCAATACACAACTAGGGAAGGCGTGCGCGGTGTCCTATGGGACAAACAAACAATTACAGACGTGCTGAAGTGCCTAATAAAGCACACGAAATTTAAAGGGAACTATCCTATACATATTTGTATAACAGGACATTGAAGGTGTCAATGGCTGGAAACCTTCTAAAAAGTATAGACATGTATCGCTAATTTTCAACGCATAGACTGTCAATTTTATTTTTTCATCTTAGGTATACGTAGGTATTCATTTAGAAATGTTTGTATTAAATATATTAGTGGGGAAAAATGTCATTTAAAACAGCCGCTTAAATTAAACAAATTCATAAATAATTTAGAATATTTTCTATCCTCCTTTGTGTAATCCAGAAAGCATTTAATGCATTATTTCTACACGGAGAAAAATAATTTCATGTTTTTTCAAGGAAAATCACTGCTTTTCGAGGACCATGTAAACCCTCTTGTAAATTTTACAATTACTATGTAATGAACGAATTCACATATTCCTTGCGATTCAGAACTTACAAGTTTATTGTAAATTTAAATTTAGATTTTTTATTGTAATAACGCACAATATTAATTGTAGCAAGCGTCACATAATATTTGCGATTTAGTTTTAACGATTAATTTTTGCACTTTGAAAGGTAATTTTCGTTAATAGAACTTGTACATTTTTAATACAGAGTAAACGTAACAAATACACATAAAAAAGTAAATAAAAATAAATAATATTATACACAACGTAGTATAAATAAAATTTACAGTATTGCAAGGTAGATTGTTTTGTCAGTATTACTTATTTTCTTAGAGAAATACTATTTAATTTTAACATTTCACATGTTTTTATACAATGGGAGGTTATATAGTTACAGAGGTAACAATAATACGTAATCTTAGTACTTATTACAATTATAATGTATATTATCAAAAAATTTTCAAATATGCACCAACCTTATAATTGTACAAGTATTTTAATGTAACATTTTCAAAATCTGTATGTGATTCACTCCTATTTTCACCGAACGAAAGTTAAATCTGTGTGTGTCTGTTATTGATAGTGACGTAAATCGTCATTTAGACGCCCGCTAATATTGCAGATCGCAGGATCTTTATCTTGGTAACGATAAATCCGTAGGAACCTGAGTTGGAACTTAACTTAAATTGATGTATCCTATTTTTTTTTAAGATCCTGATTTGTTCTACCCATTTCTGTTTCTTTAAGAGAACGCATTTTGAGGAAGTGTAATAACATTTCTAAAAGATAGGAAATTAGAATTGGCAGTCAGAGTCAACCGTCGGCAGGGGTGGTAATGTATAATGAGCTACCACCAGATATTAAAAGAACTGGGAGCGTCGATGCATTTAAGCGTAAATTGAAAAAGAGGTTTGCGGAGCGAGTTGGCTAGGAAGAGATGTTTTATGTTTTATGTTTTATATTTCATATTTTGTATTGCATATTTATTGTTGAGCATGTGAGAGTGGTAAATTAGCCTTAGGCTACGTTGAATAAATAAATAAATAAAAATAAATAAATAAATAAATAAATTTTTTTTTGCGGTGGAACTTTGTAGAAAACGGGGTTTTATAGATGAGGTGAAACTTCTATGTTTTTATGTGGAAAAATGTTATAAGCTTCCGGAATTGTGGGTTTGTAAAGGGAAATTGAGGTGAAGGTAGGTTCTGCTAAAATTAGTTACACTGCTCAAATTAGAAGTGCGGTTACCTGTGAAAAAGAGGGCCGTTATGGTTAGTTCGTTCTTCGAAACACGTGGCTCACGTATTTATGGAAAATTAAACGCTTTCGTACTGTTAAACCATTGATCACATATCAAATAAAATAATTTTGTTTCTTCTTTTTTCGTCTTTCAAGAAGATCGAATGTTAAAGATAAACGCTTTTGGGGAACTTGCTAAATTCAGTTTGAACTAGTAATGCAATTGACTATAGATATTCCTTTGTTACAAACCAATTCACATTTCGTGAAGTTAATAAAAGTTTTGTACTGGTTGGGACGAATTAAAAAATATTTTGCTCTATTTGATGGTGAGCATTTTGAACTTTCATTATTTTCCTGAAATAATTACGAGGAAATTTCAATCATAGGGGGAAGAATCCAGATAAACAACTGTAAATTACGTTCAAGACAGACTGAATCACGATTGTCAAAAAAATTGTCAATTATTATATCGCACTGTAGTGACAATGAATGCGCTATTATGTATGTACTTCAACTTTATAATGAAACTTTATTAAATTTGATTGGTCAGTGTTTATCGTGTGAACCTTTCTATGTAGTCAAATGTAAGAGAATCCTCAAAATAGTTGATTGCATATTTTAAGTATGCATGTGAACGGGGAGACCGAAAAAGGAAGCAGTCCCAGCGTCTGCTGTCCCCCGTGCTTCCATAACGCTCGCGTTGTTATTGGCTCACTATCATACTTTTTCCTTCGAAAGCTTCAAAGTGGATGAGAAAACATTCAATTAAGAATTGTAATTTGTAATTTGCGAAAAGATGGAGACTGTCAAAGTATACGTTACAAACAATTATTATTACAAACATTTGTGCCCAAAAAGAGCTGAAAAGAGGAAACATTTTTTAGTAATCGTATACGCGACGCGTGACTTAAATGTAAGAATAAATTCTCTATGAGGTTGTGAAAAAGGTTTTTGTGTTTCTCATACTGTTGCGTCTCAAATTAAAAATCCACCACCACACAGTGGAAAAAACTTTTACGAAGATAAGATTCCATTAGATGTAATAATATATACCAAAAATTTTAAGAGAGACTGATCGCAAGCGGTCGATCGTTGAAATAGAAGTATAATTTTGGACATCATCCAAGAAAAATGTTTCCTTTTTATAACTTAACGATAAGGAATTTAAGGAAAGTACAGATAACTTATTAAAAATGTATCGACAGAGTTTCAAGCGCTTAAAGTAATTTATACCGTATTTTAGCTGTAAAAGCTCGTTTGTATCCGACATTAAGTTCTGAGTACCTACCAACACGCGCTAAATACTATTCTAACAACAGAAAGTGTAAATAACGACCAAACGGATAACACTGCAAATTTAATCTTTACGTTATACTAATTTGTCCCCCCTGTACATTTCGTTTCTTATTCCTTTGTTTCTTTCCTTGCATCACTGGTTCAAATTAAACATTCATATTGAAGGGAGAGTGTGAAAGCTTCTCAATTAATCTTTATTTCTATATCTTTAATCACTTAATTGCGTATGGTGTATTGGTGTTAATCTAATGAAAGTGTTTATCATGCTAAGTAATTAATTATGTTTAAACAATTCATGTTCATGCAAATTTCTTGTAACCTGAAACCTGAAATTATTTAACAGTTTAGAACTGTAATCTGCACTAAAGCCAGCAAGAAAGCTAACGAGCATGTGATGGCACCGTCCATGCATGTTATTAATCAAACTTAGTGCAGTTATTTGTAGATTTTATTACTAGTAATCTCACTATGTACTTCCAATGAATTATAAATTAAAATGTTCGTATTTGGTCCAATTTCATTTTAACCTTAGATTTTGATGATCAATCAAGCTTTTGTAATTTATTGAAGATACGTTGGTTATTTAACATTCCAAAAAACGATTGCGTGTGTTAAAAGCACTGCCATTAAATCTACATTAAAAATGGACTAATTTATTACAAAACTGTAATTTTATGGAAATTGTTAGAAAGTAGATACGTTCTAATTTGTTAAATATGTCGTGTAAACAAGTCATAAAATTGGATGATAAAAGAATCTCATTAATATTCATAAGCGGTATGGTTATTTTAGCTTTCGGATGTGAAGGAATAAGGTTCCGAATTTTGCCGAATAAGATATTTTCGATGGGGGAAAATAAAAATCACGGATTTTATTACCGTCACTGCAGGAATTCATTTTTTAGGGTAATCGAATGAGTATGAAGGATGTGAACTTTTTCTTTGAAAATGTTTTCAAAATCGTCTTTCAAATTAGTTACGAAAGTTTATGATTAATGAATAAACTTCAAAGTTTAAAAGCTTACTTTAATCTTAGAGTAATTAATAGAGTTATTAAACTAACACATGTAGTTTACAGCATCAATTATTAATCAGTTTGGAAACTGAGGTGAAGTTCGTGCATCTGTTCTTTGATCGTATTTAGCTTTAAAGTACGAAATTATAATTAATCTCAAGTATACTTAGTGTCACCGTTTTAAGTTAATAATTGTAAGTAAGGAAAATATATTTATTTGATATTACTAACACTGAAATATGGAACGCCGTTTTACTTTTTATTACTAAAGTTAATTTCGTCCCATTTAAACAAACTTCAATTTTTATTATGTAAATTTGTATGACTGTCTATTTATTTTAGTATATTAAAAATGTTTGTTAAAAAAACTTCACACATTTAAATTGTTAGATGAAAATGAGTTTCTTGATTTAATATATTTCACACAAAAATTTGTAACACTCGTTTTAAAACCTTTCATTTAAATTGAGAAGCAAAATATATGAACAAACATTGGAATTCGTGTAACATTTTTATTTAACAAACAAAGAATAGCAACTAATTTAAATGAAAGAATTAAAATGTATGTCGAATTAAAGTGTTACATGAATAAAATGTTTGTTAATAATATTTGTTCTTTACTTTCAAATAAAGAATTAAAATTATCAACAATCATATTAATTCTGAATTAAAATGTTTATTGATAATTTTAATTGGGCGCTGTAGGTTGCGGAAGTTGTGTGAACTACACACCATAAATTCACTTGGCAACATCGCCTAATGTAATTAAATTTATAACTTGAAATACCAACATTGAACAACTCGCATTTGTCTCCAGAAAAGGCGCGAGAAATAAAACAGCGTTGTCAAATTGACTAGTATGTGATACTGAAAACCTCCGCAAGCTACAACGCCCAATTAAAATTATCATTTTAATTCAGAATTAATATGATTGTTGATAATTTTAATTCTTTATTTGAAAGTAAAGAACAAATATTATTAACAAACATTTTATTCATGTAACACTTTAATTCGACATACATTTTAATTCTTTCATTTAAATTAGTTGCTATTTTTTGTTTGTTAAATAAAAATGTTACACGAATTCCAATGTTTGTTCATATATTTGGGTTCTCAATTTAAATGAAAGGTTTTAAAACGAGTGTTACAAATTTTTGTGTGAAATATATTAAATCGAGAAAATCATTTTCATCTAACAATTTAAATGTGTGGAGTTTTTTTAACAAACATTTTTAATATACTAAAATAAATAGAGAGTCATACAAATTTACACAATAAAAATTGAAGTTTGTTTAAATGGGACGAAATTAACTTTAGTAATAAAAAGTAAAACGGCGTTCCATATAAGGGCAAGCAAATATTTAATAGAATGAATTTAAATGTATATTATTAATTTTTACTACAATTTTTGTGTTTGTTTAAAAAACTTCAAGTATTTATACCGATAGATGATTTAAAATGTTACTTGAATAAAATGTACATTGAAAATAAAAGAAGTAACTGTATAATTTCTTAAATTTTAATGAATAAGTTTAAATGTTAGGATATTTTTAAGCAACTAACATTTTAAATGGTAGAATTAAAATGTTTGTTGATCATTTTAATTGATCGCTTCGATCGGTGGCAGTTATTGAAACTACACCAGTATAAGGAAACACATGTAAATTATAGTTCAAAATAACACCACCGATCGAAGCGACCAATTAAAATTATCAACAAACATTTTAATTCTACCATTTAAAATGTTAGTTGCTTAAAAGGATCCCAACATTTAAATTTATTCATTAAAATTTAAGAAATTATAAAGTTACTTCTTTTATTTTCAATGTACATTTTTATTCGTGTAACATTTTAAATCCACTATCAGTATAAATACTTGAAGTTTATTAAACAAACATTAAAATTGTAACTAAAATTGTAAACTTAAGAAAGAAGTTATTTTATACATTATGAGTATAAAAACTGACAATAAAAAGTAAAACGGCGTTCCATACCGAAAGGTGGTAAGTTTACTCGATTAAACGTGTTTGAAACAATTATTTTATTTCAGTTTAATTAAATTGTATACAAAAACGATAATGTACCCAAGTGGGATAAATCATTTTATATTCAACAAGAATGTGAAAATGACGGTCGACTACAAAGACTAATATTACATAGGTTTAGAAAGGACAAGTGGCAATAACCGTACAAAACAAGCAATTTTACGTGATCTTTATGAACATGTCTTGGAAAACAAGAAGAAAATGGAAAGTCCTTAAAAGGCTGGAAAGTCTTACTTTTCGGTTTTTCATTGATATCTCAAAAACGACATCTAAAAAATTATCCAATATAGAAGTGTGAAATTTCATATAAGTTGTCCCTTTAAATGGTTTCATGTGTCGCTTCGGGCCCCAATTCTCCATTTCTTTGGTAGAGTTGGTTCTTTCGGGAGCCAGATTTCACGAGGAGGATGTCTGTCAGGTGGAGTCTTTATCAATCCCATTTTGATTCAGTTTCATGTTTGGAATTGTGATCGATCTATTTTTAATGTGTTGTTTGGAGTGGAAGTAATCTTGCTTAACAGTGTTTTCGACGCCTTCGTCGAAGTTTAGGTAGGTATTTCAGAAAACTTTTTCATCCAATAAGTTCGTTTTTGCACCGCTGCTCTGGTACTATTGAGTGAGTTGTCATACCAGTCAAATACAGTCGTACTGCTCAGTCCCGGATAGTGACTTATCGAATTTATTTGGACCCTATGAATCTTTGACTTTAGCCAAACAATTTCAGGCATAAAGGATACCCCTCAACTGTGATGTAATGGTTTCACTGCTTTTTAGTTTTAACTTTAGGCTAGATTGCCAAGTCGTATTTTCTTCCATTATAACTTAATGCTGCAAATGGTTTGAATTTGCCTCACTGTTCTTCATTTCTTCCTTCTCGACTTTCAATCGATTGTAATAGGCTCTGCACAAAATCGGCTCTTGAAGTCAAATTTCGGTCGAATTGATCACCACAGCTTCTACTGCTGCTAGTGCATCCTATTGTTTCATTAAATAGGTCGCGGTGCTTTCATCTCTGGTGTAATTCCTCCAACGGACTGGATGAATGACCATGTCATCCACATAGCAGAGATCCCTCTTGTTTCCTTCCTTTGTTTGGTTTCTTGAATAAGTGAAAATCTTTTATTTTCCGAGACGTGACTCATCGAGGTTTTCATCGCAAATATATTGTACGAGAGTTGATCTTCACTAAAACGATGTCACAACTCCGTTTTCACAGTAGGCAGCATTGTACAGTCATGTCAGGTAGATTTAGAATGTTAATGTGATTGTAGGGGTGTTCATTGATTGAATAATCAATGGAAAGCTTCCTATGACAAAATATCAACTTTTCTTTTATTTCTTGAATTCTTCAAATTGCTTCAAACTTTTATTCATATCGAGTCAAAATTCAGAAATTCAATTTCTACATGCTAGACAGCTATAAAGCAAAAACCTTACTGCTTGAAACAGAAAGTTGTAGGAAAACATCTGACGAAGGAGCGTTTTTTGAAACTTTCTCTCTTTGACCGCTCATATCTAAAAAACTATGAGAGAGAGATAAAATTGTAAAGAGCGAAGCTTGTAGGGAATTGTGTAAGCTTTCAAATAGTTTCCGTGAAAAGTTTCTCGGTTGCACTGGAAATTCCTCACCGGGCTCAAACGGATCTTCATAGTTGCATCACCCTTTACTATTCTAACGAAACTTCATTGCCATTGAAGGCTTGTTTTAAAGCTTCATAAAGGAGCCATTACCTTTTCCATAAGTGTCAATTTCACTAATAAAAGAAATCAACATATTCCTGTCACAATAAATAATACCTAAGTACCATATACAGCAAAATATTTGGGTATGAAATTGGGCGCGAAGCTATGAGGGAAACACAAAAGAACTGGATATCACATTTAGAAAAATGTACTGGCTACTCTACTTGGAAGAAGTTCGACTCTATCAATTTACAACAAAACAGATACGTAAGGTATCCACTTATGGAGTTGTGCCAAAAAGAGTAATTTAGACATAATACAGCTGTTTCAGAGTAAAGTATTGAGGAGTATTGTTAATGCTCCATGGTACTTCAGGAATAATGATCTCCATAGAGACTTGGAAATGGATACCATTAACTAAGCATTTAGAAAATTCGCCAAGTCATGAAATGAAACTCCTTCACCATGCCATCGACAATGCCAATGTTCTGGATGATCTGTAATGTAATGGCAATAAATGATTATTATTAGTATTATGTCAATGTCGAGACAATTCAACTTCTCGACAACATGGATTTGACAAGACGACTCAAGAGGACCAAACCTTTCGAGCTAAATAGTTTAATTTTTGTGCTAGTTCAAAAACAGAGTATGGTGCCAGTGTATACGTTATTATTAGTTTAAATAAGTATTAGAACCTAAGAGATTTTGATTGAAATATTAATAAAAAAAAGAAGATAATTATTGGCTCAATAATATAGTTTAATCAATTATTGTTTTAAATAAAATATTTGCTTATTATTACCAATGTGACCATTTTGTGTTGTACTAATTTAATATTGAACCTGGTGTAATTATATTATATTGAGCACTGATAACGATTAGATGTTTGTTACCAACAAATTCTCATAAACTCTGTTCTTATTTTTGCCACTGACCTTATCGCACTACAATTTAATGACTCAGTCTTATACAGGATGGAGCAATAGTGTGTGGATGGAAGATTGTGGGTTTATTAACGAATATTGCTAAAGTTCGTTGCTGCGATTTGGTCGGGTATGCTTAAGGCTACACACCTAAAATATTTTTACATCAATGTTGCAATTTTTTAAATGCAACTTCTGTATATTATTGCATATTCATCAATTTTTTGTAATTTCCAAATCAACGTGTTTTTCCCCTGCGCACCCCCGTAAGACCCATTTGCGAATATTTTCGCAGAGGAAAAAGTTTGGCGTCTCGTTAAAATAAAGCCGCTCACGAAGTATAAAAAGTATACTAATTGATTGCAAAAAAGGCGGCCGGCTCCCGGACTATAGCGTCAAATCCGAATTCTTCTTGTGTTCGGAGAAATTACTGCGACAATTTAAAAAAATTCTATCAAAGGTAACTTGATTTTTTTAAATGACGCGCCAATTTTTATTTATTACATAAAATGTAAAATTTTATTACCTTTCCAACGATATGAGTTTGTCGGATCTATTTTCCCGCAGATTTCTTTTAATTTCACATTTTCTGATTAATTTGCTGTGTTTTTCAATTTTCAGTTTCTATTACTATCTAGTAGGCCGTGAAAGATTTTATCTTTTATATGTATATAGCATAAAATATACAAAAAAATTAGAAATTAAAATTAGTGATAAAATAATAATCTGAAACAATAAAAAAGATTTGGGTGACTTGCCGAAAATGGGAGTAGAAATACATCCTGTGAGTTATGAGATGAAAAGGAATACTGAGATACCTACTGAGTACTTACAGCTACAGTTAATCGATGATACTCTATAAATTTGTTAACTGTATATTATTCCACTTTTCTTATCCCTTCTTGATCCAAAATAAGATTGTTCGTTGTTTATATGAAATTTTGAAGTTTAATATTCTCCATAAGAGATAATAAAATCATTTTCTTTTTGAGCACATTTATAACATAGGAAAATGCTCAAGAGATTTAATATACAATTTACATTGGTCATTGTCCCGAACAATAGAGTAAAGTCCCCTTATGTGGAATAGGTTCTTAATGTGAAATATGCTATTAAACGCCGAACTATATGTGCTATCTACTTACTAGTCAGTACATCAAACGCCCCTTCTAAATCGTTTTCGTACGTCGGCCACTGCGACACGACTAGTGTTACTTGTTACGTGACATCGAGGCAAACATCATTTTAGTGACACGCAACTGTTTTCCACGAGGCAACAAAAAATATTGTAGCTTATTTGTTTCTAGTATTGAAGGTAAGTTATTTTGTAGGGTTAAAGTAGACAGTAGGGAGGTTTAAATATGGTGAATGTTTAAAACCAGTAACCATTTTTATTTCAAGTATGTTGATCTGAAATAAAAAAATAAAAGTCTCCTATTGTGGAATAGCCCAAGAGCGCAAAGGAGACCTCAATGTGAAATATTCCACATTAGGAAAGTATTTTTAAAATTTATTGTTTCAGAAGAAATGCCGTCAAAAAGCATTCAAGAGCACAAGTGGGCTGAAGAGGATATACTGTTTTCTTTCAAAGACTGAAAAATAACGATATTTCACTGTAGGGGCGTTGGTATTCCACATTAGGGATCCATTTTTAACGATCTACTAAATTCTCTTTTTCCATTCTAAATTTTTTTCCGTCGTTTGTACTGGATTATATATATTTGTGATATTATCTATATATCTTAGATACTTGGATATACATGTACAAAAAAAGTTAAAACATAATTTTGAAATTTTCAATTTTTTTTCTAATTAAAACAAAATGGTATTCCACATTCGGCGACTTTACTCTAGCAATTTTCGTCCTAAACAAAAACAGTTTTCTTTAAATTATAGACCTTAAATATTTACATAGTAAATTTTACGATCATAGGTCATAAGTTAAAGATTAATAGACATTTAAATGTAAAACTTTTAAAAATCAACACCGGAAAAACATATATAAAGTGTTTCATAACACCTACAGCTGTTACAACCCACTAAAAATTTTATTATGCAGTCTGCGTAAATAAGAATATTAGGGTACTTCAAAAAGACTTTTTGTCTTACATTTTTATTGTGGCAGTTACTAGTGAATAATGAATAAAAACGGCACAGATGTGGGGAGTTATAATGTAAATTAAGCTTAATATTACGTGAGCAGATTTAGTAATAAATTATGTACGATTTTCCGGAAACATCAATCAAAATTATTTCAATTGCTTATACATTTTTGCTTACAAAATGAAGATGTTTACATTATTATAAACAAGCATCTTGTTTATCTTCATAAACAAGATGGATTGCTCTCTTCTGAAAGATGTTACTATAAAATGGATTAGTCTTAATAAAAATTGATTTTAATATTCCTGTTACTGCTGTATACGCGTCGTTCAAAATTTTATGATAGGTTTTACACTAATCAGATTTGAAGCTTATATTCAAAGGCAAAACCCATTTCATCTAGAAAACGTCACAAAAGCACGTTTCGGCAACTCACAACTTCTCTCTATCGTACTCGTGTCTCTTTGTGAATTATTAATTAGCAGAGTTACACTTATCAGATTCATGTTAAAACCAAGGTAGGGAAATGAATTGTTAATTTGATGAAAGGGTAGATATATCGGTAACTTCTTTTTGTTTATAATTAAATTGGATGCATTCGGTCGTTTTCATTATCAGGGCGAGCAATTAGGAAATTTTTAGGTATTTTCTGCCATTGTTAAATAAATTAATTAACGTAATATAATAACCATTAAAGGCCAACACTTAAACGCTGTAAATTGAATTTAACTTCATAAAGTACTTACTGTGTTTAAACGTTTAAAAGTGAAAGAGCGTTTTCTACAATATTTTAAATTCATTAACTCTAAATCTTGGTCATATAACATTTTAAAACAGTACCTACATAATATAATTTGAATTACTCGTAGGCAGGCGATTGTTAATGCGAAGTACAACCTTTATACTTTGCACTCAAGTATCATTATATAATAACCGAGACGTGTGTATATGTTTGCATTGCTGTGCACTTTTCCGACAGTCGCCGAATCCCGACGAATGCGGATGTGATATTTTAAAACCAAAGCTATTATAAATTTATAACCTACAAATTAATGCTACAATTATAGATACCCCCGCAAACCACATAAATATCTGCACTAATTTTTTTCAAAGTAAGTTTTAAACATTTTAGTATAAAAGTCCGTCATCTTATTCAAGCGGTATTTGTGTCTAAATATATTTTCTTTACTTAGAAAATACGTTCAAAGTTTCCTTATGGAGATTACGTGTAAAATAGAATTCGCTATTTGTGCTTATTTTTGGGTGAAAATTTTGTGTAAACATGCAAAGTTTGTCTGTCCGAGGTCCTTAACCCATTTCGAACATTAAAACAATGGCAGAAAGTATTTTCGCGAAAATTTTCAAAATGACAAGTATTGGTAATTGGTAAAAATTTACTTTAAGTAGGTAGGAACGAATTCATATGTCTTTACCAAATATCAACCCATTTTTGTGATTTTTACGTCAAATGTAAGTAAATGTAATCCTTTATTTTAGTTACTTTAATAACTTGCTAAATTACATATACCTACAGAGTCCAAAATCTGAAAAGGTACAAAAACGTAAATTTTTTTTCTTTTTTCAAGCAACTAAGCCAGCTCAACAAGGTGTGATATTTTAAAACAAAAGCTATTACACCCTACAATCACAGATACCCCCTCCCCCCAAAGCACGCAAAACGCGAGAATCGCGTGTACCCCCGTTTATTACCTATATAAAATGACCATTCCTGTTTTGACTATTCTGTGCCGTTATGATTTTGTATTTAGGGCGATTAGTGGATTAGTAGGTCAATTTTCAAGGATATGTGTTATTTATGCTTCCAGTTATAGCGTTACATTCTTGTCATTCGCAGTTTTGTCAACCGTTCAGTTAATTTAAATGTTGAATTAATCCTGGATACTCCCAGGTTGTAGAATTTTTATACAATGCTGTACTGATAGAAAGATCCTTTATGACTGTTGAGTTTATAGGTATTGGCAATGAGAAATATTTATTTTTGAATCTCTTATCGCCGTTTATCTTCTTATTCAGAATCCATAAGATATATCTATATGGAAACTGGAAACTCTCGAGCTCCTGCAATAATTGAGATTTACTCATTTGATAGATAACTTCTAAGAGTATTATTTTTTTTATTTTATAGGGGATGCATTGACTTCAACGATTATCGTGTTGATTTGCGTATGTTGGGTTCATTTTTATTTTGAGATCACAAACTATATTTAAAATTTAAATATTATTATTATTACTATTAATAATGTCGTGGAGAAAACGATTCGTTTGTCTATTATCTAAAACTGTACATTAGATGATTTTAATTTCGTATTATAATACCTAGTTTTTGCCCTTTTACACAATTGGTGGCCAAATTTGAGGAAACCGGTGGTTCGGTTACTAACAGAAAAAGAGCAACGAAATTATTAAATGAAGCAGCCTAAATTGGTGAATTTTCCATTAACCCTACATTATCAAATCGTCAAGCAGTTGCATCTGCACGTTTAGGTAAATGCGAATCAGTTAGGAGAGTGTTAGAATTTCATTCAAGTTTTATCCCTTTAAAATGAATCTTACATTAAAACTAAGGGACGACGATCTCGAGAGACGAATTGAATTTTGTGAAATTATGCGCAAGGGATTGTGAATGAACCAGGTGTGGTTAAAATATTTGTTTCAGTGACGAGTGCTCTTTTTATTTAAATGGTTATGTCAATGAACAGAATTGTTGGAGTGATAAATATTTTACACACGTCCAGAGAAGAGCATACACATCTTGTAAATATCAATGTTTGGGCGGCTACATTGGGAGATGTTCTCTTTATAGACGGAAATCTAAAGTTTGGCATTGGAAGAAAACCCCCTTCATTTTCAACAAGACGATGCTCAAAAAATAAATAATAATAATAATAATAATAAAATTTAATCACGTGAAGCAGAAGGTACATACTACATACATTCGTCAAAACTAAATACTTAAAAGATTAAAATTACATGTTGTGTAAATCACTTAAATAAAATTCCTCCCACGAGTAGAAGGCTCTACTTAGGAGAAATGCCTTAAGTCTGTTTTTAAAAGCACTGTACATTAAACATCTTATTTCATTAGGGACGCAATTTAACAGCCTTTTGGTAAGGTACTCAGGGCCATTCTGTGACTTCCCCAATCTGCAGAAAGGAACGCGAACATTGTTTTTACGCCTTGTATCGTAACAGTGGATTTCGGACTGTAGTTTGTAATTTGGTAGGTTTTTTTTAGCTTGACATAAGCATGCAAGAATAAATATACTGGGTAATGTTAGTATGTTATATTGCACAAAAGCCGATCGACAATCTGCTGTGTAGCCTAAATTTGTGTAATGTAGAAACGTTTATTAAAATGCACGAAGTTAAAATGGTAGCGACTAATTTCGACAATTGTCATCATCAGACATTTATTTAGCTTACCATACCTCCGCCAATATTTAGTTGATTTCATCTAGAAAGCCTGATAATGACGATTGTCGAAACTACTCGCTATTAACTTCGTATAATCATTCTCATTTTACTGATTCCGTAACACCTAATCAAGAAAATTAATTTAATAAAAGTATAGGGGGGAGGTTGCGTGCGTTGTGTATTTATTGTTCTTGCAACCCTTCTCACTACGTTCTTCCAGTTTGACAATGGTTGCATGATTATTACCCACATGAGTGGATTGGAAGGTGAGGTCCTATTCAATGGTTTCCACCACCGTCAGATTTTACCACACTTCATTACCGTTAGGATTTTGAACATTTTCGTTAAGTATTACGGATATTCTTCTAAATTTAATAAATTACGTAAATCGAATATTTTAAAATAATTGCAGCTCTTAGTGGTAACGCTAAAAGGTATTTTTTAGTCCTTTAAAATGAAGTATCATAACTCATAAGTGTGACGTTGGCATTTAACATTTGGGTGTTAACTGGGAGTTAAAGGGGAAGTTGGAGCGAGTTGGTTAATACTTCGTTTGTGTGATATTATAGTCACTGTTTTCACCGTTTGTTATTTTTTTTTTATTTCAAAAATAATAATAATACAAGTTTTTAAAATGTCACCCTGTATAATAATATAGCAATGTGATAATATTATTCTACTTCTATTCTACTTACATAGTTTAATTTTTGATCAATTTCAATTTTAAACGACGTGTTTGGTTTGATTCCTGATAATAAAATAAATTACAATTATATCATTTGTGATCAGTACTCTTTGAAAAATTCTTCATGTGGACATAAATTTATTAGTGCTATTATTCTTTATTAGCTTAATATACTTTGTATTGACCCATATTACTACTGTAACATAGAACTAATTGATTGATGTACTCCTTTTCTCTTTTAATTAATAATTTTGGAGCGGTGTGATTCCTTGCTATTGTTTTTATCTTAGACATTCCCATCCTATCGAATGTTGCTTAAATTTATTCAGATTTTTTGCGTTCTTCCATGGCCCTTTTGACCGAAATCGGGTCCCCACCTGGGATCCCGTCAAGTACATGCATTAATTCCTGCTTAAATTGTACAATTTCTTTCTCTTTCCCTCTTAGCCTTTATATGTATTGACGTACTTTGCTTGATAATGAAACCACTCTGGTTTCGAAGCATGTCTCATTAATATTAAAAAAAAATTGTTAAGTGGAGATTGTATGTTTATTCTTTATTTATTCAACTCCTTTGAGAGCATCGAACCGTTCAGGATGTCCGAAATGAATACTTAACCAAGAAACACGTCTGTGTCACAGAGGCGTATTTAAGCTTCTGCCGCCGAGGGGCACAAGAAAAGTGCCGCCCCATCACATCCCTCACCACAGGAATAGACCTTAGGTATTTATGCAAGTCTGAAGTCCAGAAAACATTTCTTATTAAAAATAAATAGAATTTATTTCATTAATAAAACATACTACATCTGGACGACGAGAATCCGCAAATGGTCATGCAAATTCTTAGAAAGCCTGTGGCCAGTGGCCAAATAGGATAACCCATCTGATTAGGACCATATTTAAATAAGCCCGACTAAATAAACTGAAAGTGCAGCGTAAACGATGTTTGGGATTTTTATCTAAATTGTAGCTCGTATTGACGTATTTCTACTTCAATTTTATTTTCCATTGTTTAGCAATTTTTTTCAAAAAGATTCCTTCGATTAATTTTGGTGCACCGTAATTTTGGTGCCCCGTAATTTTTGCCGCCCTGGGTACCAGCCCTTAAAGCCTCCCCCCCCCCCCCTAAATCCGCCACTGTGTGTCAATGTAACCTAAGTTCTACAAATCTACATATCCTCCAAAGAATTCTAGAGTTCTTGTTGATTGATAAAAATACTACCTTTAATTTGGATTTTTTAGTTTTCAAAGATTTTCAATAGTTCCTACATTTTCTGTAAGTAATTAGTTATGAAGATGTATAAATAAGTAATCCGTGTACCTTATATACTTTCCAAAAATCAGGCGAAGTAATAAATCATTTTAACTGCCTTACTTCAGACTAATATAAATTCATTTAGGACGAAGATTCCCTACAAAGTAGCAATAATGCTGAAGTAATCTGCAATAAGGTGTGAAAGGCTAAAAAAGAAATATTACTACTCATTTGACAAGCACTCATTTGTTTTTGAATAGTTGCAATTTTTATTGGCGTCTAATAGTCTAAGTCTTATAGACACAATCCTATTTAACAGAATGAAACTTTTAGTGGCGAAACCACCAAAATTTTGCTGGTACAAAAAATATTAACAGCGGTCTTCGACAAAGCATTCTCCCCACAGGAAATAAAAGCTTCTTTTTGGAACGGCATTCGAAGTATGTGTGTGTGTGCATCAAAGAATATACACCTAAAGTTTTATTACCTAGCGAGAGGATTAAAAGAGAAAATAAGTATCTCTAGAAAGGCAAACACGTGCCGTTATTATACTTCCCTATCTTCCTGAAACATTTTATTACGACATATGCTACTAAATATATTTATATTATGTAAAAATTTACATCAAATAGAATAATTGAAACGAGAATATCAAACACTTTCTTCTTTTATTTGAAGGAAAAATGATAAAATACGTACTGAAAATGCCTATGATATTTATATCGTCAAAGCTATATTTTTACTCTAGTTTATTAGTAGAACTTCAACATTATACATTATTTAGTTTGTATTTCCATTCATTATAGTTTGCTTTGTTATTAATGTCAATAAAGAAGGAGATGTCTATCTTAAGCGATAAATAATCTAGAACAAGAATATAGCAATAACGTGTATCTTTAAAACTCTCCATTTCGCTTGCTGTGTTACGATGTAATAAATTTAAACGAAAATATATAAAACTTCCACACTCTTGTAATTGACACCCTGTATAAGGTTATTGAAAGGCAGTTACCAGTTTGAAATGAAAAATTAAAACATTAGGTCTATTAAACAAATTTGGTACAATTCCACATCCTTGCTGAATTATTGCATTTGGATTCCTCCATTGCAAAACGTGCCTCATCTGTCCAAATGATTTTTCTATCCATTTAATGTTATTCGAAATGTTTGCTAACACATACAAATCGAAAGTAACAAAGAACTACTGACCAGCATGATTTTCGGATAGGACTTTTGGGTACGAGACACCTTCTATTGGTAACGAATGGTAGAATTAACGCTTAGTGTAAAACAAGTTCTTACGCATAACATAAAGAACACAATTATCAGAATTTTCACTGACACTATTGTCACCCAACCACCGCACCGCCTCCTCACCTCCCCCAGGACAGGACAGACACCGTCCCTTAGGTAACTATCCGGTCCCAGGTCGAGGTTCAGTTGTTTATACAACAAGTGATACCTGGCTGACGATGCTGCGCTCCTCCATCCCTCTCCCTCTCTTCCAATGACTTCATCTTTCAATTCTTCTATCTTATTTACCCTTTCCCACCCAGTTATTATGAGAAAGTCGGGGGTTTCTCATAATAACCCCCAACCCCATGCAGAGCGGAGTTGGCCGCTGCTGCCCTATTTTTGAAGTGCTTCGCGTAGGATAGAATGGGAGTGAGTTTAACTCCCAGGTATGTGTAGGAATTGAGCACTTTTACAGTCTCCTCTCCATAGTACCACTTGTCACCAGATGGCAACCTACCACCCTTCCTGAACACCATCACTTTTGACTTTGCAAGATTAACTCTCAGGTTCCAAGTGCTACAAAAGTTTTTCAGGTTATCCATTGCCTGCAGATCCCTCTTTGTGTCAACCATCAGAATCCGGTCGTCCGCGTAGGCTAAGCATCTGATATTCGTCCTCCCAACCCAACATCCATACCTTATCTCATCCCATAGTCGTTTAAAAATAAGGAAAAAAGAAGCGGCGATAAGATGCATCCTTGTCTCACTCCCATTTCCGCCGCAAAGCCCTTTTCCCGCACCAAACGCAAGCCTCTTTATCCCTTGCCAACTCCCGCACCGTACTTAGAAATGCGATTGAAACCCCCATGTAGCTCAACTTATATAACAGTGCATCAGGTACAACGGTATCGAAGGCCGCCGAGAAATCAACAAAAATACTACAGTTTGCTCTTCCTATGTGCCAATTTAATGTCAATTAAACTTGTGACTACAAACAAATTATCTACTGTTGAATATCCCTGTCTGTACCCGGCTTGAAACTCTCTCAGAAGTCAGAATGCCTCTTACTTCTATCCACTCGCTTAGGCGACTAAGTAAAAACCCCGTAGGTATATAATTTGGAGACAGCATCCATAAAGGATATTCTGCGGTAATTATATGGTTACTAAATTTGCATCTCCTTTTTTATAGAGACTAGAGAGGGTAAATAATGGATCGTTTAAATGATTTTGGTACAACTCCAGAACTATTAATTTTATTCAAATCTAATAACACCTTTTCTAGTAACTCAACCGGCGCTTCTTTAAAAAACTCGTAGGGAATCCTATCAAATCCAGGGGCCTTATTTTTCTTGGCCTTGTTTAACACTAGCCGCAACTCCCCAATAGAAAAATCAGCGTCTAGGAATTGATGGCAGACAAATGGTAGGGCGTACTGAACGGACAGAGCAGTTGGGGATTGTAATGCGTTTTAAAGTACTTCAACCACTGAACTGTACGAATTTCACCACTCATCGTTTTAGGTCCCCTTCTAAATGTTTTCTTCACTACAGACCAAAAGTTACGAAAATCCCTAACATTGCTAAACTGTCTTTTGAAATTTTGATTATGTTCCTTCTGTTTTGTTCTGCAAAGTTGCCTATATTCAGTTTTGGTTTTCAAATATAACTGTCTTGAGCCAATGGTATACTTTTGATCGCGACAAACGAAAAGGTTCTTAACATAGCTTTGGTTATGCACCCTACTAAATCCCCCTGGATTCCAACATTCTAGGATGATTTCGACTAAATTAAATCGTTTATACATACTGGTCATGGGCGATGTAATTTTATGTTATTTAAATGGGGTGTAGTACAAAATCCGTTGTGTGATAAATGTGATAATGAGGAATCTATAGAATATTATATTGTTGACCATTGTCGAATGACAAGGTTTCGGGAGGTTTTATTAAATTAAATGAACAAACACAAGAAGCTATTGATTGGTTACGCTGTATTAAAAATTTGTACTTTATCTTTTACAACCTTTACATTTTGTACTGTTTCTTATCTATGTCCTGTTTGTACTACATTCATAAGACTAAAAAACCTCTAGGTTGGTTTCTCAATGTATACCACAAGTAGCAAGCAGCAACGCCCTCGACATCATATGGGTCAAAAGGCATGCTGGAACAAAAGGCAACGAGAAAGCCGACTTAGTCCGACTGGTCTCTAAATAGATGTTTTATGGTCCAGAACCGGCTCTACTACTTGCAGTATCAACTGTAAACAACTTAATAACTCAAGATTCCCAATTGCAACACAAGGCTAGGTGGATCTTTGGTGTTAGAATATCGTCATACAAGAGAGGACCATCTCGCAGCCTGGCGCGTTGTTGCACAGAATCAAGAAGGAACCGACGACTTGTGGGCACCGGAAACTACACAAACACATGCATCGCATGGGTTTGGTAGAATCACCATCTTGTAGAACGTAGATGATGCTACATAGACGATGAGACGGCACACCTCATACTTTTTAAGTGTCCAACTTAGAATGTGAGACCTACGTGCGCGTGGACTATGCCAACCCTGCCAACAAAAGCAAGAACTGATTATTTAATTTTCTTCCGCAAATATCGCTATGGTACTAGAGGTTTTATAGACGGTTAAAATGTATTCATTGGCCTTAACTAGCGAAAGTGATAATTGGTAAGTAGACTAGAGAGCTTCTAAATAATTTTAATAGTGTACGGTAAAAAGTTAGTAGTGTTACGAATCTTATCTCATTTTATAAATCAGTTACGGGGCGCGCTAAAAATGTGAATAAATATTATAATTGGTGGCAAATTCATTTCAGTTCTATTATTTCATCATGAATTTCTGCCAATCATTTTACGTTAATTTTGATGGGAAACCGTGGTTGTGTCTGCAAATGACATTTGGGTGTCATTGGAAATAAGGTTAGGTACATATGCGTGTAACATTTTAAAAGGCAATTATATTGTTAGGGAATTTGTGTCGAATTAAAAAATGAATTCTCTTTCGTACTCAACCGACAATCAATAAAGATGTTCGTATTCACGCAGCACCTACAAAGAACTTCTAACTTCGTTTGCAGATTAATTACTTCGTACTCTAGTTGGTTTCGCTTTTGTGCATTACGAGATTATAAAAATTTGGTTAGAGGCCATTTTTGCGCACCAATAAGTCGCTGCTCGTTTTCTTATCCGAATTTTTTACAGTCACGTGTTTATTGCCCATTTGTTTATTTATATTGTTACAATGTGTGCTAAGAAAATTATCTAGGGGTTCGTTTACTTACAGAATTACAGTGGTTGTACACATAAAGATCTAATCTTTACTGCACGTTTCGTAAGAATTATGACATCAAATCCAATTGTCAATTGCGCTCATTTATGAAGAATAAATTACTGAACGAGGTAATTTCCAAGCAAGATATGAAAAGTGTGTTGTGTATTTAATTTAGAAGCTAGTTTCATAATAAACTTTTCTTAACCGAATCCAAGAGAAACAAATAATCACCTCCAAATGCATTTACCGCAACGTTGGTTCTGAAATTAGATTAATTTCAAACTTGTTTTATGTTGAAAAGCTTGCAGGGAAATATAATTGAAATTTAAATTAAAGATAACGTGCTACATTCGCGAACAATTTGACAGGTTATATTTTGAGGTTATACATTTCTATATATTTATTATAAAATAAGTTATATTGTTAGCCAAACCAAATTAGTTCGGCATAATTATTGCTTTAGCGAATTAGTAGTAAACTAAAGGAACAATTCTATCACTTTCAGTTTACCTTTCACATTCGAAATTTATTATCCAATTTCTCTTTCTGCAGGAGTCCTACAGACATGTTATTTATATCTATAATAAGATACACGGAAGGTACATATTACCAATTTTATGAATTTAAGAAAATTCACTTCACCTCACATCGATGACACTTTTTCCTATAGCAATTTTTATTATCGCGACAAAGAACCACCTTAAAATTTATGGTCCTATTTTATTAACTCCTGTTTCTCTTGTAATATGTATTACTAAACTTTGTCGAACACGTTTTTCATCAATAGCAAAATTTTCAGAACTAATCCAATTGAGTTGGTTTAATATAAATAAATATGTGTCATTCGGGCGTTATTACCGTAACGTATAATTAAACCTTTTTACCTCTTTTTATGGGTCGATTTTTATCGTCCGTGCTAAATTTGACGTAGTAGGTTTGCACATGTTTTAAAATGTTATAGACTCACTAGAGACTAGACACTCTTTAATTTAACGTATTGTAATTAGTAGCATTCGCATCGTAGGTTAGTATAATTGGCCCTAATAATGCAAATGTGCTTATAGAGTGTGTATAGCAAAATAGCTAATTACATTAACATTTAAAATTTTCTTATATTAAATTATGATTTTTTGTACTAGTTCAATTTTTACATTCTAAATAGAAACCCCTTTTACCCCTAGTATCGTAGCTATTTATGTAGGTACATCCCTCATCTTACGTATTAAAGTACTTAAACACGAGGGTAACAGGTTATTTTCCAACTTAGGTGTATACAGCCTGTTTCAGAGTAGCGCCTTATTTTTTTTTAGCCACACTATGGGTACTACTTTCAAAATATTTGGCACTAATGTGTTTGAGGACATTCTCTACACGATGGTGATATCAGATTTTTAATTGAACGAATTATTTCAAAATGGCGGCTTTCAATTTTTTTTTTAAATGGAATGCCATAATTTTTTTTATTATTGGGATCCTAAAAACATTCTCTTTAGGATGGTATTTCGTTTTTCTTAAAAATTCATTTCTTTCTCTATCAAAAAGCAAACTAACATTTGAATGTAGTAGGGCATGAATGTTTACACTCGATGTTATTTTTGTCCAAATATCAAGTAACGGTAAACACAAAACAAACAATTAAACTTTATTTTTCAATAACCATCTACTTTTTGAAACTCAAAATTAAAAATTTACATCAAATAAAAATTAGGTAGAACATATTTACAAAAAAATCTCGACATTTTTTTCTTCTTTTTCAATACATAAATTGAAACGTCGCGTCGTCGAATGGAGTCAATTAATAGATCGAAGGATCTACCGCTACTTGATACTTGGACAAAAATAACATCGGGTGTAAAACACTCATGCGCTACTAATTCAAATGTTAGTTTACTTTTTGATAGGGAAAGAAATGAATATTTAAGAAAAACGAAATGTTATCGTAAAAAGAATGTTTTTAGGATCCCAATAATAAAAAAAATAATATAATTACATTAAAAAAAAATTGAAAATCACCATTTTGAAATAATTCGTTCAATTAAAAATCTGATATCACTATCGTGTAGAGAATGTCCTGAAACATATCTATTAGTGCCAAATATTTTGAAAGTAATACCCATAGTGTGGCTAAAAAAATAAGGCGCTTACTCTGAAACAGGCTGTATATAAAAATCATAACATCTACTTAAACGTTTACTCTAAGCATGTCTATTCCGCTACGAAGGGGGCGAAAAACATTTCAAAAATGAAAATTAAAAAACTAACCAATTTGTGAAACGGCACAATCTCCCAAGGATAAGTTTAGGGTGAACGTGTTTTATACACTTCTAGACGTTGGAATGTATTCGTTAACAGGGTTATACAGGGTGTGTTTTGGGAGCTTTAATTAGACATTTCTGGGAAAGTTTTATAGGTAGGTTTTTGAAAATTTCAACTTAGGTGTTACTCTGAAAGCCGAATCGATGTAAAATAATTTCAAAATGGCAGCATATCCCTATTCTTCCCTGTGCGCTGGTGAAAACTCGGTTTTCAAGTATTGAACTCTCATAGTACTGTCTGCATCTGCCATTTTTTTTAAATAGTGAAAATAACTGAAAAACCAAAAATTGTAGGTATTGACACGTGGGTATCAAAAGGACTGAAATTTTACGTAGAATCCAAATGTGGATTAAAAAATAGGGGTTGATGTTTAAAATAATGAAGTTACTAGCTGCTTCCGCCATTTGAAAATATTTTACATCGATTCGGCGTTCAGAGTAACCCATAAGTAAAACTTTTGAAAATGTATTAACAATGTGTATTACATGCCTATTGTTATAATTAGAATTACATTTTCTAGTTATTTTCACATTTTTTCTAAAGTTTTTTTGACTAAAAGAGAATTTCAATTGTAGATGATTATTTTGGTACCAGATTTGGATCAGTGAGAACTTGCTGAAATTGTTGATAATTTTTTGATGATTTTATGTGCGAATAGTTTGGAGGGGGGGGGGGCTTCAGTAGAAATAGCAGAGAGGTGCCAAAGACCTTAGCGCCGAGCCTGAGAGTTGGCGACCTCAACATCGTGCATACGCTGCCAAAGCATTTTATCAAAACGGTCGTTCTTATGCGCAAACACGTCGTGCTTTTCGCACCTATTTTTCAATTAATCGGAATCGACCAAGTGCCATCTGTTTGTACGATTAAAAAGCGGGTTAAGAACTTTGAAGAGACTTAGTCAACGACGGTGAAGAGGCCTGGGAAACCAAAAACAGTGCGTCCTCTGAGAACACCGACCGTGTATGAGCTGCAATGAAAAGAAGCCCGCGTCGCCGCTCGCCGGCATGGTACTGCACTTGGGATTTCCAACAGAACGATTAGACGGGTTTTACACGACGATGTACACCCATCATCCTTATAAGATTCAAATTGTTCACGCTCTTAAAGACACTGATGTAAAAGTAATTACTTTAGTCGAAGATGGTTCTGTAAAAAAATGTTGAATTTAATTAATGAAAATGAAGACATTGTAAGCAATTTATGGATGAGTGACGACGCTCATTTCCATTTGTCGCCTTCTATAAATAAGCAAAACTTAGGTATCGGAGTGACGTGCATTTTAAAGAATGCATCAGCGACCCCTCCATTCCACAAAAGTTATGTGTCATCAACAGGGATTTACTTGCTTTTTCGAAGATAATCTAGGCAATTCATAGTGAGTTAGTGATACGCAGAGATGTCGAAAAATGTTTTTACTACACAACTTCCCTCAGTATGTAGTAAACAAGGAGACATTTTTTCAACAAAACGTAGCAACTTCCCACACGGCAAGGGTAAGCATGAATGTTTCCAAACCGCGTGATTTCACGAAATGGAGATATCGCATGGCCTCCCCGTTCGCCCGACCTAACAACATGCGACTTTTTCTTGTGAGGTTACCTACAAGAGTGATACATACTAAAAAATTCATATGGAGCAACAATTTTCATGAAAATCCAAAGTTTATTAGGGAGAACTTCAAGGTTCCGTACTGGAGGCGTCGCTATATTTTGCAGATATTTTAAGAATTGTTCATAAAACCAAAATTTCGTTCGTCACGAATATGTAGTATTTGATTACTTTGATAGACAAAAATTTTGTGTGAGTCCTTAGTTCTCCAGATTAAACTACTGGGACGCTAAGTTCTTGTATATTGTATTGCGTGCAAATAGACTAGGGTCATCCTTAGTCAAAATTGGGAAAGAGATCACTATCTCCCAACAGATATTTTTTTTTATAATCAAGAACCCTTTTACCATTTGTGTAGTGTAGGCCAACAGATATTTGATTATAAATATTTGTTAGGGAATTGATGATAACGGCTTTAGCATATGGAATGCATCGCTCTTATTGAATATTTATATCAACAGTACTCACAATAAGCGTGTTTGGTAACACATTAAAAAAGTTGCGTGATATAATGGATATTATAGCATTAAATAAGAACCAATATGATAATAGTTCTTATTGGGTAGCCACGCAACTCTGCATAAGTCAGATAACATCTAATTCGACTTTTAAATCACACAATCCGTCACCTCCCTGCTATTTAACTTCTTTCTTTTCTTAAGTCATGAGGGAGGTAATTGAGAGCTTTGGTTGTGGAAGAACTCACCCGTGGAGGATTTGCTTGAAGTGAAATACGACACAAGCCCTTTGATGTATATTGGAATTAAAATTACATACAAATGTACTTTTTTTATTTCATAACCAAATAGATTGATTTTTTTAGTTTTCCTCGTACGTATATATCTAGCAACAAAGAATCGCAAAAATAAGTTTTTGTCGATACTGTAACACGAGTAGCAGATAAGCGGATATTAGGAATGTACAAAATACAGTTTTTAACCTCCCCATATTTAGAATGAACTGTTTTCTAATGCGTCGATGCCTACATGAAAAAAATGCTGCGTTTAAATATGGAAGGAAAACGTTAAAAGTGTTGTCTAATGAAAACTCTTTACGAACTGTTATTTCCCTGTTACGTTTTCAACACTTTGTAATATGCTGTTGAAGTGATGCATTTCGTATAAAGGATGAAATATTTTTAAGTAATAAACGCCTGGGCTATTTCATTTTCAACGTACAAAAACCGTGTTATGAAAATATTATAAATTCTTTAGGAAAGTTTAGGTTTTTATCTTCGCATTGTGCTTAATATACGATCTTTATAATACGTTTTGTATCTTTACAACGCTAATATTTCCTCCTCCTAAAGTCGCCTTTTTTGTAGAACATTTTTGTAACGTGCATAAAATACGTTGATGAACGATTTAAGGAAGCAACTTTTTTTGTTAAGAACGTAATTTTTCTATTTTGTAAAATTTTCAATTTGTATTTTGTTTCAGGTGAGCCAATCGAAATTACCAGACGTAAAAATATTTATGAAGGTAAAGTGAAACTCAACCATATTTGCACGGGTCTATATCACAACAGCCACTGATCATAACGGCCACCCCGGTTTTTGCTATTTCATAACGGCCACCTTGATCACAACGGCCACTTTTATTATTTGATCATAAGGTGAACAAGGTGGCCGTTATGATCAAATAGTATTAGAGGCCGTATGTGATCAAAGTGGCTGTTATTAAATAACAATAACCTAGGTGGCCGTTATGATCAGTGGCCGTTGTGATCAGGTCCCATTTGCACATCACCAAAACAATTAACTTTATATGTAGTTTACTAACACCCTGTCTTCTTTATGAAACATTTATTTACCGTTATGTAACCAATCATGTTTACAATAAGGAATTTATAATGAAATATAAATCACCTCATATTATTGTAAGTAATATTCATTAGTCACAAGGTTCAATGAAACTGATAGGGGATATTTATTTAAAAATGTAATTAGCTTTACGTTTGTACACGTATTTGACATTACGAGATGTGTGTGGGTACTTATAGGAAAGTTTATGGTGCGAAATATTTCATTTACAGAGTTGTAAGCGCCTTAATGGAACTTTCCAACTTCATAACATTTATATGGTTATTAATGCTCCCGAGTTTCTTAGCTTTATTCTCTTTATGTACTCTGTCCGAAAGCGCAACATTCGATGTTCCTAGTATTTCATCTTAGCTTTCAAAGCTTTCAAGTCTCAATTTTTAAGTTCGCTTTTCAAATCGACAACTTTCTTACCAATGTTGTTTAATAAATCTATAGTATCTCACAATGAATGGAAAAATATAATAAAGCAAAAATATTTGGAGCACTATTTAAAATATTAAATAATTATCGGAAGAATAAGTTTCATTGGGGTCAGAACGATGTAAAAATATTGGGTGTTCTTTGAACACAATTAAGTTGAATATGAATCCGGTAAAAGAAAAGCGATCCACAAGGGCAAAGTCTGCTGTTTAAACTCTGGTGTTAATTTTTATTGATTGAATAATTAAAAACTGAAACTATTTAATTAATCTGCACATTAATGTAGCAGTCAAGAGGTTACAGCTTTGCCGGTCCCGGTGATATGCGCAGACGATAGACAAGGACAGAACACCAACATTTATATGTCCTTCCCTAAAGTACAACCCACGGGAAAAATAGTAGTAGTAGAATTTCATACTCGTAATACACATTTTCAAAATAAACTTAAATAAGCTACTCAAAACATTTGTTAGTGTTTGTTAGTTCAAGCTATAATTGCATGCTGTTGATAATACACATACACAACAATCCTTATCGCGTTCACTTCTCTACTTGACGAAGGTGACTAAATGATCCCTGGGGTTTTCTTTTATCGTTTGATCACAAGTTGTGGTTTGCATATAATCAAAGGGTATATTAATACAGGGTGTCCCACTGCTCCGTAATCGGTCGATAACTCAATGTAGGTTGAAGATACAAAAAAAAGTTTCAAATAAAGGTTGCTTTGATTTGAATTGTGCATCTTTTAAAAATATTCTTATATCTACAGTATGTTGCATTTTCACGTGGCAGGAAAATGTCACTTTTTTTTAAATGGCACACCCTGTATTTTTTTCTCTTAATGTATCGACCAACCATATTTATATCACGCCTGAAATTTTTTTTTATATTGGATGTGCGGTTGCCAAGTTATTAATTATTTTGTTAAAATTTGGTACAATTCAAGGTCGGACTATAATATTCATAACTAAGTTATTCTTCAAAAAAGGAAAAATTTATTTAACGAATAATATTATCCTAATGTCGCGTTACTCTACAAAAAAAACTAAGTGATTAATTTTATACCGAGTGTTTAAAATGAGAATTCAAACTTTGTGAACTTTAAATAGAATTTATACGAATATTTTAAATGGAACACCCTGTATTTTTATTTACCATCAAATTCTCGACAAAAAACCCTATTCAACGGTGTATTATTTCCTGGTATTATTTTTTGTACTTTTGTTAATATTTGCGATTTTTAAAATTTCACGTAAAAAAATTTCTTAAAAGTAATTTTTATTTAATTATTATTACAAAATACCGTTTAAATAGTTGTTATCAACGCAAAAGAACAAAACTCAAGTCCTGTGAATATCTTAATTTCTAAATAATTAAAGCAAAATTTTTAGTAAACGGTATTTCTCGAATTTTTAATAAACGGTGTTTCTCGAAAATTAGAATAGAAAATAAATACAATATCTCTCATGAACATTAAAGTAAATATTCAAAATGTCTTCTACTTTGATCAATGCACTTTTGAAGCCTAACCCTAAATAACCTCACATTGTTTAAGGTCATAGGAGTAATCGGTTGAAACACCTCTCGAGTTCAAATTTTCATGTCATCTCGTATTGTGGCAGCTGTTGACATATTTGAGATTTAACAATTCCCCAAAGATAGTAATCCATAAAGGTAAGGTCCGGTGACCTTGGCGGCCAAGGAGCAGGGCCTTCTCTACTTTATTAGGGTACAGTAAATCCAATTCTCGCGCGCACCTCTGACTGTTGTTTTGCTTTAATTATTCAGAACTTAAGAGAGTCACAGGACTTGAGTTTTGTTCTTTTGCGTTGATAACAACTATTTAAACGGTATTTTGTAAAAATTATTAAATAAAAATTACTTTTAACAAATTTTTTTACGTGAAATTTTAAAAATCGTAAATATTAACAAAAGTACAAAAAATAATACCAGGAAATAATACACCGTTGAATAGGGTTTTTTGTCGAGAATTTGATGGTAAATAAAAATACAGGGTGTTCCATTTAAAATATTCGTATAAATTCTATTTAAAGTTCACAAAGTTTGAATTCTCATTTTAAACACTCGGTATAAAATTAATCACTTAGTTTTTTTTGTAGAGTAACGCGACATTAGGATAATATTATTCGTTAAATAAATTTTTCCTTTTTTGAAGAATAACTTAGTTATGAATATTATAGTCCGACCTTGAATTGTACCAATTTTTAACAAAATAATTAATAACTTGGCAACCGCACATCCAATATAAAAAAAAATTTCAGGCGTGATATAAATATGGTTGGTCGATACATTAAGAGAAAAAAATACAGGGTGTGCCATTTAAAAAAAAGTGACATTTTCCTGCCACGTGAAAATGCAACATACTGTAGATATAAGAATATTTTTAAAAGATGCACAATTCAAATCAAAGCAACCTTTATTTGAAACTTTTTTCTGTATCTTCAACCCATATTGAGTTATCGACCGATTACGGAGCAGTGGGACACCCTGTATAATTGCTTTTTTCAAAACCTCTCCACCCTACCTTGTGGAGTATCAACAGAATCGCCTGGACACGAGGTACCTAACTGTAGTGTTTTGTTTTTAAAATTCACCATCACTGTACACTTATGTCAACACGATATCAGAACAATAGCCCATCGGCGAATAGCTCTCACAATCCTCTATCCTTCTGTTCAAATGTTTCTCAGAGACTTGTTGTTTTAGCCCATTTTCACATCATTCACATTTAAAATTTCGGCTTTGTCATAAAACGACTCCTTTGAGTGTGGTATCGTTTGGTGTGCTTTCGTCCCACGAACGCGTATCATTGTTTCAAAGCCTCCAAAGTCAAAGGAGGACATTGCTGCAAGTTTACCAACCTTCTACCCATACATGTTCAATGGGAGAAAGATCTGGAGATCTTGGAGGCCAGGGTAAAGATGAATCTGGGCTTGTTCGAAGAAGTTGAAGGAAAACGTTGCTACATGAGAACGTTGATTATTGTGCTTGATGGCGACCTTCTTCACCAAACCATTGGTCACCAATTGCCCGAGTAGAGGAAAATTGGTCTCTAAATGCCAGTTGTCTTAAGCGACAATTTTGACGCTGATTCGTTCTACTGGGAGCTCTGGTTCCTCTTTTACAGTGTTCCTGACCATCTTCAAATCAAATCAAACTCCAGGTTCGCACAAACCAATAATTCGACCTCTCTCGAATTCGCTTAATATTGACGGTAATATCCTCATTACCGTACTCTAGGAAAGTAGGAATGATCAAACAAACAAAACACATTAACAAAAAGACAACAACCAAAATAATGTTAATTAACAATGAAAAATGTACACCGGATTCTAATATCCAGCCCAGTTTCAGCCTTCTAGTCCTTATAGGATCGGAGATATAAACCTCCAAAGATTTGAAACAAGAAATTATTCAAGTGAAGTTGATAGAAAGTGTGTAAAAAGAACAACAAATCGTACGATAAACACAGACCGAAAGAATTAGCAGAAAGTCTCAAATGTGACGTTATATCATATTACCACTTGATCTCAAAAGTTAATCCATTATCACTTAATGTCAGCCCAAAAAAACTACCAAGTTTCAATAAAAAATTCTATGTCACTCAGTATAGATCAGTAAATCTAAAACGGTGGAAATATAAATTTGTAGGGATGAAATATGTAAAATTGTGACAAACTACATTTATTAGAGTTTAAGTACTGAACTGTATCGTATCAAAATGTTTCGATATTTTGGTTTTCAAAGAAATTTACGTTACTGGCAAATCAATAGCGTCTTCGTTTATCCCTATGAAATGAAACCGGGTTTGACACACAAAGGATTTATTATACGTCTGAACCAGAAACGTGTCACCTTTAATTTCTGACAGATATCAAACGTTACTGGGGAAGGGCGTGCTTATTAGTAGCTGGGAAATCGGGATAAAAGCATTAATAGTGCTTTGAAATGTCAAGCGTAAACTAAGAATGTTTAGTTATTTGGTTTAATTAAATTATTTTCTGGGTTAAAATACAATTTAGTAAGTACGCATGAAATTATGTCTTAGTAACTCATTTGCATTATTATACGAGAATACCTAGTATAAAATAAAACAACGGTAGGTAGTTAATTTTGATCCTTGAATTACGTAATAGCAACGTGCAATATGTGGACTTGGGGAGATCGGCGTATTAAGGGAAGTTATTTCGCCACCTCATTATTATTTTCTAGAGCGTTTCTGAAAATTAGTTTTCTAATGGTGATGCTGGGAGTTAAAACTCAGAAACTCATTTAAAGTGTTATATATGTACACGTACAACTTCCTTTCTCCCTTCCCCAATACGTAATACAACACTTCTACACGTGTGTCTGTAGAGGGTGAATAACATTTGATGCCGACTTTAAACCAAATCCTTAGCATTGAATTATTTTGATGAATCTGGTATAGTTACTTTACTTATTAAAGTAGCAAGTTTAACGCTGATTGATTTTTTGTTCGACATCTATTCTGGTCTGTACATAATATTAGGTATATAGATGAATAATGATCTGTCAACGTCATACTCCGTCTGATACTGAAGTGTTTGGTATTATGATTGGATTAGTTCCCAACATAATATCTACGCTTTTGAAGTATAACATAACATTTGGCAAAATATCATTATACTTTTATTGGAAATAAATGAGAATTTCGAAACATTATTTTGTATACGTTGAGGTTCAAGTGCAGACCATATACTTTTTGAAACCACCAGCAGCTCTTTAACCGGTACTTGGAAAAAAGAACAAAATTGTGTAACTATGTGCAATATGTTGAACGAGAATGAGGGTGTGTTAAAAAATAGTATTCATTTACCTTAAATGAAGAAGTGAACTCACAAAATTTCAGCTTTAAGCCTTTGTTCTATTTTTAGCCTAATGGTCCCGTACAAATTCACATGTATACCGAGTGAATGAGACCAACCGTATCAGTATTTTATTTAGAGAACGGTGAGTCGTAGAGAGATAGGGTAAAAAAAGTGATTATAAAAGCCATAATAAAGAATCGAATGGTGATATTATTATCTCTCGGAAAAGTCAGCATTCCTCCAGAATGTCTCGAACTCCAAAATTTTAAATGGGACCATAAGTCGAAGAAGGTATTGTTTAAACTTTAAAAGATTGTTAAAAAAGAAGAAAGTTTTATAGGAAAAATTATTTTATTACTGCCACCCCTTTTAAGTAATATTCGACTAAAGTTATTAAGTTTGAAATTCATTGTTAACAAAAAAATTGAAAAGTCGACTTTTAAAATCTAGTTACCAATGTTACATGTGTTCAAAATGTCTTCCATTTACTGCTAAGCACGTTGAGCTCTTCTAGGTACACTATCAGTGCCCAGTGGCTCTAACTACTTCTTGAAATGGAAGAACACATGTAACATTGGTTGACTGAAAACACTCGGTTTATATCAATTGGGCATTTGGAGTTGTGTATGTCGCCGAATTAAAGGCACAGCGTTCTTACAAAAATTTTCATGTCAATGCTTCTTACATTGAAAAATAAAATTTCGTTTGATGTCTAACCCAGAGCCCAGACGGAGAGAAGCTCTCTAGTAGGCCAGTCATATTTAACGCTAAAAATCGCATAAATCGCAAACTAACGTGTAATTCTGATTTTTTAATATGTTGTTAGGACCCATACCAGTAGTGTATATCCAAGTTTGCAGCTTCGAAAGACCTGTGCTAACTTTGCAGCACTCGAAAAACCGCGAAATTTTCGCACTTTTTTTGGCTCCTACTGGGATGTTTTGAGGGAGCGGAGTAAAAGCTGAATAAAACGTTGATTTTGTTCCCTTGCGCATACCCTCTTCTGTGAACAATGCCGTGCGGTATGGAGCCAACTCGGACTTGAAATGTTCGTTCACATCTTTGTCCGGCTGCTTGATGATACACAAACGCTGGAATATTGCCAGTGGCTCTATATCCACACGCTTGTCTCTAACTTTGATGGAAGTGCTCATTGATGCCAAAGTTTGCACTTTGTCTTTTCGCTTAAAAGAAACCTTTCCAAATGAGTTGCCTATGGTTTGTTTGGCACCTTCTATTCCCATTTCTCTAGCCATGTGGCAATTGATCTCAGGAGCTCCAACAATGCCACTACTGATGGATAGCAGTTTGTTTGCCAAATCTTAAAATCTTACTTACTTAAATTAAAGCTAATGTCACTTTATACGACATATATCTTATTATTTTACCCGTAAAATGAGTATTTTCCCCGATATCGGGGTAGAAAGGTAACCAAATCTTAAAATTTCACTTTTTTGGAAAAAATCGCCATTTTTTGAAGGGCTGTATCTCAGTAAGTATTGAACCTACATAGCTGGTCTCAAATTGTAGCAATTTTAGTCTTCTTTAAAAACGTATTGAACATATTTTATAAAAAAACGCATAGTTTAGGACTTATATTGAAAAAACCAAAAAAAGTGCGATTTTTCGAGTGCTGCAAAGTTAGCACAGGTCTTTCGAAGCTGCAAACTTGGATATACACTACTGGTATGGGTCCTAACAACATATTAAAAAATCAAAACTACACGTTAGTTTGCGATTTTAATGTTCAATATGACTGGCCTACTAGGAACACTGCAATTGTTTAATGTGCCGCACGGGGAATTGCTCAACTTTTTTTTTTCAGTTTATGCATACAAGGAGAATGATGTTTTAGTTTTAGTATAAACAAAATAAATAATCGGCACAATGAATAGTCTTTTTTACTATTTATCTATTTCTGCTTTACATTTCGTATTAGAATCGCCTTTTCTTTTGTTAACACGTTGACTGCCTACAATATTTTAAAAAAAATGCTAAGTGGGCCCTTCTCGTTTTTGTACACAGGCCCTGCTGGTCCTCTCGCATGCATGATAATACGCTGAGCTGGACCAGCGGCTTATTGAAGGCAATACAACCGCTGGTCCCATGGGACCAACGCAGCCCACTTAGGAAATTTAACGCTGGTCCCATGGGGCTCACAAGGCGCTCAACGTGTTAAATAAAATTTATGAATTCGCCCATAAGACTTGATGATATCTCGTATATGTCGTCACATTTGCATCCAACCGCGCTGTGTAAGTACATATATTAAATGACATTAAAGAGATAACAGATTCCAAACACATTTTCATAAACAATTACGCCATTATTGTTGGTAATTATTTGTAAGACGGTTGACTTAATGTAGAACAGGTAGTACTAAATTTGAATGAGCTTCGACAATTTATTTTAACGTTAGCGCCCACATATTTTCAAGTTTTAATTTAATTACGTTTTAGACGACTTTCATCAACTTGTACAAGTTCTCAAAGTTTTGATCACATTTATAATGAATCCTCGCTATCTAATTTAAATATGCATCCGATAACACATTTTTGGAATTTTCATGGTTTTTTTTGCGTTGTTTTGGGTTAAATATGGAATACATTAAACAAACTATTAACTATGTATTTAAATACCTGTGCATACGAATACTTTACATATTTTAATACAAAAAGATACTTTAGCCTTTATAAAGTTTACAACTTTACATCAACTCAATATCTCATTTAATTAACAATAAGGTGGAAAAGCAAATTATTATAAAAAAATAGCATTACCTACGTAGGAAGATTTAGTATTAGTTACGCTTACGCTTATCGATAAAAACGAATCTGTTTATAGGCTTCGGTTCGTAAATTTGGGCGAAAGTAAGGAGGTTATTAAATGAATAATAGTTTATTATTATTCATTATTTATCCCGAATCTCTTAAGATACACTTCCATGCCCAAGGAGTTCACCAGAATGTGAACGTATTTTTCACTTGTGATGTAAATAGAAAGCTAATTTGAATTTGATTATGATTTGTGTTATATTTTTTAGGAATTGTAACAAAAAATCAACATCAACATGGGTTTTGCGTGTATAAAAAAATCGATGAACCCAGCCTCGATTTTGAGCCAAGTGACCAATTTTGTGGGCTATTTAAGAAGCGTTTAAAACATGGTCTTCTATTAATAATGACGAGGTTCCATATTTTGAAAACAATAGTTGTATAGACTTGCGGATAATTCTTCTTTAGGAAAGTGGCCATTTGGCCAAGCGAAACTACTGGAAATAATTGTTAGGTATACATTACTGTTACAGTCATATAAGGAAAACATTGATATATAAATTTGTGTAAATTGACTATAATTTTGATAATGAATTTCACTTATTGGTTATCTTAATTATCCAAATACCTTTTCTGATGGCACTCAGGTTAACTTTCACCATACAACACACACAACATGTTTCAACAAAAGATTATAAAGTAAGAAATGTTCAAAGTAATTCACCTTTGTAAACTTTAAGTTCAATTCTCTACAACTTCTATCGGAAATCCAAAATCCAAACTCCTTTAACATATTCATCTCTAGTCTAAACGAAGTTTTGCCGGCAAACGTTACTGCCCAACTGTTTACACACCCTCGTAGCCAATTTTAGTTAGCTTAAATGATGCATAAAATATAGCTGTCTACCTCATTTTGGTGATCGTTAGCGAACGATGAGAGTACTATCTAAACCGATTGCGGGTTGCCACAAGTCAACTTATATAGAACTAGATAAATTCCATAACGTACTCCATACGAGTGCATCATCTTTCTAGACATAGTCCATTTCTTTCAAACGATGAGATTTCCTCTTCCAACATATTACGGCTTAACATGTACACTTTTTTAGTAACATTTCAAAAACAAAGCCGTAATCACCAATGAGTAACAAGCCACTGTTCTAGTAGTTGTGTACTTACTTCCTGTAATGTTATGTTTTGTATGCAATGTAGCATAAGTTTCTGAATGAAGGATGAAGACTGAACGTGTGGTGTCCTTTGTTATGTTTAGAAATTTTCTAACTATATGGAAGTGTTGAACACAAGTCCAAATTCCCATGTTATTTTTTGTGGAGATCAAAATTGATCGATGGGTACTGCAGCGTGAAGTATTACTGTATTACTGCATTAAGTTTTCCACATATTTACGTCAAGATACAATTTGGTTATCTGAGCTAGATTAAATCAAAATTACAGTTTTCAAACTCTCATTAATGCTTTAGAATGCATTTTTAATTAAAAATAATTTTATCCGTGCTCCCAATAACTTTGTTTCAAGAATTCTTGATATATTTGGCAATGCAAAGTGTTTATCAAAAAGCTTTTATGTTTTATGAGTTTGGCTTAATCTGTAAAAATTTAAACAACTATCATTACAACAGTTACATCTATCAGCTGTAGGTATTTATGTACATTTGACCTTGGGATATAGTCCTTGAATTTTGACTTCAATATAAAAATACTTGGTCAGGATACCAAGCTGTTTGAAGAGGGCTCTGTAGTCCTGTTTGTAGGGGACCTGATCACAACGGCCACTGATCATAACGGCCACCTAGGTTATTGTTATTTAATAACAGCCACTTTGATCACATACGGCCTCTAATACTATTTGATCATAACGACCACCTTGTTCACGTTATGATCAAATAATATAAGTGGCCGTTGTGATTAAGGTGGCCGTTATGAAATAGCAAAAACCGGGGTGGCCGTTGTGATATAGACCCGTTTGTAGCAAATTCCACCTACAATGCGTACAGCGGTGCTGGAGAGAAAAAAATACGAGAGGAATTTCAACAGTTTCGCCACGCTATGTTGCAGTAGCATAGCGGTAACTATGTGTCATTGAGAAATATAACCATCTTGACGCTATCAGCCAATCGTCTCCGAACAAATATGTTTGTTGATAGTATTTTGACTAAATGCTCAGTATGGCCGGCAAATTTGAGTGTTGGTTCCAAGAAATTTTGTGGATTTTGGATTATCCTGGAAATGATGTCTTAATCATCCATCTGGATAGTTTTATGATTATTTAAGGATAGTCCGTTGGCAATGCACCAAGTGTTAGTTATACTTGGAACCTACTGGGATTTATTCAACACATCCTCTAGGTTATTTGTAAATGTTAACGGCATAGAGTCATCTGCGTGCAGTATACATTTAGATAAGTTGGACACACTGTGGAAGATGTGGGAAATCATTTATGAAAATTAAGAAAAAGAGAGGCACCAAAATTGACCCTATGTACAGCATAAGTACTAAAAGCAAAAGCAAAAATTGTCATGGGCAGGTTTTAAAAGTACTCACTAGCACTTCTTTTGCATTGTAGCTTAGCTTTGTTGTTGTAATTTCTTTTTATGTGTAGTAATAATTGGATTTCACGTTATTCTGTGATTTCACGGGAACATTCACTCTTATTTACATATCAAAGTGTAATTATAGAAGGGCTATAAAGTAATATCCGACAATCCGACACTTCTTTTACGTCCTAATTACATTGCTCAGTATATGCGATAATTTCGCATATCGTCCGTATCTGTGATTGGCAAACTCGGTCAACTGTTGTAATGTATTTCAATTACATCACTTCGATTCGACGAGTTTGTCGCGTCAATCAGTAGACCAAACAATTTACTCTAAATTGCTTTTTAAGCTACGTCTGATTGCACAAATGTGACCTATAATTGAGTCCGCATCTCTCATTGATACCCAGCACGCAATAACGTATGTTTCATTTATCTTGATTTTTGTTAAGACGTATGTATGTGGGTGGTGGAGCTATTTTCAGGAATTCAGATTAAGCTTTTTGCTTGTCACAATTTAACAGATAAACTACTATCATTTCTCAAGATTAAAGATTGGCTTAAGTGATAGAATGATTAATGAAATTAGTTCACCAACTACTTTTTTGCTAAACTTATAAACATACTTTATACGCCGTTAGCGAAGACTAAAGTATCAACTCTTTGATGACGTCTTATATATTGCAGTACTTGTTTGATACGCGAACTTCCTTGAAGAAAACCATTTTAAAAAGTCGTGGAGAAATAGACTTCGACGAAATGAAAAAGAACTATGCGATTTTGTTCGGATAAAGTTACAATTTCATATGATTTACGTCTCTGCATGATCTGGAGTCTTGAGCGTTTTGAAGTATTACTATTATTTAGTACCAAACGAAATAAAATAAACCTCAAACTGTGTTTATTTTTCGTACATATTTTACACAAGTGTTTACTATTCTAACAATTAAGAACTCATTCATCATATTCATCTTTTTTTACGAGGGTTGCTATTTATATTTCGGGAATAGATAACAACAAAAATATGGCTTTATTATTTGTAAAAATATGCTCCATGAACCAATTTTCGTAGAACTTTTTTCACTGCGATTGAAATACCCCCAAAACATGTGTTTTGAGAATGCATTAACGGTATCTTCAGGCATCAAAAACCATTTACCACGCAAGTTATCCTTGATGTGCGGGAACAAAAAGAAATCGTTTGGTGCCAAACCGGCGCCGGCGCTGTTCGAACTGACGTGTGAACGCCGGCATTGTCATAGTGAAGATTGAAGAATGATTCTATGTCGGTGCTTCTTTTTTTTGTATTTAATCAAACACTTCTGGCAATGAAATGGTTATGTACCATTCAGAATTGATTGTTCTACGCTGCTTTATCTGTGCGGTTGCAACATGTCCAGTTATTCAGAAGAAACAGGCGACCATTTGCTTCGTGCCCGAACAACTTTAGTTGGATTGATGTTTTATTTCGGTCTCATACACATAGGTCCAAAATTCGTCCTAGTGTGTAGATGTTATAAACGGCATTCCTTCATCATTTCGAGCGATTGTCAATTTATGTGGGATTCAACGCCAACAGGTCTTTTTGACGGACAAATGTTTATGAGATATACAGGGTATCCCACTGCTCCGTAATCGGTCGATAACTCAATGTGGGTTGAAGGTACAGAAAAAAGTATCAAATAAAGGTTGCTTTGATTTGAATTGCGCATTTTTTTCTTCTATCTTCTATCTACGGTATGTTGCATTTTCACGTGGCAGGAAAATGTCACTTTTTTTTAAATTGCACACCCTGTATTTTTTTCTCTTAATGTATCGACCAACCATATTTATATCACGCCTGAATTTATTTTTAATATTGGATGTGCGGTTGCCAAGTTATTAATTATTTTGTCAAAATTTGGTACAATTCAAGGTCGGACTATAATATTCATAACTAAGTTATTCTGCAAAAATGGAAAAATGTATTTGACGAATAATATTACCCTAATGTCGTGTTACTCTACAAAAAAAAAACTAAGTGATTAATTTTATACCGAGTGTTTAAAATGAGAATTCAAACTTTGTGAACTTTAAATAGAATTTATGCGAATATTTTAAATGGAACACCCTGTATTTTTATTTACCATCAAATTCTCGACAAAAAAAACCCTATTCAACGGTGTATTATTTCCTCGTATTATTTTTTGTACTTTTGTTAATATTCACGATTTTTAAAATTTCACGTAAAAAAAATTTGTTAAAAGTAATTTTTGTTTAATTATTATTACAAAATACCGTTTAAATAGTTGGTATCAACGCAAAAGAACAAAACTCAAGTCCTGTGACTATCTTAAGTTCTAAATAATTAAAGCAAAACAACAGTCAGAGGTGCGCGCGAGAATTGAATTTACTGTACCCTAAGAGGCCCTGTTCCTTGGCCGCCAAGGTTACTATCTTACTATCTTTGGGGAACTGTTAAATCTCAAATATATCAACAGCTGCCACAACACGAGATGACATGAAAATTTGAATTCGAGAGGCGTTTCAACCGATTACTCCCATGACTTTAAACAATGTGAGAAGATCATTTAGGGTTAGGCTTCAAAAGTGTATTGATCAAAGTGGAAGACATTTTGAACATTTACTTTAATGAGAGATGTTGTATTGATTTTCTATTTTAATTTTCGAGAAACGCCGTTTATTAAAAATTCGAGAAATGCCGTTTACTAAAAATTTTGTTTTAATTATTTAGAACTTAAGATAGCCACAGGACTTGAGTTTTGTTCTTTTGCGTTGATAGCAACTATTTAAACGGTATTTTGTAATAATAATTAATTAAAAATTACTTTTAACAAATTTTTTTACGTGAAATTTTAAAAACCGTAAATATTAACAAAAGTACAAAAAATAATGCCAGGAAATAATACACCGTTGAATAGGGTTTTTATCGAGAATTTGATGGTAAATAAAAATACAGGGTGCTCCATTTAAAATATTCGTATAAATTCTATTTATAGTTTACAAAGTTTGAATTCTCATTTTAAACACTCGGTATAAAATTAATCACTTAGTTTTTTTTGTAGAGTAACACATTAGGGTAATATTATTCGTTAAATAAATTTTTACTTTTTTGAAGAATAACTTCGTTATGAATATTATGGTCCGACCTTGAATTGTACCAAATTTTGACAAAATAATTAATAACTTGGCAACCGCACATCCAATATCAAAAAAAAATTCAGGCGTGATATAAATATAGTTGGTCGATACATTAAGAGAAAAAAACACAGGGTGTGCCATTTAAAAAAAAAGTGACATTTTCCTGCCACGTGAAAATGCAACATACTGTAGATATTAGAATATTTTTAAAAGACGCGCAATTCAAATCAAAGCAACCTTTATTTGAAACCTTTTTTCTGTATCTTCAACCCACATTGAGTTATCGACCGATTACGGAGCCGTGGGACACTGTATTTACGATGCCCGTCATACTAATGCTCAAGGATGTCTCAATTTCACGACATGACGATCTTTCAATATCAGTTCGCGCACAGCTTCAACGTTTTGTGGCATAACAACTAGTGCTGGCAAAAAACACGATTAGTGAACGATTTCCATACGCACAGAAATCGATTAATCGCGATTTTCGATTAATCGCTTAATCGATTAATCGATTCGTTCGAACAGGATTAGTGAACGATTTCCATAGGCACAGAAATCGATTAATCGCGATTTTCGATTAATCGCGATTCTCGATTATTCGCGATTTTAGACCAATCTGCGATTAATCGATGTTTTCGATTTTTCCAGAAATCGATTAATCGATTTTCGATTTTCACAAATTTTGCCAGCACTAATAACAACTGATTTTGGGTGAACTTCACGAAATTTGTACGCAAGCGAACTACGGACGCGAATAAATTCTGCATACCACAGATGTATGTACAGAGTTTTTTTAATGGTGCTTCATCGCCAAAGATCTAATTAACTTGATCAATGAAATGTTGTTGAGATAATCCACGTCGAACGTTGTAAAAAATAATCGCATCGAAATCTTCACGATGTAATTCCATTTTTTTGTAAACAAGAAAAATTATGATTGGACGTCAAAACGTTTTGGCTACATTTAAGTACGTTACTAAATGTCAAACTTTAAGTGGCAGTTGTCAGCACTAGGGTTGCTCATTTCCGAAATATAAATAACAACCCTCGTATCACCTTAGGTTAAATAAATTATTTTAAGCGTATCACGTTGTAAAAGGATAAGTGAAGCGCATGTACCGAAAACAAAACGATCTTGTTTACTTTTATTTTGTTCCAACATTTTTTTGTGTTTTATAAATTGTCCGCCACTCTAAAAATCGGGTTTGTGCGCCCTCAAGTTCAAGACGTGTCACTATAATATCAAACATTGGTGTTAATATGTGGATGTGTGAAGTTTTCACCACCATGGTGAACCACTCGGTTACCAGGGTCGGCTCCTACCTTCTCTTTCCCACCGTGACGTGTCGGAAACTTTTTTCTCTGCATTCTTTCGGTAACCTGGATTATTGCTGGTGGTAGTTTGGCTATTGCAAGAATACTTTCTAGGACCACCGTCCTGTATACGCTTCTTATTCTTATAGCAGTATTGAGCCTCTCTGTTAACGCCGTTTTGGTTGCAGTCTCTCATATTTTCGTCGAATATAACACAAGTTACCGCACTAGCTAGTACCTTTACGTCTCGATGCCCTCTCTTCTCCTCCGTTGGGCAGGAACTTGTCAAGTGCCGCGTATCTCCTGGTGACTTTCCCGAATACGTAGTACACATGTTCCATAAAAGAGAGCTTCTTTGCCGAAAATCACTCCTAGTATTTTAAAAGTTCGCTCAGATGTAATGACCTGTTCGAGTATGCCTAGGCTGACCTCGCCATTTATTATCACGAGTAATAATAATTTATGGTGTTTTAATCCCATTTCAATAATTGTATCGCCCTGTACCAGTATTGTAAGTGTAGTTATTTACTGATCATCCCATTGTTAGTCAAAATGGGCGTTTGATAGGAAAAGTCAAATGAAAAATTTTGTTTTTTGCAATATTTTCGATTATTTGAAATAGATATATTAGAAGTAGCTATTAAACATTAACAAAGAAACATTGTTACGAGATGTTTTCGTTAAGTATCTCCCGTTTTTAAATGTTGGCGTTGCGGTCGTCGATCTGCGCATGTACCGTTAGTATCTGCATCTATTGGCTATTCACAGATGTCGTAACGAAAACGTCCGTCCGTAATTAGGTTTGTTTATGCTTGTTATACTTCAGTTAATTAAAAGTGGAATGGTAGTAAAATAAATGAAAGAATGCACTTGCGTTTGTTAAATATAAAAACGCTAGTTTTTTTGCAGAAACCCAGTACCTATATTAAAATTGAAAGAAATGCGGCGATTCCATTGCCTTAAACTCTTATACAGTTTGTTTGTGGCAGCGCTGTAGACATGCAATAAATAACAAATAAAGAGCTATAATCTTACTCCATGCAATTTTAAGCACGTAGATCTCTATCTTTGATAAGTTTATTGGCAGCTCGTATAATATTTTATCTCGTTAAAGTTGGATATCATGAGGATGTACATATTATATACATCATCGGTTATCCATTTCTTCAATAAAATATCGACTGCAGATGGTCTAAATGTTGAAATAAATTTGTGCGGATCTTAATATGGGCGAGAATATTTTTACGTAACGTTAAATATTTGCAACACTTTGTTTTAATTAAATTTCTCAACACTTCAAAACAACGTCACGTAGGAATGTAATTCGGAACGATTGCAATTTATAATTCGAAATTAAACTTCCTTTTTCAACAAGTGGGATGGGTATATACGTTTACTCGATTCACCCGCTTTTTATATTATTTAATGTTTCATTTTTAGAAACATAAATATTGTCCAGATAACCTATAAAAAATTATACTATAACTTTATGTTATGGCCTTTTTATGGTAACAGTTGCAATTTATGTAATAAGCTATACTAATCAAACCTAATTGTTGGGAAAAAACGATTTTATAAGTTTTATTAAAAGCTTTTTTGTGTTACTTTATATGAACAGTGTGGAATTTTAAGTAGTAATTATTATTGAAATATGGTTTTCGCCTTAGTTATAACAGAAAACTAGTGTAATTTAATTTGATTGATACCTCATGCTTCCTCGTTAATGTTTTCAGGGATTTTTCACAAAAGAAGTTCTGACGGTTAACATAATTCTCAAAATGTTCCTTGTTTTTTGTTCACCATTCTTTTACTTTAATCATCTATATCAGTTGTTAGCTCAAAATGAGTTCGTTCTTATATTAATTATGATGATTTCAAAGTTCCGAAAGTCTCAATTTCAATTGGATAATTCCATTTTTGCTCTCCTTACTCGTCGGACAGCTTATGCTTCACTTGCTAAATTGGTTATAAAGTTGAAGACCACAAGTGTTTTACCATTCAGAAATCAATTTTGGCATAAGTATAGGTAGCGCGAGTGTAGGAAAAAACCAACGAAAAAAAAACCGGGAAGAAAAACCCCCGAAAATTGAAAAACAATATACTAAACCTGCAAATAACCTAGGCGCTTTAGTGGCAATCTAAGTTTAGCATTTTTTTTACTTCCAAACTTTGTTTAGTGTCATGTTGCCATTTTGTATCAATTGGAAAAAAATATACTAAACCTGCAAATAACCTAGGCGCTTTAGTGGCAATCTACGTTTAAGTTTAGCATTTATTTTACTTCCAAACTTTGTTTAGTGTCATGTTGCGATTTTGTATCAATTGAAAAAAATATACTAAACCTGCAAATAACCTAGGCGCTTTAGTGACAATCTACGTTTAAGCTTAGCATCTTTTTTACTTCCAAACTTTGTATATTTATATATTTATTCACAGCCATCTATAATTATTTTCCGGGGTTTTTTCCGGGGTTTTTTCCGGGTTTTTTTCCAGGGGTTTTTTCCGAACCCCAGGTAGCGTATTTTAAAAATTAAATCGGCCGATATTGCAGTCGCATTTAAATATATTCGGTGGTGAAAAATCCAGATAATATTAAATAAATTAGATATTTATCGAAATATGTACTTTGATCGCATCCTCTTAAAATAAGTTCAAACCCACATATCACGTACTTGTGTAAAACTGAACTCGATGGAAGCAAGCTGTCAGTACGTTTCAGATATGTCAGGTGTCAATTTGGCATAACCAGATAAGTAACATTTCTCGAAACCGTCTAGAACATGGAGGGGGAACCACTATAACTTACAGAACGATCTTCTGCAACCCACCCCTTAGGTTCCAGCCATTTTACCTCTATCTTTTAAATTGTAATACATACAGGGTGTCCCACTGCTCCGTAATCGGTCGATAACTCAATGTGGGTTGAAGATACAGAAAAAAGTTTCAAATAAAAGTTGCTTTGATTTGAATTGCGCATCTTTTAAAAATATTCTTATATCTACAGTATGTTGCATTTTCACGTGGCAGAAAAATGTCACTTTTTTTTAAATGGCACACCCTGTATTTTTTTCTCTTAATGTATCGACCAACCATATTTATATCTCGCCTGAAATTTTTTTAATATCGGATGTGCGGTTGCCAAGTTATTAATTATTTTGTCAAAATTTGGTACAATTCAAGGTCGGACTATAATATTCATAACTAAGTTATTCTTCAAAAAAGGAAAAATTTATTTCGCGAATAATATTACCCTAATGTCGTGTTACTCTACAAAAAAAAACTAAGTGATTAATTTTATACCGAGTGTTTAAAATGAGAATTCAAACTTTGTGAACTTTAAATAGAATTTATACGAATATTTTAAATGGAACACCCTGTATTTTTATTTACCATCAGATTCTCGACAAAAAACCCTATTCAACGGTGTATTATTTCCTGGTATTATTTTTTGTACTTTTGTTAATATTTACGATTTTTAAAATTTCACGTAAAAAAATTTGTTAAAATTAATTTTTATTTAATTATTATTACAAAATACCGTTTATAGTTGTTATCAACGCAAAAGAACAAAACTCAAGTCCTGTGACTATCTTAATTTCTAAATAATTAAAACAAAATTTTTAGTAAACGGTATTTCTCGAATTTTTAATAAACGATGTTTCTCGAAAATTAAAAGAGAAAATAAATACAATATCTCTCATTAAAGTAAATGTTCAAAATGTCTTCCACTTTGATCAATGCACTTTAGAAGCCCAACCCTAAATAATCTCACATTGTTTAAAGTCATAGGAGTAATCGGTTGAAACGCCTCTCGAATTCAAATTTTCATGTCATCTCGTGTTGTGGCAGCTGTTTGAGATGTAACAGTTCCCATAGATAGTAATCCATAAAGGTAAGGTCCGGTGACCTTGGCGGCCAAGGAACAGGGCCTCCTCTACTTTATTAGGGTACAGTAAATCCAATTCTCGCGCGCACCTCTAACTGTTGTTTTGCTTTAATTATTTAGAACTTAAGATAGTCACAGGACTTGAGTTTTGTTCTTTTGCGTTGATACCAACTATTTAAACGGTATTTTGTAATAATAATTAAATAAAAATTAATTTTAACAAATTTTTTTACGTGAAATTTTAAAAATCGTAAATATTAACAAAAGTACAAAAAATAATACCAGGAAATAATACACCGTTGAATAGGGTTTTTTGTCGAGAATCTGATGGTAAATAAAAATACAGGGTGTTCCATTTAAAATATTCGTATAAATTCTATTTAAAGTTCACAAAGTTTGAATTCTCATTTTAAACACTCGGTATAAAATTAATCACTTAGTTTTTTTTTGTAGAGTAACACGACATTAGGGTAATATTATTCGCGAAATAAATTTTTCCTTTTTTGAAGAATAACTTAGTTATGAATATTATAGTCCGACCTTGAATTGTACCAAATTTTGACAAAATAATTAATAACTTGGCAACCGCACATCCGATATTAAAAAAAATTTCAGGCGAGATATAAATATGGTTGGTCGATACATTAAGAGAAAAAAATACAGGGTGTGCCATTTAAAAAAAAGTGACATTTTCCTGCCACGTGAAAATGCAACATACTGTAGATATAAGAATATTTTTAAAAGATGCGCAATTCAAATCAAAGCAACCTTTATTTGAAACTTTTTTCTGTATCTTCAACCCACATTGAGTTATCGACCGATTACGGAGCAGTGGGACACCCTGTATATCATTAGAACAAGTGTAATACATCATTAGAAAGCCCTTCAAAAATGCTATTCATCAGTACTAAACAAAATGTTAATTAACCGATTATTTTGTTGAAAAAAAGCAAAAAAAGTTTAAGTGACTTTCGTTGTATGTTTTCGTTTTTATCGTTATACTAATATCAAATCAAAAAATCGTAAAAAATTATAATCTATAAGTCAAAAAACACAAAATATTGTTTAATTTATTGAAAATGTACGACATCAATAAAAGAATAGACGTTATATTAATCTTTGCGTTTCTGAATACTTAGATTCAAAAAATGAAAAAGAAATTCCGTCTGTCGATGTCGTCTGTAGTCTGTCCGTACACATTCCTTGCAACGCTCTAAACTCAGAAACTATTAAAGTTATCGAAATACGGTTTTCGCCAATCGATTGCATTCAGGCCAAGGACGAAAATTACCTTTGATGACGTCATTTCTGGTATAAGTTAAAATGGCGGCACTCATTTTTTTTATAAGATAAAGTTGCAGTTTTTTTATGTAGTTTAAGACTATTTTTTTCTGAATTCAGCTATATTTATTTTTTTAAAAAAGTGTTAATAACTTGCCAGAAGTTTTTACCTTTCCAATGATGTATTATACAGTCATGGGGTAATGCAATTTAAAAAAATAGGGGTAGGTGACTGGAGCCTAAGGGGCGAGTTGCAGAAGATTTCTATATGAGTCATATTAGCTTCCCCAATGTCCTAGAAATGTTTTCCAGACATGTTACTCACCTGTTACAGTTTCAAAGATATGAGGTGTGGCAGGTTTTCAAATTGACACCTGATATTTATTTAGAAACGTGTGTATGTATGTAACTGTTCCACTGATAAGTAAGGAAATGGTAGAATAATGAAAAGAGTGCATATTTATTTATTATATACCTGAATAGTTGTTGTCTGTGTCTGTGAGCTGTCTAATGTAAACGTACTTGGGTATTGCAAGTCACATACCCAGCCAGTAATTATTTTAAAATAGTAAAAGAGTAGATCAAAACGACTTCTGGAGTTGGACCGTGGCATAGTTGGAACGAAAGTGGGAGCGTTCGCTTAACAGTGAAGTAGTGCCCAATTATAAAGAAACGTGGTCTAATATGTGCCAGTAATAAACGGAAAAGATTTTAACGAAGGGAATCCTCTTCTCAACCTATAACACAGATCAGTGTGTAGAATTTATTATCGTTAGCTTAATACCGCTCTACGTAAGTAAATGTAAAAGAATGGCATTTAAATGGTCTTATATACTAGCGGATAACCTGTAAGAGACGCTGGCGCTGTACATAAATTTTATTTCATTATTAGTTTCTTTAGAAATATGACTAAATTTACTTTAAGATCAAATATTTCATGGATAAACTAAAAGAATGTATACGTAGTTCTTTTATTCACGTAGTTTCGATATGAATATGAATATACACATCATATCAGTGCAATTTTATAATGTTATTTTTTACATATTTGACCGGAAACTGTCACGTATTTTAATCCTGCTGAGGTTCAGTCAATCATCTCCAACATTGTAGATAGTAGGAAAACAATATCACCACGATCTTCCACTTTTTCAAAAACTAACGGTAATTATATAAATAATTGTACATTAAGGGACATTTGGGACCGAACCACCGTATTCTATCCTAAAATCCTTTCACTATACATCACAACGGCCATTGATCATAACGGCCACCCCGGTTTTTGCTATTTCATATCGGCCACCTTGATCACAACGGTCACTAATATTATTTGCTCATAACGTGAAAATGGTGGCCGTTATGATCAAATAGTATTAGGGGCCGTTGTGATCAAGGTGGCCGTTATGAAATAACAATAACCTAGGTGGCCGTTATGATCAGTAGCCGTTGTGATCAGGTCCCAATGAAATAATGTGGTAGGAAGACAGTTTCAAACAGATATAAAAATATAAACGTGACAAACGCTTTAATATTTTCTTTTTTTTTCAATAATGAAATATGAATTTCACCGCAAAAATTCTACAATAAATGTAATTTTACGGCAGGTGCAAATTGCTTATGACATTCGGTTTTCCGTGAGAAAATGTATAATCGATAGGTCTATCTTAGCAACGAAATGTAAGTAAATCCGGAAGACGCCATGTAATACGCATAGGAAGTAATCTGACATTTTATTGGATTTCCATCGCTTATATGAGGATTTCATAAAAAGAATTCTATCGTTATAGTAGTTTACGTATTTCATAAATAATTCATGTATATATGGAATATTATTTGAATCTATGCTAAAATATTGAATGATTTATGATGAAACATTTCAACAATTTTTCCATTTCCATTTTTCTTACAGAAATATGTGTTCTCTATTATCTTATTCGGAATTTTTCGTATTTCTAAACTAAGATGAAAGGGATTCTCCCTAATTGCACAAATGAAAAACATTATCTGATGAATTTTGTTGACACAGAATGTGGTTTGTACTCCTTTGTATAATTATTGTAAACACGAATATAAATAAATGCACATGAAACTTCTAACATTCCCCTTCGTTTTCAAAGTAACCGTGATGCATTCATTTACGAACTTTAGAATGTATATCGCATCCAGGTAAAGTGCTGGGATGGTGGTATGTAGACATTCGCTCTAAATTATAGAACACGGTTTAGAAAATAATGTAATTTATAAAGAAAGAAAACTCACTCAAACTTGTTGATTTCTTATAGAGTTTTATATTCGATTTCGTTTGCTTCTGTGAACTAAGGAATGATGATAGATCGGTGGAGGAAAAGAAATTTATTTTTCTTTACCACTTTAATTTTAGTTATAATAAAAACAAGTAATTCCACTGATATCTTTATTTACTTAAACATATTTATTTTATACCGTATAATTTCATCCTTTTTGTTTGGAAAACTCAATTTGAATACTTGTTCGTTATTAATGCAAACATTCTGTATTAATTAGAGTTATTTATATCATGACAATTTCTTTAAGTATTAAAAAGACCATATTTAAGCTACCTCAGTCAAAATGAAGGCTTTGCTCTACAGTATTACTTTTTCAGAAAACAGAATGTCGGTTATGAATTTACAGCAGGTGGTAACTAAAATATTGCACATACAATCCATGGGGCTCAATCTTAAAAGTTCATTTTTGCCCGTAAAGACAACAAGTTTGACATATTTTCTAAAAAAAGGGGTAAAAATATAAATTTCCAATATGGAGGACAGTCTCAAGCCAAAATATGATTGGGGATTACTAAGTAACTATAATGTTACAGTTGTCAAAACAACTTTTTAGGAAATCATTTTTGAGTTGGTCTTTAGTCTTGAATTAGTGAATGACGTGGAACAATTAAAATATTTCATACAACCTTTTGGATCCAGCACTTTTGTTTCGCTTTACACTATTGCTTATTCTTTATCAGTTTTATTTATAATTAACTTTCTTATAATCGTTAAACTTTCCTTCTGAATACCATCAGCCTACAAGTTTGTTACAAAACAGATTAATAAAAAACAATGAATGGGTAATTACTTCTTATTAAGCTTACTTATTAATATCACAAGCTTTTCATGCTCATGAATTCTATAATAAAGCATGCAATATTTTCCCGTAATAACCAATAACGGATAAATAACATTACAAATAACGATCAGGGTACTCATAGTTCCTTAATGGAAATTTATGTCGCAAAGTTATCCCTTATAATTTATTGAGCGAACATTATACGTATTTGTAGCACAAAGTATACTACAACAAGAAAGCTTAAAATTTGTTCTTTTTTTAACTTTTGTCGTTTAAATTTAATAGTGTTGGATGTTGTCCGATCGAATCTCAATTTTCAAGTTGAAAGCTTCTAGTTTCACAGCTGAAACAAATGTGAGATTAAGAGTTCTCGTTTTTCTATTAAGTGCTTCAGAAAACTATCCTCAATTACTTATATTATATTCACAGAATTTGTTTATTCGCTTGTGTTTGTGGTTAACCTTAGTTGTTCATGATTTGAAATTCAATGCTTTAATTTTTTCATGCCTTCTTTTGACATTAATCGCATTCATGAGTTAAGATATCTGACACAGAACATGAACAGAATGCATCCAGTAACATAAACCTTTAGTTCATAAAGTTAATCGAATTCACCACCTTTGTATTAAACAAAAGGAAATTGAATTGCCCTTGTCCCATTTGCGTAAGGTTAAAAAAATTCATAGAGATACCCTGAGTAAAAGACAATCGTTAGGACAGTCTATATTCATTTTTGAGTAATTCTGTGACTATTTGTGGCCAGATTCTTAATTGGGCCATAGTTTTTACACATTGGAAAAACAAATGGTCTTTAGACAACTCCGTTAAAATTTTTCCCTGTTCCTTATTCCTTGTTTGGAAATAAGTGTGTACGGGCATGGAAATGGAAGCAGGAATTCAAGGGTTAGTAGTTAGTTGGCAAGTTGCGTCGACAAAACATTGTCCCAAGCCAAAGTAAGAAAAACATGAGGCCGACAATTGAGTCCTATGGAGTTTTTATTCTTACATATAAGAAATGTACTTACTCACTTTAACACATCACCTTTTATATCTTAAGTATTTAGTTTTTGGCACAGACACAGTGGAACGTGTTACTAAAACTGCGAAATACGCAAATCATTTATTTGAGTATTTTGTTAAAATTACAAAAATGCAGATTCAGTAGAATAGAACTGAATGAATATTTATTTATTTATTTATTTTATTTATCTTTTCTTTTTTTAACATGTAATGACTACAGAGTAGTATCTACTCCAAAAAAGTCACAATGCATTACATAATAATAAACTAACAATAATAATTTTGCAATGTTTTTTTTTGTTTTTTTTTTGTTTTGCGGGGCCTATATCAACTTATAGGTACATAATAAAGAAAAAAATTGTGATTAGTAAAATAATAAAAAATAAAATAAAATATAACACTGCCTGCCTTAAAAGCGGATATTAAGTATGTAATATAAATTTTAATTTTTTAATTTTTAATTTTTTAATCTGTACCAAGTTAGTATTGAATATATCCAGCCAGTGAGACAACGAGTTGTATTGTGTCTGCATACGAATGACCGGGGAGTCCGGATGCCTCACCGTCCTAGCTACCGGAGGAAGGAATAGATCCCTACCCCTAATTCGAACAGACGGCGCATATAAATTTAGTAATTACAGAATCAGAATGTGAGGGGCCTCAATCAAATTATTTAAAATTTTATAAAGAAACATCAGTGTACTGAAGATGTCTCTTCTGGTAGTAAGCTTTTCAAACTCAAAATCCAGTCTTAAAGTATTTGTCGGTGTGTCTCTAGGACAACACACTCTATTCTTTTTGTAGTAGAGGTACCTCAGTAAATTGTTTTGAATTACCTCAATTTTTTTTGTTGCGTACTGACTTGACCGGGACCATATGATGGAGCCGTATTCAAGTTTTGATCGGACAAGACTGTTATATAATAAAATAATCGCCAAACAACTCGCTTTCTTGGTTTCGAGAGGCCAGACGTTATCGTCCAGAAACCGCTACATAGTGTGAACATGTAGTGTCAGAAAACTGTAACTGTTACCCAGGAACGTTATAGGAACATGGTGGTCATTTATTCGGGGTCTAAGAAGGTTTTGTCGTACCAAGAACATTCAGATGTGGTTCCAAGACGAGACAACATGTCACACCGCTCGACAGTCTGTGGCTAAGCTGAAAGGACGAATAATTTCGCGTCTGACACCACCTGATACTTACGTGTGAAGAATGTTAAAGGCGAAAATTTTCAGCTGTCGAGATCCACCCAAAGCTGTACTTGCATTACGTCAGAAGATATCGTCTCGTTTTTCAGGACTCTGAAATTCCAGAATATGTTTCAAAATCTGAGTGATGGAGCACACTTTGAACATTTACAGTATCATCCCGATAAGATAAATAAATATGTAGTAACAATAACATAGTTTTCCAGTACTGTATATTTTGGCGCATACTGTAGTTTGAGTTGAGAGCTTACCATGTGCAATGGACTATTTTCCAAATTTCTAACAATTTAGGAAGTTTGACTTCTTGAAATAAGACCAATAATTAAAAATGAAATGCGAGTGAGATTCAGAACCAACTTCCTTAACAAGAAGGTAGGCACTTAATCATATTGATCTGAAGGTTAGTTTTTTTTTAAACTTTGCTATTAAATTTAGAAATTATATTCCAACAGGTCCTTTTTGTTGGATTGCTGCTAACAAAAATTATATTTTGATGTTGAAATTATTTTACTAAAATGCCTCTTGTGGAAATCTTAATAAGAAATGTTAAAAATAGAGTATACAGCGAACACGTTATATTGGTGTTTAGGTGATCTTTACAAAGATAATTTCCAATTTTTGTTAATGCATTTGTTTTTTGTTTCAGTCTCAGTAACAGTCTATAACTATAAACCGATTTTGTTCCATTAAAAGAACACAATATTTACAGAAAATAAGTGGATTTATTTTTTTTTAATCGCGATATAACGAATAAAAGTAATTAAAGGTTAGTAAAATCCCATGGAAGCTGATTTCGACGATCAGTAATACCTGAAAGGTAATCGTCATAAATCGTTAACACAATTTACTGGAAACCGTTAAGCGCATAAAATAATAGAACAGTAATGCAGCCTTGATTTATGTGAGAACTGAGAACTAAGAACACATGCTTTCGCTGAATGTTTTGAATAATAGCGTACCTACTACAAGAAAGTTCAAATGGGAGCTTAAATACAATATTATTCCGATTCCAAACTGTCTTCAAGATTTTCACATTAATGTTATAAATATGTATCAACTGAACATTTTTTTACAGTCTATGCTCATAGATAAATAAAGCAAATGATCACTTAAGAGGTGTCATTAAAAAACGTTTAATAATTAAAAAGCCAGCTTTAGCAACGTACTAACAGCATAATTACTGGACTACGGGTAACCTGTTGGAAATTTATACGTACGACGCATCCTTATTATTTATATACTGAAATTATGTTCAAATTAACGATGCGGCGGTATAGCATTCGAAAACGGCATTATCGTGGTTAAATATGCCATCACGTGTAAGTTATTTCGTTATAATGTCTTCAAAATTTGTTAGTTTCACATTAATTTAACGTTTCAATTTATTTTTGCCTATAACTACCACAATTTGCTAATTATAACTTTCCAGAAGGGTAGACCGGGTAAAGATGAATCAATTTGGACAAAATCGCCCTCACTTACAATACTTTTGAAAATTGTGAAAAATCAAGGAAAAATCAAGAATCAATCAAAGAAGAGGGAAAATCAAGGAAAACACCACACCCGGGACGGGCAGAATAAATAGAATTATACATACAGGGTGGCCCAACGATAAGGTAACAGACGGGTTTCTGGCCAGAGGGAATTTTTTTTGGGGAAACGCAAAAACACGTCAATTTTTATATCAAGGGGGACAACTTTCGCCATGATTTTCAACCTGAAGTGATTTCATCCCTTAGCGCTGTGAGAACAACCCCTAAAATTTAAATATGGATGATGGGGCAAGTGATACGTCATTTGAAAGGTCTTTCTTTTCTGATTTCAGTGCACTAGTTTTTTTTTATATTTTTTTTATTTTTAACCAAAAAAATTGAAGTTCCAAAATGGAAAATGAGGAAAGAGATTGAGGCATTTAAAAACTCAAAAAAGCTCGGACAGGTGAATTGTTTTTTTCTTAGAGAAGCTAGGTACTGTTACTGCTGTTTGACAACATTGTTTCACCCCTTGGGTACAGGGTAAACAACCCTTAATTTTTTAAATAAAAACAAGGGTTAATTTTTTCTTGTGCTAATTAATAAAACCCTTTTATGCAAATTCAACCTTAATTTAATAAATGTTCGAAGTGCCTGCCTTCAGCTTCCATGCAATAGTGCAAATTTTCATTAAATCGTTCCCGTACATTTTGCAACATTTGAGGAGTGATCAGGCGGCATTCATCTACTATACGGTCATGTAACTCCTCCAAAGATTCCGGACCAGTGGAAAAAACTTTACTCTTTACATGACCCCATAAAAAAAATCTAATGGGGTGAGATCAGGAGGAACGACTTAATCAAAATCAGTATTATTACATGGAAACTGAAGGCAGACACTTCGAACATTTATTAAAATAAGGGTTGAATTTGCATAAGCTGGTTTTATTAATTAGCACAAGAAAAAATTAACCCTTGTTTTTATTTAAAAATTTAAGGGTTGTTTACCCTGTACCCAAGGGGTGAAACAATGTTGTCAAATAGCAGTAAAAGTACCTAGCTTCTCTAAGAAAAAAACAATTGACCTGTCCCAGCTTTTTTCAGTTCTTAAATGCCCCAATCTCTTTCCTCATTTGCCATTTTGGAACTTCAATTTTTTTGGTTAAAAATTAAAAAAATATAAAAAAAACTAGTGCACTGAAATCAAAAAAGAAAGACCTTTCAAATGACGTATAACTTGCCCCATCATCCCTATTTAAATTTTAGGGGTTGTTCTCACACCGCTAAGGGATGAAATCACTTCAAGTTGAAAATCATGGCGAAAGTTGTCCCCCTTGATATAAAAATTGACGTGTTTTTGCGTTTCCCAAAAAAAATTCCTTCTGGCCAGAAACCCGTCTGTTACCTTTTCGTTGGGCCACCCTGTATACAGGGTGAGTTTTTTCCGATGTTTAGCATGGGGATCTTGGAAACTAGCAGAGATAGAGAGACGATTAAATGGGGAAAGAATTGCAGTTTTACCAGCTCAATTCAATGAGCTTTTCGTTTTTTGAAAAAAATGCATGGCTAACTAGATATCTCAAAAAAATCATTTTTTCGTTTTTTTGTTTAGTGCCTATAGCTCTGTTATTATTGATTTTAGAAAAAATGTGTAAAGGAAAAAGTTGTAGATAATTATGGGCTCAATAATACAGTTTAATCAAATTTTATATTTATGCTCTAATTTTTGAGTTATGACACAAACTTGTGTTTTTTCTAATGGAAACCATAGTTGGCCATGACTTTATAAAAAAGGCACTTTTTCGACGATTCTAACAATATATCACTTGACATACTTATTTTCATCACTATAGAAATTATGGTCACATTTTTGTTTTTAATGTCGCATTGTTTAGGTAGTAGACTATGGAAACAATTGATACATGCGTTTACTATTTATTTATTTATCGTTTGTCATTTTCTACATACAATTTCATTAAAATATTTCTATAATAGTAATAATAATTGTAGCTCCTTTTTTAGCATATACGCAACTTATAAGTAGACAGAGTAGAGCTGTATATGCAAATAAATATGTTTACCTATTAGTTGAGATTCATTTTTTTTAATTATAACTAACTTGAATTTTATTATTAAATGCGATGCGCATGCATCAATTGTTTCTATAGTCTACAACTTAAACAATGCGACATTAAAAACAAAAAAATGGCCAAAATTTCTATAGTAATGAAAATAAGTATGTCAAGTGATATACTGTTAGAATCGTCGAAAAAGGGCCTTTTTTATAAAGTCATGGCCAACTATGGTTTCCATTAGAAAAAACACAAGTTTGTGTCATAACTCAAAAATTAGAGCATAAATATAAAATTTGATTAAACTGTATTATTGAGCCCATAATTATCTACAACTTTTTCCTTTACACATTTTTTCTAAAATCAATAATAACAGAGCTATAGGCACTAAACAAAAAAACGAAAAAATGATTTTTTTGAGATATCTAGTTAGCCATGCATTTTTTTCAAAAAACGAAAAGCTCATTGAATTGAGCTGGTAAAACTGCAATTCTTTCCCCATTTAATCGTCTCTCTATCTCTGCTAGTTTCCAAGATCCCCATGCTAAACATCGGAAAAAACTCACCCTGTATATCAACCTAGTTTATTATTTATTACTTAGTGTATTACCAAATACATAGGAATACAAGTTATTTATAAATTATAAATGGGCATCTTATCGAAAATGTTACCTACATAAAGCCGAAGTTTTGATCAAAAGGCACGCCGACTTTAATTGTCAATATTAATTTAGATATATTTCCATTTCAATCGCGCTGTACTTAATTTCTGTCGAAATGCGCATTTATTGTCATCTTGAAGTGCTTAATTGATATTCGTATATGTATTTGCAATTATTTTTTTTGAACTAGAATACTTTATTTTTTAAATATTTTAAAACTAATTCTTCTAAAATTGTGTGCTTGCAGCTCTTTAGTTCTTCAAAATACGTGAAGATATCCCCAATGAAAAAGTATAATTTACCATTACAAAGTACCATTAGAGTAGGTACTTTAATATAGAAACAGGTGTGACAACTAACTGCACCTTACATCGGCCTACACATGTCAACCGCACCTTAGTGCTGCCAACAACATCTGGCTTTTATTGCAACTTTTTGTACTCATTGTGTAAAGAACTGAATTATTGCAATTTAATTGAAAATATACATTGCTCAATTTTCATCAATCAAAACCATTTCATTATTTACCCAAAGTACCTAAATTGTGTTCAGGATTCAATGTTAAATATCAAAGTGTAATGTATCACCCGTAGCATCACGTTGCATCAAAGTATGCTACATATTAAAACTTCAAAATGTAATAATCCCCAGTTTCTCGCACCGGTACTATGAATGAGATTGTATTTAACATTGACGGTCAAGTAAATGGACATAACACGCATTATTATGCCAACGTACATTATGGTCAATATCCTTTGGTTGCTAAATGCTTGGGGTAACATAAAAATTGGTGGTTTTTTTCAACATTCTAAGTGGTGAACGATACTGGAATTTTTTATCTCAAGACTTACCCCTGCTTCAGATCAGAGGAACGTAGTAGTATTTGCATGATTGCGCACCTCCTCATTGTCGTTGTTGTTGAGGCAAATATTCCAGTGAGGGTGGCGAGAATAACATAATGGTAGTGGTGCTAATACCATTATTATGTCTCCCTACTACTTTGATTAAATCTTGATCATAACGAAATTCAATATTTATGTTTTTCTTGATTTGTGCAATACCACGTTATTGTTATTTGAAATTCTGGGTAAATAATGATGTTTGGCATTAGTACAAAAGTCATATATCGGATTGAATACTGTCGATTTACCTCAGTATTGTACATTTTCTGTAAAACGCACATTTAAGTACCGTGTTGACACTCAGGTTTTCTGCGACCTCGCATATCTAAGTTAGTGCTTGGAAGCTTTAAACATGGTATCAATGGTCCAATGGAAGCTCATGGAAAGGGCGTTCCATTTGAAAAATCTGGTTAAACACGTTTTACGTTGTTGACTTGTGATAGTAAAAACAATAGTATTTTTAGGGAGGTTAGAGTACCTACTGCGATCAAGTTGATGTCATTGCTAGTAGTGACGGGCAATAATTCTAGGTTATCTGTTATTATTATTAATTTTTTTCTTCTGGTTTACGAAATGTGGCAATTAATTAACGTTAACGGAGCTGTGCATCCTGTAACTGATGGAGCCATATTCCATCTCCTCATCTAATTTAGATCGCCTCAATCTTTACTTTAATAATACTTTTTGTATCGAAGTTTCGTGGTTATCCCAATTTAAAAGAAGAACAATGCATTCATATCACATTCGTCGGGAAGATTGTGAATTGTTGAAAGAGATGTTTAGCGATAATTATTTGTCAGGTGCTCGAAACAACCAAAAATATCGCATCACTCTCCATCATAATTGATTATTTGAAGAAGAAAAAGATCGAATTAATGCCCGTATTCGCCTAACGACTTTTTTTTGTTCCCGAATATCAAACAAAAATGCGGGGACAGCGACTTTCATCACCTCAAGAAGCTGTTGAAGCCTTTAACAACCATGTTTTTAAGATACCAACTTCGGAGCGAAAAAAATGCTTCGTGAATTGATTTTTTTCTAAAAGGTGACCCTCGTTTGTGTGAATTGTGATATATTTTTAGTATTGCGTTGTCTTCAATTAATTGTTTTGATATAGATCTGTAAGGTATTGTGTCACGACGTATTGATCTATCTTGCTCTTTAAGAAAGTACATTTTGTCTTTTTTCGATCTGGTGAATATCTCTGGTAAAGTGTTTCCGTTTCCTTATCCCACTCCCTGAAGCACAAGAACAATCTCATAATATTGTGCAAGGTTTTATTTAATAGTTGATCTTCATAAAAACGCTTTTAAATTCATTATTTGTGCTGTACGGAAATTCTTGGGATGAATTAGCCCTGAAATTTCTTACTAGTGTCCGTGGTGCTCTTTCGTAATTTCATCCTCGCTTTCATAGTAGGCTCATCTACGATTATCGCGTATCCAGGTTATCACATCACACGTTATATGTTATCATGAAAGGGTTTAATTCAGAAATTGATTATTTACGTATATTAGTACATACCTACAATGGTTTTTCTCTTGGCAAACTTTTCTTAATAGCTGTGTGATGGTTGCCAGTGTACAAATTTTCAGGAATCAAAATATACAAAAACTTATCTACATTAAAATTCCATTTGTGCCTTTTTAAAAATTGTATTGCAAGTTACCTTCATGCATGTTAGTCTTAATTTCAAATGATCTGTGATCTTTGCTTCCCAACAGGGTTTTAATAATAATAATAATAATAATAATAATAATAATATTTATTGTGTACATAAAAACATTTATACACAAAAGGTGTGAGTTCGACCGAAGTCGATCTTCCACTCAACCTATACAAAATATTTGCAAATCCTAATAATATAAATCATAATACAAAAGTGGGACACATAATGTGATACAATAAAAAAGAAAATTTAAAAAGTAATCTTACCTGTATGTAAAAGATCTTTTATACCCATTTTAAATTTGTTTAAAGGAAGGTTTAAATGTTGTAGTATAATATTTAGTGTCTTAGCACTCTTATAACTAAAACATCCTCTGTACTTAATGCTACTATGTTTAGGGATGTTGTACGTGATTTTGCGTATATTTCTATTGTGAATGTTAGATCGTTTTTCTAGAACACTATACAAGTAATTGGGACATTTGTTTTTAATTAACTTCCATAAGAATACCGAAGATAAATAAAATAATCGTTCTTCTACTTTTAGTTCATTAAGTTGTCTGAATATAGGTGTTACATGTTGCCGGTAAGGTATTGGATGAACAAAGCGAATGCAAGAGTTTTGTAATTTCTGAAGTTTAACTTTATTGTATTTAGTTAGAAAATCAAAATAAACAATAGAACAATATTCTATGTTGGGATATATTAAAGATTTTACTAATGCAAGTTTGCTTTTTTCATCGAATACATATCTTAGGTTGTACAAGGATTTCAATTTACTTATACTAGTAGAGAAAATTTTATTCACTTGTTTAGAGAACTCAAGATTATTATCCACAATTAAGCCAAGGTTTTTTGTTGCTTCTACGAATTTAATTTTAACATTATTTACTGAAATGTCGATATTATCGACGTTTATGATATTCCTAATGCTTTTTTTACAGATACACATAGCTACAGTTTTGTCCAAATTAATTTTTAAACCGTTACCCTGGCACCATTCAGCTATCCTCGATAAGTCTGTGTTAATTTTCATTAAAGCATTAGGTAATGTATCAACCGAGCAAGATGTATAAATTTGAAGGTCATCGGCGTACAGGTGGTAATTACAGTGGTTTAAACATAGCGGGATATCGGCCGTGTAAATTGAGAATAAAATTGGGCCCAAAATAGTCCCCTTACTAATTGTGTACGTCCAGTTAAGTAACTTTCAAACCATTTACAGGCGTTTGGGCTGAAACCAATATGTTTCAATTTTGCTAATAACAGTTCGGTATTGACCAAATCAAAAGCCTTACTTTGATCTAACAAGACTAAAATTGTAATTTTTGATTGGTCTAGATTACTCGATATGTCATTCATCACCTTTAGGAGAGCAGTTTGGGTTCCGTATTTAGGACGGAAACCTGATTGATTGTTAGGCAAGATATCATTAACGTCGAGAAAAATTTGTAGTTGTCTCGCCACTATCTTTTCGATAATTTTTGAGAGGACCGATAGTATACTAATTGGTCGCAAACTATTACAATCAGAAGCGTTGTTTACTTTAGCGAGAGGAATAATTTTTGCCGATTTCCACATTGTGGGAAAATTCCCAGTAAGAAGGGATTCGTTTATGATATGCACCAATAAATGGATGCAGTATGGTAAAACTAAATTGAGCATGGTAATGTTAATGTTGTCGATGCCTATGCTTTTTGTTTTAATTTTTTTTATTGCTAAATAAATGTCATATTCGGAGACCGTTTCAAAGCCGAATATAGATGGCGTAGTCGGTTTGGAGGTATTAAACTTTTCTAAGAGAGATTTGTCTACACGTGTTTGTCCCGCAACGTTCAAAAAATAATTATTACTAATTTTTACTAATGCCAAACAAGGACTAATTTAAATTTACAAGTATGTCAAACATTCTTTTATTTTCCTAGGTAGGTAAATGGTGTTGGCAATAGTGTTTACTTTCATCTCTAGAGAGAGAAATTCTTTTTCTAATTTTACTAAAGAAAATATTATTTTTCAGGGCAGCTTAAAAAAAATTTGTTAATTAAGTATATAATATATGTATGGTGTAAAAGTGTTATAAAATTTATTGTTAACCAATACGTTAACAAACGAACGACGTTTGAAATTGTAAGAAAAGTTCACATTGGATTGATTTTATGGACAAATTGATGACATGAAAGTACTTCGGAGAAATACGGATGTGGCAATTACCAATTCATAACAAGCGGAAGTTTTTATTATCACCGCTAAATAAACGAATGATGAAGTTGACACAAATAAACGGAAATTAAAGCTCAAATTCGAACATTCTTTTGTTTGTGTACTTTATGAATGTCTACACCTTTTTTTCAATTCGAATTCAATAGAGTATTTAACCTTAATTGCGGCACCTGACATAAAGAACTCATTTAAACAAATATTGTTTTTCCCCATTTGAACTTTTACTGATCTATTATTTATTGTAGCATAAAGTTCAAGTGTCGTAAAAATGTCAACGGTTAAACTTTTAATGTCATCATCAAATGCCGAACGGATAGGTAAATATCCACTTCTTTGAGGTGTTACATTTTTAATGAGCCTTCAGTTATTTTGAAATGTAGAGCAGAAGAAGAGGATATAAAATACGCAAAAATATCAGGACACAATTTAAAATATTCATAATCGTTTGTGAACTCATTTTCCACATTCATTTAAAATGTACGCTGTTACTTCCAAAGCAATATTTTAACGCTTATTCAGCTTGAATTACAGTTTTTACGTGTAAAATTGGCTGTAATCGTGAAATTATTGAAACATAACCAAATACATATGTCATGCTTAATTGAGGACAATTTTTATTTCATTTGCATTTTGAAGGTACCTTTTTGCGATTATAGGTTTCAGCAATGATTTAGTGATCCTTTCACTATTAGTTTCAGGTTTTGATATTGTCTAAATATATCAACAAATCGGTTTTTTGTAATGGTGGGAAAATGTTAGAGAGAATAGATCATTCCGTCAGTAGATAGCCATTGCAGGATACTTTAGCAAAAAGATAAAATCAAAATTCACTCTATTGACTTTACATTTTTCCTTGTGCTGTAATACACAAAATTGTATTACGTACTTAACATGTGTTGCTGTAACCAAAGAATGGTCTTTGCTATAACGTAAAAATACGTACATATACAGTTGTATGGTAGTATTGGCACTGTAATTATCATTCTCTGCGTCGTATTTATTGTTTTTGTTTTCGTTATCACCTCTGTTTTTTTTTGCCCCACTCCTCCAAAATATCGTCATCTGCCAATACGGAAGCTCATAATAGTTTTCTGCAGTTTATCAGTTACTAAAATATATATTTTTTTCATTTTATATATTAATATCGTGGGGTCCCTAAACCAATTCACTGATATCTTTATAGCAGTATAAAAAATACAAAATACAGAACCGCGATTTGCACTTTTTCATGCATTTTTATGTAGTCATAACATTTTTATTGCACCATTTAAATAATATTAGAACTTTACGTCTTCCGCGATTTTGGTAAAATAAGCTGTATAAGTACCTTAAGTGCATTTTACGATTGGAAAGTAATATGCTTTTAATTTTTATTACAGATTCGTAAAATACTGGCATTGCGTCGATTTGAATCAACTGTTTTATGAAGGTAAGCTTTTATTTACTTTTACTGCGGTTATTGAAAATTATAGATTACATCGTTAGCTTAACTTAATGTCAAGAGCTACTATTTAAAATATATAGGTATATTGTTGGGCCGATTTCAGAATCGCGTGCGAGGTTCTTATTCAACAATAACAAAGTGTTCGTACAGTATACCTTAGTATGGATAAATAAATTCTTCATTTATGACTGTAGTTACTAAGTTACGATCTGCGAACTGGGAGACTAATTCTGATCACCGAAACGAGAGAGTACACGTACCCAGGAAATGTCTCATGCAGTAATTGATTTATTTCACGGGCTGTATGGCATGTGGCACCGTCTCGTTGAAATCATATGTCGTCCACATCAATATCATCCAATTTAGGCAAAACGAACTCTGTCGTGATATCGAGCACCAGTAACAGCCACTGCTTGACCAGCCTCATTTTCGAAAAAGTACGTTTCAATAAATATTATCATATATTATTAATTATGTGTCCAGCCCAAACCGCACCATACAATCACACGTTGTGGATGCATTTGTTTTTCAATAATCACATGTAGGTTCTCTGAACCCCAAATGCGACAATTTTGACTAGGGATTCACGGGCTTGGCTTGAAATTTTAACGCTTGACATAAAATCAAGTCAAGCCTACAAAAAACCAAGCCAAGCTTAAGTATTATACGAGCCAAGCTTATCTGTGGAAAAGCTTGAGTTATCAAGCTTTTCCAAGTCAAGCTTTCAAGCTTTTCCCAAGCTTTCAAGCTTATACTTCTAAGTATTTTTTCACTATTCCATGGAACATATAATTCTTAGAAAATCCAACTGATGATTATATAAAAATATATAAAATATATTCATTCGGTATAAAAGAAGTACCTACGTGTAATTCAGGGTATATTTGAGATAGTCTGTGCTCTACTCAAACAAAATATACCATTAGCAGCTTTGTTGATTCGATTTGGCAAGAAAAGAATATTTTACTTAAAATCATTGTAAAAAAATTACCAGTAGATAAGTATATAGATATATATTTTTCAAAATCGCAATGGGCGCAACGGTACCTTGTACAAAATCTGTTGCACGTCACGCTGTAACACCAGTTTTTAATTGTGAAATGATACGGCTATCAGGTGATGTCCTGCAACGGTTGTTGATTTGTACGAAGTCAAAAATGATAAAAATTATAAATTAGAAAATGTGAATGTGTAGATATTCTGGAAAATGTACGTTCTACATAGCGGTTCTTCGGAAATTTCAGATAATATATTAGAACTCGCAGTTTAATAATCGCCCACTAACCAGCAGTTGAGTAATACTGCGAAAGTCCGACAATGAGCTATACACTGTGTCCAAGATAAGGAGGGCCACTATGGGGATTTCGGAAACGGTAAGAGATAGAGTTTCGGTTAAATGGGAGAAAAGTTGGGCAATTTTAAGTTTAGTAAAATTAAATTTTTAAACTGACGAAATTCCGAACCGTTCCGAAGTTATGCGACAAAAAGCGAATTTCCAGGATTTCGTTTTTGACAAATTGTTACTTTGTCGTTGATGTTAACTAAAAAGTAAAAGAACCTTCTACAGGTACTTTTTAACGTTCTTTAACATGGCATACAGCAAATTGGAATCCGACGTTTCGTTTTCGAGCAACCATCATCAACTTTGTTTTTTTAAATACGGTCCTGATTTTTTTATGCATAATATTAGAAGAGCTTTTTATTCTGGATTCAAACATGTATCACACTTTATGGAGGCTGAGCTCGACCATCGCATATTAAAATAATAAGATGATAATTTTAGATTACTGTTTGTAGGGGAAAAATTCAAAAGTAGGGCAAAGGTGAGTGCATTGTAATCTGTGCCGTTACAAATTGGTAGCCAATGAAAGGGCAGGTAACGTTACGGCTTCGACCGATTGAACATAATGCTTTTGGTTGTACCCAGTAATTTCTTATCATATTTTGACTTTAGATGTTGTTCACCATTTTGGAAATTTGTATTTATAGGTCAATGTCGTGGAAGAAATGCTAAACGAATTGTCCTGATGGGCAAGAACGAGCTTTTATGATTGTATTGTATTGGTCAACGTTTGTCATAAGGGAAATTTTTGTTTATGTAGCACTTTCTATGGGAAAACAACGGATTGCATTATCAGGATGGGAAATAACTAAATCTCACGTTTTGTGTCGTTGGAAATCTCTATGATAATGCCAAAAAATTGTAATATTTATTTCCAAAACGTTAAAAATCACTATGATTAACTTTTAGGAGAATGTTTAAAAAATAAAATGGCATGGAATGTGCAATATTGCTTGAGTATTCCATCCTCTCTTTTTGTGGTTTTGAACTTAGAGTCAGAAAATTTTTCTGGAAGGATAAAACTTTATATTTCTGTACCATCTTAAGTATGTATTTCATAGATTTGTACTTATTTTTCTTTAAATCTGCGTTCAAATTTGAGAATGCTAATGGAACATTTTGATCATACTTAATGCAACGCATTGTTTAGTACAACGAATGTTTCAAGCTTCCAAATGGCTCTTATATTTTTCTTGGAACATTGCCAATAACAAAACGCCAAACTGCTGAAAACTGCCAATATTGACGCTCTCATTGAACGATTTTTTATTATTACATTATATGAATAATTTTCCGCAAGGCATCCAATTATATACGTACAATAATACTATTAACGGCAAATAATTCAACAAAATTTGCACTTCGTCTCGTTTATTGCCTAGATTTTGGCCGGTTGGGGATGTTTTTGTAGTAGGAGCACAATATGATGAACTTGTTTGTAATTTTAAGGATATGAAAAGTTATTAAATAAATGACCGACAGACATCTGTATTGCCACGCCAACATTATTTTACTCGTAGAAGCAAAATACGTTTCGTACTCAATTTATATCATAAACAAACACGATCTAATTGTATTTCCTTTAAATAAAACATTTATATGGGAAAGCTTCGTTTGTTTTGTGTAGAATGGCGGTGGAAAGACTAACATCAAAGCTAGGAGAAAATTGTTTAGTAACGTTAAGAACCATAACAATGCTACTCGAACAAAGCCTTGATTTTCATATACTGAAAATAGCTTTTTGATTATTTGTTTAGATTCGTTTGTTTATTACATCGTTACGAAAAATTCATATTTTATTTTATGTAGGTATAATGTAAATCCCTTGTTTGTTGCACATAAGTTTGGCAAGTGCCACAGTACGTTTCTTTCGTTTAATGGAATTAAAGGGAGCGATGCAGTAAATGTAAAGGAAAGGGCCGGAGTAGTATTGATGAAGTACTATTTCTTTCGAGGGTCTTTTTTGTTTGGAAATGAAAGGTTCTTAAGAGGATGCAAATTATTCGCATTATTGCAATAAATACTCATCAAGAAGCCAATATTGAAGGGAGAAATTTGAAAATACAAACTTTCCTTCGTTTGTAAAATGAGTGATGTGTACAATTTATGATATGCTGAGAAAGCGTTTGCTGAAAAGCGTATATGAAAGCAAAACTGCTATGCTTTCAAAACGATGACAGTGGTTTCGGAATCTGTGTTTATTGTCCTATTTTGACATCCTATTTAGAGTTTCCTTCAAAATTATACGTAAGATTACATTTTTTGTTGGGAGTTTAGGGAAGAAAACAAGTTTAGTAAAAGCCAGGATTATACACGTCGTGATTCACTGAAAATATATTATTAGAAAGTGAATTATGGAGTTACAGCTTCTTAGTTCTTTGCACACAATTTAGTCTTTAAGTAATTTATTTCTCTTATTCGTCACCTGTTAGTCAGCTACCTTTGTTCATTGGCATTTCTTGTTAAAAAGTTTTAATATTACACTAAATCATGTAACGGTTGTACATTGGGAATTGTCATTCGTAACTCTGGACTCTACAAATTATTGGAAACTAACTTTGTCTGCAGTTAATTACAATACCATTATCCCTCTTGAGTAGTTACTCTACCTTAGTTGTTTTGTAACTATCGACATCGATCTTTGGAAGTTACAGTAAATAAATCATTAACTGAATTTCCTGTTAGATTTACCATAATATTGTCGTTAGAGATAAAGTTATTCCTGTGATATCATTTCCTACCAATATTTTACGCGTGGTCAATTATCTCTACCATGATCCTAATATTTGAACATCTAATCTGAACAAAAGTATCGAGAATGATAGATGGTAACTACCACCGTGTGCAAAACAAGTTAATGTTTTTACGACGCATCTTGTATCTTTCGCACGAATATTCTTCTTTGACCTCCAGTGTTACCGTTAATATGCAAAGAGGTTTAAATACATTACACTTCAAAACAAAACTGGTTTAAAGTCTAACATTTATTTACTTTCTCGAATGTTAACTTAGTAAACAGTCACTTGACAAGAAAGAAAGCAAATAGGATCATCGTCATGAGGTGATCGAATTCGATGTGCGCAGATTTGTAGCAAGGAATCACATTTGCGTATCCTAAAAATACTTTCCAGTATGCAGGATGTCAAGTTTTCTTTTAATATCGCTTCATAAATTTGATTTGATATTTGGATGGAGCTTCAAGGAAAAAGAAATTTTGGGTCTACGGCGGTTTGCGTCAAGTTACACGGTTCAGACATGCTTTTTTTTTCTTTCGCAGCAAATTCGTATATTTTTTTCACGTAGCACAAGTCTCTTAACGAAGAACATTTTTCCAATGCGGCGTTTTCGAACCGTCAAGAAAAAAGAGAATCAAAATTTGATCAACTTACGGCAATAAAGTGAAATGGCTTGAAAAATCAAGTGTTCGATAGGCGAACATAAATGTTCAAAACTGTTAGTGCACGTATTTACTCACACATTTAACAAATTGTTCAAAAGCGTGTCCATTTTCTTCTGCGTAGGCGTGAAATAACCATACTCAGTTCCACTTGTGAAAGTGGAGTGCGGATGTAACATTAGGAAAAAGCTCCCAAAACGTCCTTTCATATTTTCGGAAGCTGTAGATGCTTCTCTGTAAATAGCATATTTCAGAGACCCTCATAGCCAATACTGTTCCTAACAACTAGGCCATAATGACGATGGGCGCCATCGGGCTTATAATAAAGTATCTCTAGTCTGAAAGTCCATGTCCTCCAATAGCAGAGGATAGAAAGATCCTGCATCGTTCACTACTGAAACACCGTTGAAAAAATGAACCAATTAAATGGGCTCTTTGGTATACCATCCCAAACATTTAGCTTTCTAGGATGGTGATAATCTATGTGCCTAATCCAGTGAAGGTTTCGGTGTCCAAACCATGTATAAATATTACTTTAGATCGACTCAATATTTTAAAATATCGGTAAACACACACACAAATATTGCGTTTACAACCACATTTTGCTTTCACCTCAAATAAGTTTTAACTTTCACATAGGGAAAGTAATGTAATCGAAAAAAAAAATCGAACTCGAAGTTTTGATGAATCTCGATGTTTTGAGTCCAAAACCACCATCTTTGAAAAATGTTTGTCTGTGGGTGCGTGGATGCGTGGGTGTGTGGGTGCGTTTGGGCTGTGGAGCCTAAACTACTAGGCCTATTTTGATGAAATTTAAAACTAAGGGCTATAAAAAAAACTTGATCGGTAAAACAAGCTTCTCATCAAAATCGGCCCAAAGGGGCCCAAACTGGGGGCGTTTTTTTGAGCGCAAACATTTAAATTTTAACCCAAACTAATTTCCCTTGGTGAAAAGTTAGTAAACGTGGTAACAAGTAAAACGCCGTTTTTCGTTTGTGTTTCTAAACTCAAAATGGCGACCAATATAGCAATTCTTCAAGTTTTGACTTTTTAGGGTGTATCTCAAGAACCGTTTAATTTAATTAAAATTTGAAAATTGGAAATTGTAGCCATAGGATGGCCAGAACTTTTACTTATAATTGATAAAGAACAAAAATTTAACGTGGCCAATTTATTGGTTCTCAAAATTGGTCAAAAATTGAAGATCGATTTTCTTAAAATCTGCTCCGAGCTTTTTTTTAATTTTTTGAAATGTTATACATATAGTTCATGAAAAACGATTGACACTACATTTATTTCTCTATTTCTCATAGGGGAAGTTGAAAATTTTAAAAATTCATAACTTTCTTGCTGACAAAGATGAAGAAGTAAAATTGCACAGTGAAGTAGAGGGCTCCTTTAATCGAGTATAATAAGTATACTAATTTACTTCGGGCCTACTCGGAAATTAACAAAATATTAAAAATATTGATGACATACCCTGCGTATTATTTCAGAAAAATATCAGAAATCATTTTCTGATTACAACTATACATTTCTATATATATTCTATATATTTCTTTTTTTTCTCTTCGGAAATTATCAAAATAATAAAATTATTTAAGACATACTCTGTACATATATTATTTTAGAAGAAAATCCGAAATCCTTTTCTGATTACAACTATACTATACACTATATTTATTTCTGAAAAATTTTAAACTTGTAGAATTCTATACTTTACTTTACGGCGCCTTTGAAAGTTTACTTTACTTTTCTCGAAAAGGTGTAATGTAGACCATCGTTGACTCAAAATATCTGATATTACACTTCTTGTCTTCTTGTATTAGTTGATTATAAAAATCGTATTAATAGCAATGTGCAGTACAAAGCTTGTCAGTTGGAAGATTACGGTAAAGTCATCAGGGATTCCAACTAAGAAATTAACGCAAAAGCAGAACCATTTCACTGGCCCAACATAAAGGGCGAAAGATGAAAGTAAACGTCTGTTCGATAGTGAATAAGTACCATGTTAAGGTATAGTTCTTTAATTACTAAACTTACTGAACTCCATAATTATAATAATAAGAAATTAAAATATTTTAATTAATTAATTAATTCTCCGTACGTTTTCTATCAATATTTTCTAATAGACTTCTAACACATCGTTTTGTTCCCTTTTGTGTAAGTAGGGCATATTCTTAACCTTGTCCACTCTTTGGGGATTTATTCCTTTTTCCGCATTTGTCTGATTAGATAATAGATGTTTGTAATAGCTGTTAAATTTCTTCGTACGTTGTTTGTTTTTTCCTCGAGCATTTTTCTCCTTCGAGTGCTTTTTCTAATTATTACCTTTTGGAATCTCTTTTTCCCATTTTCTCCATACTGTGCATAATGGATAGGAAACTAAACAAAACCCATTTAGAGTTTGAGGTCTATCCCACCTAAAATACAGACTAGTAGATTAAGCTAATTTTTTTGAGTTTCGATTCCAGGAGACGTTACTATGTATTAACATTTTTTCAACCATGATAGATTTTAAAGTAGCTTAAGGTAATATATTACTGCAAATCTGTACAATTGAGCTCTGAACAAAGGTTCATCAAGCAATTAAACGAAAACGTCCAGTAATACTATCATGAGGTGATTTTCATACCTTTGGGTCACTGAAAAAGGTAGTAAAACCGTTTTCAGTTAGACACAGAAGTGCAAAACGTTGTGAAAGAATTCTTCAAGCATCAGCCATAAGAATTCTAGGAGCAAGGTTGGTAAAACAATGAATCGCAATTGCGGTGGTAATTATTTTGTAAATATAATAAATTACGTATGGATATATTTCAATTGAACAAACCTCGTACATAAAACTGCATACCTGCAGCGCAAGAAACATTTGAACCATCCAAACGAGAAAATACTAAAAGTGAAGGAAATGGGAATAAACACTAAGCAAACGTTTTATTGTAAAATAAAATTTCAATTTCCTGAAATATAAATTATTCCAAAGAGCTCACGGTAGAAAATTTAAATCGTTCCATAATTGCATTGTTAAAAATCTAATTACACATATCTTGAAATATAGATTGAATTGAAAGTAGCAGGAAAAGCTAATATTTAAAATAAGATCTGCATCAAAAGGTTTTATATTAAAATTCACAAAAGCTGTCAAATTAATTCAAAATTCTTAAATATTCACTTGATTTATACGCTTTTATAACACTCTTATAACTTTCGTTAACGACGGTAAAGGGTCTTTAAAAAACGTAAAAGATCTAATCAAGTGCAAATGGATGAGGCGGTGATTTTATAAGATTATTTTTTTTTAACGTACCTACAGCCATAAGCGTTGTTAAAATATTTTGTTTTCAAATATGAAAGAATCGTGAGTTATTATTGGAAAAAGTGAGGTTTCGGTATGTGTTCGCACAAAAGAGTCATTTAGAGGGAAAATTCGTTTTATTGAGAACTTGCAGTATTTTAGCGTTTTTTCGTAATGCGGCTAATAAAAACGCTACAAGGTGACCGGTGACGGCGATGTTGAAAATTGCTTTCAGTTCGAAAACGCAGTCGCGTTTTTCGCAGATAATGTAATTCTGATAAAAGTGCACTTTATTTTGCAGTTGCAATAAAGAGCAATAAATCCGTGACAAAATATACACTGAAGCTTGCCAAGAGCATTACTAAAATAACACGATGGGAATTTAACCGTGTAATATTCAGACGCTAATGCAATGCTTCCAACATAAATTTATTAAATCATACAATATCATAGGTATATATTATTTACTTAGTATGCAGTAGACATTAATTTTCTCATCATTTTTCTTCGAATATACGTTCCCGTTGTACCTTCACCGGAAGTAGTTCTTTGATGATAACGATGTATGATAATGTTATCCATTACTCGCTGTGTGCCAAATAACTAATGCAAAAGCTCATCTCACCGGCACGTTTATAAGCGAGGGTTTGTTATCATTTGTTCATGATCCTGTTTACCTCACAAAGGCAGAAGTCTTTTATGAATTTTAATTGTGGAATTAATTTTGGCTGGTACGGTTTTATACAGCTACAATAAATAGATATATCTTGTCCTATATCTATTGGTATTAAATAATATTTGACTATTGTATTGTATTCAAGCTCATGTTATGAGGGGTAAGTTATACGCTGCCTATGACGGAACTAACAAATCAAACATTCAAATAATTCTTTTTCGTTTGATCTTTCAATGGGATGGATTGCAGAATATACGTGCATCCTTATAAATGGCCGTAAAAAAAACCAAATGAAAATTTACAACATTTTTAAAACCTTTTTTTAAATTTGGAAACAGATTGGACATCAATATCAGTAGATGAACTGTATGAGTTTATACAGGGTGTTTCAGACCACCCGTACCGCCCAAATATCTCGCGAAATACAAAACGCATTGAAAAAAGAAAAAAATACGTCTAAACATTTTTTTAAGACTCTATTGTTTGATAGTAATAGGATGTCCCCACTCCCACCCTCGGGGGGTGGAAAGGGGGGCAACTTCGTAATCTTAAATAGCACCCCCCAGTTTATTATGCAGATTTGAATTCTGCGTTAACAAATAGGAACTATTTGTTTGAAACATTTTTTGAAATTCGTGACAGATGGCGCTATGATCGCCGAAAGAAGTTTTCCGATCACCTATGCTAATTTGACGTCAATTTTGTTAAGTAACAATCAAAAATGTTAATGCTTTGCCCTCTACCCCACACCGTCACTTCACCCCTACGCCCCATAACCTAGGATGGGAAAACACAACCATTTTAGATTTAAACAACTGTTCAATACCACGACTGAAGAAGTTAAATTTTGTAAATTTTTTTTTTTTTATGGAAAATAGAATAAAAAATTTGGAATACTTTGATTTCACGAGTAAAGAACACATTGACATTCGAGATACGTTTAAATCTAAAATTAGGGGTGAAGTGGCGGTGTGGGGAAGGGGGGGGGGGGTAAATAAAGCTCCCCTCTTCCCTTTTACAAAGCATTAACATTTTTGATTGTCATTTAACAAAACTGACATTAAATTAGCATAGGTAATCGGAAAACTTCTTTCGGCGATCATAGCGCCATCTGTCACGAACTTCAAAAAATGTTTCAAACAAAAAGTTCGTATTTGTTAATGCAGAATTCAAATCTGCATAATAAACTGGGGGGTGCTATTTAAGATTACAAAGTTACCCCCCTTTCCACCCCCCGAGGGTGGGAGTGGGGACATCCTATTACTATCAAACAATAGTCTTAAAAAAATTTTTAGACGTATTTTTTCTTTTTTCAATGCGTTTTGTATTTCGCGAGATATTTGGGCGGTACGGGTGGTCTGAAACACCCTGTATATACGTCAAGCTATATCGGATAAGACCATTGTTTGCTTTTTACCTTTCCAAGTCTCACGAACTTCTGTTTTATGAAACCGTTACGCGCGCAGGAATAATTACTAGGTGGGTGCATCGAAATGAAGGAGAACATACTATTGATGGTCGCTAGTTGAAAAAGAAGAAGAGAATGGCTTAAGGTAAATGTGGGAAGTGAGAACATACCGATAGATAAGTGATGGAGACATACGTGCAGAAAGTGCAGTTTCTAATCGCAGAATAACACAGAGGTAAGAGTAATAATGAATCATTTGGAGCAAGTAGAAAATGAAAAGGAAGGTAGATTAAGAAAAAATGCAATAGGGAACAACACGACATAGAATGTTACAAAATCAAGATATAAGGAACAAGTATATCGGGTGGGCCATTGAAAATGACACTTAGACTAGTTTCTTAAAAAAATGCTCGGACAGGTCGATTTTTGATTTTGGGGGACAACTTTTGATGTCAAACTTGGCATTGACACATCAACCCCTAGCCCCAGCAACCCCAACTCAAGAATTTAAATAGGGAATGATGGTCGAGCGACCCCTCATTTGAAGCGTCTTTCAATTCTCTATGCGACCCCCTTTCCCTATTTAAATTCTTGAGTGAGGGGGCTAGGGGGTTGATGTGTTAATGTCAAGTTTGATATCAAAAGTTGTCCCTTAAAATCAAGAATCGACTGTCCGAGCATTTTTTTAAGAAACTAATCTAAAGTGTTCCAAAACAAGCGTGTTTCCTTTTCAATGGCCCACCGTGTATAGAAGATAAGAAAGCAATTTCCTTTTGCACTTGCCCTACTTAAAACTAACCCAAATCTCTGAAGGGTTATAAAAGCACAAGTCGACTTGAGAAAAGGATCTTTTTGATTCTTTTAATACGACTGTTAATTAAACTTCTCTTCTAGATTTCTGGCCGAATCTGAGACGGATCTCCGCTATGGACGATTGTAAAGCTACCAACTACACCTTTACAGATTAATGCCACAGTTGACTTCCATTCCGTTTAACAGTTAAACTTTTGACATAATGGAGTTCGTAGTACTCAAAAAGGGGTTGGAATTTGATAAACAAAGAAAAAACTCACAGCCTTGTTCTAAGGGGAGGCTGAGAGTTTTTTCTTTATTTATCAGTTAAACTTTTATTGGGGGTGGTAAACCTTGGTCCTTGTGATTGGCGCTGGTTTTTCTTGCATACTTTATTTGCCATACTTTGGAGTTAGACAAATATTGGCGGGGTTTTTCCTACGCCAGGGAAATTATTACTGTTATAAATGCCTGAAAGAAGGTCCCATCTTTTTCTGTTGGGTAAATAATTCTTGGTTGTGGTTTCCGACGTGCATTGCACGGCCTGTGGTTGGGAGAGAGAATAAATTTTAATGTAAAGTACAGCGACGAGGGTCCTCAAGCACCTATTCCACCGCCATCACTACCCTCAACGAAGAGGTTACATTTGATTGCAGATTTCTTGATTCCGACAGCCGCGATCAGGTCCGTCTCGATCCAGGAAGTAACGTTTTTTAGGTATTTTATTTATAATGTTGTACAATATGTTCTGATATGTATTATATTCGTGTCGACAGGTTTAATTATACAAAGGGATTGGATAATCTGCCGGAAAAACACTAACTTGAACCACCCCTATATTAAAAAAATGGAAGAAAATATTAACGAGCAGGAGAGGTACAAGGTAGAAAATGCAAACAAAACACATAAAAGATATAAATATAAATATGAAGAATGTGACAAAGAATTACATATAATTTATGGGCCAGAGCAAAAGAAGAAATCTACATAATCATAGATAAAAGTAGGGATAATAAAAGTGGTGATAAAACGTAGGAACAGTTGAAAACGAAACATATGGGGAGGAAAAAACTCAGAAAGTGTATTTTATAATGGTGAAAAAACAAAGAATATTTGAGAACTGAGAGAACACAGTGATAGTAACTAGTAACCCTTCACAAAAAAGGCTATATTAAGCGCAAAAATTATGGAGGTATGTTTGCTGATCTAATGTACTATCAAAGAGTATTATACTCTTATATTTGCAAGTTGCAATCTTTCGTTTTTTACAATTTTCTGTACAAAAAATGTTTCCGTTGTGTCATACGGCTCTGACAATTGATAGGGTAGTTGTACAGGAAATTTTTCAAAAGGTAGAGGCAAACAGATCACAGTTTCAGTGGGGGTAACGGAAATAATGTACAATGTGGAAAAGGTAAGCTTTGGCGAAGTAGACTAATACCAGTATACATTTTAGGGAACAAAATTTCCAAAACTCGACAAAGAAAAAATGCACTGGGAATATTGAAAGGTCAAATGGTTAAGCAATAAACACTTATTTTGGAAAATAAAAAAATAGTATTTAAGACCGAGTTGTGAGAGAGGGGAGACGAAGTCATTATGAAGAAAATGTATGGAGAAAATAAAATAAGCGACAATTATGAATGAAAAACGCACCAGTTCTTTAACGGTTGTAAACTATGTGACCAGATAACGAATGTGTCATCCACATACAGACACCGATATTTTGATATAAGTGTTTAAACCAACATATTTACAAATGACATTTGGGAGATCATAAAAGGGAAAAGATTACGTTGGTGGTTTAGAATGTCAGGCAATAGGGCAGTGACATAAATCGTATGGAAAAATCTGAAGGGGGGGAAGAATAAAAGTAAACCGTGAATCATGTGAAAAAGGAAATAAATGATTGAAAGAGCACAGCAAAGGAGGGTTGAAGAATTCACGAACTGTATATTAGTATGTACATATTTCATATATACAAATGTATCGAGCCTGTAACCAGGCTATCTTGGCTTTCTAGGATATTGCTCTACCTACTGAACGATCACTGACTCTGTAAGCATCCATTTTCCGTTGTACCATGAAAAAAACCAGCACCTACGCCTTGGGTAGCTCAAGGAGGTAATAGAGCTTAGGGTTGTTATTTATGCTAAATAATCAACTAAATAGCGTGGTGCGTCTCCAGGATAAACCCTAAGGAAAATAAAAATGGACAAAATAAGTAGTAAATAAAATATCCGGGTTGAGTACCCATAATACAGGGTAATTATCATACGTTACGCTGGGGTAATTAAAACCCAACTTAGTGGTCATGTTGCCAGGAGTCATCCCTACTGTGGACAAATATACGGTGAACTTAGTAAGGGTTTGTTGACAAGAATTATTCAATAAATTTATATGTGAGTTTAATTAAACGAAAAACAAAATCGGTACGTTACCCATTTCTACCCGCCTTACCAACCTGCAAACCAGACACGTATTCCGTTTCCGTACCGCTCTTTGATTGTTAGGAAACCTATAAAATGTCACTGCTTATTATTATGTAAACATGTTTCGGTACTTTATTTTTTTACATCCCTGTAATTATAGTATTTTCGCTGTAGTTTTGTTGGTAAGTGATTAGGGATTCCCACTTGCAAACTGTATGGTTCAATATTTGTGAAAGTCAGTGGTACTTAAAATTTCTACATAATGAGGAGATATCAATATAATGTATCAATTATAAAAAATAAATGGTTTAGAACCACTGACTTTTTATTTAAAAGTTTACATTTGAACAAACAGAGCTCATTATTCCATTGTCACCAAACAATACTTAATGGTGTTGTTTACCTGATTATTGCTCGAGTTGATTAGACATGCCCAATACATATTTTAGGTAGGTATGATATATATGTTAGAAGAGGACAACACTATAAGAGTATGTGATTTCTGAAATTAAGCGCTAATCACTTACCAACAAAGCTACAGCGAAAATACTATATCAACGAATTCCGTTATTGCATTCGCGCTGTCCTTATGGGTGTGTGCGTCGTAGTTTGACTTTGGATTCTTGATGAAAGAGTATTAGGTATGTAAAATGGCCGCTAATTAATGGGAGATTTCTTAAGAACCCTAATTTGTTGGACGAGTTTTCCGACTTATTCAGTTGTTTGAAGAAGGTAGGTAATTAATTATGAACTAATCTCGTGCAATTGATATCGCGCATTCGTGACAAAATTTTTTCATTTCATTGCCGAATAAGGGAAACGTGATAAATAAATTATATTAAGGTTTATTTAATTAGATTTATGTTTTTCTATTTTATTAATAAAATTAAGCTATTGAATTTAGACAATAAGTCTCCGGCAGCATAATACCTATCCGTTTTCTGATTTCCAAGTTTTCCAGCGTAGCCGAGATTAGAATAGACTGAATGAATTTGCAACATGAAGATACATATACTAAAATAAGTAGGTAAGTATAACGTCGTATATTGCTTAAATGATGTAAAGTGTCAGAATAAGAAGGATTTAATGTCAAATAAACGATTCAATACTCAACGTTTTGTTACTTTCGATCAACACTCCTCTTAACAATGCTATGTTAACAAAATCCAGCTTCGATTTTTCGACGAACACTTCAAGCGCAGACTACCACAAATTGTTCCTGATACAAACAAATTTAATACCGAGTACAAAGCATAAACATTAGCATAAGTATTAGAGAATTCGATTTCATATACATTTTATATCTGCTCTGTTCATAAGAGAGTTTATTTTACAAGATTATATAATAGACGTTTAGCAAAGAACGGCGTGGGAAACCGGACAAGTGCACTCGATAACTGACATGACCATTAAGTTTCTTACTATCAGATAAAGTGTTTCTAACCAACAACGTTTGATTGGCAGTTTCATTAATTTTTGCCTTACTAAATAAATTCCTTTTCAATTTAGTTCATTGTGCAAGGAAGGGGCGAGTAAATTTGTTTTCGAGCAATTAAGAGGACTTTGGAATTATTTCACCAAATGGACACGAGTAATAAACTCATTCAATAGAATGAATGACAACCTCTTTCATTAAATCCATAATTTTGGCGATTTTAATTGAAACTAGATGTTCATATGGAAGGTTTATCAAGATTAGTCAATGATTTTTGCGAAACTGTTCTCTTAACTCTTAACCGTTAACGATGCTTTTGAAAACAGCATGGCGCCAAATTGATATCTAAGTTATTATAAGGTCTAGAAGGCATAGATGAATAAATACTTACATTTACACATTTTGAAACCCAACTTAATCCTAGAATTTCGGAACTGGAGAGTATGAATTTTCAGACATTAAATGCAAACCTAAAATTTGCATTTCCATTGGAATTTTCAGGAAAATCTTGGTACAAATGCGTACCACTGTCCGTTTTTATAAAAAATGGTTCACGAACAGAAGTTACTTGTTTTTTCGATCATGATAATTATTCAAAAACTCACTTGCTTTTATGAAATGAAATAAAGCAGTCTCTAAACAAAGAGCCACTTTACACTCAGCACAGGAGATTTGTTGATCGTTGCTGTTTCGTAAAGAAGCAACATCGCCTTCTTGTGCCTTTAACTGTTAGATGTTTTGCCACATAACCCAGCCTGATTAAATTCTTTATAGGAGTTTGCCATTGGCACTATTATTGTTTGACCCCCTTCCATTTATTGACAGAAATCCGGTTTTTCTACGACTGCAATAGTCAGTTGCTAGTACAGTTTGGAATCATCTTTAAGGTCATTTACACGTTTTCGTTCTTGTATTACTGAGGTTTTTGACAACATTAACGTGTAGCGTGTAGGTGTCAGACCAAGCATACTCGCACTCGCAGTAACTTCGCTCTCCGATTAGTTTATACTTTGTAGGTACTTTTAGTTGTCATTTCTTTCTATTTTTGTTACTATTGGACATTCAGTTTCCTTCCAGTTAATCTCTAGTCCATTTGCTTCATATTTATTCGATATCAATCCCATGCCATTATCATCACTGGACAGTCTTCAAAAAGCAACGAATTGACGCGGTCATATAGTCGTATACCCGCTTGGTGGTACTTTTTTCCCATTCGTTTAAAATATATTCTATATAGATTTTGAATAGTGTGGTAAAGAGGTAACATTCTTGGTGTGACCCTTTTATCGTGGAGGAATAAGATACATGATTTTCCTAGTGGAGTGTATACGTCCATATTCCTTATTTATTTTACATACATCTACGATTTGGGAAATCCTTTTTGCAGGAAACGATAGTCAAATACCTTTTGCAAGTCAATGAATATCACTACGTTTCCAAATTTTTGAGTTCTGTTTCCTCAAGAATTTAGTGTAGTGTTGTTAATGCTGTAACTCCATTTTTGTTTTTTCCTGGCTTTATCCTTTAATATTATACGGGCCGTATTGAGAATACTTATTTACGAACCAGTTACGTTGAATCGGCAGAATATTGTTACGATCAATACATTCATCACATCCTTTAGGCTGAAGTGGAGCACATGGATGTGAATGGGGGTGATGACCATCAGAACTCCGCTTCTATACATATTGTCTGTTGAACGACATATTATGTGTTGTTTGTGTCACTAGGGATGTCATGACACCTTCATTTATCTTCTGTAACCTGTGAGTTGAGTCTCGATAACAGGAAAAACGTACAAGACTAATTGAAGAAAGATAAGTTTAAACAGGAAACACGTCAGTAATACCAACATTTTCCTCCGAGCTGTAAATAATACAACGGCTCCACCACACTTTCACGTATGCTTCCTACTTGACCTTCGCTTTAAGGTTTTGATTATTAATAAAGTTGTCTCTTCTCGTCTTGAACAAATGCCATGCTTTCATTCACAATGGTGGTCCTTTACGTCTCATGAGAGTCCGTGCAGTAGATAATATACTACCTTCTAAGGGGCGCCACTAGCTGTAACTTTTACAATTCATATTATTCAATATTTCATCGCTAATTTGAACTATTCAACTGATCAGCTGAATAGTGCACCGAAATTAACACCAGTTTACTTGCTTAATGAAAACAAATTAATTAATCTCTGTCAACTGTGATCAGTAGGTACTCTTCCAAAATAAAGTTCTCTTTTTTCATCTCTTAATACAGTTATTGGGTAGATAAATTTGTGATTGTATCAGCAATTTTATCTAAGAGATTTTTGGAGGAAAAAAGACTGGGTCTTAATTTACACTATTATCTATCAATTTACTTGCGATTTTGCTAATTATAATATTGCCATACGTGTATTTCTCCTTAAAAATGTATCAAACTTAGTGCGAATGAGTTTATTTTCTTACCAATAATTACTGTTTGTAAAATAAAATTTGAGTTCAAAGATTTAGTTGCAGCTTCTACCATGGATCTCATTTTTTCCAATTTTGTTTATGGTAATAAGAACTCATTTCTTTTATAGAATGGCAAATAATATTATTTACATTATACGAACATGTAGGGAAATAAAATGTACAATTTACCTTAAAAAAGATACCTTGTGTGGTGTTGAAGATTAAATTACTCTAACGAATAAAACCGTAACTCGATTAGCTCTATAACGTTTGTATATTACTTCAAATTGTTATTATGTAGATACACAGCATAATGTTATATTGTGATATTATACTTTTGTAGGGTTAAGCAGGTACCTTGTGTTATATCGGTCTGATAGAAATTTTAGGGCAAAATTTTTCTCGAAACTTATGTCCCATACGTTACTACGGAAATGTGACAAAAACTGGGGTAGTGAAAGTAGCCAAAGTGGTTGATGTGCAGAGACGCTTGGAAATCCACTGATCCTTGATCTCGACCTTTGATACATATACAATGCATTATATAAATCTAAATCACTATATGTATATATTTATAAGAAGTACGAGGCATGTCTTTTAAGTGTTGCATACAGGACATACTAGGCGGCGCTAATCAAATGTCACTACTAAAACTTAACATATATCTTTAGTATAACCTAAATCCAAAGTGTCAATGCGATACGTACAGTGAAGTTGACAAGTCGTTCGAACAATGGAACTAAACCGAGAAAATTTACGCGCAATAATTTTTTGTAACTTTCTCAACAAGAATGCCTCGCCGAATTGGTTTCTATTTTCGGAAACACCATCATCAACACCACATCAGTCAACAATTTCTCGGTGGTATTGAGAATTCAAACGTGGACGGATGAATTTTATCGACGAACCAAGGGCAGGTACGTCAAAAACGACCGTCGCCCCGGAAAACGTCGATGCTGTGCGCAAGCTGATCAAGGATCTCGAAGTGTATCCAAAAAGATGGTCGCGATATTTATCTCAAAAGCAGGTCATGTGGCAACAATTCCTTTGCAAGATCAAAGAACTGTTACTGCCGATTGGTATACACTATACAACCATTTGTTTACCGGAAGTCATCGCTGAGCTTCGAAAAAGCAACCCGGAACGACGAATTATCCTCCACCAAGACAATGCAAGTTCGCACACAGCTCGCAAGACAATTACATTTTGAACGCAACAAAACGTCGAATTGTTAGACCATCCTCCGTACAATCCCAAAGATTTCTTTACCTTTCCGAAAATCAATCAACGGACCTTGTGGTCACAGGTTTCGGTTGCCAGAAGAATCAGTCGACGCCTTCAAAAACGTCATTTTCACTGTACCAACAAACGAGTGGAACAACTACTTCCAGAATTAGTTGGAGCGCTGCAAAAGTGCATTGATCTTCGTGGAGTATACTTACAGTTTGCTAATGCAAAATTCATTAATAACAAACATTTTGAGGTTTCGTACCACACTTTCACTGTACAAGGTAATAACGTTTGTAACAATCACGTTCTACATCTAAAGTTGAAGTTACATATATGTTGCATTTATATTTAAATGGCTAGGCTATATAGAGGTGTATCGAAATGCAGTAATCTACATAAGTTGACCTCTTAACATTATTAAGTTCAGCAAAATTCTTTAAATTGAAAGAAGCAAATCTTGCAGGACTACACGAATAAAAGCAGAAAGTTAAAAACGAGTAAGAAGAGGTCGTTATTGTACACTCTAAAAGTCTAAACGAACTTGTGGAAAGAATTTCACCAGCACAAACGACTTACTTCAATACATATCGTTGCTTGTATAAGAACACTTAAGAGTGCTAATGTATCTTGCATTCAAGAGAACAATAGCTATGAAGTGCTATCCATTGCTAAACAATGCTTGAACTAATCCATTATCATGTAGAAAATCTAAAAGGGAGGTATAACAATAACCACTAAATAATATTCTTACAACACGATTTTAATACGCTCGATTAACACTACGTTAACTAGTGATAAAGAACTGTATAAATTTAACCTTCATCGACCCAACCTACTGCTCTCTTTAAACCGATAAACACTTTACGGTTATTAAATAAGTAATTGGCGATAAATCATATCGTCTGCTCCAAGATTTCTAAAACAGCTATAAATGATCCATGAAATTCGATTGATCAAATCGGCTTGAAAAACCGCCATAAGAATTCTAACTGATCCTCCCTTATAAGTATAAATCACAAACCCTTACATAAATATTCAAAACTTGTGTTGGTATTGCAAAATCCATACTATCATATGAATCGTTCTGTATTTTTATTCTGGCAGATTCCAATATACATTTCGCGAAAATTTCTGAATTTTTTACGACTCGCTATTCTTTTTCTTAAACCCTGTTTGATTTTCGCTCTTATAAATATAGCGCGATATTGGAACTATCGTCTATTTGAATAAATGTTTGATTTGTTCAATAAAGCTCGGCTTTTGATGACACTGTAGGAATCTTATTTAAGAATATAACTTCTTCAGATTATACTTTCGTATATTGGGATTGTAGCCATTAAAATAAAAAACCCAGATTGTGAGACGTTCAATTTATTTTATTGCACTTTTGGCAATATAGGTTTGTACTGAAAATATTCAAAAATGAATTCTCATACTGAAATTTGTACTCCATACTGGTTATCTCACGCTTATGGCCTACTAGTATTTTTTTTTAATTTTACATCTTTATACGTTATAGAATTACCTTTCGTTCTCCGTTCACACTTTCACTGCAGCTTCTGTTTTTTATTTCTTTTATGTACTTCTCTAGTGCTTCCCATCCCTGCTTATTTTATGTCGTCGCTTGCTTAATTTTTTTTTCGGGCGTAAAGTAACTCAAAGTCTTTTCCTAAGTTCATCCTTTGGGTATTCTATACTTGACATTCAAAGAAAATATCTTCGGTATCGCCTTCCATTTCGCAGTATATGCATATTGCACTTTTTCAACGAACTTCGTTCCTTACTGAATTCAATACGTCCGTACATTGCGAGAGATCCGTGTATGTCTACACTACAACCGAGTTAATAGACGTTTTACCCTAGGCAATTTCTTGAACAAGAAATTGAACAATTTCTTGAACAAGAAATTGAACAATTTCTTGAACAAGAAATTGAACAATTTCTTGAACAATCTAAATTGTGAAGAATATAGAATTGCTCAAAATATTTGTGTTTTATACTCGCACTATTTTTGGGACAATAATTGCAGTGGGATTCTGTGCATTTACGTGTTTATAATAGTAATCTGACAGATGGTGGTATTTATTATTCGTCTTCGAGGTTAGTTTTGCCGTGGTTAATCTTCTCAATTTTTCTACTAAAACTAAAATGGATTTAAATTTAGCCAAATAGTTAGTTCAGCAAACATTGTTGTATCAAGTATTTTAGTGAAAAAATTTCTTCTTGTTGAAGAAATTGCCTAATGTAAAACGTCTTAAGATATGGATCTTATGTGAAATTTTATGCTGATTCAAGGTCCGGTGCCAATTTTTCGGTATCTCAAATACTTTTCGAGATATTCGACTTTAAAGTCGAAATTTCGAAATTAAAAAATTTTGCCTTTTTGATAAGGCCTGATTTTTTTATACTTTCGTTACGAAGTTTGTTCTATAATCCGGGGGTTTCAAGTAATTATTTATACGATGCAAGATGTAAGACGCAAGAACCTTTTAAAGAGCCATATTCGGTCAAACATTGGCTAGTAAAGTATTGTTATTGACTTCGCCGCTACTATCGGAGTAAAAATGCAAGGCCTCTGACTTTAAGTGATCATAACAAAAAAACTGAGGGGTGAAATTTCTTCATTTTTGGGCAGTACATTAGTCATTTATACATGTTTAACATGTGTAAAAACCAAAATGCTAGAATCAGTTGTTTAACTTTTATTTTAATTAACAGCAATAAAAACGCTGTATGTAGTATTTTCCTGGCTGACGGTCAGTTTTAACTTATCATAAAATTGTTATTGTTTCATAAATTGTTACCAAATTTACAAATGTTGTAGCACACATACTTCTGAAAAGCCGACAGCCAATAAATATTGATTATTCATATGATTAACTGGTTTTATAAGCCCTAACCGAAAATGTGCTATTTCGCAATTTACCGAAGTTAAAGAAAAAATTCTTGTTTTAAATGCTAAATTTGATATTACTTAAATCTAACTGCATTATTCTCTTATTGAAAATAAAATTTGTTTTCTTGTAATTCCAAGTAAAACGTTATGTTTATCGCGAAAGAAAGACGCACATATTCCCGCGAGAGGTAATCTACCACATCGTAAGCAGCGAGCGGCAACCCACAACAATGTGATTATTCTTTTGCATTGTACAAAACCATGCGCTTTATAGCAATAGTGTACGACAACAGCTGCCCCGCGCGGCCGCGCTTCTCCCCTCCAACTGGTGCATGCATCCTTTTTTCAAAATTTCTTTTAAAAAAACGATGTATAATGACATTATTTTTGTGAATCGTGTTAGACCACAGCATAATTGCTTTAACCTTGTTATGTTACTGTCAAATTGTTAATATCGAACGTTCAGGTACTGAGTTACATAAGATGTCGTTTTTTCATTATAGCTTTAAGACTAATAAACCAATTGGCCTCAAAAGCATCTCACATTGACAAAAAAGTATACATTTTTCAAATATATAAGTATCTACCACTCAGTTTCAATAATATAGCCGTAATTAATTTTTAAAGTGGAGCGCTTGTGCGATTTGAGTCATAATTAGCGCTTTTTCTCACATACATCGATACAGAAAATTAACGATGTATTGTAAAAATCTAAAACTCTACATCTTTTTGTAGAAATAAATGGTCTTTCAAGTGCACTTTATTTCATTAAATTATGATTGCTAATTACTGAGATACAAGCTTCTAAAGTCAGAGGCCTTGCATTTTTACTCCGATAGTAGTGCCATAACTTTTCTTAAGCATTATATGTGGTATCTATTACCATTCCTAGGTATTTTACTGTTTTTGTTAATTTTACCTCTTTCCTTGTACATAATCTTAATTCCTTTAAGGGGCATGTGTCTATTTAGAGTTGCAGCCGTCGTTTTTTTCACCGTTATTTTTATTGCTCCTAACCCAGTCGTCTATGGGATGCAGTGTTACATTTACTTTTGTGTTGACAGATAACCTTGCAGATGCCCATATCGCAAGATAGTTTGCCTAAAATAGTACGTTCCACAAGGCCGGCCCGAGAAGTGATCCTGTGGCACCCCACCGTATATATTTTTGTTATTCTAATTGTCCTGTTTTTTTATTGTATTTAATAAGTAACCTTCTATTTTTCTTACCTTTAGCTTTTTTATAATCACTTCCGAGCTAGCTGTGTTGAATGCGTTTTTTACGTCTAGGAAGATTACGTATCTAGCGTCACTTTTTTCTGCTTTCCTTGCTTCCGTAAGTATCTCGTCAATTGCCGTACTACTGGTGGATCTACTTGGTCGAAATCCATGTTGGGATTTGTTTAAATCGCCCGTATTTTTGGTATTTATAGTTCATTCGTTTAACTTTTCCCGATGACGTCATGTATGCATTAAATCACGAAATGATCGTCGTCTGTAATTTAAAGCAAAAATATGAGCACTGATACCTCTCTTTATTTACGTCTAAACCTGGCGCTTTGTTGCTCTTTACTCTGTCGATTACTCCTGGGTTGTTATTTTGGTTATAGGGACTGTTGGGACTTGATCGTTCGTGGCAGGCTCCTCCCCCTTCGTGAACGAATAGTTTTTCAAATTCTGCAATTTTTTGCTCGCCGGTTAGATCAATCTTTGCGTATGGGATTTCGAGCGATTGTGCTACTATGCGATACGATAAGGGTTTTACGCATCTTATATCTTATGTAAATGGATCTCTTCCGGTTGGTGACGACAATCATCCCCCAACTGCGCGTTTTTCTCCTCTCTCGTCGCTAAGTATCCCCCCTCCCCCTCGCCTTGCGTTTTTTGCATTAAAAGCTCCCGTAATGATAACGTCACTACATTTTGCGATCACTTCTGTTACGTGACCCCGTGTATCCGTCGAATTTTTCCACAAAATTACTTTCTTCAAAAGCTCATTTTCAACAAACTACTTTGTCAGTGTCTAAGCCGCCGATGATTTAACAACGAAAAGGTTGAAATTGATTGGTATGAAATGCAGTGAATTAATGCAAGACAGCTACGAGGTGTTATCATTGAATGAACTAGGGGGTTTTAATCAAAGATTATACATCCGTAAGCATAGATAGTTTTAAGATTTTTGAAGATTTTCGATTCAACATCAAGAACATATTCAATTTGATCGAATTGTCGAATTCTCGCAGCAGCTTAGTAAGTGGAAGAATAAAGTTGTACAACTTTTAATTACTAGTTGTGATTTCGTTGTTCTTTTGTTAAACATACCACCATCCTATACAATTAATTTACCAACACGTGCCTATAAAATAACATAAATTACTCTACAGTTTCTTCTGCAGCTTTTTGTAGATACTTTTTTGGTGGTCTACCAAATGTACTCAACTGCAACGTAAGCTTCACACACTCTTATCTTACCCATGATACAATTTTTGCAATTTCAGCGGGCGCCTGTAAGAAAATTCTATTCAATTACACTTGATGATCATATTAAATCCCGATTGACAGCACACACCTTGGGAAATACGCAATGTATCAAAAACTTTTGAAGCTGGCCCCAGCGTAATATATCTATGACTATGTTGCATTATTTTAAGTGTATTAGTAGCTTAAACAAGTTTTTTGTTTATCTCTGTGATTACGATTACAAGATGTAGATGATGCATGAATGACCGACTAGAATGTATGACTAATTATTTAGTTACCTTCAAAATTTATGCAGAGATCTATAAAGTTTCACTTTCAACCCGATATTTACATTCATATTAAATGTTGTACACATCTCTTATATAACAAACGACATCATTCAATTCAAAGCGTAATCAAGAATAACTCTCTATTCGTTGATATATACGAGCATAATACGTAATTTGATTTTTTTGCTTGAAGGATAATAAACAGTATTGGACTTAAAAAATTAGTATTATTCGCTTAGCCATTTAGAATGACTTCCTTCGGCCTAGTAAATGAAGAAGCATTACTCAATTATAATGAAAAAGATTCGAGGCAACCGCTTTGTGTTTTAAAATCTATTATTTGAGAACTTCTTCTTTTCATTGAGTGCTATCATTGAATGACTGTTATTCAATGGTGGTTCTTCCGAAGAAATGTGGTTTAAAGTCAAGCGCTTCTTCTTCTTTAAAATACATATTTTATTGTTCTGTTTACGAAAAAGCAACTTTAAATTCCCTACAATTTATTTTCATAATTATTAACACTACTAAATATTTATAAACATAGGCTGGAAACGAAACTGGAAAAAAACTATGTTCAATTATGGATTGTACAAATGTACACGCTATTGTATAATAAAATTACAAATTCATATTGCCTCCATAAATATTTCCCATATCTAAACCATATCTATCTTTTAACGTTATTTGGGACAATATAACAGTATGTGGTATAAACGTGGATCTGATAATCGTTTCGAGGTAATAGCGGGGCATTAATTTATGGACGTTGTGTTGCCGGATCATAATAATGATTGATGCTTATTACAAAATAAAATGCTGAATAATCTCCCCATTTACTTTTCTCCAATGCTCTTAGGTGAACTGGATAATTCTTCACCGCTTGCAATATTCGAGATACAATCAATAGAAACACAACGAGTTGATCCGATGCAATTTAACAGGTACGATTTATTTAGAAATTGCAATTTAAATTAAATAGCTCAACTAGAATATTTAACTTCTTGTTGTAGATGTACTTAGGGTGAGTTAACAAACTGGAAAAATACGTGCTTATCCAATTTATCGCTCTAACAGCACTCTAGCAATATCCTTAAAAATATTTAAGCGAAAAACGTAATGTAAGTTTAAAGTTCTTTATTTTGTATTAACTTCCGAAGTTGTAATTGCTTTAGTATTTTACTTAATAGTGACGTACAAATTCGATAAATCTAAAAAACTGAAATGGGAAGCTAATTTAGTTTAGGTACGTTATTTCGTAGCAATTCATAGGTCTTTATTTAGACGATAAAAAATACGCTAACCCTTAACAATATGTTATTTATGTAAGATGGCTGTTGCCAGTAAACATTTGTTAGCTTCATTTGACTACTTTCGCTTTTGTATAGTAAAGTAAGTTTGAAACCTCTCCAACTTTTTTCGTTATCAAATAAAGTTTCATCAAAATGCAAATTTATCATAGTTTAATTGGGCACTAATAAACAGATACAGAAAATGGAAAGGAATTTTATTTGCGAGACGTAGCAAATTTGTTTTCAAATGCAAATTCATCTACTGTACTCACGTTATTTAATAAATGAGTTGGTTGCACTGCCTGAACATTATTGTTACTACAGAAAGGGCGACAAGGAATTCTTTTTTCTTTTGCGTAATTTCTTCCTACACTCCAATTATAGGAAAAGTCTAAGTTATTAGTTATTATTATCGTCGCCATATAATGAAATCAGCAAATGACATCAGAATGTTATAAAGCTTATTAATAGACACTGATAAAGTCAAAGGTGCATTATTTTCATGTTTTTCTATGTACCAAGGGGGAAGCATAGTAATTATAGGTGTCCATCATATTCCTTCGAATGCGTCAGGTTAAATGAACTGTCGATCATCTTGAATCATACTTTCGGTATATTCTGTATTCGACCATCCTCAATTAATCTTATTTTGAGCCCCATCAAAACATATTTTCAAATATGTTGGTTCCATATTTAACGAATACAATTCCACTTGTGATTGGTAAACATTGTTTCTCTGTAGCACGTGTATTATTATAATTATATTCACATTCCATAGTCATAAAACTGTAGCCATAGATTTTATTAAGGCTCCTAAGGAGAGCTCTGTAGTTCATATTGGTAAAATGGCCAGTTTGGACGTAATCATCTAATAAAAAAAGAAAAATTATGCATAGGGCAAATTCTATGTAGAATAGTGATCAATTAATGCAAACCTTCTGGTTTCAAATTAAATATTTAAGTTACAATGTTGGTCGACAGTTCTGAAGGAGAGGTATAAAGTCTGTCTCGAAGTATATCGTCTTGAAATTTACCTTATTAAAGGATTTATTTTCTAATCTGCATTGTTAGTAGGCATTTGATTGTGATAACAAAGGGGACCTCTAGGTATTTTATGACAGGGCATCAGAGGCGGACTACAGGCAATTTCTTTTCAAGGCATCCGTTTTATTGTAAACAAATTACAATACATTATTTATTTTTTGAAGTTTGAATTTTCTTTGAGATATAATTTTGAATGACATCACTGATATTTTGCAAGGCATTATTTGGAAAACTTATTTTTCTAATTTACTTATATTTGAAACGTATAACAATGATACCTGACCCAACCCTGGGTCTGGGTTGGCAGGTAAGAATTTAAAACGTGTTTATCTACTAACAATGCAGATTAGACAATAAATCCTTTAATGAGGTAAATTTCAAGACGATATACTTTGAGACAAACATACTACATTTACGCAACTTTCAACCAAGATTGTAACTTAAATATGTAATTTGAAACGAGAAGATGTACATTAATTGATCACTATGCTACACAGAATTTGACCTATGCATAGTTTTTTAAATGTTTGTTAGATTATTACGTCCAAAATGGCCATTTTATGGAGGATGCTCCACAGAATATTTATTAACGGAGGCTCTGACGTCAGAGCCGCGGCCATTAGTAATTCTGACGTCATAAGCGTGCTTTGGACTTTTGAATAATAAATAATTTATATTGAACCAAGTAAACAACAAATAATTTTTTTAGCTAATAATATGGTAGATTGAACTGTTGTAAAATGCGTATCAATGATTTAATTTTTTTTTGAGACAACCCTGTAGAGCATTGTTAATATGGGCATTGAAAATAAGAAGAAAATTAAATATCAAGTAATATCACAACTACTATAGAGGTAAATTTTGGGTCAAGTAGGTATTTAAAAAATCAGCTTTGTCATTTTAGGATACATCTTAAAATACAATTAAAAAGTATTATGATAACATTCCTGTTAATACTTTAAAGTAGGTATGACGGCCAATGGCGTAACTACAAAATTTGGGCCCCCACGCAACATCTTTCACCTACCCCCCTATATCTTTCTCTACAATCATTTATTTCAAATTAAATACCTATAATGTTACTAAATTTTTGCCTAGGAAAAATATTTTTTAATAATTTTAATAATAATAATTCTTTGATTCAGGTATTAAAAAAATTAATCCAAAGATAAGTATGTACATCAAATCTGAATTTGTGCACTTGCCTCTACATAAGATCGGAAAATAGTGAAATAATTTTGAGGGGGCATTTATTTTATTTATAGTGTTGTCGGTATAGGGAGCATATAATATGTTGCATCAGTCAAAGCGGTAAAAGCTGCCGCGCCCTTTAAGGTACGTTGACACGATGCTAGTTGACTGGAATGGCAGCTCGCATACGAGTCAACTCGCATGCGAGTGATATTTTTCAAGACAGTTGACTGTCTTGAAAACAGTTTACTGTCTTGTTATCAAAAATACAGAGAATGCCTGTTTTACAAGAAGGAATCAATATTGTAGCTGATATAGTGATTGCACATTTGAAAGATGAAAATAAGAAAAAAAGAAAACGTCGAATGTGGGTGAAAAATTGGATAGCGAAAAGAAACTGTATAGGCGCTTCGGCAACTTTTTTGAAGGAAGTTGCAGTTCAAGATTCTGTTACATATAAAAATCATTTGAGACTAACTGTAACTCAGTTGTTAGCATTCGAACAAGGTTTATTACTTGTCGCCATCTTGAAATTGAACTCGCACGGCAAAAGTAGAAGGGCATCCGAGTTAACTCGCACCAGTCCAACTGACTGTCTCCGTACTGTCTTGAGGTGTTGACACGGTGCGAGTGCTGCGCGCGCATACAAGACAGCTGACTCGTTCCAGTCAACTAGCATCGTGTCAACGTACCATTAAGGCCTTTCCGGAAAGAAGCGGACGACGCGACGGCGGGTATCAAAAGACAATAATTTTTAGTTTTTATTTTCCTTTTGCGAAACTGGTGCTATTATACTTAGAGTTCAAAATAAACGTTTTCCGCCGATTCAGTTATTTTGAATTTTTATTTTTACTAACTAGATTTTTTGCTATTCGATTTAAAAACATAGAAGGATCTGGATCGGAAGACCCTTTTGGGTCTAGGGCCCCCACGCATTGCGTGGGCTTGCGTTGGCGTAGCTACGCCACTGATGACGGCGCAAAGTTCGCATTGCTGCTGCCGAGTTTTTTTGAGAGTTGTGATCGTTTGGGGAGTATTTTAAAGATTTCTATTCTTCTTCTTCGAATGGAGGAAAAAAAATAGATAATAAGAAAAAATAATTAAGGAAAGTGCCAGTGCAATACCTAAATTTATATGTATTTTAATCAAAGTTAACGTTAAAAACGACAACAATTAAAAACAAATGAATCATCATCATATTCACTGTCTTCAATGTCACTTATATTTGACAATATTATAACAACTATACGGGTTACATGATATAAGAAACCATACACCACTGACAATCTGTCCGAATGGGCGCAGCTACGTGAAATGCTATCGTGTTTATTACAGTGCTTTTCACGACGAATAAAATAATTTTTATTTCGAAAACGCTTCAGAACAATTAAAGCCCAAGAGAAACTTTTAAAGCAGAATTAATCTGGCTTTAAGATAGCGTCACTCATTTTTACAAAAACCAGTGGCGTACAGTTTTTTCGCTAAACATGGAAACTTGTCGGTACGAACGCCACTGATGTAAGTGCTTTAGAAAAAAATTTTGTACATGGGAACGTGACCTTTAATGATGTAGCAAATGTAGCAAAACTCATATCAATATCTCAACGGGCGCATTTCCGAATGCATGTATATATGAACTTTTTTTCGTATTTTAGGATGTAGAATCTGTCCTTAAATTTTCCTTACATCATTCTGTTTCTGTAACACTCTGTATATAAGCACGACGTGTATTCCGTGAATGTCAAGTTCGTATTAAAGATCTCCACCAGATCGGCGGGTGTTTACTCCGTAACTACTGAGGACTCAAAGTTCACGCTATTTTAAATAATAATAATTGGTTAGAGCCACGTTTCTAGTAAATGTAATACTGTGAACTGTGATGACATTTTAACTAGACATGTGGTACAAACTTTTGTATTCTTATTTTTGGTACAATTGTTACCTTTTTTTGATGGTGATTGATTAGTTTCATTAACTTTTGGACGGAACTAGCAAGTTAATTTGTAATTCATTCAGGCAACACCAGTTTTCTACATTTTCTTAGAAAGCGCAGTATGGTTTCGTGAAGAAACGCTCAATTCGTGAGAGTATTCAGTTTTCATTAGGCTAAAGAGATCCAGTGTAAACTGTTCATGTAACTTAATTATGGTCACCTAGCTTAGCAAAATTAGCTTTAGTGAGAAAAATAATAGCGGTGTGATTCTGAACACATATGGTGTTTTAATCACTGTTCGGAACATTCATTCGTTCTTTATTTTCGTAAAGCTGAACTCGTGGACGTGAACTGTTATTAAATTATACTTTTTAACTCTTTTATAAGCTGTTCAACGTGTGCAGAACTGGGAAATGTGTTATAAATCTATACACAAATATTTCTTGAAAACCGAATTATCAAACAAGTCGATTGGTTTATATATTATTTGCTTAAAAAAAAGAAGGACATGAAATGAAATGATCAGCGCCGTTCTTGGCTATTTATATTTCCCCTTTACCAACCACCGTAAAAGATTGCAATTGAATCAAGGTTAGGGTGAGTTTACAATATATTTGTGGAATATGTCGAATCACCCTTATACGGTTTGAATAAAAGTTACTATGCACTATTAATTAATTCACCTAAATTTTAAAGCGAAATATTACTGAAATTATTAAATAGTAATGATTCGTAATGAAAAAAGAATTGGAACGGTGTCGAGCTTGCCCTTTTTTGTACGTGGTGACAAATCCGTACTTCCATATTTAGACAGATAAATAAATAATCTTGTTTGTACCCGTGCTCATTGGTAACTTATTTTTAGTAAATGGTACAAGCAACATTGATTAATGACAGAGATCAGTTTGCAAGGTACTTGCGAGCCTGTGACCTACATTATATGTTCGATAACATTACTTATGGTTCATGTCATAGTAAAGAAAAATATTCTTTTTGATATTAATTCTGAATTCTGCACGCATTAAACACCGATTAGAGCGTTACTGGAAAAAAAGGCACGTCGATACCATTATTAAGCCCTTTCAATTCTAACCACGCGTTAGTTAGTTGTTAGTGTTGCACTAATGTCCGATTAAGTCACCCTTCTCAGTATTCATAAAATCCCCGCCGCAGAGACTTCCTTTGTTGGTATCTGATTTGTGACTAGAGCTGGGGTAGATTATTAATATTTATGTGCCGTTGACGTGATCTTTACGGTTAAACTATTTTAGTTGATTTAGGATTATAACAGAATTTTAAGTTTTGAACTGCAAACCCTATATACGCTACGAACTAATCACAAATTTAAATTACCCCTCAAGTGTAACTACGGAGGCGCCGTTTTAAGCGAAATAGTATTTCTCTATTAAAGTTTTAACAATTTATACGTGAGTAATTAAGATCATACAGCTCGAACACATAATAAGTATATAAGGAAAATGTTCAACTTTTCCTTCATATAATTTTCGAATTTTTTATTCTTTCATAATAAAGCAATTATTTAGGCCTCACGCGAAGCGTACGAGGGCCGTCGGTAGGGCGAGTCAGTGAAACGTGTGCCAACACATGAAGCATTTAGTCACGCGCCATCCACCAAACAACTTCAAGGAGATTAGGTAAGGCCTTGTTTAGTTAAGTTTAGGTTTTGTAGATACATGCACTTCTAAATATTTTTCGACACCAACGTATGTTACACTTATTTTACAATACATTCTGCTGGGAGCAGATGCTTACAGTAAAAAATTATCACTCACTAATATAGAATGACAAAAGGTTAAGTGCAATGAATTTCTATAGTTTGATTTATGCAACATTAAAATTAATTTATTTTAAAGTTAATAAATTAATAAAGTTGCCGAGTTGTTAACTTGTTATCATTATAATTATTTCAAAACGCAAGTGCGTAGGGGTGTTGTGTTGTTAATTCACCACTCAGGTGTTGAACCAATTATGCGCCGTTAGAATGAGGAGCCTTGGATTTGTTCATAAATCAATTTTTTATTATTCGAGAATTATGCGATGCTTTGAGCCGTTAGAATGAAATTAAGTTATCGGCAAATTTTGTTAACGCGCCAAATGTTACGAATCGCTAAATCAACTTTTATTATTTGGGAATCAAGCGCCAATTTTGCACCGTAATAAGAAATAAGTTATTCGAAAAGTTCTCTATGATTTTTTTGCAATTCTCAACAAACTTTTGCCGAAGTCTCATATTGGGGATAAATGATCCATATCGTACCTTTGTTGTTTTCTATCTCGCATGGAACATCTTGTAAGACGTGTCTTGTTGGTAGTTTTCGATTTCCTATGAACCAGAAAATGGCGTGCTTTGGTCTTTGAGATCTTACTGAACGTATCATTGTTTTCTATTTGGCAGTTTTGTTCCGCCCAAGAAAACACTTTTTGTAACTTTTTTGCTTTTTTCACAACTTAGTTGACTCACTTTCATTTATTTTCAAGCCCTTTTCATTTTTTAAATATTCAGTGTCGCTCTAATTGTATAACGATATGAATTTCACAACTTCTTCATTGTTTTCCCTTTGTGGATGTCTTCCTCATGATGGTTTTTCCTTTCTTGAATCGGTCCATCTCACCAGTATAACCCGTTGATCAGGTTGTGATAGGACTTGGGTTTTCTCTGAGAGTATTAAATATTTTCCGATTAGAATTTCTAGCCATTCTGGACTTTGTCTCAACAACTACTGAAATTCCATTCCACGGAATAGGCAAGCAAAATTTCAAGCATAACCATGTCAAGGGGTATTGGTATCTTTGAAGGTACCTAGGTTTTTTAATTCTTGGAACATTATACACGTTTGCATGATGTATTCCATTTTTTCGCCAATTTCTAAAATACATACCAAAAACGTTCTTAATGTTATTTCTTAACCCCTCAGTCATGGCCTGGATATTCCCAATTAAACCTGTTTCTATATAGATAGCTCATCAAATTACTCCTACTCACCGGTTTTGACGAAGGAAGGCTTCCATCGCTCCTAAAAAATAATACCTTTGTGGTCTTACAAGTGAATGAGTTTAATTTTCGCCGGAGTACCTAATGCAAGTTCATTTTCGCCCCAAGTGGCGATTCTTCTAAAGCGGCGAAAAACCTAAATACGTTTTCTTTTCGGATAAGAAGCAAAACTGTAAGTGCCGTATCAATACGGCACTTGTTTAGGTGAAATTATCCGAACAACATATAGAAATGCTTGAAAATTCGCTCTATGCCTAGATTTCTGTTCACAGTAAAAATACAGAAACAACCATCATCGCCCCTTTTATTCGTAAACTAAAAAAATTCCAAAAACATCAATACTTACGTTAAAAATAAGATGCGATATTGACAGCATACGTGGCGTTTGATATACATATTTAAAATGCAAAAGAGCATTGCAGTACATGGGGTCATGTGCTACGTTCGCTTGCATACCTAATGGTTTCTGTTTGTCATAACCGAATGTGAAATATGCAAAAGATGTTCTGTGTGTATAAATTTGTTAACTATAAAATCCATGCAGGGTATCGGTATTTGGTATCTAGATACGTCAAAATACTCTTTGTGGATGGCGAAAATTCAATATTTTTGCGATCTTTTATGCTTTGACTTTCGTTACTATTTGAATAATCTCTTTGTTTAATTAGCAATAAATTGAACCTTTTAGTTTATTATCGTAGCTATTTATAAAGTCATAAACGTTCCTGTGGAATATCTTCCCGCAATTTAGAAATTTCCCCCTCATCTTTTATTTCATATTACCTTTACCGCGCCGTTTTTATCATTAACCATAAAATTCGCTGTTACTTTGAAAGTGCAAGGCTGTTTAATGCGCCTATATAAAAGAACTTTAAAACTTTTTTTAAAAACATAATTGAACGTAAAAGTAAAATCAACTTTTTTGTTAGGTACACGCAGCAGCACACATTTCATGTAAATGTATACGAAATGATGATGTTTTAGATTACTTAATTTAACGAAGAAATCGAAATTAACATAATGCCATAAAAATTAAGGGAGCTGAAGGATATCCCTGTATGACATAAAACGAACATAAACTAAAAATATTCGAGGTAGGTATCTTCTGATTGTGATGTAATCATTTTGTGGTTACCGGTTGTGTTATATTTTCACCACTGAAGCGTTGTTCTGTTTACGTAAAGAGTGCTTTACGGCGTTTCTGTCCTTTTGGTTTATCCTAATCTATTCTACAGCGACCGCGGGGAGCAAATATATCACATGAGACATAAAACCGTGGAGGTGCTTTTTTTTCGGGCCAAGGTTAACAACGGCGTGCACTTAGGAAACATTCCGTTAAATAATAATTTGAGGCTTTCGCGGTTCTTCGAACGGTCAAGATAACTAGTTTTCGGTTTATACCGCGTCGTTATATTTGTTCCACAGCCTGCGTTGAAAAAAGCCAAGTCAAGCTTTTCAACGCAGACTGTGGAACAATAATAACGACGCGGTATAAGCCGGAAACTAGTTATCTTGACAAGTCAGTTATCTTCCATGCACATGGATAACACCTATTGAAATCGTAAAATAAAATGCGAGTAATTCAAAAAACACCAAAACAGAAGCCGAAAACGAATTTTTCAGTTTAGTAAATTACTACAGAAAATTTCAAAAATTTAGGCCTTATTGTACACCCTTAAACCAATATCCTTAAAAACTAGGCACCTTTTTATTAGGACAACAAAATCAGGAAACTGAATAGACGGTAGCACATTCTGTTTTAATTCTAAAAAGCTTCGCTAAAAATTAATCACGAAAAGTTTTTTTTTATAAACAACAAAGAAGTTTTGGAAACACAACCTTCAATTTTATAAACCAAGAGTGTCACGACAAAAGAGCGAGGAAATTTAGACACGCGACACGGCGACAAAAGTATGCCCGCAACTAATCATTGGCGTGCCTACAAGTTTTTTTAATTTTATGTTGATAGTGTTTTAGCTTCCTATAGTCCTATTTCCTAAGTGGTTTTCTTCGTCTTCCTTTTTTATCTAAACGCGCTATCCAGATATCTTCAATGTAATTAACCATCTCATATTTTGTATAAAATCTGCTTTCAAGAATGCTTTCGAATCCATCAATTACAGCTTCTTCGGCGGAAATATAAGGCAAAATCAGGATTGTCACTATAGAAATTAATGGTGTCTATACAATAATAAATTCACACAATAAAACATTTAACTTCAATTAGTTCCTCAGTCTTAGTCCTCTACGAAAGTTTCCGGCGCGCGCGCAAAAAAAGTGCTCATGATCGTTCGGAAGCCGAAGAACAAAAAATTTACCGATACAGCTTCTCTTCGAGCTGAACTTCTTTGGGTATCTCAGAACTCTATTTCAAATATATTGAACAAAATAGGTTTATTTATTGAGTATTAAATCGCAGTTCTCATTAAAACGGAATAATGTGTTACATTTTAATAACAGTGTTAAAGTACCACTTGTTGATTTGATTATGAATGAAAGCGTATTTGCTCGACGTCTTTATTATGGCGTATTTGTGAACTAGATTCGATTGTAAATGTCACTACCCCTATTGTAGCATTATTTTTTTATTTTCAGAATACAAACTGGAGCCGGAGTGAGGTAAGCATTTTTTTATATAAAGTACTTTTTGGCCAAAAATCTCTGGAATAATTAACAAAAGGATAAAATGACCAATCTGCTTTAATTACTTACTTTTGTGGAAATTATGAGCGATTTTGTTTCTTTAGGTCTTGGATGATCTCGTGAACGACACGTGACCATGTCGCAGGTAACTATAATTCGTCAAACTTTTATGTAGGCAACTTTCCTAAAAATATCGTCCGTCATTATGAAACAATAAGCACGCGTAATTATGACTGAACAGTAAGTAAATAAAATAAATTACACGATAAATATGAAATTTGTTGATATATGAGAACGAGAACACATTATTACATTTTAGCGCCTTTTCCAAAGTAAGTCGATGTTTTTATACTTCACTTACTACCAAATTTCATAATTATGGCTCCTCCTACTCGCAGCTACGCGGTGACGTGTCGTTCACGAGATAATCCAAGACCTATACAGTCATTTGACGTTGAGTTTCATTTTAATCGCGTCATTTGACCTTGACTTCTACATTTATTACGTCATTCGACTTCCACTTCCACCTTGTTGGCGTCATTTCACCCTGAGTTCCGCTTTCCCAACGCCATTTGACCTTGACTTTGACTTTGTTACGGCATATGGTTGTTTCTTTAAATTACGAAACATGTTCTGTTTTTTGTGTTATTGCTTATTTAAATTGCATAATGTTTGATGGACCAGCAACGAATGCAGAAAAGTGATCTAGTGAAAGTGCCCTTAGTTCGGCGAGAATTTGAATTACATTTGAATACCTTGTGGAAATAATAAATACAAAAAGAACAGATTAAATCAAGCCTTTTTATTTCGCACAACATGTTTAATATATTTTTATCTTTGCTGTCTACCCTTGTCTTCTGTCGATCCTATTTTCTTTTGCAGCATCTTTTGACGGTGTAATACCAACATAAGAATTTTTCGTGCAATCGAACCCAAAATAGTTCTGCTCGCGATGTATCTAAAACTGGTTTTGTTGTTCCACTTGTGTCCCATGCATGTACTTGCATTTGAATTAACCTAGTTTTATATGGTTACATGTGTCACAATGAGACTTTTTGCCGCACGAAGACCAGGGATGAGTGCCGCAAAAAGTGTTTTTCATACTATTTTTTCTATTTCGCATGAAATTACTCTAAAATTTTTAATAAACAAAGATTATAAACATTTAAAATTATGTTGGCAATTCTGACATTTGACAATTCAAATTTAAAATTTCAAGTTTTAGTCATTTGTTGTTAGTTTCTGAATTCAACAGATATTTACCTATAAAGTTCTTTAACTTTGTGCCAAGTTATAAACTAAGGTTTAAATATCCAAATTAACTGTAATGTAAAGTAAAATAATCTTGTCATAATAATGGTAATAATGTTTGCTTGACAGTTAGTGTTGTAAATTTGTAATCGTCAACAAAAATTAAATCCCTGTAGGTAACAGTACGGAAACAGAGCTTCTTTCCGTATCGTTTTCAGTACGGATATAAAGCTATAACCGTCGCGATTTACTTCTATAAATCGTTTTCTGACCACTATTTCGAAAATATTATACTAACTGAAGTAGCCTTGTTCATTTTAATTTTGGCAAGCGTCTAATTTGGTTACTTATCTACTCTGAACGATGGAATTTTTCCCTAAAGGGTTATAAAATCCATTCATCTTGGAGTAAATTTCTATAACCGCATAAAACTAGGTTAATTCAAACGCAAGTACATGTATGGGAAACACAATTATACCTTATAATGTAGGTAATTTACTACGTCTCGAGGCTTGCTTGTACAAGTGGAACCATTACATAACATGCTTGACAGTAAACCAACTATGTATGAACTATAGTTAAATTAGAATAGATATATGCTAAGATAAGTTTTGTAAATCTATTTCCAAACATTTCCAAGAGAAATTTTATATAAATTTCATTCGATTGTAAGGATATCGAAACAATTTCATTTTTGAATATTATTTTGAATACATATGTATTTTTCTTGTAAATGTAGGTTTCAAAGCATACTCTCGCATTTTTATAGATATGTGCTGTATAACCTCTACTACAATACAATATACACTTTGTGTTTATGTTTCATAAAAATATAATAGACATTTGGCAGTGCCACTGTATAGTTATTTTTGTTTTCGTTGGTTTAATGAGGACGATATCTTTAAAATATAATCTGTAGTCTCATTGCTTTAAGCAAATGCATTGCTTTTTTCAGTACTTTTAGGTTTATTTTTTTTATTAAACCTAGTCTTTTGTTTAAAAATATCTATGCATTATTTCCAATAAATAAGTTACGAGTTTTTATTGTGAATGAAATTGATTCCGTACTTTTATTGAATATGAACAAGGGCGTACGCAAGGGGGGGGGGGCGATGCCCCCCCCCCTGGCCGCAAAACGAATTGTACTAAATATTAAAATTTATTACTGGTCTTATAATTTCAGGAGAAATTAAGCATTCCCTGGCCTTTCTTTTAAATAAATAGTATTTGTACCCAAGGGAAATTGTATGATGCTGAAATGTATTGCAAAGAATTGTGGGGTAGCAACATAGGCAATAAATATTAAACACGTTTCCAAACAATTTTATTTTTTGGCCCACCCCTAGCCAAAAAGCTGCGTACGCCCTTGAATATGAACAGTGTATGTTTTTGCAAGATGCCAGAATGAAAGCAATGTAGCTATACAGGGTGTTTCAAAATTTCACGGCACTATTTCATGGATGTGTCCTCCAGCACAAATTAAAAAGAAAAGTTCATATAAAGATATGTCTTAAATTAATTTATTGACGAGATATTGAAAGTCAAAGAGAAATATTTAAAAGCTCGAAGTTGGCGTTTAATTTAATTCTCTCCAGAAATTCGCCATGGTAAAATTTTCACTTACGATTACTTAATTGAAAGTTTTTATCCGGTTGGTGTTCCATTTTATTTTTCAGCGTTTTCCATTTTAATAAGTACCTACCTATGAAAAATAAGCCACTTAAGACTTAAGTAATACATGCAATGATTAACTCACACTATTTCATTTTACTTTTGCATATTTTTAAATAAGTTTGTGAGTGAAAGTGACATCTAACGACAAATCGTTGCAGTAAAAGCTTTTTCGTCTACCTACTATTACAATAGATGTAATAAATCTACGTTTTTTTGATCTAGGCTATATGCTATCTAATAAATTAAGGGTATTGGAACAGGTATTATAACCCAATCTACACCTAGTTTTTCTAAAATATTCATTTTGAATTCTCACCTAGTGCGCAGATAAAAATTTCATAAACCTTTTGCTCTATACATATATTACCACCTCGAATAAAAATCTGAAATCACTACTACTAAAACATGAAAATAAATAAAGCAATAAAAAATTCAAAACGTTGGGAGAATAAGCTTAATATAAATAATGGAGTATGTGCTTTCCGAAAACTCTGTTTTTCTGAAAGAGCATTTGCAATATTTTTGTATGTAATACCACACCTGAGACTTGCTCTCACTAAAGGTACGTTATTCTCTTGTGTAAAATTTTCGTAAAAGCGCTGAATGTATACTTAAAAATTAACCAACGCTTTCCCATCTGCAATAATAATTGTTACATACCGCTACAATAACATTTCCTGTAATAATCTCTTGAATTAAAGGCTAATCAATTTTATTAGCGAGCAGAATTTGAATGTTTTATTTTCGATTCATTTGTTGACCGTAAATTTTGAAAAGTTGTCTTTTCGTATTAAGGTTACAAATTGAAGATAATGCTTAGTCAAATGTATAGGGGTTTTAGTAATTAAAAAGAATTAAAGTGATCTATTCTCACAATTCTCTGTAACGATATTGGTTAAACGTACACAATATTATCTATGTAGAGATTTTATAAACATTTTGAAAATTTTATTAGAGCAACACAAGTCTTATCGAAAGGGGAGAATTGTATGTTACGCATTACTATTGAATAAAACATTTTTTTGTAGTTCCTATACAGGGTACCGTAAATCACTTGCTTTGGTTCTCAAATTTACCATCACCCTTGTCATGGTTTGAACAACTGATGACAGTTGTTGCGAGAATTACTTCATTTATAATTGGATTGTTAATAAATTAGTACTTAAGGTAAAACAAAACTCACAACCTTCCCCTTAAGATTTTTAATTAGATATAAGCTGTTATTCAATAAGATTGCGACATGTTTCGGGATCAGCTGATCCCATTATCAAGCGATAAAATTCGAAGAAGGTAAAAATTACATCAAAAATTGGTTACAGGCTGAAGGCTAACATAGTAACACTTAAATGTAAATTACAAACAACATAACTTGAAAACGTTTCACATAATCACAATATTTATCATATAAAAATGAAGTGGTACTCAAAAGCACTTGCTGTCACCGTAGTTCTCCATAATTTTACTTCATCCCCTTTAATATCATGGCCCTTCAGGCAATCCTTGGGCTCTCGAAACATGTCGCAATCTTATTGAATAACAGCTTATATCTAATTAAAAAGCTTAAGGGGAAGGTTGTGAGTTTTGTTTTACCTTATTAAACCACCCCTTTGGAAGTATGGACTCCTACAATGTCAAATTAGTACTTAGTAGTAGATTCTTTTGAATATCTACAGTGTGACTCATTTAGAATGGAAACACCCATGTAAAATCTGAAGTTATTTACCGATTTTAACCATTTTTTTTTAAATGTCAATTAACGAAACGTCTACCTAGGGACAAAATTTTAAATGTTTATTCCAATTTTCAGGGCATACTACGATAACTTTTTCGTACTCAAAATGGAGAATTCTTATTAGCGATTTGTTTATAAAAAAAATATCTACGCCACTGGATTCAGAATGCTTCCAAATAGCTGTCACCAAAATTTTACAAAAATATATTTATTAATAACAAAGTTATGACAACTTAAAGTTCGAAAACTTTCTACGCTAACAGTTACAAAACAACACCCTGTATCAATAGATGGCCATTGAAATTATGTTAATAATTCTTAAATTAAACTATTTAAACCATCAGTGGAGAAAAAAATATTGAAAGTAACGTAATATTTAATAAAAGTAACGGAATCGCGCGATTGAGTAAATAAAGACCTAACATTTCCATTTAAATCTTAGTTACCATGGAAATTATGTTACTGTTTAACTTAACAGTTATGATAGATTTTTATTAAATATTACGTTACTTTAAATATTTTTTTCTCCACTGATGGTTTAAATAGTTTAATTTAAGAATTATTAACATAATTTCAATGGCCATCTATTGATACAGGGTGTTGTTTTGTAACTGTTAGCGTAGAAAGTTTTCGAACTTTAAGTTGTCATAACTTTGTTATTAATAAATATATTTTTGTAAAATTTTGGTGACAGCTATTTGGAAGCATTCTGAATCCAGTGGCGTAGATATTTTTTTTATAAATAAATCGCTAATAAGAATTCTCCATTTTGAGTACGAAAAAGTTATCGTAGTATGCCCTGAAAATTGGAATAAACATTTAAAATTTTGTCCCGAGGTAGACGTTTCGTTAATTGACATTTTAAAAAAAAAATGGTTAAAATCGGTAAATAACTTCAGATTTTACATGGGTGTTTCCATTCTAAATGAGTCACACTGTATATTGTGAAACATGCATTGGTTGATCCAGTTTCTGCTGCTTCTACTTCTTAATTGGATGATGGGCTGGCGGTCAGGATAGGTCTGAAAAATCTGGCTCGAGGGGAACAACTTATCGCATGTTGCTATAGGTCACCCGCAAGTGGCAAAGTGGTTTTCATGGCAGCATTTACAAATTGGCTAGACGATATAGTTGAAGTTGGAGACGAAATTACAATAGCAGGGGCCTGAAGCAAACCTGGCGATTATTATGTTAAAAGACTAAAGGAAACGGCATTTGAAGCAGTATGTCCACGACTATACCAGGATAAAGGATAGATCGAAAACTGTAATAGATTTAGTTTTCAGCAGTAGTTGTAGTGTAGAGTACTTACTGGACAAGCCAAAGGTCTCCGACCATGGAATTGTACTCACCCCTGGAAGGATAGAACAGAAAAGCAGAAAGAAGATAATTAGGGATAAAGTGGATTTTGAAACTATGAAGGAGAAATTAAAGAATTTTTATCCAGTGGTGGGGGAAGCAGAAGTGAGTAGTTGTTGTGGAGCATGGATGGACAAGGTCAACAAAGCTATGGGTGAGGCAAGGGGTCCAGAGGTGTTGTTCGTTCAGCTAGTGACAAGTTAACATCTTGGAAATTGTTAAACTAATTACCGTCGTAATGTTAGGTACTGTCTATGTTATCCATAAGTCTCTTGGACAATTAATTACGTTTATTTTCCTGATGAAGCTAATATGTCATTACCGAAATATTGAATAATAAATACATTGAATCGTTCTGGCAATTACCCAATAACCTGTTTGATCATATAGACATAGACCAATTTACTCGCATCAACTTATATAAAAAAATACATCGCCTTCAGTGTAGCACAACTAGGTTTTTAGCAAAATACTCAATTGGTTTGGAAGTGATCACCTTCGGGATCAATGTTTCGGCAGCTTCTGCGATCATCAACCCCAATTATGATGCAGAGGTTGCTTCAGCTACTCCAAAGTTTTGTGTGCCTTAGCCTTGGCCTCCAAAATCGACTACACACTGTAATTCATAGGGTTGAGATTCGACAAGTATGGCGCCCATCGGAAGATGTAATAAAATCTGGAAAATGTACCTCGCACCACTCCCGAATCATTTCTCACATGATTGTTTTGACATGCCAGATGAATTGTCTACGGTTTTCCTTCCATATTTATTTTTTTTAATTTATCGTCTCCCGTTTTGGACGTAATGCTAATCCCGAGATCGTATCGTAAAGTATAGGTTTTGGTTTTCATAGTACATAGTTCTTTTTTGAAAAATCTGCATATGTACTAGTTTTTTTTATTGGAAATAATTTCGTAAAAATATCTACCCATAATACGAATATGTGCTCAGCTTCTCTTCTAATACTCTTAATTCACTTGAAATAATTGTTTATCCGTAAGATTTTATTAGTGATCTCAACGTTGTTTCTTCTTCAGTTCTTTAAATAACCAATAGTTGCTACTTCCCAAGTTGAATTTTCCTTCAATGTTGCATTACGACCGCAATGGGAGAACTTCAATATTTTATCTTCCGTAAAACTTTTTCCCAGTTCTTCAAATGCTTCTAGGTGGTATTTTCTACACTTTCAATTTGGATTTTTTCTTAGCTCAATAGAACTATGTTGAATAGTTGTTTCATTATGAAACTTGAGTTTTCCGGAATAGTACTGTAAAGACTTTACAAGACGCAAAATATAGTTTGTAACTATAGTTACCAACCAAATTGACAAACTTTATTTTTGTGGAATTTGTAAAAAAAATTTTTAAAATTTGGAAATTTCGTTTTCTTTGCGATTTCCGGAAAAATTTAATACAAAACACGTCAGTAAAATCTCTTACTTGCCTCGGAGCTTTAAAATACTCGGCACAAAGTGGCTCGTATTTCAATTTAGCTCCTCTTTACTAATGTGAGATTTTCCTGACTTTTCCACTTTATGTTAGAATACACGCAATTAATCGAGTGGTTTCTGTTTTAATATCTCTCTAAATCTGCGCATGAATGTACCTACTGGTTTGCTCTTCTTCTACTAATGAATTATTTTTCTAAAATTATTAATACAATTTATGACGTTTCTCGTATATAATACGTAGTTTATTTATATAGAAGTAATGAATACATTTCATTAAAGCAGTTAAAACAACTCAGCCGATTGGATTATTCAAACACTTGTGTTGTGATCTTAAAGTTCGCCCGGATTTCCACGAGGAAACTAACTTTAGCACCTTCTATGATCCTAACATTTGCATATAAATCAAACTTCACTATTCGATTATTAATAAGGATGTTCCTTAATGCATCAGAACGACCAACAATAATGTTTGTATAATTAAACAAAAAGGGTTAAGTTTGAAAACTTTATATGTAATTGAAATATTTTAAAACAAGAAAAATAAAGTTGAACGGAAAACAAATTGAATTGAAGTTCCTAAATCTTTTAGGATATTCAATCCTATAAGCGGAAGGTTGAAAAAATGTTCCTCTAAAGTGAAATATGAAGTTAGCTTCTAATCTAGCATATTTCTTTTTAAAGCCGTTTTATTTTATAAAATTGTTTACGTTTAGTCAAGAATTTTCCCTTTTGTTAAGTCCTAACTTTTTTTTTTATTTTAATAGGAATTTATCCTTTGTGGAATGTATCTTCTTCACTTTATGCGGATGAAAGATTTTTGATAAATAAAATATTATTTTAAGAAACATGAAAGACATTTTAACGAGATAAAGAGCTTCAATTGGTAAAGTAGTCTTTAAACCCTGACGGACAAATGTTTTTGCGTCATTGAGTGAACATTTTTATGATACCTTTTCTTTTTTTAACTGTAGGTAAATCATATAACTTATTTATAAAAAAGTCGTACATCCAACGAAATATGTAACTTATTTTATAACTGTAAAAAAAATAACGAATATGAACATATATTTATCGTGATCTTGTATTATAATTACGTTTAGATTTAAGTACAAAGAAAATCTTAAATAAATAAAAGTTTAATAATAATAATAATATTTATTTTGTCCATTTTGGATGCTGGAAGATGTCGATTAAGTATACACATATAGAATATAAACATAATACAAGAATACAGAGCAAAACATAATACAAGATACAGAGTACAAAGTATAAAATAAAGATGGAATAACATATTAAAAGATGGAATAACATATTAAAAGAAGAAGTATCACAGTATTTTTTGGCTATCACAGACGCGCTTAAATTCAGTTAAATCATATACTGCATTTGCTAATAAAAGCTTTTTTAACGGTTTTTGTTTGAAGAGGAATACCAGTTATTATTTTCATGATGAATTATATGGGTAGTTAAGGAAAAATCCCACGTAGTCGGATGTAATGAAACTCATGTGTATTAATTACGTTTCGCAGAAACTTTAGTCTGCTTCTTCAGATTTAATATGAACAATGACTTTTAAGTGTAACGTTGGCATTGTGTTGTGAAGATCGTTGAGATGAGATTACCAAGTTTACCATAAATTTTCAGGAGATGTTGATTGATTAATTATTAAATTTAATTCGATAATCAATAATATATCGTCAAGCATGGGCGTGTTTTTGGATTTCAAAAGAGCTTTCGAAACTGTAGATAGAGGAAGGTTGATAAAAAAACAGAGGGGTGAGAGGTCAGTTATTGGGGTGGATTGAAAGTTACATGCGAGATAGGAAACAGTACGTAAAAGTGTCCAAGGTAGCAAACTTGGCTCGTTATTGTTTATTTTGTACTTAAATGAGTTTCACATGTAATACCAAAATATGCCCATTTTGATTCTCTATGAAATGCAATAGTAACAAAATAGTCATTTCATTTAAAAAATCTGAGTTTTCAGTCTTTGAATTTTACTAAATTTGGAACCCCATAGATGAGGTCGTACGAAACTTAACCTTTTTTTAAGTCCAAAAGAAAGCCCTATTCCACCTCTATGCGCTGGTGAAAACGCAGCTGTCATAGCTACCACGGTTTTCAAGTAATGAATTCTTAAAGTACCGTCTGCATCCGCCATTTTTTTTTAAATAAATGAAAATAACTTAAAAACCATAACTTGTAGATATTGACATGTTGGTATCAAAGGTTATGAAATTTCACGTAGAATCCAAAAATGCAATAAAAAATAGGGGTTGCCATTTAAAATAACGAAGTTGGTAGCTACTTCCGGCATTTCCGGAAGCGCTGCGATTTTGAAAATATTTTAGATCGATTCAGCTTTCACTCAGCTTTCAGAGTAACCCCCAAGTACACATTTTCAGAAACCTACCTATAAAACTTTCCGAGAAACGTCTAACTAAAGCTCCCAAAAAAACACCCTGTACAAAATTATATTTCCAGAAGTTAAACTATAATGAGGTTATTTAATGGATGAAATCAAGAAAATGTTAATTTTGGGTAAAGAAGGTGCTAAATGAACAAAAATTATCCTTGATACATTATCAGGAGGTTAATAGTTATTTATGTATCAAGGGAATTATAAGGGTCTTAATTACCGAGAGTAAAGTTTGCGTCCCGAGGGCCTTGCGCCCGAGGGACAGCAATTACCCGAGGTAATTGAGACCTCTTAATTCCCGTGATACATAGATAATTTTATTTCTGACCGAGTTTAATAAAATTTGTTCATTTCCGGTATATTTGATTCAGGTATCGTCGATTGCAGTTTTGGTTGTTGCTAGGTTACTGGTTCATAAAAGAGCCGTAGAGGGAATTATAGCGTCTTTATATCCCAAGGGAGTTATGACACTCTTTATTGGTATCGTAACTATGACAATATAAGCTTTATAATATCACTGTCAGAAATAATAGTATATTATACACCAAGGTGGTGAAGACTGTTATTATTGACCGAGCACCAAGATTATTTCGCGAGGGGCTTTGCCCCGAGCGGAATAAGGTGCGAGGTCTATAAATGGCTTCACCACCGTGGTGTATATACAATTTTTTCCACTACTAGTCAAATTTAAGACATAAATTAAAAATAAAAAAATTTCTTGTAAAAATCAAGTAGGTAGCACAGGAATGCAAATTCCCATTATTAACCTAGGTGAATAATATAATAGATTATTGACCACTAGGTAGAGAAATTAAACTTCTCAGTTGTCTAGGATACGCAATAATTGTCAACTTCACAGCTAGTAGTGGAAAAAATAATTTATGCTGTACATTCGCAGATATTTTATTATTGAACTCTTTACGCAAAAATGAGAGTTGTCGATAATAATATGGTGGAGGCTACAAGTAGTCCCACATTGCAAATAATACAAAATAATTAAACCCATGAGGCTTGTAAGTGTCGAATAAAATGAGGCATCCATGGGCAGAGTATGGCAAACTTGGACATAAGTCAAAGGTGCCAATGACACCTAAATCCTCCATGCGACTATCGTGTATGCTGTTACGTGGTTCTGCCAAATACAAGATGGGATGGAATGCTCGACGTCAAGAAATAGTTGTTGCGATCCTTCTCGGCCACATTCAACAGTCCATGTGATTCATTTGAAACCTAGGAGGAGGAAATTGGTTGAGGAAAAGAGAGTAGTTTTTAATAAAAATAAGGCTATCGTCTCTCTTACGAAAAGGTCTAAGTGCATAATCCTTCCGTAAAATAATGAAGAAAATGTAAGGTTTTCAAGAAAAGAGCTTTTTTATCTGTGTTCTAAATATTTGCACTTGATCACACTAATTAGTTGTTCAAAAGCAGGTTTAAATAATAACATTTTGCAAAACCATTTACCGAGACTGACAATGTAGTTAGGGAAGCTCTAGCTTGGAAATCTATTAGCTGCAGCGAAAACGTAAACAATATCGTTCTAATACTCCAGATGTTGTGATCTTTTAAATTATTTTAGGGGTTAACTGGATGACTGGATAATCGTTCTACTTATTGTGCAACTGACAGGATAGCAGCCATGTCTAGATTTCCTTCAGCTCGGGTTTTATTTTTATGGAATTAGATTTTGGCAGCCTTAATGAATTGGAAACTAATCTCCCATTTATATGTGTCAGTTTTTTATATTTGTTAATAAACCAAGATTTGTGTCAGTTTATTAACTTACTAAATAACTTTCCTCCTTAAATTAAGATGATCTCGTATTTTTTGTATGACGAAATTGTGGGAATGAATGTAATATAAAATGAGCATGCCTTTCTTTACATTGAAAAATTAAATTACATATATTTAATTGGAATGACAGGATACTTTTGTAAAAGGCATAATTCATTAGTCACTTTTTAATGAAAAAGAATTTCTATACGCTTTTCAATTTCAATTTAGGTAACCTGTCTCGTTTAATTAGTAAAAAAATTTCACAAAAATTTCATAGAATGGTGCTAGATTTACATGTTCTTGCATATAAATTTCTCAGAACAAAAAGGGAAACTAGTCAGAATGAATCAAGCCCGCGAGTTTTAATTTATACCTATACATAGAAAATTACATGAATCCCATACTCTCCATATTAATTTGTTTCCGGGGAAATAGCATTTAAAGTACAAAGCCGAGAGGTGTTGCTAAGTATTATTTCTCGTATTGTGTACTTTTTTACAAAAAAGAAACGTCACACTAAATTTTCTAACAAATTCGTTTGTAATGTAAGAATTAATATTAACAGTAACAGTGAAATTAGAATGTTCACTAATTCTGACAGTGGTGCCCTAGTGACGGAAACTTCTCGGCGTTTCAGCACCGCACAGAATTATCTCCACCGCTGCCTTCCAGTCACTGAATGGACGCTTTTGTGTAATTTTCGGCTCGAGAAGAAGTCTTCCAACCGCAATGCCGTGTCAAAATATTAATTTCGATCCTGGCATTAACCAGAAAATTTGTGCCTGGCGTAAAGTATTACTGCACCTTTCAGAATGCTCCAACATTCGAGAGTTCTTTGTTTGATATTCCGCCAATGGTTTCGATGGCAACTCTTTGAAAGTTACACTTTTCTTGCGTATAGCTTCCCGTTTAACCATATTCTCAAGATGAAATTTGCGATACTTCCTATCCAAATATTTACTACTACCTAATAGTTGCAACCGGTTGAAATCCAGCGCCGGCTCGCATCGTCGAAAGTTAGGTTACACAATTCATTTTGTCGGTAAGCACCAACAGTCCCCAGAATTGGTCTACCTGTCTACAAATAAAAACTTTTGATTCATTTTCATGGTAACCCCAGCATCTGTCTTGAGAAAAGTTGGGAACCTACAATCTTTGGAAATGTTCATGTTTTCACTTGACAACGGTAAGGTTTGGTTCACAATGTAGAACTTTTTAGGCTGAAATAGTTGTTTGTTACATTAAAAGTCTAATACTGTAGTTACTATAACCGATAAGAAACCAAAAAAGTAGTTTAAATTAGCACTGAACTATAATATCCACAATTTTGTATAATATTACGTATTTATTTGATTTCGATGCGCCTTCAATTAAAGCATGCTTTCTTAACGCCATTAACCTTATTCCAGGCCGTTAATTAATCATTCTAGTTAGCTACCAAAAGGGTTATTAATTACCCTTCTACAATTTGATTATTATACCGATACCGCAGGATGTATTTCATCTACGGACCTCAAAACCACGATGTTTAACCCACAAATCCCAGTCTCTCGGCGATTTTACTACTTTCCGATACCGACTGGCTGTTGTTTCTGATAGGATCTTTCACACGACGATACTTTGCAGACAGCCACGTGGCAGTAGCGTTCGTGCTTCTGAAATAGTCGTACGGTAATATTGATCGGAAATTTGATAATGATAAGTTCATCCATCCTAGTCTGTGAGACACTTTTGATGATAATTACGCGAACAAAAACATTAAGCAACAATGCTCGGGTAGAAGTGGCAAAAGAAATGCTGGAGGGATTCGAAGGATTACCATCGGTACAATAAAACGACTACGGTAAGTTTATGTATTTTATTATAGTGTTTCTGTAGGCACATACGTAACGTACTAAGCAGGTAGGTACACATATAGGCATAATATTTTGAACCACATGAAACTACAGTAATATTTTCTAAACGGAAGCTAACGACTTAGCCAGGTAACATTAATATTTGCTATTTTGCCATGGCACGGCCCCAATGGAGATTTTCCTGAGTAGCTTTCAATATTGCTTTCAGTCTCATTGTCAAATAATCCTTGGTAGGTGAGGGTATTGCAATGGTTAAATCCATCCCGAACTCGTGCAAAGTTATAAAGTATTACACAAGCTTTCAGCTGGACTCAATATATCATCGCGCTATACATAGTCGATAATTAAACACTCTTTTGTATTGCAAGAAGTTGAATCGAAAAAAACGACTTATAGTTAAAATACAGTGATTCGCTGTGTGCAGGTTTTACAACTCTTATATGTTTCCCTCAATCGCCCCAATGCAGTATGGGAAATTAGCATGTTTTAAAAAACCTTGTGCAATCTGCAACCATTTTTCTTTCGTGGGTTGAGGAATGCATTGTTCTTTCATAGTGTTCCAAATTTCTTCACATACATTTTGAATCAAGTCACTTAAGGTAACTACTCATACCAATTCTAAAGGTGTAATGTAGCTCTGTTAAGGAATATCCTGTAGCAAGATATCTTTAAAAAAAGAGTTTCAATAATCTTCTTATTTTAGGAGAACAACTTAAAAAAAGGAAGAATTTGAGGAACTGTTACACTCATGAACTTGCTAGACGGAAGAATAAACCATCTGGAAGGACAAAGGATTGGAAAACCTAGATTTACTTTGAACACATTTTTGTTGGAATGTGCGGGAAATAAGTATAAGTTAACGCATAGTAAACAAACTATTATATTTATCCATTTATTTGTAATTTATTTTAACAGAACAACCAAATAGACGAGGATAGCGAAAATACGTCGACAGCTGAGGGCAGATGTAAAAAGCAGGATTCCAGTAAAGATACAAGTACGGAAAGACTGGAAACAATAAAAGATACAACGAAGAGAAGCCAACGAAAAAATTTCTAAATAATGACGACGACCGAAATTTCCTTCTTTCGCTGTTAGGAGATTTCAAGAAAGCCAGCGCGAACCGAAAAAGTGACGTATAGCTCGAAATATTGCAGACTGTAAGGACTAGCCATGGAACGATGAAAGGGAACAAGAGAGGGTGAGACGAAATAAGAGGTTGTGTTAGGATTTAGATGCCTTTGTAGATGGAGAGGAGTATTAGAGTTTAGAGTATTAGAGGAGGATTTACGGTTTGGTTGCGGTTTCGTTTTGGATTTGTGTTTGGATTTATTTTTAGCTTTCGCTGTTGGGTAAGGAGGGGTGGCTGTAGGAGGGCTAGGGGTAGTGGAGGAGGAGTAAGCAAAGCGGCTGTGTTTACGCAAAACTCTGTAAGTGTTTAAAATAGGGGGCGTGTGGATCGCAGAAGATCACAGGAACCTTGTAACTTTAGTAGGTTGGGGTTTTGTTAGTTAGTATTACATGGAAATATAACCTCATCGAACAATTGGAAACTTGACCAAGGACGGTCTCCCCCTACTGGCTTCGCTCGGTTGTGGGAAGCAGTGACAGTTTTCGGGTTCAGCTGGAGTTTCTGGATAGACAATAGCTGTTCAGGTGATTTTGACGGTTTAAACACTACCTACAACGTTGAACGAAACCTTAGATAAAAAGTGCAAATAAGCACGAATCATATTTCACTTCGCTATCTGCGAAGGGGGGAGGAGATCACACCATAACCATGAGGAAAACTCAAGGGCTGTGTAACCATTTGCACCTACAACATCCCCATCAATGCCACGAGCCACGATGCCTTTGAAACCACCCTCCCTCTGGTAACACCAGCTGCTGCACTACCAATCGTAATTTGACTCATTTGTAATTTTACATCACAGCTGCGCGATTAGGCAGCACCTGAAGCTGAACCCCCACATCGAGCTGCTATATCAACCTCAGCTGGATTACGCCACATCGGCGTCGTCTAACTACCCTGACAAACAAATCTGAAGTACGTCGCCAAAGGGTCGGATTAGAACGAAATTATTCTCTTATGGCTTCAGAATAATGTCCGAGAATGCAAATTGATTTAAATACTTACACCAAAACATTTCTCATTATATTAAAATTGTGCTGCACAATTTTTTTGAAATAGCAATTCGATTGTTCAGCGCTATTTTTTTATTTCGTAACCTATCGCGACATCATATTTATACCTACCGACAGGTCACAGGGCCGGCGGAAACGGGCATGCAAGGGATGTGGCGCAGGCGGGCGCCGCTACAAAAGGGGCGCCGCCACATGGGCTTTGTTCATAATTTCATTTAAAAAAAAACATTTCAAAAATGAAAATTAAAAAACTAATGTAAAATATTTTCGAAATTGCAGCACATCCCTATTCATCCTGTATACGCTGGTGAAAACCCGGTTGCCATAACTACACGGGTTTCAAGTATCTATAGAACTCCCAAAGTACCGTCTACATCCGCCATAATTTTTTGAAAAGTGAAAATAACTGAAACATCATAAATTGTAGATATTGACATGTGGGTATCAAAAGGACTGAAATTTCACGTAGAATCCAAAAGTGGAAGAAAAAATACGGGTTGACGTTTAAAATAACGAAGTTACTAGCTACTTCCGGCATTTCCTGAAGTGATGCCATTTGAAAATATTTTACATCGATTCGGCGTTCAGAGTAAAAAAATTTTGAAACTTTTGAAAATGTATTAACAATGTCTATTACATACCAATTTTTATAATTATAATTACATTTTCTAGTTATTTTCAAATTTTTTCCTTATCTAAAGTTTGTATTTTACTAAAAGAGAATTTGAATTGTAGGTGATTATTTCTCGATGATTTTATGTGCGCATAGTTGGGGGGGGGGGGGGGGGGGGGGGGGCTTCAGTGGAAATGGCAGACAGGCGCCAAAGACCTCAGCACCGGCCCTGCCTACCGAAAGAAATTTCTCGTATTTTGAGTCACAATTTTTATTGCAAAAACAAACATTTTCAAGTATTGTGATGCGAAATGCATTTCCATTGCAATTTCTCTCACTAATTTAATAAACAGTATTGAATAGCGAATGTATAATTTGTCACTTTATAAAGAGACACAATCTATTTTCTACTGTATTTTCACCGTAACTAATTGCATATGGTAAATGCTTTAAAACATAATTCAAATTCAACGTAAACTACTAGTTTGTAAGTGGTTCGAAGCTAGCTAGTTAGACACAAGTTAATTGGCACTTCTAATCAACGCTTGTCAATATTTGGCACCGTATACCTTATTCGCAAGTTCGCTTAAAATTAAACGTCAACGTTTACTGGTAGACAAAGCGTGTAATGCGAAAATCAAATAAGCTTTATAAAAAAATTGCTTTAAATGCATTTATCAAATTTTCTTGCACGAGCGAACCGTGTTGTAATGAAAATTATTGATTCAATTACTATGTTCAATATTTACAGTTTACTTTAGCACAAGTAGATTATTCGCTGACCTACTTTAAAACAGTAATAACAATTGGAATATTCGCATAGGGATGATTGAAAATTCTATCGAGTGTGCATTTGGCGTTATAAACGTCGCGTCGTACACATTTTAGCCTTTAGGTGAAAGGAAGTAAAATTCATTTCTCGTGTGCGGTCTTACTTGAAATCGCTAATGAAAAGCATTGAAAGAATCAAATGACAAAGGAATTGACGTATAAAGAAAATTAAAGGAGAAAGTCTCTTATAAGATGAGGGTAGGTACTGCCAAATGGTGTAAAAGAAATTAGTGCCAGCAAACAAACCATTTTTTGCCGTTAAGACGAAAAATATGAATTATTTTATACCGAGCTTTACTAAATACTTGCATGCCTAAATTGGGCGACTATAGAAGAGGGTAAGGGGCAGGTTGCATTTAGAAATGCAAAATAATTATTTTTAGGGGAGCCGGTATTCGCGTCAATCATGTTTCTACTTTGAAAGGACGCCCTAACTTAAAAATTCATAGAGTTATCGAATCTGCCTTTGAACGAAACAGAGATGGTTTTAGTTTTGAATTTACGTGTTTCATATTTATCTTAAAGTTCCAGTTTCGTGATAAAGTAACTTGGGGAGAAGTGCCGTTGTTCGTCACAGAAACCAAATGATTATAATATCTCATCTGTAAATAGGTACATATTTACTTTGGCGCAAGTAGATTATTCGCTGATCTACTGTGTTATATTGAGGATGTAAGATTAACCGTTTCGAAATTAGTCACAAGCACACAAATTTCTTTGTTTTCTAAGCAAGTATCTACTGATCAAACGCTTTTCGTTTACCTTAGTTTACTTTAGCCTTTAAATTGGGTGACATGTAGATCTTACCTTATTGCAATATTAGATGAACATACTGTCTCCTAAACACATTTGTTTATTTGTTACGACAAACTAAAGAGTTTTTCAATAAGGGCGGGTCGATGTTGAATTGGAATAAAACAAACTGTGTTTGAGGTATTATCGAAATTCTTTTTTAGCGGTGTCACGGATCCGAGTGGTCCAATTTTCAATGACTGTCGCCATAGATCATGCTTAATTTTAGCGATGGCATTGGTTATGTTGATTTGAAGGTTGACTTCGTCGATTGTGACCTGCAACTTCAAAAAAGTCTAGCGGCGTCAAATCTTGGTGGCCAATTCACGTCACGTCTGCGAGAGATAACCATACCCCCCAAATCGTTCATGCAGAATCTTCATCGTGGCGTCCGCTGTGTGACACGTAGCGTCATCCTGCTGGACGCGTCTACCTATCGTTTTTTCGGCAAAAATTGGTGTCCTCTTCCAAATTCTCCGAATCCCAGTCAGCGAAAAATGGCGAAGTAAATACCCCTACATATGCTTTCTTATATATCAAGTATGTAAGTATTCTTTAATAAAGTTATATAAACCGTATGTCACACAATTACGTATATTTTACATAATAGTATAGAAACTTAAGGATATTCTGTATACAGAAATTCATATAATATATACATAAGATAATTACATATCACTCATGAAATTCATGTGCTGTCATATTTACATGATTAGATTTATGTACGTTATATGTAAAATATTATATGTAATATTACTTATTTTTTATGTATGCCTTCTGTAAATATAATTAGAAATTATCATTATATTACATATATTGTATGGTCGAAAATAAAGTCCGTTTCTATTTGCGCCACATAAGTAATCGCACGCGCGTGTTTTCTATAACGCCAAAAATTGTAGTTCACGTACCTTTAATATTAGATCCGTATCGACTAAAATGTGTCTAATTTATATAGAAAATAAATAATATAAAATAAATTAAATCCTGGTCATTTTTAACATAAAGTTAAAGATAGGTATAATTATTGAATAAGACTTCACTCAACGGTATAATCAAACAAAATTTAAACTAATAACGCGAAACAGCGCAAAGTTACGAAGTACGAAATAAAAAGAAGGGATGTTACAGATTAGCGCAGTGGTACAATGTCGGATTTCAGAATTTGCAACGCCCACCCGCAAATGTTCGAATCCAGTTAAGGGACACTTCAAGCAAGTATATCATAATTAACTGTCGGCTTTCAGTTCAGGTAAAAACGGGTTCGTGCAAGAATTAAGTTAAATATAATTAAAAGTACAGTGGCACGTAAAATGTAGTTTTTCCATTTTTTGTATGGAACTGCTTAAATAATTTTTTACATTGATATAATAATTACATTATGCTCGAGTAGCTGCCATTTTGGTCATCGTAACGCTTTTACAACGAATATTTATTATGTAAATATTACATAAAATATACATAAAACGTATATAAATTCATGTAGAAGAATTTACATCTAATAGACATATATATTATTTTGAAAATTGCTGACATCCTGACATTAAATATCTCTTATTTTTCTTCCAGTTTTATATAAATCTAAAAAGCTCTTACATAATTTATATGTATTTTATATACATACATATAAATGTGTTTGCTGGGTCGCCACCAAACGTTGGAGAGTCCGCTTTGAAAAGCCGTAAATTGGACGCAATTCAAAAAATGGCAGCCAAAATACGGTTTTTTGGGTGAAGTGAAGCTGTATATATTATGTATATATTATATCCCGCTCCATCTGCAGTTCCTGCTCCGGCTCCCGCCCTCGCTCCGACTTCCGCTCCGGCTCACACTCCCATTCCGGTTCTCGCTCCCCCTCCGGTCCGGCTCCTGCTCCGATCCGACTCCCGCTCTGGATTTCGCTTCTGATCCGATCCGACTCCTGCTCCCGTTCCGGCTCGCGCTCCCGAACTGGCTCCCGCCCCGCTCCGGCTCCTGCTCCGATCCGACTCCCGGTATGGCTCTCGCTCAGCTCCGACTCCCATTCCGCTCCATTTCCGGCTCTTGTTCCGCTCCGGCTTCCGCTTCGCTTTGCAAATTTAATGCTCTATAATTTCCTTTCTGAAAATTTTTCTGAAAAGGATTGTAGGATTTTCGTCAATTTCTAAATTCGGATTTATAGCGACTTTAAAATCTCCACAGAATCGAACAATTCGATTAGGTTTTAATACTGGGACTATTGGTGTTGCTCACTCCGCCGACGATAATCTTTTTCTACGAATGGACGTAATTTAAAAAATAATTCGTGTGGCCGTATTAATAGTACATAATGATGTAAGTACTTGCAAAACCAAAAACAGTAGATATAAAATTTTGTAAATGCACGTGGAACGTTACACATTCATCAGAATGTTGTTTGCTGTTCGTTTTGTTGTTTTTAAAAGATACATCAACGTGAAATGTTGCAAATGCGATAGAACTGTCCATTCTAGTATTTTCAGCAAATAACACGTATTTGTTGTGTGAGTGCGATGAATCTCGTGAACAAACGTGAGAGAGCGGACAAAAAGTGGGACCGCGTTGTGCATATTGCAAACATTTTGGTCATGTAGTATGCGAATGTAGGAATCTACATAATACCAAATCGGATGACACCTCATCAAAATTGAGTGCCTCAAGGTCGTCTTTGACACCAAAATCTGAAATATCCGTAAAAAGTGAAGGTAAGGTAACACACCACGTCTAGTTTGCTACAGATGCGACACCCCTGATCATATACAGAGTAACTGCCCAAAGTGCACAAATATGTACAATTAAATTATAAGACACACCTCCAGTTATGAGTTTCAACATAATCAGTACGTCAGATAGAATTAAACAAGATTGTCCAATGTTGCTCATTCAAATACAAGACTTCAATGGATCTGCATGTCTTGATACAGGGTCGAAAACGAGATTACCGGAGTGTTTAGTTAAACATAAACGTTTAGAATTAATATCCTTGAATTAGTTGATTAGGAAATGTAGCTTAACGTTAACCACTGCAACTTTGACGAAATAAACTTAACTTTTAATTAAATCTCATATCACGTAATTTCGTAATTACTATGAGGTATACTTATATTAATTTTATAGTAGGATAATTTTTGTATAATATGCTTTTGGATACACATAAATTAAGGGGAAATATGATAATCGTTATTTCACATAGAAAAAATGCTTCTGGATTCCATTAACGTGTGTATTGATCGATGAAAAGGAAGCATTAAATTTTAATATCTGTTACGAAAACGACTTCAAGAAGGAGCTTTCATTTTCTGAATTGTGGTTTGAGGTTCCTTTATAAAATGTGAAAAGTTGGACGAGGCTTTTCAATTCTATTTTTAACATTATTTAAAAGCTCGCATTATGAAATATTCGAAGAATAGGCATTAATTAATGGTACAGGGTGCTCTATTACTTAAAAATAAAATACAACCGATTGGCCAATACTGAAATGGTTTTGATTATTAGAAAAGTTTACTTTGAAATAAAGTTATGTAATATATAGACAGACAGAAAAACGCTCGCTTGGCATAAATTTATGAATGCAGTTAATAAAAAGTTTGGTATTGATTTCATTATTTATTTTATATGATTATTTTCGATAAAAGTTATTACACGGCATCTACGAGATCTTGAGAATTATTCTTTTCAACAAAATTAATCGTGAACTGAATCACATGAAAACCGATATCATCGTGTTCATTTAATACTAAAAAAAATTACAAAGATGTTCAATTTTATTTTGGCTTACGAATTTCAATTTTCTTTTTTTCGGATAGGCCTCGGGGTTTAGCAAACGTAAGCTACATATAACGGGATGTGTTCATTGTTAGATTAAAATTTATGTATGGTTTGGTTTTTTCAATCTTGTTATCCGTCGTTGGAAATTATTTCTCTTTCTCACAAATCGCATCTTCAATTCATTTTGACATCAGCACATATGCCAACACAGTTTCTGTACCGTTACTATTTCAAAAATAATCTATTAAGAGATTTTATATTTTCGTAATTTTGTTTGTTTAAATAAAAACATTTCACACGGCTTTGTTTAATATCATGAAGGAAAATGGAAGAGAAAATAAATATATTAAAGGATAAAAAAAATATTTTGATTTAAAAACACTATATCCTTCCCTCCCACGTTACCTCTCCTTTCCTTTCGCATTTTTCAAACTTATGCTACGAAATGCATTGTTTTTGTGTGATAGCATTTTATTTGTTATCATTGTCTATGCAAATTATGTCCTTTTGCAATAATAAACCCCAGTTCCTTTATGATTGTCTCCTAGGATAAGACATTGCACTCGAGAATCAGAATATGGTGAGCACTTATCTTTTTTTAGAATTTCCTTTAACCTTATGGTAGTTTTAGCTATTTTTCTTCAGTAACTCTTAAAGATTTTTTTTTATGTTAGCATTATAAACGGCCTCTATTGATAACCAGAAATCGTTCATATCATAGAAACAACGACGTCATCTTTACATGCTCTGACATATACGGTATTTACACACGACACATAGCAACAATCGTATCCAACGAAACGATATCGTTATCATATCAAACATTCATGCAAGTAGTCAAATAAAATTTTTCACATGTATGATGCTAGCATAAAAAAATAGCGTATACAACTCGTTATAATCTTGGTGTTCATTGCACTCGGGAAATTTAGCGTGACTCGCTCGCTGCACTCGCTCGTACGTTAAACATTCTCTCGTGCACTAAACACCAAGATTATAAGCTTGTTGTATAATATACTATTAGAATACACTGCGATTTTCAACATTGTCCAGCGTACTTTAAAATAACTTGTTCATTAATGAGCGGGAGCTGTCCTACCTTTTTTTTTAATTGGGCTGAAAGGGTTTAAAACCATTACTATCTGACCAAGATGGTCTTCCCGTCGTTTACGAAAATATTCTCGTGGTTTGTTGCGATGAGGACTTTCCAACGTTATCATCCATGTGGTTCGCAAAGAACGACTTTTGTTACCCTATCATACGCAAACCGTACAGAAAACTCTTACCAGTTGATATTGATACGCGATTGGCTGGTTTACTAAGTAGTTCATGAAAGAAGTGCTGAAGACATTAATTTTTACAACAATGCGTAGTGGGATTTACAAGCAAGGCTACGTTGAGTGGCCGGTCGTTGTGTAGTGGATGTACTCGTATAGCACTAAACTACCCCAGACGATCGCGGGTTCAAATCCCTATCGGATGGTGTAAAATACATCCGGACATGGATGTTTGTAAGCGTTAGGGCTAATAACCATTACAGTTTATGTCCATTCATGGCGCGAATTTAAAAAAAAGAAAGCTGTGTTGTCAGACATAGTCATATCTATTGCGAGTTCTGAATTGTTGTGTCCGTAAGAAGAATCTTACTCAAGCTACATCGTAGATCCTGGTCCTGGTATTTACTCTTGCTTCTATATTATTTGTGGCCAAAGGGCTAGTTGCTTCTGCTTATTTCGCAAAGATAGCTCGGGTCGGAGATCCACGCGGTCACGTGGCGAATACAGTGCAGAGTTCACAATGAGTATTTTTTACAATTATGTAATAATAACTTTATTTGATACGTCACACTGGCGCTGAAACCAATTACAGCTACTGGATTTCTCCGTTCTCTACGAAGGCGGGTTTAGATAGAGGACTCGGTTAAAGCTGTAATCAAATCTTTAATAATTTCAATAACGCATGCTCTTTTGTGAGTATTCGCCTGAATCCTCCTTTTTTGCTGTAATCGCACAGGTCGGTTCGGGTTCCCTAAGTGGTCTCTCGCTTGCAACCCTCGCAAGCTTGTCAGCAACCTGGTTGCCTGCGATTCCTGCGTGCCCACGTGTGACACTTGCCTAGTGCATTTAGCATTTGTATGCATTCAAGCACTAGCCCTAAATTTATCACACATTAATTTACTATTGCAATCGCTGCTTTGCTGTCTGTAACTATAATGATTTTCCTTTTGGAAATCTTCAGGATCACATATTGCATATACCTCGACTTGGAACACCGTCGTTTTTTATCCCAGGCTTACAGAGATTCTGCAGCTGTTTCCATTGCGCCGGTACACTCCAGAAGAGTGTAAGAGTCGTCTGTTGCGCATGGTTAACCAGTTTGAAGTGGATGATGTATGTGATACGGACTCTCTGCGGATTAATGCCGTACATAAATCTTAAACACGCATTTTGAAGTTTTTGTATACGTCGATACTGTCCAAACAAGCCATGAATATTTCACAGAGTAGCTGTTTGAGTGTCCTGTTTAAGACATCTTTGTTGTTGTACAACATGCGAAGTTTTACAAAGGCATTGCGTGTTAATTTGGAAACATGATCCTCAACTTTAAGAGTGTTGTCGACTAATAGGCGTAGGTTTTTTGCACAGCGTACAACAAGCATTCATTAATTATTATTTATTTAGAGTTTAATGTCGTTGACTAGTGACTACTAGATCCCGCGTTTTATGTTTACCGAAAAGCACACAAGCAAACTTAGAAGTGTTAATTTTGAGGCAGTGTTTTTTGAGATGTTCTTAAGTTTTTAAGGTCCTTATTTACCTTTGTCAGCGCTAGTTTTAATTGATGAAGTGCTAAGAAAAAGTACAGTTGTCTATCGTCAACTTATAAATGGTGCTGTGAACTGAATGGTTCAAGAGTAAAGAAGTTACTCGTATAAATTGAGTACAAATACTGGTCCTAGTATCGACCCTTGCGGTACTCCGTACTGCGATTCACATTTTCTGAATTCAATTTCTTTGCGTAAATCTGCATAACGTTTATTTCTAAAATTGTTCAAACGTTCAAATAATCGTAAAAATAAATTAATTGAAACTCAAGTTTATATTGAGAAGTTTAGTATGAAAGAAGTCTTTCAAGCTGTATTCTATGTATGTATAAAGGTTTCACTGAATGAAATTTGAACACGAACCATTCATAACGGAAGAGAAACATAAACGATTCAATGTAGACGAATAATATTAGCAATGGCGACAGAATAAAAAGTTGGACATCATACTATCCGATATCGATGTTTTATATTGGCACCTTTATATTTTCAGTTTCCCTCAGGATTAATATTTTATCGCCTTCAGTACAATAAACGCACTAAAATGCGTACTTCCAACAATTTTCGTTGACAGAAACTAAGATTTCTCTTCACTTTCATATTATATTTATTGAAACTTTTCTTTTGTTTATAGATGCCTTGTAATTTTTGTTTTCATCTGTTCGTTGCCTGTTTTTATAGAATGTAGCAGTTACTTTGGCGAACATTTTGTATTTTATCTAAATGGGATTTGAAATATAACATTTTTTGCACAAACTTAATATAAAAAGTTTTTTAATTAACGCACAACGAATAATCTTTATAGAAACAAACGTGACGAAAACTTACAAACTTTTGACATTAAAATGGATTGATAATGTCAGCGTTCTCTGATGAAAATAGTTTCTAACTTATTAAACGTAATTAATGTCTTTTTGGAATTCAAAGTGAATAATTTGATTTTTAAGACTCCTATAAACTTTATCGCCTTTTTCTAATCATATTCCCAGAGAGACATACAAAGCTCATTTTTATGCACATTCTCAATTTTTTTCGCGAAGAAAAATTAAGAAATTATACTTAAAAATTCCTCGAAATCTATAACACTCACTTTGCGCAGCACTGTCAAGCTGATCACCCGTCTTTTAACGTTAAATGACATGGAGTAATTGCTTAAATGAATTTTAGAACTTTTACCTTAAATTATTTTATTAATCATGTAAACCTGGCAGTTGTGTGATAAAATAATTTAATTATACAAATGGAGTAGTTCACCAGAGGTGAGAACAACTTTACTTGCTTTCCATAACAGATAATTACAAATTACAATGTTTGTTTGCATAAAGTCAGTATAGGCTTAAACATATGTTCCGTTATTGAAGAATTGTAACAAAGGTTAGTTTATTTTTGTCCCGCCCATGAAATGTATCCCCATAAGAACAAAAACAAATTTCTAATACCTTGTCACTGCCCAGTCAATTCTTTGTACCGTAACCCCACAAAATTGTACCTATTCAAACCAATAAGGTATCTTTTCTATGAGAACTTTATTGACTTATTTGTCATTATTATTTGTAACCACTGAATTGGTCTTACAGGAAACAAAGGGAGACACAGCTAAAGTGTAATATTCAAACGAGTAATTAATACCTAGTAATATATTCGTGGTAGATTTCTCCACAAATGAATAATTTATAGGAATATTTACAAAATGGCATTGTTTGCTTGAAGGAAATTACCCGCTTTTTACACAGATCTCAGTGTTAATTACAACCGAATCGATGGATGCACTTAGTAGTTAATCCTTTTACCGAAACTGTCAGTCTTGTTACCCAAAGAATATCGATTTAGTTAAATACTGTCGACGCGCTACACTTGCTTCCTAAATTGTAGAAAATGGGATGGATTTTTCACAGATGTGTCGCCAGGAAAATTCACATTAGCGTGAAACCTTCCAATACGAATAACTGTAATTTGTTAAAATTGTATCACATCACAATGCAATAACGATGTGAATGTTATGAATTTATGAAATGACATCATTGAAGATGTAACTACCGGAAAGGGACAAATTTCTAAAAGTAGAATAAACTCACCAGGAGGTTGGTGAAGTCAACGACCTCTAATATAATGCAAAACGTATGTATTGTAAGCAAAGTAATTGGTATACTCACGTGCTAAATGTGTTGATGGAAATGCTTTATCATCTTTTCATAATAAGTAAATCAATTTAATGCGGAAACTTGGAAAATAATAACAAAAGGGTGCGCGAATTATGCGTCTAGTTATTAATCAAAAGCCTTTGATTTGAATTAACAGCAGCACTAAAAATTAAAAATTTTCCAAAGCTCTTTATCAGCGTGATAATGTTTCAGTTATTATTAAAATATAGATAATTTAAAAAATCTTGTATATCTTTAGAAATTGTGTTGAATCGCAGACTAGGTAGCTTTCACGTACGTTTTGTACCCCATATGGCTCGTTAGAATCGCACGTGTTTTGTTTGCTTACGAAATGGAAGCGATTATATGGATTTCCACAAAAATTAAAAAGTTATAAACGATTTGTATGCACATGAAAATCTTTTCTTCATTTTTGACATTCATAATTCTAAAATCGTTCATATTGTTAATGCCTCGAAAAATGCAAACATTACATCATGTGCATATCTCAATATTAGCAATCACATGAGTAAAATCCACATTTTGACTTGCTATACTTATAAATGGCCCAAGCCAACTGCCTTAGTAGCTTATTTTATTTATATATTTATTTATTTATTTATATACATGTGTTTTTATTTTGTATTGCCACTAACCTGCATTTCCTCTTCTCGTCGTCGCAGCAGTCAGTATCAGTCCAGTAAGAATGGACCAAAAAAAGGCAAATAGGGGAACTAATTCATGTATTACCAATTTCTTCGGAAATGCGAAGGGGAAAGTCCCCTGAAGAACATAAAACAAATATGAAAGCTTAATAATAATAATAATAATAATAATAATAATAATCTAAACATAACGGAAGATACCGCACATCACTCAGAACCACATCACACACCTTCAACTAATATGATTCAAACACAAAATGAAACACAACACTCAATCCTCCCTTCACAAATTGAAACTCTGTTGCATACACAACATAACATTGTAGAAAGTCCATTACCAACAGACAACACTTCAACAACCATTCATGTGACACCTCTACCTTCACAAACTCAAACTATGTCCCATACACAACATAGCATTACAGAAAGTCCATTACAAACACATAATACGTCAATAACCACTCATGTGACACCTTTAACTCGTGCACATACACTCAAACGCAAACACACAATATCAGAACTCACAATTAGCACAAAACACGAACAACACATTACCCACTCGAGTGCAACCTATGCGCCGAGTTAAGCAACAAACATTTACACAATAAACATAATACTATTTCAAAACACATAATATATTATGTTTTTTTTTACAGCTACTTTAAATTTATTTTATATAGGTATATGTATTACTAGAACTAATCGTTACTTGATTTCGATCCGTGCGGTTAGTTATCCAGGCTTGGCCTGAGTATCGATAGGAACCGGAGTACAATAATAATAATAATAATAATCGAGCTAAACAACAAAAAACGCTTACACAATAACCATAACACTTTTTCAAAACATACATATTATGTTCATTTTTTCTTTTCTATAAAAAGTCACTAAGTCACGAATAAGTGACGCCAACGGAGAAGCCTAGGAATATAGGGTCTCTTTTTGTTATTGATGCGCGACGCTGCGTTCATGTTAATGCCTTCGCGGAAAGAGGGTCGACGGGACGTGGCTTTTACAAATTGGGATCAAATACACCGAGGCTTCTCAAACAAATACATTATCTAAAATGTGATCAGCGTTGGTTTTATCAACGTCATTTAATTTAATGAACATAATATGTGTATAGTATTTAGTATGTTCACTTTTTAACAGCAACTTCAAATTTATATTGTATAGATATATATGTATTAGTAGGACTAATCGTTACTTGATTTCGATCCGTGCGATTAGTTAACCAGGCCTGAGTATCGATAACAATCGAAGTACATAATAATAATAATAATGAATAAATTAAAATAAAATCCATTACCAACACACAACACTTCATCGACCACTCGTGTGACCCCTCTAACTTCACAAACTCAAGCTATGTTGCATACACAACAGAAAGTCCATTACAAACACATAACACGTCAATAACCACTCATGTGACACCTTTAACTCGTTCACATACACTCAAACGCAAACACACAATATCAGAACTCACAATTAGCACAAAACACAAACAACACATTACCCACTCGAGTGCAATCTATGCGCCGTGTTAAACAACAAATATTTACACAATAAACATAATACTATTTCAAAACACATGTTTTTTTACAGCTACTTCAAATTTATTTTGTAAAATATATATTACAAGGAGTAACCGTTACTTGATTCGGATCCGTGCGGTTAGTTAACCAGGCTTGGCCTGAGTATCGATAAGAACCGAAGTATATACAGGGTGATTCATTAAGAATGTCCAATCTCTGAACTGTAGATTCCAGACCTCGAAATATGATGATTCTGCCCAACATGCCTTATACAAATATTGATAGTTTCCGAGATACCGGGTGTTTAAAGTTTAAATATGAATTTTGATTTTCGCAATAACTTTCTATTTTTTCACAATTTCTTTTTGAAAATTGGCAGTTTTACCTTTTTTTGCATGAGGATTGCCAATTTGGACTCTAATTTAGCATTGCTAATAGAGGGCGCTAGTTATACTTGGTTGTGTTTAGTAAATCTAAGCAAAAATTTTTTTCGGCTGAACTATTAGCAAACTAATAATAAAATATGGAAAAGCGTTAGATTCTACAAAAAAAAGTTACTCTTGTTTGATTCGTGTAACTCGATCAGTTATCGAGTTATTTGCTTCTAAACAGTTCAATAAATTTTAATTTAAAAAAAAAATTTATTCTCTAAATGTGTAACAACAATAAACTATTATTTATGATCCGTTTTCGCAAAGATCTCTTCATATCAAATAACCCTTGTCTATTATTTTTAATCACATTAATTAATTGTTATTGCGAAAATCAAAATTCATATTTAAACTTTAAACACCCGATATCTCGGAAACTAGCAATATTTGTATAAGGCATGTTGGGCAGAATCATCATATTTTGAGGTCTGGAATCTACAATTCAGAGATTGGACATTCTTAATGAATCACCCTGTATAAATATAAATAATAAAAATAATATTTATTTGTGGTAATTATACAAATTTGTATTTACACTTGTCAACAGGAATAAAAATATCACATATTAAAAATTGTGTCTCAAAATTAATTATCGACAAGTTTAAAAAAATCAGGAGAACATTTATAATAGTCGTCATAGTTATAAAACGCCTGATAAAGTAAAATCTTTTTGATGGTTTTCCTAAATTGGTTTAACGGTAATGGCCTTATCGCTGATGGTAAACGTGATTGATACTGAGGTCCATTTTTTGATTTTGTTAATCTACAATATCTACACGAATGTTATTGCTACTTCTTGTATTGTAATGATGTAGGTCAAACCGACATGTAAATTTTGAAATATTTGTCCTATCGCTACACAAACTTTCCAAAATAAAAATACTGGGCAACGTTAGGGTGTTATGGTCTATAAACGCTGCTTTTTTGTTTCCAAGTGCCGCAATAACACGAACTGCTCTTCTATATATCTTAAATACATCCCGCCAATGCAATGTAACGAATGACGCCAAATAACCATAGCACAGGGTATATTAAAGGAGGTATTAAAGAAAAATAGGCACTTTTTACTGTATTTACAGTATCGGAGAGATGTCTCAGAAGAAAAAGAGATTTTTCTACAAACGTCAAAAATTGACAAGGTTTGCGCATTGATAACAATACGCGAAGTGACCCTTTTTTTCACTTTCCTACGTTACCATGACACCGTGCGTGCAAAACTTACTTCGCGCATTGCAACCCGTGCACGAAATACTTTGGTGATTTCGGCTATTTTTTTTCAGTTCTCGATCACCAAAGTGGCATTTCGCGCACTAGATACAAAAATAACTAATTATTTATTTTCTGAGACAACATAGTACAATGTTTAATAAAAGTTAAGCGTGAATCAAAGATACCCCCGGATACGTTATGTTATTTTTGCCAATGGTTGATTCTCTTCTTTTTAATGTCAAATCCATCGTTTCGGTCTTGTTACAGTTTAATTGAAGTTAAAACTTTGATTCTATACATAATTATGAAAAATGCACCGGTTTTGAGTTTTTAACCCTCCAAAGTTGAAGATTTCCAAAAAAAACTCTTTCCGGTTCACGTTTTCCATTGAATTTCTTCCTCGAACTCTTCCCTATTAAAGATGGGGATAGGAACATGTAATACCAAAATATGCCCATTTTGATTCTCTATCAAATGCAATAGTAAGAAAATGGTCATTTCATTTAAAAAAACTGAGTTTTCAGTCTTTGAATTTTCTAAAATTTGGAGCCTCATAGGTGACGTCGTACGCAACATAACAATTTTTTAAGTACACCAAAAGAAAGCCCTTTTCTTCTTCTATGTGCTGGTGAAAACTCGGTTGCCATAGCTACAACCGTTTTCAAGTAATGAATTCTTAAAGTACCGTTAGGAAAAATTAAAGAAAGTAAAGAAAGCAATAAAAGAGTAAGATAAACCTTTCATTTAACTAAGGATTTAAATTCTTGCCTATTTAACTGTGAAAAACAGTGTATCATAATACCAGCATGCAATATCTAAACATTATTTACTGTTAATTTTGTTTTTATTTATTTTCTTTTGTTCGCATCATTGTTATGAAGAAGTTGCATATTGGCAATCAGGGGCTCCACCACACGACAAAAACGGGTATAACCAAGAGACAAAGAGACCTGCTCAGTGCTCAGGCGGGGGATTATAATGTCTTGGACCCCAACGTGCCACATGCCCCTCCGCCAAAGTGGTTCAGCTGCGCGGCTCGTACAGAGGCCTGCGTAGCTGCCCCCGAGTTACGTGGTTATGGACCGAGACCACGGGAAAAGCTACCTGGTGCTTATAGATGAATTTTAGTGAATGTAATTTAAACAAGTTTTGAATATTTAAAATCCGGAATTCAGTTTTATACACCAAATTTAATGGTTCTAGCACAGTCTGTCCACAGTGGCCCCATCCCACAATCGTATACTCTACCACCGACCTCACCAGCGCCAAGAACACCATTCTCACCTGCTCCGCAGATGCAGTAGATTGTCTTCCTGAGTCTGCAGAACAAGTACGAGATATGGCAGTCCCACCGCAGGTTTCGGTCTACCATTATACCTAAGTATTTGACGCTATTAACAAAATGAATCGGATCACAAAAACAAACTGTCCAGAACAATCCCATTCGTGAATTAACAGACGAAAAGTTTCTGCGGGCTGTCCCACTGCTGTTAAGGAAAACGGAAGTGCCACCGTTTTACTAACATTACATACATATAAAGAAGGCTTTAGCTGAGATTTGCACATTCAAGGAAGGAACAGATCACAATAGTCGGAGCAACTTCGCTTATGAAAAAATATGAAATCATCATTTGGAATAGGTGTCTAAGAGTGAATACCACTAGTAAATTATGAAATTGGTGGTGTGTGAACTATTTAAAGGCTCTGCTCTACTCAGTAAGATCATTGGAAAATTTTTTCGAAAATTTCTGAGAAGAATTTAAAGAAGTGGAATTATCAATGCCATCATTCCATACAGAAGCTGGAGAAGCTCGTAGGGCACAGAAAAGAAAAATGTTCTTCAATGAAAGCAAACATTAAATCTTAAATCAGTGATTAATTTCCCAGGAAAGAAAATCATTTTATGCCACATACCAAAATGACATTGTTACTTCTAATTTTCACGTTGAATTGAATCAATTTTTACTGCTCTTTCAACAAAATATTAAATTATATGTTTTTTCCCCAGTGCAGAGATGATTTTAAAACGTGTTGAACAACATGGCATTACTATACATGGAACGAGAAATGTTGTATAACACCATCACCACCACCACCACCACCAAAGTAAGTTTGTCAAAGAGAAATAAAGACACAAATTTCTATAGAAAAGGTGTTTTAATTTTTCTGGAAAAATACTTGTATTACTGGTTCAAACTACTTCGAAAAAGTGTAGTACTGAAATCTTTCCGAAAAAGTCAAGTTCCAATACTATTTTTTTGAGTCTTTGGTGTAAAGCCCTCGAAATATGTATTTTGTAAACGTTGATAACTTTGTCAAAGGCAGAGGCAAATGTTTGTTAATTTTTCCTCTCAGTATGTTGAGTATTACATGCTTACTTCTAACTACGTGCCTTTTCTTATCAAAAAGTGGTACCACTATAATAGCAATAAGCGCTTCGGAAAGAAATTCCAGTTGTGATAAAATGTCAGAATGCCCGTACCTTACGTTTTTGCTGTAATGAAACGTCTTCAGGGTTAATGGAAGTGATCTGTAGAAGTTATCAAGGCGGTGTTAATTGCGTAAACGCTAAAAAGTTTGTTCACTAGAGAGACCATTAATTACTTGACTTTCGTTAAATATTACATTATCATTATACACGTTACATTCCAATTGCCAATTCTTTCAAACAAATATCTAATTATCTGGCCTGATATAATCATAAAAAATCTACTCATTGTAAAAAGAAAGCAGTAAACACGAGTTCTAATTAAAAAGTACGATCGAAAAACAGATTATATGACGTTGATTTGTCCGTTCTGTTACGCTTAGATTAAGGTCCCAGATCCCAGATGGCAAAAGTGAAATAAAATGTCTCCATTAATTTTTATGTCTGCATAAAAGGATTCCTTTATTTAATTATAACGTTGATCTGAGTTTTATTGTTAAATACATTTCATGTAACTAACTTTTCTTGTATTGTTAATTATGACTGAGCGTTCTTATCTTTGTTTCCATAGTTTTTTTTAAAGAACACAATTATTATCCTCTAATTAACTACTACCGAAGTATAAAATTGAATTCCTGCTCTCTTGTTTGACAAAAATCGGTTTCTAATTATATTTTACATTACATTAGATTTAAAACGACTGCAACTTTTCTATTAATCAGTAAGGAAAATTTTTTGTAAAGGGATTTGTTTCGTAATTAAAAACTTTCTAGTACGTCAGTATTATGAAATCGACTTGCACACTTCCATTACTTACTTCTAAAATGATTTGAAGTGGAATTGTTGCCTGGTGGTATTATAAATAATGAAATTATCCTTAAATACGTGCTAAACTTTGAAGTGGTATAGAGATATACATAAAAAGTATTCTGTTCATTAGGAAGAAATGAAAACGTTATACGAAAAATGGACGTTACAAATATACAAATTAGTACATCAGGTGTCGTCTTAATTGTTTTTACTAACTATTGATCCCGAAGGTTGGTGACCGGGGGGCATTCTTTCACGGGCCACAAAACTCTCCCATGATCCCCGAAATTTTCGCACGGTTGTCAAAACAAAATATTCACACGAGATTCTTGCACGTACCACAAAATTCTCACAGTCCCATATATTTTTCCACGGTTGCCAAAATAATCACACAAAATTGTTCCTCGTACCACAAAATTATCCCACGCTCCCATACATTTTCCCACAAAATTCTTCCACTATCCCCGATATTTTTCCACCGTTGCCAAAATGATCACACGGGGTTCTTACACGAGTCACAATATTTTCTTACCTCCTCCAAAATTTTCCCACGATTGCCAAAATATACACATGGAATTCTCTGGATTCTGGATTACGGTGGGCGGGTGCTACATACCTGATTAGAGTTGTCCGAGATTGCATAACGTCACTCGAACCATCCAACAGGTGCACTGTCGTAATTACCTCAATTGTATAATCTAATTACTGCAATTTCAAACTTTAATTATACTAAGTAGAGGAGTTCCCAAACTCTAATTACCTCAATTACCGCAATATTGCAAACTCTAATTAGGACAATTAGTACAACTGAAAATGCTAATTTTACGTTTTTTAATTCAGGGGCTATTTCCGGGAATCGTGCTCAAATTAAATTGATTCTCGGTTGGATTAAAATTGCGATTTTCACCTTTAATGACCCCTCAATTAAAATTAATTATATCAATTACAAATACTAATTAGTTTCATTACAAATGCTTGTTTGGATTGCACCAGTGAAAATTTTTGGTGTTCTAAAAACAAAATGGCAAAATGGTTAATCAAGAATAGCTGTCTCATTCCTGCGCACTATTTGACTATTTCCGTCAAACTGTATGTGTGAAATATTTAAAGGGAATGTTCTAAAAACGTACTTTAATAAGACTCGTTCCACATCGCCCAAGGGGCAGAGTAATGGTGCCCTTTTTTTATAGTGGTGCCCCCTGCAGGCCTAATCCAAACTTAACATATGCGGCAATGTTTTGTGTAGTGGGCAAAATACCTCTTTTTTTCCAGGCTTGGAAAGTACATCGAAATTACAAGTGAGCGCAATTCTACGTTCGGTCCCGGCAAAAGTTTCTTGGACGTCTTTTATTGTGTCGAAATTCTGTAAAGATAACCGAGTCTGTATCGGAATACAACACACTCCACGATATAAATGAACACACTCCTACCGAGTATTTGTAGGCATTCATACAGTACAAGTCGCGGCATTGGGGTGACTACATTTTACTTATTTTCTTCTTTAACTGTACTGTCTATAGAAAAAGTATTATTAAGTAAATTTTTGTAATCCCAAGTCTCGTACAAATGGAAATCCAATGAATGTCAATTACGTAACTGTCACACGAATATTTTAATTATAACTTTGCTGTTTATTAACTGATTAATATCTAAATTAAAATAATAAATAAATAGCTACCTCGGTGGTCTTAAGGTTAGCGTGTTTATCATCCGGTAACGCGAGTGAACTCGGCCAAGGTAGCCTTTTTTTTTTAAAGCGGAGGAAAACTGAAACACGCTTTCTTCTTGGATAGGAAGTAAATCGCAGGTCCCGTGTCAATGTGATGTTCAGCACAATAAAAATCCCTGGTTGAGGGTGAAATTTCCTTAGTCAGGTAATTTTCTAGTAAGGGTAGTAGCAAAGGCCAGTCAAATTAGACAAAAAAAGGGGGTTTATGAAAAAGTGATGCTAACTTTACGGAACTTTTCAGGGTTGTTTGGAAAGTTAAGGAGAGCTTAAATCCAAGTTTGCGTATACCCAGACCCCGTGGGATTTTTTAATACTCGTGCTAATTCCATCGAAAATTTATTACGATGGCATTAAAAAGAAGAGAAGAGTACCTATTATTGTTGCTATAAATTTTTTTTTCAGAGAAACATAAGTATTTAATTTTTCTATGTCGTTTTTCTGTTTTTTTTTTAATTATTGGCTTAAATTTCTAATCTATTATTCAATAAAGTGTGTACAACGCAAAACTGATCGACAGGAAGGTGAATTACGAATTAAGAAAATGATTAAATGAAGAAGAAAAGATCTATCGGTTCTTTAATTTCAGAAATTATATGGCGTGAATACGTTTCGCTGAATGTTCACTTAATAGCCAATATAAATTAGTTATCTACATTAAATGAAATCCTCGTGGCGTAAATGTATGTAAATAAATACAAATACACAATGAAAACGATTAGTTAATGGATGGACATGAAATATTATTAAATTTTACGGGGATGGAACATAATAATTGCACATAGCCTTTTATGTACTTAATATAAAATGAACAACATCGTTAAAGCTGTATATAAAAAAATAGCACCATACTACACATTTGAGCAAATAATCCGGATTAGTTCAGTAGTCATCGACACACGCTATTTAGTGTTCATCTGTTAAGAATAGGGTTTGAATCCCTGTTTCATCAGGTCTGTCTATGCGATTTGTTTATAGTCTCGGCAAACACATTGGTTGAAACGCCAACCAATAAAATTACGAACAGATATCCTGACACACGGCTTTATTATATTAGATATAATAAAACAGTCATGTCTGAAATATGTTAGGGAAGTCGTGTGGCAAGCACTGCTCTCCTTAGCCATCTATTATTATCCAGTAAATAATCCCCACGTATTCATTTTATAAAGGTTGAGTTGATTCCCAAGAAGAAAAGCGCTTAAGTTTTCTTGGCACGGATGGGAATCGAACCCATGCCATCCCCGTCCAAGTTTAGCGCTCTAATCACTAGGCTACCAACCTCTTTTATATTATTTACCGTGTTTCGGATTAAGCCCAATGCAATGGTTTAAGGGCGGAGATTGCTAATTGTCCATCTTCTTTTAACTCAAGGATAGTTCGGTTTCGTCTTTCACTCTCTCACTAGAGAACGCTTAGCAATCTCCACCTTCTAAACCTTAATCCGAAACGAACAAGTTAAAAGTAACTTCATCTGTAGAGACATGAATTTCATTGAGTTAATCATTTGTTATGACAGAGTTCATTATTGTGTTAATTGCATTATTGTGGATCAATCAGTTTGTATACCACTGGACCTATAAATAATACTGCTTAACCTACGGTTAAAATCAAGCAATGGTTCGAGTCTATTCGGTTACAGTGTATAAAATTGATTTAATCCACGGTTAAAGGTTGAATGCGTTATTAAAGTTAATTTAAATCGTGGCTTCAGTAATTTTACATAAGCGAGGTCGAAGGTTCATTAATTATGATATGAAAATCGTTCGAAAATGGATCAATCAACTTCAAAATGCCGTATGTCTGCGAGTGTCGTAACCATTTTAAATTTCCAATGTTTTAGTAACGTATCACGTGCAAAATATGAAATTTATTCATAGATGTTAAACTTTTAGATGCAAAATTAATTTGCGTCTACGCATAACACAATGGCAATAATTGTTTTGTATATACAATCCTCACGGACCACATAATGGTATAAGAGTAGGTACTTCTCAAATTTCTGTACAGCATATTGTCAACCGGGTGAAACAGACTTAAAATTAATTTGTTATACAAAACTTTCCTAGTGAATATTTAATGTTTTGCGAAATTACTTTAAGAGAAGAACTTGGGCATTATAATCGGTAATTGCTTTCAAGCTTAAAGTTTGCGTAAATAATTATGCATGCGGGCACATCTGTCTTTGATGAGGGTCGTCAAGACGTAGATTTGGGTTTATTGAAAATGTTCTAATGTAAGAGAATATTGACGATCATCAATATCTCTTTTCAATTTTATTCCTTCATTTTAGTAGAGGTTCTTTAATATTTAACGTACATCAAAGCAAATTTTTTAAAAGCATAAAATACAAAGAATTTATTTTCTTTCTTAAATTCGAAACTATTGAATTGAACGTCTAAAACTACAAAAGACATTGCGAATTGCTTGCCTGAAATATTACATTACCTACAGTCAAGGTGAAGTCGTAAAATGAATTTTATTGATACTGCTAAAAGGAAACCCTGATTTATTGTTATTGCTTCTTCTATACGTTTAATACTGTTTAATCTGGATACTAACGCCAATATTTATGTAAAGGTTTAATTATAAATAATATTGGCATGTGTAGCATTTGTATATAGGTCAATGATTTAAACTAATCGACGCTGTCAACCTTTATTAGCTTTGAAAAAGCTAATCAACTATTAGCATTGCTTCAGCGATCGATTTTTATTTCAAACGACATCTCTTTTGTTTACGTAGTAATATATTTTTGGCATCAATTCGCAAAATTTAATTGACATTAAAAGTTTTATATTCGCTCATTTGCTTAACAAATCCGTGTAAATTACACACTTATTTTAATTAAGCCATTAAATTAAGTTTGTATTTAATGTAGTCGAGAAGAATAAGAAAAATTCATCAACTTTGAAATTACTAATTAACAATTTATAGCTATTAGGACTACGATAAAGCGCTGAAACATACAGGGTGATCTACCGACAAGTCTAGATTTTGTCAGAACTAGCATATTACCACAGAATAAAAGACGATCAGAAGCGACTCTCTGCTAAATCCGTGTTGTCGATTTTCTTATCGCACGAACAACCGCTCCGCCTTCTGAGTGGGGAATTATAGCGAGCGCATTGATACCATTATAAATACCGGTCAGTGGGTCAGTACAGCGTATGTAGCGGTGTTCGGTGCGTTGCAAATTTTAAAAGGTATTCTGATTTTTAATAGACGTAATAAGCGTAAAACAATCAATTGGTGATTCATTAATTATTTATTAAAACAGATTTTAAATGGCACCAAATAAAGGTGGAGGACGGTGCGCTGCTCCTAACTGCAGTAACAACATGAAATCGGATAAAAATATTAGTTTGTTTGGATTTCCTAAGGATAACAAAAGGTAGTTACAAAATAAACTTTTTTCTACACCGGTTAAAATTAGGGATGGGTATCGAACAACAAAACATCGATTACTGAGAATCGATTACTATTTTTACTAATTAAACGATACTCGATACAAAAATTAATCAACGTATGTACGCTAACCGAGGTATAAAAGGATCGCATTTTAAAAATTTCAAGCTTATTAAGGTATTAAATTTGTAAAAGTGCGCATATATTATCAAAATATTAATAATTATATAAGTACCTGTATCTATTTGTAAATTACATGCTACTAAATACTGCTTTTTTCTGCATTATTGATTTTAAGTAGGCATATAACGGCGAATTAAAAATTAAGTCAACGTGAGAGTAGCATGTGGTAGTATGCCGGAGCGTTGACTGAACGATATTATTCGTTCAGTCCACGGCCGGAGTTACGGTTACCTTTACTTTGAACTCTTATTGCGAGAATTCTATCGGAATTAGTTTTACGGTGAACGGCCTATCAAATGCGAAAATGTATGGCAAATATTTTTCGTTTATGACATTTTTTTATACGATTTCAAATTTACATAATAATGCCAAAAACTACAAACCACTCCTCTTTTTACTAGCCTTGCTAATGCAACAGACAAGGAAGTTTTACTAAAATGGGCGTGGTTGCCCCGACGAGCCCGCCTTGCACCGGCAACATAACTTCAAAGGTGCCGACGGGGAGTGTCGCTTCTGATCGTCTTTTATTCTGTGATATTACTAAGACTCTTACTTGACTTTATGACATGAACAATGTAAAGAATTAGTACTCCACTTTCATTGTTTTTATAGTTTTAAATGTGTGTTTGCTGTCTTTCTCAGAAGGTACAACATCTCAGAGGCCGATATTCAAGCAGGTGGTTAATTCTCGAACCACATTCTTTTCACAGACGAAGTGACTTAGTCGCGACGAGACTTTTAATTCGCGAAATACAGGGTGTCCCAATATTCCGTGGACATAGAGCTACAGTAGGTTTGTGGGAACAAAAAAAGTCGAATGGGCTAAACTTACCTATATACTAAAGTACATCGTTAAGCCGTGAGAGGGCGTCAAAGTTGGAAGAATATTTTTGTTTTATTTTAATAAATCGGAAATTCTTTGATCGATTTTTTTAAAATTTGGTTTGGGCACATATCAATGAAGGAACTATGTTTTTAAGTGGATATCAATTTAACTGAATTCCGGGAAGGGTGAAAACTACCCCTACCGTTCGATACATTTAATGGTAACTTTTTTGTGGGTCGTAGGAGTGCTTTAATTTTTTGTAAAAAGGAAGATACATTTATTTTCTGTATTTTTCGTCTCTTACAAAAATGGCGTATCTCTTTTAGTTTTTGAGTGAATCACACAATAGTCACAATAAATGTTCAATACGACCACCACCTCTTCCACCCTGCATAAATTAATTCTACGCAGGAAACTGAAATTGATTCTTCTCAAGATGCTGTGAACTCTTTGCAAGACCAACGCCTGTTGAGAAGAGTCAATTTCAGTTTCCTGCGTACAATTAATTTATGCAGGGTCGAAGAGGTGGTGGTCGTATTGAACATTTATTGTGACTATTGTGTGATTCACTCAAAAACTAAAAGAGATACACCATTTTTGTAAGAGACGAAAAATGCAGAAAATTAATGTATCTTCCTTTTTACAAAAAATTTCAGTTTCCTGCGTACAATTACCTTATGCAGGGTCGAAGAGGTTGTGGTCGTATTGAACATTTATTGTGACTGTTGTGTGATTCACTCAAAAACTAAAAGAGATACGCCATTTTTGTAAGAGACGAAAAATACAGAAAATAAATGTATCTTCCTTTTTACAAAAAATTAAAGCACTCCTACCACCCACAAAAAAGTTACCATTAAATGTATCGAACGGTAGGGGTAGTTTTCACCCTTCCCGGAATTCAGTTAAATTGATATCCACTTAAAAACATAGTTCCTTCATTGATATGTGCCCAAACCAAATTTTAAAAAAATCGATCAAAGAATTTCCGATTTATTAAAATAAAACAAAAATATTCTTCCAACTTTGACGCCCTCTCACGGCTTAACGATGTACTTTAGTATATAGGTAAGTTTAGCCCATTCGACTTTTTTTGTTCCCACAAACCTACTGTAGCTCTATGTCCACGGAATATTGGGACACCCTGTATAATTACCGTTGTGACTACGAAAATCCTCACAGTCTCAATATAAAAAGTCGCCATGATAAATCTTCCGCAAACGTTTGGATGAGATTAATTGGTAATCATCTTATTGGATCATACTGCCAAATCGGCTTACTGGCGAAATCTACGAAACCATGTGCACTTGCACATTCTTCAACGAACTTCCGAACAAATGGACAGGAAGAGAAGCATTCGCACGATCTCCAAATTTAAATCCTTCGACTTCTTTCTGTGGGCTGCAATGAAGTCTCACATGTACGAAGAAGTGGTAGCTAGGATTATAGATGTTGTGGGAGTAATTAAAGGAATCGTGATATGATACATTGCCAGTTCGCATTTGTCAAAAAGTTTCTGGATATGTGTATACAGGAGAACAAAAAATACAATTAATTTAAATAATAATAAATTTAAAACAATTGAAATGATGACTTAAGACTTAACAGCTTGCCACAATCGGGAGCTAAGGGGATGGATAATCATCCCAAAAATACAAGGGAAAAGGCAACGCAAGCCTTTCAATGCAGGCTGTGGAACAAATATAACGACGCGATATAAGCCGAAAACTAGTTATCTTGTCTATTTAGAAATAATTAATACTTAAACATAATAAAGTTTCTCGTTTAATTGCTTATACGCTGTGTTCATTTGAAAAGGACCGACCTTTAATATTTCAGATATGCGCCGTGTTAGAAAAAAATGCCGAACTTTCAACTTGAGGGGGACTTTTTTGGCGCTAATGTCTTAACGTCAGATTCACCCCCCCCCCCCCCTACTGGAGATACCCCCTTAGGTATCAAGTTATACTTCATTTAACAGGTCTGGTCTATTTAATCATGTTTTGCCTTTGATACCAGCCTTCCATTGTTATTTAATTGTTGTTTAAAATGGAATCTCTAAAACTTTCAAAGGTCGAAGAGGTGCTATAGAGTGGCCACCTCGATCCCCACTATTAACACTACTCGATTTTGTTTTGGGAGGATATTTGAAATCTAAGGTCGACAAAACACAACCAACATCTCTTGATGATTTATGACAGCGCCATTAATCAAGTTTGCAGAGATATAAAAAAGACACATTCCAAGAAGTGCGACAGGAATGTGAAAATATTTATTTACTGTTGCCTGAATGTTAACGGTGGTCACTTTGAACACATGGTCGTGATTTATTGTTGGCAAGCGTGGAATTCGCTCTAACACTTTGGCACTTTTCAGGTCTTATTTGGCAGACCGTAAACAGGTTGTTGAAAATGATTACTTTATCAATAATAAAATTGGACGTTCTCAATCCATGGAAATTACAGTCAATTATGGAGTACCACAGGGTTTTATACTTGGGCCATTACTATTTGTAATTTTTTTGAATGGTCTTATACTACCCTACTACAATGTATGCCGATAACATTATTATGAATGTAATTGTGAATTCTGTTTCTGAATTTGCACTCAACACCGATTATACATGACTCACATTGCAAAATTGGTTTCCTGCAAACGGTTTAGTGCTGAATCTAAATAAATTCAATCTTATTTCATTTTTAAATAATACACAGCATGCAGAATTTGTGCGAAATTTTGCAAACAGTATGAAAATTAATAATGTTATGTCAACAAGGCTTTTAGGAGTTACAATCAATTTCAGTGGGTTGGTCAGATTGAATTAATTGCAAATAAATTAAATAAAGCACTTTTTTGTTTACGTAGATTAAAGCCAATCTGTAATTTTAAAACTTTATTGAATGTTTAACACGCTTATTTTGAATCCACATTTCGATATTGTTTAATTTTTTGGGGCCATACTTACCTCTCTTTGCTGAACATTATAAAAATTCAAAAAAGAGACCATTTTTCTTGAAACACAATATTATGATAGTTTACAATCTACTTATCTATGAATGCAGTCTATTTACATGTAGTAATGAAGGCAATTACCTTAACAACTCTGATTTCCACTCATAATACTAGAAATAATTAATATAGAAATGATTTAAGTAAAAGTGCAATAGATCTTACACATTTAATTCAGTTAAGCTGTATAATAAGCTGCCGCCGTCATTACGTGTTATTGAGGTAAAAAAAGAATACGGGGGCATCTGAAAAGTTTAAGAGATTCCATTTTAAACGACGATTAAATAACAATGGAAGGCTAAATCCATGGTGAAAGTCAGAGGCTGACAAAGGGGTAGAAATTGAATTAATAAAACAACTTAAAACCTCCCCTTCTTTTCCTAGCCTACATGTCGTTAAATTTGTATAACAACGTTAAAGATTTTATATCTACCTTTCAGGCCTTTTAGTAGTCAGTATGTTTAAGTTAATTAGTTCTCATCTGTAATGATGGGTCACTCTTAATTAAGGAAACATTTTTGCCCCTTCAGATTTTCATCCATTTGGATCTTGTATAATCATCGATTTTCTTATAATAAGCTTGAGAAGAGACCAATGGGCCTCGAAACATGTCGCTAATATTTTTGCATTGTTTCATTAAGTCAAATTTTAATTGTCGGTTTGTGCAAACCTAAGTTTAAGGTTAAATAACTAGGTGTTAATGCCCCCTACTGATTAACTCAGGTTTCTCCTACGTTAATGAAAAACGAGGCTGATACCGGTTATTCATTTCATTCATTATCGGCCAGTATTGCGAATTAATGGGGCTGGTTTTTCGGTACTTTGGTACTTTTATAAAAAAACAAAAAACATAACATTTCATCCCTCGCTTCATTAAATTTTGATTTCATTAAATATTCATTGTCTAAGGGGAGGTTTTAAGTTGTTTTATTAATTCAATGGAAGGCTGATATCATAGGCAAAAACATATGATTGAATACAGAGTTACCAGACCTTTTAAATGAGGTATGACTTGATACCTAGTCATTTGAAAAAAATTATGCATTTCCAGTAGGGAGGGGGTGAATCTGACGTTTATGACTTTAGCACCAAAAAGTGTCTTTCTTCAGTTAAAAATGGACGTGTTTCGGCATTTCTTTGTACCACGGCGCATTTCTGAAATATTGAGGGTGTGTCCTTTTCAAATGAACACAGTGTATATAAATCCTGATTTAAATTTTCGTCCAAAAAAACTGCAAGTCGTAATTTTAAGCAAACATTTACGTGTCGATGTAAGCGCCAGTTTTCTTTTCGGCAAACTTTCGCCCTCGAGACAAGATGAACGTATTTCCTATTATTACTTCACTGTAGGAACGCTCCGATATGCAATGAAGATAAAAACTATTTTGCATTATGCAGGGTGTGTCTTTTTCCCATTTACTGCATTGAACTTTAGTTTTTAAATCATTTTGAGATATTTCGAGTGGTCGTATCAGTTTCATTTATTTCAGTAACTACTACATTTAAAAATATCTTAACGTATTTAGTCAAAAATGAAACGTTCTAAAATCAATTTTCTTTGAACATTACGTTAGCGAATTACCTCTAATGGATCGCACTTCCCGTTAGAGCCAACCGAATGTAATATTAACACAGATTAATATTTAAGTATCGAAATAACCCACATCCCCCAACGCTCGCTTTCTAAATTCTGTACTACCTAGTTTTAAAAATGGACAAACAAAATGAGATACACTTGCACGTTAGTAAGCGAATTCATAATAGGGATGAATTTGCCATTTTTGTTGTCATGGAAACATCAACGTAAATAGAGAGACTGTAAATTCAATTTCCTCCCATTAATGTCATCATATCGGGTGACGTCACTTTGTAACCGGGTTATCGATAGTTTCAACGTGATTCTGTAACTGTTGTGAAAATCCGTATCGCTGACATACCTCAAGTTATATGTAGTAGTATGTAACACCTGAGGGTCAAGCAATATAAGCGAAACATCCTGATAAATGGGCAAATCCAAACTCTCGCAGATAAAAACTTCAATCAATCTTTTGATATGCGTTCTTTATGCACATAAGGGAAAATCGTGAATAGAGATATCGAATGATGAATCGTACCGTATTTTATGAAATGTGAAATTTCACATACATAAAAAAGACGAATGTAGAAAAAAAAACAATGAATATAGTAAATTTAATACAAACTTTTTAGATTAAATTGCCCTTTAGGACATTTTCATTGTCTATACTATATCATTTTAAGTAGGCAACAACGGGTAGATGTATGAATAAAATTAAAAAAGAGTGTGCTTATCTAAAAAAATGTTGTTCTATATATTTTTATGATGCACTTGTGTGGTTTTTAAGAGCGGACACTGCGTCAATATAATAAAAATTCGTTTTTCATTTCATACCTATTTTACTATGATTTTTCATTTATTTTACCACATTTTCTCATTACTATGAACTTGGGCTTTACTTTTGCATACATATGTACTTCTGATCAGTTTTTTGTCCACTAAAATAGTGTTTTAATCTTTTCGAAACAAAACACCATATTTCTTTCCACATAAAAGAAGGTTTTAAAGTACTTTTGATTGTCTGTGTGCTTTTAAAACTTTAGATGTAGTTATAATAAAATGTAAATGTTCAAACATTTTTATAGAAAGAAACTGTTACGTATCTAAAATAATGTATTGTCTGACAGTATTTCAGTCATGCGATTCTTAAAAAGAAAAATAGTCGGTAAGGGTAGACCTAGACAGTGCACTATTTACTATTAACAAGAAATGTACAACGTTATTCCTAAAAATCTTGAGTCTGAATGAATTTAAATGGCGACATTGTGTAGCGATTACGGTATTCCAATATTGACAATTGTACTGTAGTGTTCCAACCCCCAGGTCCTACGCTAACCTCCCACTATATCTATAAAATTCAAATCAGAGAGGCAATATTTAAAAATGGCCACTAAAACTAGACTTTCCCTCCAAAACTTCAAAAGAAACCCGCCTTAAATTTGAACAAACGCGGTAAAATTGAAACTACCCCAAACCCCACACAACCCTGGCACGTGTTCGCGATCAACTAGTAGGTCCCCCTATTGTTTAAAAGACATGAATACACTAACAGTGAATTGTAATCGGGAGGAAGGATCAAAACAAAAATCAAACATCAGAAATTCATTTATTTGACTTTCCCTTAGTTAATTAGCAAAACAAAGCCGAAAAGGAGAATGCACAGTTCAATGACGATTAACGAGAAGAAAGAACTGGCAAGAAAACTTCTCGTTTACACTATTAATTCAGTAAAGATCAATTAAATTACCAGACACCAGACACCAGACATTTGAAAAATATTATGAGATAACATAAAAATTTAATTAATTTCTTCACCTGTTTGAAACTCTGCACGGGAGAAATGATTAGTAGATACAAACATACCAGGTAGTCATTCTTGATAATTGCTAAAAATGGCAAACTTTTAAAATTAATGCATCAGGTGTCATCGACAATCCTACATCAAGCAAGCCACAAATAATTAGACGACTAATTCCAATGCAAGTAGATACAAGCTATTATACCGCAACCGCAACTGTAATCCATAATATGTATATTACTTACTCAAGTGAAGCAGCACTAAACATAATGCAGGAATACTACTTTATACTTTTGTACGTATACCAAATCCCTATTCAAGAAAATTAGACAATGTATATATTTTAGTGATAACGGTGTCAATTTCCGCAAAAACATAAACATTGTTATATTCTTGCATAAGCTGATGATGGCCACAATAATTTCTAAAAATCCATATAAATTCAATTTGTTTTGTTTTTTTAATTTATTATATCTATCGGTGATTATTTTAACTCGAAAAGTGATCAATTTCACCATAATTTAATTTAATTGTACATCATTAAATGATTCACATGAAGATGATTTTTCAAGTCGAAACTAGTCCCATTACACTTAACTTAAACTATGATTAAATCCTGTTTGTCAGTATCAGGCTTACTGGTCCGTATCAGAACCAGGGTGGGGGGGGGGGGGGGGCAGTGCCTATACGGTTTTATACAACTAGCAAAAACAATTCCAGGAAATTGTGATTATGATTTGCATATTATTAGAAACCGTCCGAAGAAATCAAATTATAAACCCATTCAAATTAGTTCTCTATGGATGAACAAGGTCATTGTTCCACTGGACAAGAACCTATAGGTACCATAAAGTGGAAAATATTATACAAATACCAATTAACATTAAATAAAAACAATCATATATTTAGGTCTACATTCACAGATTTCATATTTCACACCATTCCTGGACTTCTGACCACCCTCCCATCGTAATCCATTCCTGTTAATCAAATATGTGGTTTTTTGGCAATTTTGGTATTAATTTATACGCGCGTTGATGAAGGGCTCATATTTCTTGTATTTACATACGTTTAGGTACCATTTTATTGAGCTATTTACAAAACTACTTTAATATTAATTGCAACATTGAACACTTAAATTTAGTTAATTGAAGCACATGTTTTTATGAAATTGTGATGGAAAACGTCCACACACTAACAGGGTATACCACGGAACCCGTTCATTAGAAGTTTCTGGGGTCCCTTAAACTTATGAATTTGAAACTTTCAGGTTAAGGATAACCCATAGCCTTCTTTTGTTCTAAAATATTGTCGATGTTGTACAACTTCCGGAAAGACCGGAAATCGCCATTCATCTTCTTATTTTAAATGGAGCACCCTGTATATTATTGCATTTTTGGATTATACAATCGATTCTGCGTTAATCTGTATTACATTATCCTATACCTATCTTCAACTGTTTTTGAGATATTATGATTTTTTTGAAAAATTTGCGCTTTGCGGAGGGATGTTTAATAGCCCACCTTTTGCTCTTCTTTGAACGCAAAACGTTCATACTATACAAACACGAAGTAAAACCATAAGGGTTCACAAAATGTATTTGCAAACCTATCACAGATTATACAGGGCGTTCAAAATTAGTGGCAAAGTTAAAAAACTTCAAACACCAAAAAGTCATTTTTTTCAAATGGAACACCCCGTATATTTTTACATATTTGGAAGGCGATTTAATTTACGCATCGATAAACTATAGGTATCCCTATACCTATCTTTAGCGGTTTTGTAGTTATTAACACTTTTTATCTAATATTGATTAAAACTGCACTTATAACCTATGCACATTTGAAAGTAGGCTGTGAGTATGACAACAGGAAAAACGATTACTTTTACAAAACGAATTTAATGATCTTATTTATACAACAAACAAATAAAAAGGACTATAAAATGGATATAGAATAAATTCAAAATATCAGTATTGGAATATGCGTTAACTGCTTCCATTTTATAAAATTGTTTACTGTTTACCACCTGTTTGCTTTAATGAGCATGACATCCAGATAAACATTCGTTTGTCTAATCATACTAATAATAATAATAATAGTAATAATACTTACTTCACTTACTTGATTCCGATCCGTGCAGTTAGTTAACCAGGCTTGGCCTAAGTATCGATAAAAACCGAAGTATAATAATAATACCTTTTATTGAGAGCAAACTATTAAATTACATAAGATTGTTCAAAATACGTTAAACTGCACACTTGTTCTCAAAAGGAGTGAGTTCAGGTGTCTACAAAAAAAGTAGAGACCTGTTCTTCCACTCAACCCTCATTACCATATTTTATTTTCGCATACTCACAGCCTACTTTCAAATGTGCATAAGTTTTGTTTTAAGTGCAGTTTCAATCAATATTTGATAAAAAGTGTTAATAACTACAAAACCGCTAAAGATAGGTATAGGGATACCTATAGTTTATCGATGCGTAAATTAAATCGCCTTCCAAATATGTAAAAATATACGGGGTGTTCCATTTGAAAAAAATGACTTTTTGGTGTTTGAAGTTTTTTAACTTTGCCACTAATTTTGAACGCCCTGTATAATCTGTGATAGGTTTGCAAATACATTTTGTGAACCCTTATGGTTTTACTTCGTGTTTGTATAGTATGAATGTGTTGCGTTCAAAGAAGAGCAAAAGGTGGGCTATTAAACATCCCTCCGCAAAGCGCAAATTTTTCAAAAAAATCATAATATCTCAAAAACAGTTGAATATAGGTATAGGATAATGTAATACAGATTAACGCAGAATCGATTGTATAATCCAAAAATGCAATAATATACAGGGTGTTCCATTTAAAATAAGAAGATGAATGGCGATTTCCGGTCTTTCCGGAAGTTGTACAACATCGGCAATATTTTAGAACAAAAGAAGGCTATGGGTTATCCTTAACCTGAAAGTTTCAAATTCATAAGTTGTAAGGGACCCCAGAAACTTCTAATGAACGGGTTCCGTGGTATACCCTGTATAGATAGGTACTATATAATTATTTAATTTATTACTTTGTGATACAATACACGTTTTTCAACATTCCTGCATCTTTCTAACTGCAACTAATTGAATATGTACCAATGCATACTTTCTTTAAGATCCAAAGGAGTTCTAGAAATATGAAATATGGGCTAATAAGATTATTTTAATTATGTTCTCTAATCTACGTTTCTGCAAATAATCCGTTTTAAAAAATCCAATTTGTTCGTTTGTTAGCGCCAGTTGTTATTAAATACGAAAAACGTTGAAAATTCAACCGAAATTTTATTTAGACATTGTTAGAAAACAATTCCGTTTCTGTTCTTCAAGTATTCGTATTAGCGTATAATTTTAAAAAGAATGAAAGCTTGAAAGTTCTCGTATATTTTAACTTTATTACTTCTGTTAAACGCTGTTATCTTTGCTTTTAGCAGTGAAATGGTATACATATAAATAACATGGGAATTGAGATTATTGATTTACCGTCAGAGGTCAACATATTTTACCGCCTCTTTTAGTTCAAGTTGATGTGTACACACAGACTTCTTTAAAAATGTTTTTCGTATAAAAAATATTTTCAGTTTTTTCTATGCGTACCAAAAAATAAAATTACGTTTTCTTTACAGATTGATTCAAACGTTTGGAGCCTCGATGGAAATTTGCATGTGGGAACATTATTACATTCTAAAATATTTAATGTAAGTATTTTCTTCTTTTTCCATTATTAGTTTACATACTAAATTATGAGAGGTGCTCAAATTCGAGTTGAGTTGTATAATTTATTATTTATTCAAAAGTATAGTTAATTTAGATTTTTCGCTGTTATGGCGTAATCTTTTCGCCAATTTCTTTATTCTCCAAAAACATGTTTTGGTTGCAAATGCTCTGTATTAGCTTCGGGCACTTTTATAATGTTCAAAGCCAAATACTGTACATTTGTAATAGTCCACTGCATAATTTTTGACTTCTTCTTGTAACCACATCAAGCGTGTGGAATAAATACACTGCAAAGCTACTTGTGTTGTCAAGAAAATTAATCAAGGTAAGCATATATTTTTTAGAATTAATTTTCCTTACACTTACCGTGTGGAACTTCATAAGTAACTGTAATAATAAGCCTTTGCACGTGCAGAAAATAATATGTTACACGTGTCAAACGTACTTACTAATAAGCACGGGGTTTATTTGTACCAAATCTGACAAGTTAAAATTTACTTCTATTGATCATTCCTTTTAATTTAAAGTTACAACAATTAACAAATTCTTACAAGGAAAATAGTACTTCAAGTTTACTACGCTCAAGTAATTACAAAACAAAATGAAACAGTAGTGTTCTTAAAATGTCCTAATCTATTAATAGGCCCCTAGGCGGAGAAACCTAAATTTTAATTAAAAAAAGCTAGCCCGAATAATTGTCCATTACACTTTTTAATTACAGTCAAGGTTCACAAGAAATGCTTTGGCCGCTAGATACCAAGGTTTACGTTAATTGAGGGGTTCTAATCCACTCTTTACATAAATTCCCACTTACAAGTACAATGGTTCAAAATGCATGTAAAGTTTTTAATCACGTGTCAATGAACCTAAAATTCTCTGATTGTTGTACATGAATTACTTTAGTTCATGTGAAAGTTCCTTGAAGCGACAATCAACTTTTCCTCTAAGGTATTGCAATGCTTCGTTCGATGAAATTTTTAAGGATCATTTAATTACACTTAATTTTATATTGAGTTTGTTCGCAAGAGATTAATCAGATACCTTCTTTACGTTAAAGTTCGCATAATAACTATTACTTTCTCAAATTCATCTCCAATTACTATCCAGTCTGTATGAAATAAAGATGATAATTTTCTGCGTTAATTAAATGTATGATAAAACGTTGCAAAGAGTAGGTACACATTAATATCGTGCAGAAACTTGTGCAGCGTCTCATACAAGAGAAAACGCCACCATCAGTTACCTATTGGAATATTTTTGTAGAGTAAAAATTATATGAAAATGTTGACATAAACATTTTGTCTTCACGTTTACATAAAATTGATAATAACTACGTAAATTTTAAACTAAGGTTTATTTAACCTTAAGAAATGATCCATATTAAAAACTTTAATCACGAATCACCTTTGAGCCTTTAGTCCAAATATATCATAATTAATGGTTGGCAGTTGACTTGGATAAATCTATTGCAGTTTAAAAATTGGTACCATGAAAGCAACCTCTTATTTCTGTAAAGATTTAAAGTTCGTAACTTAATTGTGCTAATAAATCGTCCAGAAAAATTAATGTAGCATACAAAAGACCATTAAAACAAATATTAAGACGAAGACATCAAGAAAGTTTAATTTAACTTTCAATGGTAACAGTTTTTGTATCTCAACTAATATCTGAGATTTTATCTTTACTTTAAAGTAATTCAAACTTGTTCCCCTCCAACAAAAAATATTACTCTATTTTTTGTCCTTCTCAAACGATTGTGGAGAACTAATCATTATAGGCAACTTCATTTATCTTGCGAGAGGATCAGCAATGATCACGAAGCGTATAATTAGAAGCTAAAGTTGTAACTAAGAAATAAAGATGAATGGACTGAAATTGAGTACAGAACATAAAAAGAATTCTTGTCTTGTTCCGATAAAAAGTTTCAAGAAAATTGCTAATGTATTTCACCACGCCATATAGTTAACTATAAATGTCGATAATTGAATTATTTTTCTACCGAAATTTATTCTCAATAAACGGTGCACGAAGGAGTACGAGTCTTAATAGTTAAATATGTACATAATTAAATTATAATGTCGTGAATAGACAGTCGACGTCATCACGTCATTCATAATTCAAATGTAAATATGTTACAAAACTTTATACTCAAGTTCATTTCGTTGATTTGAAACTGAGCCATTAAGTTGACAATAATTTTAACCATTAACAGACATTCATTTCCTGCAATGGATTAATATAAGTTAATTGCAAATTTTCCTCACCGTTTAGCACGTGATAAACTTTCGAGGGCTTTAACAGTATCAACTTACAAAGTCGACATGTGATTGTTTTACAAAGTGATCAAAATAGGATTTCAAGTTTTAATCGTCTGAAATAAACTGGTAGGACTGCTTGAGTTTATAAGAATCTGCTGATTTTTTTTAAACCAAACTTTTTCAGCAGTTCATTAGGTTCTAATTATGTATTGTAAAAGGAGTACTAAAAACACTTGTTAAAGTTTTGAGATTCGGTCATTTCGGAATAATATCGGGTAATTTCTTTTCAGAGTTGTAAATGACGAAGTTGTTAAATTTCACTTAACACCTAAACAAATGGTAATTACGTAAAATTTTCATTGATTGAAAGTCACTATATGCCTAACTGTCATAACAATAAATTTTGGATACATGTAATAGCCCTCGTTTTCACAAAAAACAGATTTAATGCCACTAGCTTGGTTTACGATTTTTTGCTCATTAGTCCAGATGATACACGTTATTTGAAAACAAGAGCTTTTTTTAGCATTTTAAATTAATTTTACGCTGATACCTTGTTTATTTACGTAGTTGTCTGAATTTAAAATCGGGTATTTACATGAAACTGACCTAATTAATCGGCAATCAGTTCACCTAATCAATCAATACCAAATGCCCTCGTGTCCGTTTTATTTTTGTTTTCATTGTCATTCATTGGTCATTAAATAAACTTAATTAAATAATTAATAAACTTAAAACTACAAACATTCTACCTATAGGTAAATTTTCTGATGAGCACACGTGCCAGGCCTTTACATGAATCGAAATTCTTATGTATAATGTGATGTATAAATAAACTATTGTCAATGTCATATACAATTTCATTAACCTACCTTTGTATAGTTTCAGTTATAGTGTTATACGATTGATACTACTGGATGGTTGGTGGTTTACTTAACTGTTATTAATTTTATGGAGAGCAAATGAAAATCCTTTCGTAAATAAAAATTTTTAAAAACACAGTGCGGTCTCATTTAAATCTTGTGCTGCGTCTCAGTAAATATTACAAAATGCATCATGTTATGTAGTACCATAGACTAAAAGGAGTATTTGGTCTATGGTAGTACTTAATAAACTTGCAGTGCTTTCTGTATTCTACGTGTTCTCTTCATATTTTAGTGTTCTTTTTCCTGCATCTACTCCTATGTATCCTGGCGTTTCTTTGTATAGTCCCGTAACCCATTTCCAGTACTTATCTTGAATTGACTCGGCTTCAATTTACTCTTTCCAGCCCCATATTTTTGCTCCATACAATAAACCACCTTTAATTATTAGCTTTTACAACAGCAGTTTGCTTTTATTCAAATCTAACCCAAAAGTGTTTTCTCCCATACTCCATACTTCGTTGGAATCAGAAAAAAATTAGTAATTTTTTGATGCCATAGCCAACCACGCGTTCCATATAAGAAAGTGTAACTTTATGCTATAACTCGAATTTCAAGAATATTTTTAAAAAATTGACTACACCACTGCATTCTTATCAAAAAAGTGACTAAAGAACGTGGAAATTATTTTTTTCTATTTTCATAAATAAGCGAGATATGGCCATAAAATGAAAACTCGAAAATCTGAATTTTTGGCCATAATTCGAAAACAAAAGACGTTAGCCAAATTTGAAATGCACCATTGGGTTTTTCTCAAAAATAGAGATCGAGGATGCGAGGTTGATTTTTTCATACGAACTATAGTTTACGAGATTCCCTATTAAAACATCGAAATTTGGGCACCCTGTACATACTGGATGAGTTACGGCGCTTGTTACAATTGTTACAATTCATACAAATTGAAATAATGACTCTTCTCTGTTTCTTTGTTAGAGCAAACCAAATGCCAATTACCAAATTTTCACAACTATAACACACGATATGGTCAAAATCTGTAGGTAAGTATTATGTTTCACTTTTTAAATATTTCCTTAAAATTATCAATATGTTTTCGTAAAAAATAGTATATTAAAGTATAAGTGGATAAACAGGTCTTTAAAACACGCACGAGTTTTCAAGCACGACGGCGCAGCCGGAGTGCTTGAAATAGAGCAAGTGTTTTAAAGACCATCAGTTATCCACGAATACTAATAATGTGAAATGGTTGAATTCCTAATGTGAAATCAGTATACCTTTCGTTGTCATGGAAATGAGAAAAACGGAAATTAATTTGCAATCTATGATTTTATTTGACGTAACAAAGTACTCCTGTCAGATCAATAACCAATAAGAATTCACGTTTTTCAAATTGATAATGATGCCATGGCAACTTTAAAACACGCGCCTTTTCGAAAGCGCGATTTAAACACGCTGGGGCGTGGTTTAATAGGCTAAAATAGGACACCAATAAAAAAAAATTCTAATTTTATGAGCCACAAGACAAGAAATTGATATAATGAATTTGGACATTTAAAAAAAATTTTATTGAGTACACCGAAAGTTGTAAGAAGTTTCACTCCAATCGATCGACACGTAGCAGTGGTTTGGTCCTGCTAAGTCGCCATGTAGGTTCTCCGAGGTTCAATCGCTGGATCGCCTCTTTATTTATATACCATATTTGGGTGGTTGTGGAACCTCCATTTGTTGTTTTAAGCCATTTTATTGATGATTTCTTTTACCGATTCTACATTTCAGTTTCAATGTAGGTCAGAATTTCGGGAACGGGAACCTTTTGAATAGTATTAATAGTGTTTAGCTTAGAATGTACCTATAGCCGTTCGATATTGCCATATTGTTTGAAGAATGTATCAGTATTTTGTTTTCCACTGTCATGTGTGATCTTCATCCTAGTAGTAAATTTAATACATGCTGACCTTAGATTAGGAAAGAGAGTGCTGACTTTAGCGCATTTCGCTTGATCTCACAATTGCTGCTCTATGCGATGCTGCATTATTGTCGTGCAAAACTGCTGTTCCACAATTCTGGTCGTATTTGAAGGATTTTCGTCGACATGGCCAGATAGTATTTTTTATTGACTGTGTCTCCTTGTGGAATGAAGTCATGATGGACCAAACCACCAATATCAGCATCAGCTTGACTTTTGACCGGCTTTCACAGCGTTTATGGCTCGCTTTTTGTCCTCAATTCTGATGACTGTTTCATCTCAAACTCATAGAAATATGTCTCACCATCAGCTATGATACGTTACATGAAATTGGGACGTGACCTAGCATGCCTTGAGGGACCTCTTTATGGAACTGTGTTTTGTAGAAAATTCGGCTCTTTTGAAGCAAGTCTCATGCCCAAATTGTCTATAACGACTATAACAATGAAACGAATGGATTTGTTAGAGATCTTGAGGGGCCTTTCTTTAACTGGAAGCACAATTTTCTTGTCTTTTTCGATGTTATCTTCGGATGAAGAGGTTGAAGGTCTTCCCGCATTGTCTTCAACAATCTCTCGACTGTTCTTGAACGCGTCGTACCACTTGCAAGTCCTTTATCAAAAACTCTTTCTAACGTTTTCTTAAGTTCTCTTGGCTACTTACCCTCATTTTGCTTCTATGCTTATCCGTTTCGTAGTTTTTAATGGTATGTTCAATTGTATTTTTTCAAAACTTTAGAGAAAACTTTCCCAAGCAGAACCACTTAAAGTCATAGTGATCGGCAAGTAATCCGAAGGAAGATTATATAAATTTCCTATTTCTACAAATGGCATGGGGTCTTTTTTTTTAATATAAAAATCTAGCGCATCCGTAGTTTTATATCTACCTGTAATGTGCTTATGGCTTTTTTTAATTGTCTGTCTTTTGTGATGGTCACTCATGAGTCATGACCTTAACTGTGTATTCTTAGTGTTACAGTCATCTCCTGATACGAAGCTTTCTCCAAGGGTAACTACGAATTTTTGATAATTTGTGTTGACACTTATATAGGTAATTTTGATTTCTTAAATGATCTCTCCGCGATAAGAAATATATCTGTTTTTACTGTCGCACTAAATAATTGTAGTACTTACCTACATTTTTCTTTTTCAACATTCCACAATGATGGTGAACTAAAGGCTGCATTAAATAAGAGTTAAAATTTCGTCTTGTTTTCATGATTATGTTAAAGAACAGATTGGCTTATAGTCAACAAAATAATAAGTTTTACTTTAGTCTTGTTCGATTATGTATCGAATGCTATTAGCAGGTGCAGCAAGTAGTTGCTGCCAATTTCGGTGAAATGTAACTTTCGGACGAGGTAATATTGGAAGAGTGAATAACAGTTGTAGTTATTTCTTTACAGCTATTCTTAAATTTGGAGGGAACAAATTTTGCATACGCACCACACCTGTCCCATACAGAATTAAACCTTTGTTAAATCTTATATCCCGCATTGGTAAAACGTATATGTGTATAATTTTAATATAAATGCAAATCTTTACTCTTAGAAGCTATTCTAATCAATAAGTTCGTCAAAGTAGCAAATCCCAATCAGCTACCAGACAGTTCATTTAAGTGAAAAGGAAATGAAAGGTTTATTAATTATTCATCTGGCGAGAACTATCGTAAATTACAAATCTGCGAACTTCCTCCTCTGAAATTCAGTTTTTTTCTGAATAAAAAGTACACCCCTTTCAACTTGTAAAAATATTTTAATCGTTTACCGACGACTGGAAAAGATTGAAAAAGATGAAATTTGTGGAAGTTCATAAATAATGCATCGTCTGTGAACCTATTATATACCTTATATATTTTTTTGTTTCAGTCCATTTTCATTTGAGGTGAGTTATAATTCATTTTTGACATATTTTTATGACGTGTTTTCACATGTTTTTATAACCTAACATATTGAATGTCAATAACACGAGAGATGTATATTCTAAAAGCATCTGTGTCATATTCTTTAGGGGATTGTATAAGGTGTATAAGTTCACAGAAATACTGTCACATGTCAACGTGAATATAGAGATAACAGGATGTATTCCATAATCGATACGTTTAACCTAACAAAATGTCTGTCTACTACGGTGTTTTACTACTTCGTAATTATCATGTAGGAGTAGGATGGAAACGTAATGTTTCCAAGTAATAATAGTAATAAAATGTGGGTGGATGAACTGTCGGAGAAAAGGTAGTGTGTTCAAGGAATAGGTCCATGTAGACCGAAAGTTACACCGGCAACAACACTGAAACGTAATTAGGTTCATAAGTCACGGTTCGCTACGTGACTATGTTAGTCAACTTCTTTATTATAAAAAAAATGTTGAAGCGGACATGTTGTTTTAAAGGTGTCAGAAACGCGAGAAAAAATGCTTGTGGTATCACCACCATTATGAACTTAAGATTAAGAACAAATATGTGCACGTTACTATATATAGTAGGTATAATCTCTTGTAAACAAGTTGTTCTTGTACAAAGGCAACTTATACTTGCAGTTTAACAGCATACTTTTAATTAAAATCTGTATTGCTAGAGTGCTTTCATGAAATGGTCCATTATTTCTCTTTTACAACACTGCATAATTAAGGACAGGCGCTGCGTAAAAGGTGTTTTATTTACAGTAACTGTCGGATGGTGCTTGGGAATCCGATTTTTGGTAGGCGATGGCGTAACGGTTCTTGTGAAATTATGAGCAGTTACCAAACTCTAAACTTATCATTTGTTAGATATAATCGATGGTACATGTTAGCATTGCTGAATTGATGATACCTATAATTTTCTTACTGCTACATGCTACTACATTTCTTATTATATTAAAACGGACTTATCGAAGTGAATTGAAAGAAACTACGACTACTTTACATAATACTTTTTCATCAAGAATACAAATTCAATAAAATTTGAAAACTTGCCAAACCTCATATCTTCGAAACTGTAACATGTACCTAAGTAAAATGGTTCGAAACGTATCTATAACATTGAGGGGGAACCAATATGACTCATATAGAAATGTTCTGAAACTCACTTCTTAGGCTCCATCCACCCCACCCCTATTATTTAAATTGCATTACACCATTCGAAAGAAAAATTCTATTCATAACTAGCAAACAACATTATTTTCTAAATAATAAGTATTAAATAGTATTTACATGAATTTATTAAAATTTATTGTTTTAAATGTCAAATTATGTACTACGTTCCAAAAACAGCGCATCTTTACCAATGGGTAGTCAAAATGAACAGAAAAACTCAACAAAAACCCATAGTGATTTTGATTTATACATTTATGTAAAAAATCACAGAATATAATCTAGATTAGATTCTCAAAATGATACCAAGCATTTGCAAAAAACAATATTGTTATTGAGAATTCTACAAGCAAATGTCCAAACACAAGCTATCCGGAAGCTTCTTTAATAAGAAAGCAATAGTTTGTGTTTTTTGACTTATCCACTATCGTAATTTTTTACAATCTTTTTGAAGTGGTGATTTGATTTGATATTAGTAGCGATAAATACGAAAACATACAACTAGAGTTACTGAACCTTTTTTTTGCTTTTTTAACAAAATAATCGATTAACATTTTGTTTAGTACTAATGAATATCATTATTAAAAGGCTTTCTAATGATATGTCACACATGGGGTATGGGTAGTGCAATTTAAAAAACGGTGGTGAGATGGCTGGAATCTAAGGGGTGGGTTGCAGAAGATTGCGCTTCGGATCATAGTGGTTGCCTCCATGTTCTAGAAACTGTTTGGAGAAATTTTACTTATCTTTACATATCTGCAATCGTTAAAATCGGTATTTTATTATTTATTTTGTATTTGGGTGACATTTTTATCTTTCTGTTGCAAATAAAGAATAAGTTCCCAAATAACACTTTCATAATTTTTTGTTGCTCTTTCTGCATATGTAATAAAAAAAGGGGTTTCTATTTAAGTCACCCCCCCCCCCACTATCAACCCCCTGGGTGTCGGGGGGTGAATTTTGTTACAGAATCGGACGTCCCTCTCCAAACCATCAAACTTTTATTCGGCAATTTTTTTGTCAGATATTCGCCTGTTAAGATTAAAATGGGACACCCCGTTTGCAACGCCACCTGTTGCAAATAAGCAAAAGGTTTCCGAATAAAACCAACATAGTTTTTACGGTCTTTCCAAATCTGCAATAAAAAATAGGAGTTCCATTTATGATTTTTAAGTTGAACCCCTTTCCCGCTCACCCTGGGGGTGTGGGGGGAGCATTTTGTCAGAATCCGATGTCCCCCCCAAAACTATGAAGGTGTTGATTCGGCACACTTTTTGTTAAGATGCATTTTTTTCGAGATATTCAAGAACGTAATTGTTATTCATATTATTATCCAATGTAGGTGCAATCTTGATATCAAAATTAATCTAGATGTAATCTAGAGAAATATGCTAACATGTCCCAGGGGGCGAATTATCCGGACTCGATTTGCCCGGAGTCGTATTGTGAGAGGTGAAAAACTCTAAAATCCGTAGCACATTAATCAGTTTCCGCTAGTAGTTTCAAAATCTGCCAAGAAGTGGTAGACGGATTTTTGCAGTTCCTCGGTTGAATTTTTAAGCATTACCAATGTAGTTATTCAATGGCATTACCTTACATCAACTAATACGAGCGTGTTTTTAAGCTTCAAACAAGTTATACGGAATCCATCGAACCAGATTACTTTAATAGCTAATTTTTGATGCTGTTTTTTGAATCACAACCGATATTAGTGAACCTTCACGAAATTCATCTACAACTGACACACGAAATTCTGCAAACCAATAATTTATTATAAACATCTTTTCGGATGGTGCTTTATTACTAAAAATTGAACTAAGCGATTCATTCACTTGTTGTTGAGTAATTTCCATTTTTTCACAAATTCTTTCATCCCTCTATTTCCAATGTCCTCTTCCACTCCGTTTCTCCATCTTTTCCTTCGTCTTCCTTGCTTCCTGCGTCCGAAGGGTAGTACTGTGTACTCTTCCTAATCATCTCATTAGGTTTTCTTCTTCATATATGTCAGGCGATATTTTCTCCTCCAAGTTCTTCTTCAAATTCTGTTCTTTTTCAATCTTATCTCTCCATCTCTTGTTATGTTTGGTCCTAATATTGTTCTCATAATTTTCCGTTCTATCATTTTAGGTCTTCTTCTTTTTTGTTCATTGCTATTGTTTCCATCGTATAGGTTATGATGGGTCGTATCAGGGTCTTAATGCCTTACTTTTTAGTTTTAGTTTTATTTCTGCCGTATGCCTGGTGTCCTTTCAGCAATTACTCTTTTACCTTGTTCTCCCCAGTTTGTCTCATCGTGACTCTCAGATAATTAAAGCAGTTGACTCTATCAAAGATGTGTTCGTGTGTTTTCAAGTAGTTTTGTGCGTTCTCGTGTTCTTGTCCCTTCCATATCTTTATGTATTTTGTTTTTACTTCGTTTATTTCCTTATACCAAATTTTTTTACTTCTTTGTCTAGTTGGTCTACAGCTCTTGTGATATCTTGTTTCCTATGCCCTATGATTGCTATGCCATCTGCGTACGCTATTATTTGTATTTGGTTGGTCATGATATTTTTATTCTTATCTTGGTTAGGTCTTCGTATAATGCTTTCTAGTACTAGGGTGAATATGATTGGAGATAGGGAATCTCCTTGTGTCACTCCTTTATTTGTTACAAAAGATTTTGTTGTTGTTCCTTGGAATCTCACTTGCGTATTTGTATTTATTAGGGTCATTGCGGTGTTCTAGTTTTCTTGTTAGTTCTTTCCTGCTTACTGAGTCAAAGACCATTTTTAACTCTATACATATGACATGTGTTTCTTTGTTGCATTCCCACTGTTTTTGAATTATTTGTTCTAGGGTGTGTATGGCGTTTATTGTCCATCGACCCGGTCTGAAGCCGCTCTGGTATTTCCCAAGTATATTTTCGGCGTGTGTCTTTAGTCGCTTGCCAAGATTTTATAGGTGGTACCAACACATGGTTTTTAGTGTTTACTTTTTACAATTTTCTTTCCCCCCATTTTTATAAATTGGGATTATTATACCAGTGTTCCAGTCCGTTGACATCTTGTTTTGTCTCCATATTTGTTTGATTAAGTGGCATATCTGTGCTTCTATCGGCTGTCCTCCATATTTTAGCAGTTCTGCTTCGACTTGTCTTCCCCGATGAAATAAGGTGATACCTACAGTTAATTATTACAGTAGAAATGTGACCTCCCTCCCCCTTCCCGTGATGCCACAAAAACGAGAGGACGGTGTCTCATTTCCACTTATTACGTATACTGCTATGCTGAAATCAGTTGTCAAATTAAATGCTATTCAAATTCAATAAAGCATTGAGGTTGTCGATTCGCATACCTACATAAACATTACATAATTTGCAGTCATTGGAACTAATAACGAAAAGCTTTACTTGTTGTTAAAAATCAATGATAACTTTTATACTTGAATGAAAATTACCCTTAACGCAATAAGAATCTTTGACGTTGCCTTTTTTATACTGATGGTATATAGAAGGCATAATGGCCGGCTATCTTGAAATGCAAATATAACCCTCTACTATAACGTGTCAGTTCACTTGATCGCTTTGTCGAGGCTTTGATTTGCAAAGTTATCATTCAATACCTTGAAAAGCCCATTAAAAATTCCTTCTCCTCTTTTATCTTTGCAAATGTAAACCTGCAAAATTTAAAGAGTCGTTTTTGTCGTAAAGCAAATCTAGTTTTTAGAAGGTCGCTTCCTTTTGCTTTTACAAAAATATAATGTTATAGCACTTTCTTTGAAAAAAAACCTGACTCAGAAAGGGTATTTCAAAATCGCTACACACCGATATAAATCTAGCAAACGCGAGTGATGTTTTTCATGCTTAGCTTTTTCTGTTGACAAATCTCTCTAAAAGTCGAAAGAAACACGTAGGTAAGATGACAAAGCTTTCATCTCGTTTCATTTTCTTGAGCCCTTTTTTTCAACGTACACGTACCTGTGTAAGTTTTAAGTACACGCCCGAACAGTGCCCCCCAAGTTGATTTATTTATTCATTACTAAAAATGCGACGACAGAGCCTGCAGTATGAATTAAAACGTGTATTCAATCTGCTTTAGAATCCTGAAAGCGGTGGGTGGTTTTCCTAGCTCCTTATCACCGCACACTTCATTATCCCGTCGGGAACGCCGCCTGAAAATGATGGATTATGGTATTACATATTTAGTACGTTTATCTCCGTAAAACTGAATAAAGGAGAAAATAAATCGGCCGCATTTCGAACACGGATGATACACAGTCTGGAGTTAAACTACTGAAAAATCACTATACGAGCAATGTGACTGTATATATTCTTTTATAATGCAGACGGTCCAGAGTATTCTTCGACGCTGACCCGAATTTTAATATTGAACTTTAGATATATGCACTAAGCAAACATGTATCCGATCTGGTTATTGAGAAACGTCCTGCAAGCGCACACATTGCTTCTTGTATTTGAATTCTATTGCCCAATTTCACGTTTCTAAAAATCTTTCGAATGGCCGTCGTGTTGTATGAGAAATATTTGCTGTTCGTTCAAACGCACAGAAAAAGTAATTCTAACGACATACATCATAATTTTCCAATGTTAAACTGTCATGTTAGATAGAATGAAAGAATATGCAAAAATGGTCATATCTTAGTCCAGAAACTACACGTACCACATACATACATATATGCCAGGGAAGTGTTATCTTTTTTCTCCTTGAAAAAGGAAGATAAGATAAGCTTGTGGTTATCAACTTTAATCCTCATGCGTCGTTGGTTATCCTCTAGCTTGTTCTTAATAATCGTATTTAATGTAATCGAAACTGATGCGTCAGTCCAGAAATGAAAAACAAAGGTTTCGTTGCGGGCGTTTGCAGGCGTTGGAAAGAACGATACTTGAAAACAAAGGTAGACTCCGTTCTTTGGTGTTTTAGAGCTTCAAGGCTTCATATGGATACTGCGTAGATCGTAAACTAGAACTTCATATGTGAAAATTGCAATGGACTGTTACGTTACGACTCGACTTCTACACTTGAAGAGACTGTGAATGACGTGAAACCATAATTGCAAATGGATCAATGCTTTAAATACATGAGTTGTTTCTTTAATTCTGGCAACTATTTATTTAGCATACATACAAGGTTGTAAGTTTTAGAGGCCTTCAATGTAGTCACCAGTATTGCGTTCCCAGCGATGTGGTAGCCGCCGAATACCGTCGGCACTGCCTAATCTCTGGATGGTACGTAGAGACCGATCAACTGCACTAAGAATGTCGTTCACTGTTCTGAATTTGTTCCCACGCAGTGGTTCCTTCAGCTTAGGAATGAGGTCGAAGTCGCAGAGACTTATACCCGGAGAGTATGGACTATAGAGAGTGGTAGAGCACCTCCCAACCTCAGCGATTGAACAAATCAGACAGCGCTCCTGCTACATGCGCTCTTGCATTGTCATGCAGAATGATAATAATGAGTTTATTGTCCAACAGAATAAATCCAATAACAGGACAAAATATAAAAATAAACTAAACTAAAATACATGCGTAGCTCAGATTAACAAATGTAACAATAAAAAAAATATAAAAAAACTAATCAATTGCCAGGAAATAATATAAATTTTAATTTTAATTAACAAAATTTTAATGAATAACCGTGATGATGGGTGGAATATCCATGAAGTGTCGTGGGGTTCTTCTTAACGCTGCTCGCAGATTATTTTTCAGAAACCTACAATGGTACTCTGAATTGACGGAATGACATGCTTTAAGATAACACCATCCAAATCGTAGGCTAGGATTAGCATCGTTTTCACATTCGTAGCGGTCTGCAGAACTATTGTTTTTCGCGGTGACCCATAACGATTGACGTTTCCGAATTGGTTCACTTTTCGTCCAGGTCTTATCAATGGTGATGATACGTTTTAAGAAGGGGTATCTTTCCCTCTTATAGCACTCCAAGTGTGTACAAGCATCTAACGCTCTTGCGTTAATTTTCTAATTTCTATTGGAAATATTTTTAATTTTCTTTCTTTACATTAATAGTTAATATTCTTTAAGAATTGCTACATCGTAGAAATGGGTTTTCCCATGAATTTTCTTATCGTAAACCTGAAACTGCAAGTCGACAGTTTTAGTGTCTGTCTCTTATTCCCACGCAGGTGTGCTATTTTTAATGAATGCTCCTTTGTTCTGATTTGCGTCATATCCGTTGATAACGCTTTCGCCGATTTAGCAGAAGCGTGTAAATGGAAATCTTCCCCTTCTCAATAGTTTTCTTGGATACAAAATGTACCTTTTGCCTTCAGTTTAATACCCGCTTTTGTCCGAGTTACTTAATTTTTTTCTCTAAATGGTAAAACGCTGTTACTAAAAATCGATATTTTCGTCTTTAAGTGTTTTATCGACCAAATTAGTGATATTGTGCAACTTCTGCTTTTCCTGAATATCTACTAAAATCGTATTCTTACGGCTCTTAACACAGGAAAAAGAGTGTACTTCGTTCGCTAAACGCTGGAATAATTATCTCCAGGTATGTTTTCTCTATTTTTCTAATTGCGTCACCTAATTTCGCTTTCCCGTTTTAGCACTTTCTCGTACCTACCAAAATTTCTCTTATTTTCTACATAACTCTATGCTTTTCTCGTGAAGATAAAACGTCGCCATATCTACAACTGTACTTTTCTTTTCCTTCATCACTCCGACGTGAAGATCGTGGAAAACCACTGCTCTATCCCCGATCGACGCTACTCCGACTTCCGACGGATCCTGGATTAAACAAATTCTGTCACGCCGTCGCTAAGTGGGAAAAAAACCAACACCAATTTTCTTTTCTACAATTACTGCTCATAATTTATTAATTACCTACATTTACAACTACGTGAATTTTAACTTTAATTCTACCTTTTTGACATTTTAAATTTGCTTTATTTGCTCTTGCTATTAGTTTACATGTTTACTAATTTAATTTTTACTTGTACAAGATTAATTTGTTATCTAATTACCTTGATTCTTTTGTTTGAAATTAACGTAACTATTTTGAAGATTAAACTAATCAATATTTGGTATCCGATCCCCGTACTACAGGCTAGTGATTTGTTATTTTTGTTTTTGTGTTTTTACTTTTGTTTAAGGCACTTCTCAACGGAAACTTATGCATAAGGATCCGGTGAAGATAAGTAAGGTAAAATTTTGATTTATCATTGCAATTACTACCTTGTAAAACATTCGATCGTTTCCCCAATATTTTTGTTTGCTAATTTAACGTCACTCAAATTATTTTACTTGCTAATTTAGTTCACTTAAAGGTAATTGAGATCCCGTATTTTGTGGTTTAGTATTCATTATTTATTTGTATAAACAACCTTTTTTTGTATTTATAAACCTGCCTACCAGCACTGAGCTACTGCGGCCATCGCTCCTTTTAAGTTTCGTTACGACCCAATTCTTGCCGTTACAAATTCTTTTGGCGCCAAACGTGGGGCCCTCCTTATCTTTACCTTCACAGATTTCTTTGCCCACCAACGTGTGCGGCCCTCTTTCTGCTCACTTATTCTACCTGTTTACTTGAATAACTCATTACTCATTAACCATGTTTTCATTTAAATTAGACGTCAATCGCTTGCATAAAAACGAACTTGAATATGAAATTGTTTCTAGAGGTATTGAACTTACCACTACCGTTATTAACTTGAGGAAATTTGCTCGTAATGCCATTTTGTTACATTATTTTATTTGAATTCTTTTTATTCATTATAACCACATCAAACTTATTTCTTTTCCCATTTATTGCTCAAACTACCCCGTTCTCTTTCAGCATTGACATCGCTACTACTATACCTGTTAATACCTTCGTTATTCGGATTAGCAGTCCTATTTTCTCGAAGAATTACGTGGCACCCTTTGGCTTTACTTAACTTGACCTATTTTTCTACCCCAATTTTAACGTTATTTCGCTCATTGTAGCTAACCTACGACCACCTGCCTACTAGCACTGAGTTACCGCGGCCATCGCTCCTTTTAAATTTCGTTGCGACCAATTCTTGCCGTAACAAGCAGCTTCAGATCGCAGAAGTTTCTGCATCTCCGATACCTCATGTGAAGCAATTTTTGGCATCCTAAGGCGGATCTTAAGGATTCGATACAGAGTAGAAAGTGCTAATCCAGTATCTGCGGCTAACTCTCGAATAGCGCACTTCCGATCCGCTTCCACTAATGTGGACACTGTCTGCACGTTATTGTCACTAACCGGTGGATGGCCAGATCTAGGCATATGTAACGCATTTCCGCGTCCTCCTTTAAAGGCTTCTACCCACCTTGCCACTGTTCGGTACGGTAATGCATCTGCACCACAAGCCTTTCGCAATCCTTGATGACACTGTCGTGCATTTCTACCTCTAGTACATTCAATTTTCAACCAGATTCTCTGCTCCTGCTTTGAAAACATTGTACTACGTTATACTGCGACGCCTAGATTTCAACTGTCAACCTTCGATTCAGTGTTACGTGAAGAAATCCATATGCTCGGATGGAGGGGAGACGCCTAAACAACACGTGCAATAGACAAAATTGCCAACCCTAGTTTTATTTGGATTCCATACCATTGTTGCCAAAACTAGAGAAACATTTTGCATTTTAAATACAGATTGTAAAATAAACATAAACTGTATAACCACTATCTATGTGTTTGGTGACTCTAATAGGGAGAAAACTACCACATTTTTCTTGATGCGGAGTAACATCACAACCTGGTGTATCATGGATGGATGTTAAACGGTGGAAGAAACAAGAAACAGACAGTGGGATTTACTCCAAGGAACTGAATATCCAATCACTAGGCAAATTTCCGCCTGTTTTTCAGACAGAATAAGTAGGAGTAACGCTTAGTGCAAGAGAGTTCTTATTCATAGAGTAAAGAACAAATTTATGTTACGAGACCTACGGGGGTGTACACTCTTCCATCGTAATCCATAAATCAGTTGTGATGTAATGCACCTGGCAGCTTTGAATTTAAATATTTCTCGCTATAAATTTTTTCGGCTGGTGAAGGGTTAGAAGGGGCAGTAACGCCACTAGAAATGAAAGACTGGAAAAGTGATAGAATCAGCAGAAAGGCGGTTGGTTTCCGGCGTTTGAGAAAGGTAGCGGTTGCGCCCTCACGATCTGCGTAGATCTGTATTCCTTAGATAGGCAGGTTAATTTTAAAATTAGCATTTGTACGTTTTCCTGTTTTATTTAGTACCTAGGTGTTTGATATGACGATGTTTAAATTTGTAGGGTTTAATCATGTTGCGCAATATAAGGTTACTTAGCTTGTCACATTTTTTACTTAGAGTTAGCTTTATCTTCTGCTATCTGTATGTTGAGATGTGTGTGAATTAGTAGAATTTAGGGTATGTATCACACTTTTTGCGTGGGTAGTTAGGTGTTACGTAAGTACATGGAAAATATTAATGGGTATCATGCACTTTTATTTATAACGTGTGGAATGCATACATTGTAATTACAAACCAGCAACTTGTCCGCGCTTGACGTCATGGTTTCTTTTTTTTGGTGCGGCATGTTTTCTTTAGGTGAGTTGGCGGAGTTCTGCCACCACTTTTCTTTTTTAAAGCACCGCATGTGTTTAAATTTTAGCATCCCTTAAATTTTTATGCAATTTAAATACTGTCTATGTGATAGGTCCTAAAACCAATATTTTATGCCCCTCAAAACTTCTACTTAGTTTGACAGGGGAACCCTTTTGTTTGAAGTTATTAAAGTTCATTCTCCCCATTTCTGGTGTTTCAATGATGTTTGCCTAGTAGATCCTTATAGGAGCAGCATCCTCGAGCAATTCGTTCACAACGCACCACTTGACAGGTTTGTAATTTGACGATCACGTGCATTGGGGTTAGTTGGCGGGAAAGTTTGTTTTGCTTTCGAGTTGCACAGTCATTCTTCGACTGGAGAAAAAAATTCAGCTTCTTCCATATTACTATCGACGTAAGATTGGACTGTAATACTAATCGCTATTTAAGCTATACGCTTCAAAGATAAGCAGCACATTTTCTGAAAATTTCAATCGAAATAGATTCATATAGAATTAATCAAACCTTTATCTAGATTTCTTATGAGGTAGAAATAGGTATTTAGCGGTGCAAACTTCACAATCATAACAAAACCGAAGAGTATTTGTTCAGTTGTAAAAAATATCGTAAACTTCATACATTTCACACATCACTTTTACAGCCAAGTTTTGCTTGATATTCCATTTCTGAACAATTTTTTGTGCAAAAATAGGGAAACGAAATTTTCACGAAAAATTGGATGCACTTGGATACAGCATAAATTTGATCGTGCATAAAATCTACATCTAAACATCATTGACAGTCAGCCTGTAAACCGCGAAAGAATCCCCCGTATAAATTCCTTTTTGTTCCCTTGGATAGGCGCGAAATAAAAAAATACGGAATGGTAAATTTCGTAACCTCTTTCCATTTTACATAGTGCACGATTTAACACGTTGATTATTATTTATAAAGAATTAATGATTTTAAATTTTATTACGAATAAATCCGCATAGAATTGAATGTAACGCCTTTTGGAATGATAAAGATGTTCTCCGTTTTTTCATGTTAAAAAGGAAACAGAAATTGAATTTACTTTTGAAATATTTTTGACGTTTCTATTTTCAGTTTAAAATTTAAATTAGGTACATAGTAAGATTTTTTATTCCGAGTCAGATTTTGTGAAATGCAAGAATGCCTTTTTGACAAAACGATACAGTGAAAGTATCACTTCATTAGATTTATAACAAAGGTAATGATACGCAGAAAGGGTTTAGAAAAACGCGGAAAGGACTAGGGAGTCGGAAGCAATTGTTTAATGTAGCGAAGAGTTATTTGAGATGAAAGAAGTTGAAGTGAGCTACATTCTGTTACATGTAAGTCAACAAAAATAATGGTAATTGGTTTTATGTTTCCTGCAGAAGACATCACATATAGGTGATATACGACATGGTTGATGTTCCATTCTATTAGGATTTTTATATTAAATAAATTGATCCGTACATAGTTTTCTAGAACGTTACCCATACTATATTGCAGTTTTGATGTAGGTAATATATTTAGAATAAAATAAAAAAAAAGCAAGTCAAGTGTACCGTATTTGCATAAAGTTTATTGGGTTAGCTCTCAGCGATCGAACATTTTATTAAATTGGCTTTTTGTAGGAAACAATCTTTGAAAGTACAGGTTTAGGAAATGAAAATGAAATTTGCTTGTTTTCTTATCAAAATATCAAATCCATTTGAATATCGCTGAACTTAAATATTTTCTATACAGTTTTCTCTTGAAATTGAAATGCAAATCGCGTTTGGCAAAAATAACTGCCACTGATTAGAGTTATAAGAAAATCTATTATTTCTAATTAGGTTAGTAAATTATGTCATTCACATTACCGATTTCAAATTTAATTTGACTTTTTCTCTGAATTTAATTGGACGCCGGCACGTAACAATGTTTAATTTGTAGATTAATCAACGATATTAAATTTTGCAATTTACGCTGATATGCACTTTTTTCTTTAGTGCATAATGAAGTGTGAAACATTTTACGAGGTGTAATCTATTTTAATTGAATTGAATTTTGATTTATTTATGGATCCAGTCGGCAAATTTAAGGCCACTCTGTGCAGTATTATGCAATCAACTCTCAGAGTAACACTTCTTGTCCATAAACCCCACAAAAACGAAGATAGTTCTCTTCACAAGAAAAAGAAGGGTCTAGGGAGTCTTCGACCACCTTTGCTCTTCCAAAAACATGTCCAATTTTCACAGTCAGTGAAGTATCTAGGCATCACACTTGTGAACAAACTGAATTGGAGTAAGCATGTTCAGCTGAAAGCGGAAAAAGCAATGTCGCCACGCAATTGGCAGACTTTGAGACCCCATTCCCGTGGCTGTACACTGCTGTGATTAGACCCATGTTCTGTTATGGAACAATTGTCTGGTGGCCTAGAACCAGAGTCTCCACAATCAATCACGTGCAAAGACTAGCGTGCCTTGAATCTGCCTCCACGTGAGGGAGTAGGCCGTGATGGTAGCCTTCGTCTGCAAACCAAGGGGTTGTTGAATAGCAGAGGTATTGAGAAGGACCACTCTCGAATTCTGGGCGAGGCAGTTAAGCGACTGCCTATCAAAGAGGGGTGATCTTACTCTCTAATCCCTCAATTTATATTAGGGAAAAACTACCACATCTTCTTAGATGCGGATGTGGCATCTCAACTTGACATATTCATCTTCACGCATGGATCTAAAACAATGGAAGCAACGGGTACTGGTATTTACTCCAAGGAACTGAACCTCCATATCACCCAACCACTAGGAAGATTTCCGACTGTATTCCAGTCAGAATTGGCAGGATTAGTGCAAGAAAAGTTCTTATGCAAAACATGCAGAAGAAAACTATTGGAATTTCCAGTGACAGCAGGGCACTTGGTCACTGTAAAATTACCTCTAGGTTGGTTGCCAAATGCCACCACGCACTAGAGCAAGTAGCAAGTAGCAATACCCTCGATATCGTATGGGTTAAAGGGCATGCTGGAACGAAAGGCGACGAGTTACCCCGACTGGCCTCAAAACAGGTGTTTTATGGTCCAGAGCCGGCTCTCCCACTCACAGTATCAACTGTAAACAACTTAATAGCTCAAGACACCCCACCCCAGCACAAGGCTTGGTGGAACTCGATGTTAGACTGCCATCACGTGAGAGAGGACCATTCAGAGGACCATCTCGCGCTTTTACACAGGACTATTAAGAAAGAACCTGCGACTACTTGTGAGCATATTTTCTAGGCACTGTAAACTAAACAAGCACATGCACCGCATGGGCTTAGTAGAATCGCCATCTTGTAGAGGATGTTACATAGAGTCATAGACGACGAGACGGCACACCACATACTTTGTGAGTATCCCGCACTTGTTCAATTGACGACGATCCTTGTTGGGGGAATCCTGGCTGGACATGCTACGATTACAGCCGCTCCCCCTTCCAGCAATCCTCAGGTACATCTCACGTGTAGGATGGTTTGAGTGACGTTGAGGGGTCGGACGACTCTAGTCAAGGAGGCAGTACAAAGGGCCTAATCTGAGGCCTACGTACACGTGGACTATGTCCACCCTCCCATCGTAATCCAGAATCCAGAGTTATAAAAAAAATCAATTATTTCTAATTAGCTTAGTAACTTAGGTCATTCACATTACCGATTATCCGTATTTCAAATTTAGTTTTACTTTTTCTCTGAATTTAATTGGACGCAGACGCGTACCAATGTTTCATTTGTAAATTAATCAATGATATTCAATTTTGCAATTTACGCTGATATGCACTTTTTTTCTTCAGCGGATAATGAAGTGTGAAACATTTTACGAGGTGTAATCCAATTTAATTGAATTGCATTTTGATTTATTTATGGATCCAGCACAATCTCTTTATTGGCATTAGCACAAAAGTTGCTTGTGTTATCTGCAATTTTGTTAGATATTTAGATAATAATATGCTGAACACTCTTTAATAAATTAAGTGAAAGTTAAAAACTTGTGTTTACTAAATTTATTACCATTGTTATCTTTCTCCCCATTTAATTGCTGTGCGTAAGACTCTTAGTTTGTTTTATAGCTATCACTACCATTGACGTGGAGATCAGTCAGATCTTTTTGCGTTCTTAATTCGTGGCGACTGTTCGTTTCCTTGATATTCTTGGCCTATTTTCCATTCCGTATAGGGGTAGTCAGCAGCATATTGTAGGATGAAAGTTAGTAAACCTGTATGTTTTATAACGTATAATTAATAATTATAATAATACTCGCCTTTATTTAAAAAATAAAGAAATTTATGTGCAAAAGAGGTAATCTAAATACATATATAAATTAAAAATTCTAAAAAAACAAAACGGATCTCTTCATCGGCTGACGGTTAAATTCGAATCCTGAAATAAGTATTAATTAATTTCAGGTTTCCTTTATATCTACTCGAAACGCAATTGTCAGGTTCGGTAAATGGTATGCAGGTTATTACAACTTTCAAAAATTATAACTATTATCAAGAATAGTCAGTGCCGTAAATAGCCTTTTTTGCGCCCAGTGCGAGCTTCTATAACTGCGCCCTTGAAAAATGTTCTAATATTACCCGACTCTCACAATAAAACGGACAATGTCTATAAAAATCATCCAAATCAAGGCGCTTCTTGGAATTTTAATAAAAATATATAATTTAAGTAAAAAAAATGTATTTCTTTTCTAATATATTTGCTAGAATACACAAAAAAAACTCAAATGTCACCAAATACCCGCCAATCGTAAAATAGCTACAGATTTATTTTTCGTGCTTTCCTCATTGCGAAGTCCTTAATAACATTATCATACGACAAAGACCGTGCTATATCGCGTTCAATAGACAAAATCGATAGGCCAGATAATCTGCCTTGGCGCATTGTTGAGCGCAGGTATGACTTAATCAATTTGAGCTTACTGAACGATCTCTCGCAGGAAGCTACAGTTACTGGCATCGTTAAAAAAATCTTTAGAGCGACTACTACGTTAGGAAACATTTCCTTTAAATCCAGTTCCACTATAGCTTTAAGAAGACCCACACTTGACTGACATTCACATTTAACAAATAATTTAGTTACATCAAATTGACTCTTCAATGTTTCTAATTCGGCCGAAAATTCAGTGGCATTTATATCACCAGAATATTTCATGCATAAATCAGCTGCATGTTTTTGTAGTTCTTCAACTGAATATGTTTATTAACTGATCGTACGTAGATACTTAATATAAATAATTTTATTTTATATAAATATGGCAATGATTTTGAGAAAACGTAATAAGAATAACAAAACTTTAGTATACGTGGTATACCTACTCTATATCTTTCATTTACCTATCTGTCTTTTTGTCTAATCTTTAATCTAAATAAAAACATACTGAAGGTATATTATTCAATTCATGAATTGCCACCTCAGAACATTAAAATAAATACATATAAGATAATTTGACCATTTTTTTCATATCTTTATAGTCAAGTGAAATATAAGACCTTTACGGCAATTGCTAATGTTGTTTTTAGGCTATTTAATTCATTGAAATTCGCACAAAGCCACCGACATTATAGTGGAATACCGGAACCGGTGCTTCACTCAGCAAGTGAAATTCTAGAAATTTTGATTAGATTACTTTGACTAATGTTTTGAGGGAGATAAATCATTTTCTTGTACCTATTTATGTTGTTTAAAGTTATGGCAAAGACGAATTAAGACCCAATATCTTTTTTAAATTGAAATCACACTTATACATGATACAATTCTGTGTATATTTCTTTATATTCTTTATATCTTCGTATTGTATTTAAATTGGCGAATATTAAGTTGCACACAGCACGCCGCCGCGCCGGCGGCAAACACCCTATAGCGGCGGCGCTGTTTGTGTAGGTAGGTACTGCGTACTGCTGCTGATAGTACGTAGGAGGGTGCATGGTGCATCTACATACACCCGATATACGAAATAAATAATAGGTATTCGTATTCTACTTTGTATGCTAATGCTACTAATTGTCATTCATGACAATCATGACATGACCCAAAAGTTGGTCCTGGTCTGGTCAGTTCTGCGCCCCTCTACGGTTTACGCCCTGTGCCTGGGCACCGCCCTAGTTACGGCACTGAGAATAGTATATTAAAGTGTAAGTGGATAAACACGCGCGAGTTTTCAAGCACGACGGCGAGTATGGCCTTGCGTTTAAGAACACGAAAGTGCTGGCACCAATTTCGAACTACCTCTCTCGAATAATTAGAGAGGCGATAGAGATTGAAAAGCATCCACTGAACATCAACAGGGAGGACGGGTTCAGACTCGGTAGAGTATGGACGCCAGTCATTCATAGACTGAAAAATTGAGAGAAAGTGAAACTGGTTCAACAACAACCACTACCTCTAATTTCCAGTGAAAGTGACAACCAATCAGGATTGAGACGGTCAGCGAGATTAGCGAAAATGAACCATATAAATCCCGAAACGTAACCAAACTATCATTCTGAAGGTGCAAGCTGCAATGTTTTACGAAACGCCAGAACTTTTGGTTTCACATTCAGCGATCAGGCCTGGCAAACCCAAAATAGGTTTCTAGATGTTCGGTAACCTTTGGATATCATCTTTAATGCGCGTTTCTCATTTTCTATGGCTTCTCAATTATGTGTTGTATTTTGTATGTTTGTATGTTGCTATCATCTTGGTGTTTTTGAATCCTAACGTGTGTGTCGTGCCTATTGCGATGCCGTTCTCTTCTAACACTGATGCACTTCTTAGTTTGGCCTATATGTGTTTGTGTACAGTCTTTACGTGGAATTTCATGGGCTCCTTCTTCTTTGAGTTGTATTTTGCTTGTCTTTGAGAAGCAATTTTGTGCTGTTTTCATCTTGGTTGTTTCTCGGTGTATGTTGTTTTCGTGATCTTGCACTTTATCTCTTGTAGTTATGCTGAATGGTGATTTGCCATTCAGATACCTGTTGGTATGGGCGCTTTTCCGGTATACGATGTCATCAAATTTACCGGATAACGACAATCTCATAGGTGTTCCTTCTATTTGTTTAGATGAAGTTTAGATGGAAAACTACTCCCGCTAAATTTATTTGTTCATTTCCCAAAGGGGAGTGAATGTTTGAAGTTAAATATTTTAAAAATGCGTAACTTTTTTGCTAACAAAGATGAAGAAACAAAATTTTGCACTGAAATAGAGGACATACGATTCTTTTAATCGAGTATAATATGTATACCAATTTACTTCCAGTCTGGTCGGAAATTAACAAAATATTAAAAATATTTTTGACAGAAAATCAGAAATCGTTTTCTGATTACAACGACACTACACACTACATATTTATTTTTTTTGAGTTATTACGCAAAAGCTATTTTATTTTATACCGGGTGAATGAGACCACCCGTATCAGTCTTTTATTTAAAGAACGGTGAGTCGTAGAGAGGTGGGGTAAAAAAAGTGATTATAAAAGCCATAATAAAGAATCGAATGGTGATATCATTATTTCTCGGAAAAGTCAGCATTCCTCCAGAAGGCCTCCAACTCCAAAATTTTAAATGGCACCATAAGTCGAAAAAGGTATTGTTTAACAGATTGTTAAAAAAGAAGAAAGTTTTATAGGAAAAATTATTTTATTACTGCCACCCCTTTTAAGGTGCGTATAGACTTGCGAGCCGAGCCGCTCATGAGCCGCTCATTTCACAAACTCGCTAGTGTGGACGGTGTATTGAGCGTAGTTTGAGCCGAGCGCGAGCCGCTCGTTGCGAGCCAACTTTTGTCGGTTTTTCTTGCGAGCACAAAGGGATTCTCAGTGTCAGTTTGTACGACGAAAAAGGCGCTTGCAATTTTTAACGACTTTAACGTAAGTATTTAATTGAAAAGAAAGGAATGGCAGCCTGGAGCGACCACTAATGCCCTGGAACTTCATGTCTAATATTAATTCTGTACCAGTCCGTTTTTTATACATCTCACTTCGCCAATATCGACGGGGTCTCTTTTTTTTACACAAATTATCAATTAATAATATAGCTGCGCCAGCAACCATCAACGTAAAATACTGCTTCTCGTTCAACCATCGTTACTGAAGTGCTCAAGATTTGCTCGCGTAAAAAGGTGGATCACGTAGTGCTCGCGAGTGGCTCACGTTAACATTTTTTGGCGAGCGGCTCATGAGCGGATCACGAGCGGCTCGGCTCGCAAGTCTATACGCACCTTTAAGTAATATTCGACTAAAGTTATTAAATTTGAAATTCACTGTTAACAAGAAACATTGAAAAGTCGACTTTTAAAATCTAGTTACCAATGTTACATGTGTTCTTCCCTTTCAAGAAGTACTTATTAGAGCCACTGATAGTGTACCTAGAAGAGCTCAACAGTGCTTAGCAGTAAATGGAAGATATTTTGAACACATGTAACACGACTCACTGTTCTTTAAATAAAAGACTGATACGGGTGGTCTCATTCACCCGGTATATCATTGCAGTATAATTTATCAATGTAGCCTCTGTTAAACGATTCTATTGACGATATAAAACAAAATAACGGAAAACGTTTCAAATGAATTTTGTTTGGCTACAAAAGCATCGTAATCTGAAAACAGGGTGTCCTGTCAGAGAAAAAAGAAACTTATGAGTGAAATTATAATTAATGTGAATAAGTAAATATTTTACGAGGAACTTTTAATCGTTAATCACGGGATGTGCCAATTTACGAAGGGGTGCCACATATTTAAGCTATTAGATTCACATCAACGTGGGTGTTTCTAAATAAATTAGACTAAATTATGCTAGGGTCTACAGATACTCTTATGACAGAGTTGTTCATAATATGAAAAATGTATCGTAATTTAGAATTAAATTATGACTTTCTCAATTAAATACTGGAGAATTTTCGACCCACGAATCAATTAGGATCTACTTTAACCGCAAATTAAATAAATGGCGAACCTTTTTCAGGCAATTATTTGACGACGTTTGCACTTTCAACGCTTTCCTAAATTTAATGCGGCTTTAAATTATTATTAACGTTTTACGTTATTAATAATCGGTTGAGAAAGAAACACGCGCATTTTCGCTTTTGTTCTTTTGTAATGTTTTTTAGGACAAACGTATAGATTTTACCGTAAGTCAATATTTTGGACACTTGTTGAATTGAGCTTACACCAATAAATGTTTACAAGATGTCTCTGGTGAATATAGTTCCGTTGGCGAAAAATATATGCCTTAAGGAGGTCAATTTAAAAGATCAAGATTTTTTGGACAAGGTAAGATCGATTTTCCATTCTCATGGTGTCACAAGGGGATTGATTTTAGTGTACTATAGCATCATTGACGGAAAGAGTCGAAAAGAACAATTTTTCAAAAGGTTCATAAGGAACACTCAATGTTTACTTAACTTGGTTTACAGAGCGAAAAATAACTTTTGGCTGAAATATCCACTTTTCAAATTGGTTGTTTCAGCACATTTATGAGCACGACCATTAAGTTAAGAACCTATTTCCGTCAAACCGTAACTGTTGTAGTAAATTTTTAAAGTAGCAAATCATACGTCATTTTCTGCTTCTAACTTGCAAATAAATATTTATTCTGTGTGTAAAGAATCTTTACGCTGGAGATTTATCAAAATGTCTAATGTGAGCTTTGGAGGTAAAACTCTGTGGAAAACAAGAGCTTTTAGAGATTTTTACCAATTCCGGAAATACAAATATACAAAAACTTGCATAAAAAGTCGTATCTATTAAAATGGGTCTTTTGAGGATTCATAATTACATATTTACGATTTTTAACTGATATGAAGAAACAAAGACATAGAATGTGAACAAAAGAATTTAATTGCCGCAATGAACATCTAAAGAAGCTTACCGCAGCGGAAGACATTATAATTTTGTAACGCTGAAAGGAAAATCGGGATTAAAAGGTTCCATAATACGGACATCTAACGAAAGTCACTTTTTGTTCGGTTGCTAAAGTTCACAAGATATAAAAATTTAAGTATAGTTGAAGCAAAGATATTTTGTTTAGTATAAAATATTATGTTAATGTCGACGTTTACGTGTTCGGCACAAATGTCACGATAATCATTTTCTGCACTTGGCCCAATCGAGAAATTAGTTCTTTTTTTTTATTGAGGTATCAGGAAACCTTTTATAGGCTGCCCCGCTCGGCTCTATAGCGGGGGTGTGTGGGACTCCCTTACATCTAGTAAGGTATACCTCACTAAAACCCTTTCCTCTCTCTAATAGACATAGACATATTATCACAGACGGGAATCGCCAAAAGCATGCTTCCGTCCGTGTGTGGTCCGTGGCAGATTTTCGCCACCTGGATATCAGCCTAGTATCATATTATATTCCCTGAATGTCATTATCTTTTATTTCCATTCTTTTTCCCTGGATTCATAAATCGTGTTAATAAAATTCTCGGCACACTTCCAATTTGTTTCGCATATAGCCATCCATCTTACTATAGTTTCCGGCCGTAGATCCCCTCTCATTGCTATACCAAGTGTTCTTCTTTCACCCTCCCACGTACCGCACTCAAAGACAGCATGTCCCTTATTATCCGGAAGCCCGCAATCTGGACGTTCATTAGTCTCCCGCTTTCCTATGCGTAACAGGTACTCAGTATTGTGACCGTGTCCAGTAAGGAATTGGGTAATGTAGTAACTAAGTTCCCCTTCCTTCCTCCCAACCCATTCTCTTATGTCCGGAATGATTTGCTTCGTCCAAGATTGATGCATGTCTCATTCTACTTGCCATTGATCGAAAATCATATCTTTGGACTGCTCTCGCCATCACCGCAATCCCCGCCGACACCACTCCCGCAATAGTTAGGATGTCATCAAGGGCAACTGTCCTATAGGCCGGGGCTATCCTTATGGCCATCAGTCTTTGAATTCTATTAATTCTCTTGCATACAGTCCCCAATTTCAAGGCCGGCGCCCAGATATCAGCCCCAAATATCCATGTTGCTTGAACGGCTGCTGCAATAGCTCTCCTTTTTGAGGCACGTGCTCCTCCCTTGTTTGGCAGGATTCTCGCTAGTGCACCATATGTCTTAAGAGCCTTGTTGGTCGCATATTTAATGTGCTCGGTGAAAGTACAGTTTCTCTCTAAGATAACTCCAAGTATTTTAATACTCTTTTCTATCTGTACTACGTGTCCCAGTAAGTCGATCGTTTTTCACTCGAACTTTCTTTTGCCCGATAAAATGGCCACTTTGGTTTTGTGTGGTACCAATTGCAGTCCCTTCTCGCACATCCACCTGTTAATTTCCCTCACTGTGGCCCTCATCTCTTCGAGCACAGCATGCATGTCTCTCCCCCTTACCAGAACACTAAGATCATCAGCGAAACCGATTAATTTGACACCTTCAAGCATTTTCAGCGTGAGTACCTCATTACAGAGAACGTTCCAGAGGATTGGTCCCAGAACTGATCCCTGTGGAACACCGGCGCTGCTTCTGAAACTGTATGATTTCCCCTCTGCGTTGTAGGCCCAAATCCCCCTTCCCGTAAATAGTCATTTATACTCCTCAGGAGGTATTGTGGAATACCGAAATTTGTCAGCGCCGAGATAATTTCAATTCTTGGCGCTTCATTAAACGCATTTTTTACGCCCAGCGACGTTATTAGAACATGTTCCCTAGTTCGCCTTGTTTTGCTCATCCCCCTCTGTCTTTCATTTATTATTTCTTGTAAGGCATTGTAAACGGACCTTCCCTTACGAAAGCCGTATTGATTGTCGGCTAGCTTACTCTCAAGAATTGTATATTATAGTCTATCATTTAGGACTTTCTCCATAAGTTTCCCCGCATAACTTATGAGGCATATAGGTCTATAATTGCTGTCACCTTTGGGGATGAGAACAAGTCGGCTGTTTTTCCATAATGTTGGGAATAGGCCCCTATGTAGACAGTTGTTGATAACCCCACTCCATAGATCAGGCCTAGTGATGGCAAATCTCTTGACCACTACTGCCGGTACGTTATCTGGACCGGTTGCTCGATTTATAGGAAGGTTGTTGGCTGTCTGTACTACTCCCAGTTTTTGATCACAGGGAAATCCCACCAACTTCCGTCTCCCTGAGGGAAAAAATCTTAAGGCGCCTCTATACAGCTGCAAAAATTTCGGACCTACTCCTTACTGATTTTAAATTAGGCAACATACATATCTCAATACTCCCTGAGGGCTAAACGGATTATGCGTAATTTACCTAAATGTACTTGAAAGTTTCATTGTTTAGTTATACCTATAACTTTTATATTTTCTTGGAATTCCCGCAGATTGTAAGACTACCTTTTAATTTATTTTACTATGTTGGACTACTAAAATTAAAATATTATAGTACATATTATGTGCGTCCAAGAATCACAAAAGAATAATTATTTGAAAATTCGGAAAGCACTATAAACAATTTGATTTAGTATGGAATAATTAATAAAATACAAAGCAAAATAAACTTTGACAATGTTTAAGAATAATTATAACAATTAACCACACATTCTGAATAAAAAATAAATGTACTGATATAATTTTTATTATTTCTGTACTTGGACAAACAAACCTACCTATTAATTTAATTGATTCTAAAGTATTTTACTTTAAAATGTGCTAAAATCCCATTAAAATTTAATTCGTATTAGATATAATTAACAAAAAAATCCCATTAATGGTAGATATATATACCTACATAATATATATTTTATATAAGAGGTTCACTAATCATAGTAAGTTACGTTTCATTGTGGTAAAAAATATTATTTTGACTGTGAAATGTAAGCTATATCAAACATGAATGTGGAGCTTTATGAAAAAATGATGCAAAAAGTCTTGAAAAATTTAGACAGTATAGATATAGATGCTTCTAATTTTGGAAAACTTTGTAAATTAAGAAAAACAACACCTACGGCAAAAACCGTTGCGGCACTATTATGTATGTACATAGTACATACGTTTAAAATAAATAGTTCTACTTGGTTTGCAACTGAAGTTACAGCAATTCAGTTAATTTTAATCCCAATGCTCAGTAGTTGTTAAAAAATCGGGCCTATAGTTGATAAAGAATTACCATTTCTTGCTTGTTCTCCAGGCGGATCAGTAGGAAAAACTGCCATTGTTGAAATTAAATGCTCCGAGAAAAGCGGCAATTAGCATCCTATTGAAGCATATTTGAAGGGTAAATTAGAATACTGTGAATGTAGTAATAATAATAAGCTCAATGACAATTATTTTTACTAAGTACAGGGTCTATTGCACATAACCAAAAGAAATATATGCTACTTTGTAGTCTACACTAAAGGTGGAATACATCAGGGGCGTCATTTAGGAGGGTCAGGGTAGGGCAGTTGACCCCCCTGGAATTACTACTACCAAAAAAAGGTACGTTAAATTTATAAAACTGACAACCACGCCCTTTTTTCAAAAAATTTAAGACATCAACTCAAGATTTGTGCTGTTTATATTAATTAAAATAAAATTTAATAAAAAAAATAATGCCTTTTTACAATTTGTCTATAGCGTTTTTTAAATTTACGTCGGAAATAACCCTGGTTACGCAATATTTATTTGTCAATTTGCATCTTTGTAACAGGGTCATTAAACAGGTACTTTTCTTTTGTCTGTATAATCTCCTTAGAAGTATAATTCCACTACCTGACCTCTGTGGCCTGGGGCATTTACGAAATTTTCGTTGGTAAAATTTTTGTACATAAAATTTATATTAAAAAAAACTTTTGACCAGGATTACAGTTATAACTTAACCGTTGGAAACGATTGTTAAACGAAATATGGTTCTTAAGCACTGTAGAATTTGTCCGTAGAATTTAATTTTCGGATATTGACTGTCGTTTGGAAAATATCTCTTAAAATAGATGAAAGATAAAATAATTTTTTGTTACCTCAAATTTTTTTTTTTCTCAAACAAAATTCTAAGGCAAAATTTGATTATGGTAAGGAATATATTCCCGACCTTAAAATTTTTTCAAGTTCAATTTTAGAGCTGTAATCCTGGTCAAAAGATTGCACTTTTTCCAATTGCATGGTGTGTTGCCTACCCTATGTATAGAGGCGCCTTAAATGGACAGAGTTGATGTTTTTTATAGTACCGATTGACTTATTTAAATTAGTTACGTTGTATTTTATTAATGACAAGCATTGACTAAATATTGTTTTGATACATTCGTAACGTTTTTACTTTCTCATGAAGGAAGCATATCTTGGAAACAAATTACGTATGGAATTCATTACTGTCTGAGTATTGTACAGGGTGTCTCAATGATCTGAGAGTGGAAGATTACACCTATACCGTCGATTTAAAAAATTTTCAAATGGGAGATTATTGTAGACAACAAAGAGAAGCATCTTGTAAACATATTTTTGTATCTACAGGACGATTCACTTGCGAGCACTATACCAAAACTTGTGTTTTATGGGTTTGAAGATACAGGAAATGCCAAATACAAAAAAGTTCCAACCAAGAATAAAAATCCTACAAAATATGATTTTTTTTGTAATATATTTCATTTGAACAAAATAGATACATAAATTACATTAAGGCTGCGCGGGAGTCGGGAGCTTGCATTTTCCCTATACCGCGTAATGTAAACGCCCGCCACTGTAACTTTTTTATTATGATAAATAAAAGGCTCTACGATACCTTAAAATGTTTCTCATGATAATTTCTACAAAAACTCAGAGGGAATTTTTAATAACAAATTTGCTGTTGTAATTAAGGTCAATTTAAGAAAACACAAACTTTATTGTAGGTTCCTGAGGGATCTACTCCAAATACAAAATATTTGGTCAGAGTTTTTCTAGATAATGTATTGACAAACACATATGTAAAAACAATAATTGAAAAATGTTAATAGTTAAAAATTTATAGTGCCGCGCGTTTACATTACGCGGTGTTGGGAAAATGCAAGCTCCCGTGCATCCTTAATTGTAAAATATTTTAAAAATAGTTTCTTTTTGATAAATCAGAACATAAAATCAACTACTTAATAATGTAAGAAGAAAGGTTTATGTCAAAGCTGATTAGAGAAGATGTTCTTGCAGTTTTAGGCGAATTCGGCGCTGGTAAAATCTGAGAATTATATCTGCACGATCAACAGTTGCTTTGTCTTCTACAACTGGATAAAATAATTGGTAACTTGGTGATTTTCGACGTAAAAATTTAATCTCAAATTCCTCAACGTTTATTACTTCGGTTACTTTCCCAATGTAATGAACAATGTTAGATTTATGTTGGAATTTAACCAATAAGTAATCATTTTCATGTATTACGTCATCATCCAGCAATAGGTAAGGCGTCTTTTCAATCTCAAAGTCGCTAAAATCGTCACTTAGTTTATCCTTTATCGGATTCCAGATTTACAGACTGCTCGGTTTCAAAACTACTAGTGCTTGAAAATCTATTTCTTCTGCGTTCCATTTTTGATTTCTTGTTCTTATTTTCTTGTTGTGAAATTTGCTTCATTATTCTTTGTCTTTTCCGTTCTTCTTACTTTCTTTTGCGACTTTGCGTTTCTTGTTCTACTTCTTCTAACCTATTCTTTTCCGGTGTATCACTGTATATTCGTGATTTTCCAGTTCTGTTCTTTCTATTTCTTTTGTTTCCTAATACATAGTCTAGAAAGTGGTCTGACTGATTCTGTAATTTGTAGCAGCAGAAGATTTGTTTCGTTCACCTGAAATAATACATGATTTAAAATATTAAAGTATTTTTTCTTTAACTTTTGTAGTCTTGAATGCAACCTTCCGCGATTTATGTTAAAATTCTTAGAAGCTACCTTCTCATTATTTTGAGTTAAAACTTCACGAACAGCATTTTACGTCTATGTTCGTGCTGTTGGTCTTCTTTTTATATGTTCTCACTATCTAAAATATTATAATATAATTAACTAACTTGAAATTATTCGAATTTAAGGTATGGGACAGTATCAACTAGCGGTTGAAAGTGCCCCGTGCGAGGTGGTTGAATGTACCCTATACTAAGTTTGTGAACAAAATCGTGCCTTATTTTGACATGTATTATTTTAAGGTTAGAAGACTTCAATAATATTAATTTTCGATAATCATAAATACATACACCACATATAACTTGCTAAAATATGTTGCACATACTTGACAATAACAAAATAAAAAGTATCAAAAACTTACTGTGAAAGTCACAAATATTACAATATATTTTTTTCTCCAACACCTTTACTCAAATATGGCCTAGGCCGTAGATTATACTGAGCATAATGATGAAGAGCAAGAAGTATTTTATAATTTTTACACGCGGTTAATTCAAATAGTACCTAAGTGAATTATGACCATTGGTTGAATGTACCCCCTTTCCCTATTAATTGTTTATGTAGACTTGTGTAGAGTAGACTTCGAGTGACGATATTATACTTTCGAAGTAAATTCAGAATACGGAAAGTATGACTTTAAATGACAAGATTCCAAAAAAAAAATTCAAATTTCAACAACGGCACCAAACTATAGTGAGGTATTTTGTATTATAATTGATGGATACACCTCTCACATGTTACTACGGAACGTTATATAATATGGAATGTCTAAGTTTCCTAGCTTACGTTTAACCACGGCTACGCTAAAAGGAAATAAACAAAATTTCATTTGTTACAGAAATATTGCTTATTTGCGCTTGTAGAGAGAAGCACATTTCATTTAGTGTGTAAGAACAAAAGTATTTCGAAGAGAATTTTCTCATTTTCAAAATAATTTATATTTATTTGACTATAAGTTTTCAGAAAAGAAATAACTAACCATTCTCTTGCAATCCTACTCATAATGAGATTTCTTTCCTTTGTCTCGTTGTTTTCATATTGAAGGATATTTTTTCCCCTCTGCAATGACTTCCAATGTTATAGAGATGACGAACATTTTGTGCTAAACTATCATTGGATAATCAGACATAAAGTGAAGTTCTGCGTTTGGATAATAGAAACTGTTTCAGATAACAGTTCACTTATCGTAATGAGTTTTAGAGCTGTTAACGGATGCAAGATATTATCTCCTGTTTTTACTGGTGCTATTCATTTAGGGAGAAAGTTTGAAATTCGGTTACAAGAGTTTTTATGTACCACTACTTTCAGCGAGGAAACAAATAGTTTTATTATATACATGTAACGTTACATTTTCGCTGTGACGCTCTCAAGTGTATGAGAACTGTATAAACACAAATTCATACAATCCCATTTTAATCCTTATTAACTCAGACTGTTTCGGACGTTATCATTACAGTTTATCATACTTTACAGACAGATACAATTAACCTACCGTAATAATTCATTGTTTACAAAGTGAAGATTAACCGTTACGTTACGACAACAAAGACGCGCGCAGAAGCCTTTTTTCGCTCAATATGGACATGGACACAGAGAATTCCGGGATCATTTATCTTACCCCCTTAGTTACGTTACTAATATATCCTCTTATTGTCCCTTATCCACTCTTCCAAGGACAAATGATTATAAGCAGATAATACGATTGGATAGATTCCTTGTTAGGATTATATTAGATAGACAGTAACTTCGAACAATTAAGGTTGTAAGAAAAATGTGGTCAAATTGATAAGCTAACGCACTTCAATTTACAAGTCAATTACCTACATATATGAATAATTTCCACTAGGAAAATTCTTCCGCTTTCTCAAAATATAATTTCACCTCCCTAACAGCAATCAAGGCTCTGTAATAAACGTTCTCGTGGAAATATAATATATATCGTAATATTGCACCCCACTTTACAAATCATATTCTGGCAAGGAAATGAGTGGTAGGAGTTTATGAATATGTGAACGAGGGAACATAATCGGATATTAGCAGGACACTAACTACTAATATCTTAATTAGAAATCCACGAAGCGCAATGAGCTTTTATTAAATCAGCTTTCTACATAACTTTTTATCTAAATTGTTTAAATTATTTAGAGCATTTGCAATATTTACGAATAACATTCCGGACCATGCTTGCTATCTTTGGAATTCTAGAGGTATTTCACTGGAATTGCTTTTTGGTGACTTGACAGAACCGCAATAGATTTAATTGTCGCTTTCGTATTGTTTTTGTCTATCTCCGCACTTCTTACAAATCGTCCTTAATAAAACTAATAAATGTTACAAAGAACAACATTCTGACATCGTCTTTCGAATGTCGTGATTTCGCTCATATTAACCTAATCCTATACGTATAATAAAGCTTGAGTGTATTAATTATTCATGTACGAAGGAAATTTGTGTGCATACATTAATATTATTATGTAAGCATTAATATTAAACGCAGAATGGAAATTATCAAATGTTACTAATCAGGCGAACTAAGATTTATTTTACGTTTGACATGTTCCCCTCGTTTACTCTCTCGCACTCGGGCATGAAATGAAACAATTGATAAATTAAATAATGTCGTAATTTGTATCACAATCACAATTCTGGCGAAATAATAGTGTTTAATAAATATACCACGTAGATGAATTAATATTTTAGTAAAGATCAAATAACTATGACACAGAAAGGTGTAATGGTATTATTAATTGGTCCTAAGGAACCTTTATAACTAGACTCGTTAAGGAGGCCAAAGGATCCTAATGTCATAGATACAACAATTATCATGATTCTTGTGTGTTTGGTTTGAATTTTTACATTAGATGTTTTCTTTTTGGACAGCCATAGGGTTAGTCAAAGTTACAATTATCACGTGATTGAAGTGCCTTGCGTCATAAGACATTTCTGCCTCAGGTTAATATAAAACTTAAATAAAGCTTTTAAAACGAATAGGGTTATTGAGAACTGAGTCAAATTATTTTTATAAAACGTATGGTGTGTTATTGACAGGGTTGACTTAAGTCAACCATAACGTGCAAAAAGAAAACACCTAATGAGTATATTTTGCATATCAACATTTCATATCAACTTAAATATACCTAGGTTAAATAAGTACAAGGTGTCCGAAGCGGACCACTTTAACAAATTTTTGCCATTGTCAGACACCAGAAAATCTTTTTTTGATTGCACGCCTCTACACTGTTTCGAATCATATGCAAAAAACACGAAGTCAATAGCTCTTAATGCCGTTCTTAAGTTCTGGTTCATACCAAGGCGAGAAAATGGGCATATCAACGTATTTTGTGTGAGCAAAAATTCGTTAAAGAGGTGGTGTTGACTACTCCATAGTCGCGACTATTATATACTTGTTTTATGTGAAAGGTGGTTGAAGACTTATTAGTTCTACCCTACTTTCTATGTTTTCGATTAACGAACAGTGACTGAACAAAGTGTAGGATTTACAGGGGCGTTGCTTGAGCTTAGTGCGCCCGTTTGCAACCGAATATTTGGCACCCTACAATAATTTAGAATAAAAAAAAATATATATAGTTTCTTGAAAAACTCTTCTGCTTTGCACCGAATAAGACAAAGTGAGACCACAGAATTTAATAGAAAACGTTGTTGGTGTCAGCATTACGGACAGACGGGCGCACTAAGTGGCCACGATACTCAAGATACATAGAAATGGGCTAAAAATATGATCGTTAGCATAAATATTGTAGACCACTTCATGTATAAAATTAAAGTACTTAAACTATAATTTTTAACGCACCACATTAAAGACTAGGATGGATTCTCTTTCAATATACCTCTCTAAAGTAAACTAGATTGGATAAATAAAATCCTTGTTGACTGTTCAGTTTAGACAAAATTTCAATGTATAATAGTATTGCATTATTTGTAAGAATGTGGTGAGAATTTTAGCATGATTTGCTAATACCAACATGAAACCTGTGAAACTTTGTTTGCTTTAAATTCAAAATATTTTACGTTAAACTGGTACGGCATACTCTACTTATTATGTGCCAAATTTCAGGTCATTCTGTACCAAGTTATTTAAAACCTTTTTTAAATTTCTTAGGAGCAACTGTCACTTGTCCAAATGCTAATTTGAAAATATGTTTTGTTTTAGAGGGAGACCACACATTCACACGTATACTAAGTGGTAAGTAATTATACTTAATTATATTTTTTAATGTTTTATATTAAAATTATTAAAGTTGTATCGTTTTGCTTATTTGAATCGTTTACTACATAAGTTATTTTCGATAAATGTCGTTATGATTGTCATGGCCTGTGTGTCAAAAAAAAACCACGCCAATCATTTTTGTCAAACTTACCGTATTTAAGTCGCTTAGAGCTTAGACGATTCATTTATGCCAGAATGTCTTAGATTATTTACTAATTTCTTGTGCCGAACTAAGATTTCTTGCAACGTTTGGGTTCTCATAGGTATATTTTTCTTTTAGTGCTTGAAAAAAGCCAAGTCTTTAATTCCTTTATCTTTGTGAACTTTTCCTAAATGCTCCTTCAGCTTGGACGGCTATACCTATTCAATCGTTTGTCAACGGTTTGTTACATAAGAGGCACATTGGTAAATTAATAAAACCATATTTTAAATATTCTACATTAACATTGCCTACATTTCTTCTTTCGCTCACTCATAGTGTCATGAAAAAAAGGGGTATAAGAAAAAAAATGACACTGAAGAGGGTAACAGTTTACTATCCGGGATCTACGTAAATTCACGAAATTATAGGAAATGAGTCCCTTATAAACAAAATTTAAAAAAAAATTCTCGGAAAACGCCCTTTGTTTTAAAAAAGTGTTTGTTAAACACTTCATTTTCGAGTTAAAGTATACTTTTCAATAGGTGGCGTTAGAGGTGTTAATTTGTTATTATAAAATACATATGAAAAAAACAGTGACCTACTCAATACATAATGGTTAAGTCAAGAAATTATAGAATAATCAAAAGAGAGTTGATAACTGTTTATTATAGATCTTAATTGAAAGAATATATAAATAAAACTTGAGCATTGCAAGTCACATACCTTGGCCGTAATTAATTTTAGAAGCAAACGTTTATTAATAGTACATACATACAGGCCCGACAAGAGGCCCCCCCCTCTTGTCGGACCTTGTCGGGTATAGTAAGCCATGCATTTTCTTAAATCAACAAAAGCGTATCTGGATTAGTCTGCTAAAGAAGCAAATCTTTCCCCATTTAAGCAAATGTGTAACTCTTATGGTTTCCGAGATCCCCATAGGTACAAAGAATGAAAAAACTCACCCTGTATAGAAAAATAGAGGAGCAGCTGCTCTGATAGTGGGATCGGAAGGAGGGTATAAGGTGACTGCAACTCGCATGAACACCTGTATAAGGTTAATACGGTCCACTGAACTTCTTTCCGCTCATATCGTGGTATTCTCCCTCCATAGCCCTTTGATGTACTGGGCGTGAGCTCCTGTGACTGGGGCCACGCAACTCACGCTGTACCTGACGGTGAGGTGGCGAAATCCCTCGTCGTTTAGACAGTTGTATACCCTTCAACAGTCGAAGATGGTGGTATCTATAAATGCACGTAACAAATAGCGGATTGAACCCTCTTCTCAAATCGACCACAGATCAAAGAGTGACATTTATTTTCGTTACCCTAGCATCGATTCACTGAGATAGTGGCGTTTACCTGACCTTATATACTTGCGGATAAGTTGTAAGACAGTCGCTGAACTTTGATCAGAAACGGGAACGATGAAGACTTTCTTCGTGCCACGTTCGAGGCCACCAAAAATCCATTGCCCATCGATTCTTCGTCCTCGGTTGTACGTTCGCTTTGCAATCTTAGCTTTCGTCGATTTCCATGCTTCTCCACCTAAAATGACAGAATCAGCGTTACATAATCGTTACATACAGGGTGTCCCAAAATTGCTGGGACACAGAGCTACTACGTGTAATAGAGATCAAAATAAGTTGATTGGACCCAATTTATCTATATACCAAAATGTACCGTTTGCCCGTGAGAAGAGTTCAAAGTTTACATAAAAAAACACATTTTTGTACGCTGTTCAGACATGAGTGAAACAAATTGAATGAAATTTGACAAAAGTGCATTTTAGAGGATTACTCTCCTTTGGGTAATTAAATAAATCCAAAAGAAATTGTAGAAGGGTTAAAACCACCCTCACCCCCTTACATTTTTTTTCAGAACTTTCTTAGGGGTGGTAATACGATTCTCAAATTATTTTATCAAGAAGACTGATTAATTATCTTCATTTTGTTACTCTTGATAACATTTCGTATTCCGCATAGTTGCGAAGGAAAAAAATGTTTTCTTAAATAATGCTTACAGATATTCCTAGTACAAGTTTAATAAAATTGTAATACAAAATTTAGTTTCAATTTTTTACGTCGAATTGACCTTTGTATTGATGAACATTGAACATTTATTATGAAAAAACGTTCTGCCTTTGTTTCCACTCCCAACTAAATTTTGTATTACAATTTTATTAAACTTGTACTAGGAATATCTGTTAGCATTATTTAAGAAAACATTTTTTTCCTTCGGAACTATGCGGAATACGAAATGTTATCAAGAGTAACAAAATAAAGATAATTAATCAGTCTTCTTGATAAAATAATTTGAGAATCGTATTACCACCCCTAAGAAAGTTCTGAAAAAAAATGTAAGGGGGTGAGGGTGGTTTTAACCCTTCTACAATTTCTTTTGCATTTATTTAATTACCGAGAGGAGAGTAATCCTCTAAAATGCACATTTGTGAAATTTCATTCAATTTGTTTCACTCACATCTGAACAGCGTACAAAAATGTGTTTTTTTAATGTACACTTTGAACTCTTCTCACGGGCAAACGGTACATTTTGGTATATAGATAAATTGGGTCCAATCAACTTATTTTGATCTCTATTACACGTAGTAGCTCTGTGTCCCAGCAATTTTGGGACACCCTGTATATACCTCGCGTCAGAAAATCTTGATCATATCTGGAGTTGTTGAATGAGAAACTGTTGTCTTAGGTAGGGTCCATGTAAAAAATATAATTACTTTGTGTGGCATTGGAAATCAACTCTATTATACTATTTCACAATGTTACCTTGTTATGGTCGAAAAGGTCTACAAAAAAGGGAAGCTATTACATAACGTTGGGTGAACGAAAGCTACGTCCGAGCACCATTGTTGGTGATCATTTTTTACATTTCACGGTTTCTTCTTCTGCACAAATAATTGAGAGGTATTTCATAGTATATCATCAATCTATTATTCACGTTGTTTAAACACTGCGGATAAAACATTTGAAGTTGACGATGTTATTTTATTAATAAACAATTTTGGATTTCCATATTAAACATACCATTTTCTTGAATTGATACTATTGAAAATATTAATAGTAATATCTAATTAGAATAAGATCTTCCTATTAAAAATCGAACTAAGGTAGTGGTTAATTAAGTAGTGAAGCATTAAGTAGGTTTCAATAAACATTTTCATTTTTGCTGTACCTACCCGAAGTAGTATTTTCTAACAAATTAGATATTGATATTAAACATTAAAAATTCAATAACTAAGTTTGTTTAATGTGTGCCCGAAATAAATTTGTTAATAAATTTGACTTTCCTGAGGCTTGTTTCAGTCCCGTGAATTAAAAGAATTAACAACAAAAATTGAAAAGTGGAAATAGTAATAGTTTTCAAAATAATATTAAAAATCGCAGTAACCCAAAAAAATGAAAAATTTTGCTTTTTCTTTTTCCAAAATACCGTCAATTAAAATAATTTTTTGTAAGTACTCTTTTTAAGAGAAAATGTCAGTTTGGATAGTTGCAAAATTAATATAACCCTAAAATAAAATTTGTCTTAACACAAGTAATAATATAAAATACAAGATATTTATAGAAAACGTTGAAAAAAATAGAAAAGGACTCTCAGATGGAAGCTGTGGATGCCTTACGTATAAATTGGCGCATTAAAGTTAAACGTTGTGTATTGATTTAAAGGCGATAAATGTTTCGGTTGCAAAAACAAGTTCCATTCCAACCTTTGCAGTGTGTGCGATGAGCATTCATAGGAAAGAGAATTGGAGAACTAATATGTTGCCATGATTCCTATGTACGTGTACGATAATGGTAATTTTCTCTTCATTCTGAATGGTCAAGTCCTACTTGCTCGTACGGGTTTAATCAGCCTTATAATCCACGAAATGTCTTCTTGCGGTCTGTAATACCTTTGGGTCTGTAAATCTGTCTGTAAATCGAAAAAAAGCAGTTCAAATAAATCAATCCAATTTTGGAATAATCCGAATATATTTCCCTAATTGTCATTAATAGGAAACTTTTCCTTGACAAATAACTAAAAGTTAGTTAATTAGAAAATATTTGTGAATTTGTTTCAAATTGAGTCGCATAACCCTGGAGATTAAACTCTTGACAGTTTGGCCAAAGAAGGTTGGTTATTTCTTATTTACAGACTCACAAAGTACATTAGATATTAAAATGTTCAGACATAACGACATTACGTAATATCCAAAACAGCGTAGTAAATAAGGTAATAAAAGTTGATCACTAAATTACCCTATATTTTGGTTTCTACGGTGCACCCCTGCTGCACCTACTCCTATGGTAATATATTACATTTGTATATTGATTTACTAATATTGATAAAAATACACAAACACTGTTTACAACCCTATCGATAAATTTTTATTACAAATCTTCGAAACTTGTATACCCTTCAATCCCTAAAGGAAATCAAAGCAATGTTGTAACGAGCCAATTTGATTCCAACGATCAAGGATTGTAATTTTGCTTCCAAATTCTTATAGAACTTGTATAGAAAGGAATCCACGTTTCCGCATATATATAAAATGTGAACATTTATTTCATCAACCTTTACGAATTTATTGATATTGAAACTTTTAGGGAAAATAAGGAAATTTTTATATCTACGTTGTTTACTTCTACTGGTTAGACATTTTTAAATTCTCCTTTCCTAAATAAGTTGAAATATATTTCCTCTTTCATTACCTGCACATTTAAAGTAGGGTGGTGGAAAGATTAATGATATGGGAGTGCTTTTCGCGCGGTGAATGCTATCAAGAAGGTAATAATTTTTTATTATGCCTTACGACTTGTAAATTATGAATATTATCATAGAAAGTATCAGTGTTACTAAAATGAGAACAGTAATTTTGTTGTTTTCACGTTAAGAATTAAAAAATACAAATTAACACAAAGGAAAACTAAAATGCACGCTATTAGAAACATTGACAAAACTGCTTGAAATTGTCTCACACAAAATTCTAATGGAGGAGCTGTTAGCATTCGGACTCATTAATAAACAAAAACATCACCTGCAACTAATTTCATGTGAAAATCATGAAATACATTGTCCTCACCGTAAATATTCGCATGTTTGCAGAACAATTTGCAAATGGAAAATCAACATTTATACATTTATGCGATGTTCATATTCATAAGAAAATAGGAGGTAGAAATTATGAAACATTAAGCGCATCTTATGGATTGATCGCAGACGTCTTTATTCTGTATGAATTTTTTTAAATATTACTTCATCACTTTTCCTTTATTTTCATTTATCATCTGCAACTCATATATTATGCCTAGTCTCACCTCAACTATAAAAAATACTTGTAATTAATAATAGCAGACGATAACAGTAAGATAGGGTAAAACCTTTTACGAAAATTATGAAAATATTCAATGAATACATCAAATTGGAATTCTTATGTAGCACAACAACAAATTTGAATTATCTATTAATACGATTATTTCGTTATTTAGTATTGAACGAATCTATAACAAATAATGCACTTGCTGTGACTTTATTACCTCTAGTGTTCAATTACAAAAGTAGGGGAACTGAATTATTTGATATAATTAATATAAATCTTCGATTAATATTGATCTGTTTTTAGTATTTTGCCATCTTTTATTCTACACCTTTTCATTTTTTAATATTGAATGATTTATTTCGTGTTTTCAATTTTCCCTTTAGGTTTATAGGTAATTTTTCGTTCTTATAATCCGTAGTGATATCGTTTTAAATAAAATTAACTATAGCTATAGATATCTTTTCTCCTATACCCGTAAATAAACTCGGGTTTTGAAATAACTGTGTTGTCTGTATTTTGATCACACATTGTAACGTTTCAAGTTTTGTCCCTTCCTGAATATGGGTGAAGTTGTATCACACACCTGCTAAAACTGGAGGAATAGGATGCACCGACAGAATGAAAGCTGTTGCAGTTTTTGTGTCGAGGTAAATTAGTATTTGTGATAGGTTTAGTAAAGATTGCAGGAGATCTTGAACAGTAACTTGGAGTTGAAAATTTAATTAGCGATAAAATTCTTGGACAATCGATCAAATTTTGTAACAAACCATGCAGAAATTTTGCTTCTAATGTGCATAATGTCCAAGTACCAATTTGACCGTGTAAATTAATAGGAAAATGTAATAATATTGCTTATTTATAACAATCAAAAATTAAAAATTGTAGCAGTGTATTAGAAGTAAAATTGGGGGTAGTGCATTTTCTCGTGAACCGTGCCATTGAAGAAAGCTGCGCGAAGGCGTGACTATTTACGAGGGAGAGGGATATTGACAATCTCTGTGAATTTATCCCTAATCAAAAATCGAAAGCAACTACCTACACCAATTCTTTGAAAAGCTCAACAAGTTTTATAACAAATCACACATTTCAGCGCTACACAAAACAGCCAGCCATACATGCAGACAAATCTTACTCGCCCTTAAACATGAGTAACAGAAACATCACACCACCAGTGAGTAGGAACACGTACACCACTTACGACACATAACATGCAAACTGGAGACAAATGGCTGTACACGAACGATATCCATAGGAGATTAACGGAGACTGTGTTGATACTACAGCAACCACATGTGATATTTTCCCAGAGTCAGAAGGGTTCTTGTTTGCCATATCAGATCAGGTCATTTAAACACGAAATTACAAAAAACACGTAATTAAAGATAAAGATAAAGACATTTACACTTTATAGACAATGTTCGCAAAGACCAGAAACCATACAACACATTATATTCAGCATGTACATGTTTAGCACAAGCAGAGTACAAACACAGGCACGATCAGGTAGCTAACCTAATACGCCAAACACTCGCCACAACACAGAACCTTTCTACTGATAACACACCCTATTATACAAGGTGTTTTTTGGGAGCATTAGTTAGACATTTCTGGGAAAGTTTTATAGGTAGGTTTTTGAAAATGTCAACTTAGGGGTTGGTTACTCTGAAAACCGAATCGATGTAAAATATTTTAAAAATGGCAGCACTTTCCAAAGTGCCGGAAGTAGCTAGTAACTTCGTTATTTTAAACGGCAACCTCTATTTTTTATTGCATTTTTGGATTATACGTGAAGTTTCAACTCCTTTCATGTATTCTAAGAAGCTTAAATTTACTGCAAAATGGACTGAGACTTACGCACAGACGTGACGAATCAAATATATGAATTTTAAACTTATTAAAAGTTATAAATAAAATAAAAAATTAAAAATCTTAGATAGACTGACTGTACTAGTTTGTTTACGTAATGGTCGAAGTTTTTATCAATGGTGAAGCCCAGGCTTTTACAAGTTCACATGACAAATTGACACCATTGAAGGAAACGCGTTCTTAAACATTTCTAACCTGAAGTAATTGTTGGCTATTATCAACTATATACCAATGATTTTTGACGTGTTGATCTTAAGGGAGTTTTCAAGTGACCAAATAGATACTTGCTGGAGATCAGAATTTCATTCAGTGCGAGGTAGGAATGGTCAGGATAAAGCGACAAGTGGATTTGAGTAACAACTGAAGATAGTTATTAAAGTCAAAGAAAAAATAAGGGTCCGAGAATAGAGCCCTGAGGAACTCGCTTCTATGTGTGTATAGGGTTAGAGGAGACTCCTAGATTTTTTATAACTACTTGTTGAGAAAATCCTGGCAAGATAGTTGTGCCAGAACTAACTAATGGTTGAGGGAATCGACATCCTTGGAGTAATGAAGTGTAATGATATCATCCCTCTATCCGTGGTTCTTAAGATGTCGTCCGATAGGTCTAGCATGCAGGTAGCAGTAGTGAAATTTTAGCTTGACGAAGTGTCTCGGGAGTATACTATTGCTACTACTGGAATAGTTAGTTAATGAGCTAATTGTAGGAAATTTTCAAGTATTTTTGAACAAAATGCTAATGGACCTTAAATCATAAAAGGTTTCAGGTTGAGCGTTTATGGGAATAAGAATCATCAGTTCTTGTTTCCACAAGCTAAAAAACAAATAATTCCACTATTTTTTTTAATTTTAAATGTAACCCGACGCGTTTCAACACTGTTATTAATTACCAAGGGCAACAGATTGTAATAGATTGAACTGGAAGGCACCCAACAAGTACCTTACAACTGAACCTTTTATTTTATTCAAATTGCTTGTAAGTCCAAATAAAGAAATTGGTTTTTAGCGAAAATTATAACATAAGAATGTATATCGCTCGATGAATAAATAAGACGGCGCTGTCAGTTTCAAGTACACAAATCCGTATTCCTTTGTTGTTGAAATTTTCTAATTTACTAATAAGTTTTTCTATAAGAAACGTAACAAGTGGAAAAGATGTTACACAACATGTTTAAATATTAGGTAAAGTAACCGAATGTCACAATAAATACGCCCGCTTCTGTTTACAGCTGACATTTTAATCTCATAGACTTAGTAGGGTCACGTTGCTTAAATTTATCAATTCACAATGGAATCAGGTTTTTTACTATACGTATACATATTACGAAAAGAGTCATAAAGACACCAAACTAATGCCACTCAGTTAATTTTGCCCTAGCAATTTGTTCTTGCCCACAGCCTTATTCCCATCAATAACTCTGCATCCCAGCATCCCGAAACGATCGCAGTACATTTTGAAGTGCTAAAATATTTTCCGCTGGGTGCTTGATGATAAAAAGAAAACAACAATAGGAATAGTACTAACAGTAATACAATAATAATGAAAGTAGCACTGGCAATAAAACTAACAATCACAACGATAACGAACAGTGTTGATTGTTATTGTTTATTGGAAGTTTCTTGTTTAATTCATTTTATTTGCATAACATATTGAAGATCTTAAGTTAGTTTTAGATTAAGAAACTCATCATACGAGTATATCGCCTTTGATAGGAGAATAATTTTGACTGCAGCCCTAAAAGTTTCGAGGGACCCGCTCCTCACATGTAGGTAGTGGCATTTTGTTAAAAAAGCGAATGCACATGAAAACAAAGCTCCTCTCAGATTTTGTTAATCTAATTACGAGAGCCCTGGCAACAGTATCTCTGTACCTGGTATCGTACTCATGGTGCCCTCTTTGCAGAGGCTTCCGGATGTTTTTTTACATAGCACACTGCCTCCATGATGTATAGTGCAGGAACTGTGAGGATTCCAAAGTCGGTGAATTTAGTTTTGCAGTCTGCCCTATAAGGGAGGCCTGCCAAAATACGAACTGCCTTTCGCTGTAATCTCTGAACATTTCCGCTGAGTTGGCACCACACAAGAATGCCATAAGATATGTGGGAGTGACATAGGACAAAATATACTACTCTCAACACCTCAAAAGTTACAGTAATGGACAGATACGTCAGGGCGTATATGTTTCGGCTCAACCTATCGGCCAAATGGTTACAATGTGCAATTAATTTATCTTCCACCAGGAATTTAACAAATTTTGAGTCGTTTGAAAACATCTGCTTGTTAAGTGAGGAGTGTAGGATTTGCGTTTCCATGCGGGCTATGAATTTTTTGACATTTTTATGGAAAATCGATGCTTTAGTACGTACTTAATAACTGTGGCTATGATGTTTTGCATACTTTGTATACAAAGGAGTTTTAGATTTGCAACTTCACATGTCTAATTGTTCGTTATAAATCCAACTTTGTATTCCAACATTTAGAGAAAGAAGTTTAAAGAACAACTTGTCATAAATATTTACAATATAATTACGAAGAAGTACAATAGTACGAAGGAACTTCCAACATTCCAAGAAACGGATACCTATTCCAGTATTCCTAGTAATTCCGGCGTTCTTCATTATTATATTTAAGTGTTTTTAAATAATACAACATTTAGAAATTTGAATCGGCCACTCAATAAAGTGACGTTAAGAAAAAGTACATGTGCCATTTAAACTCTTGTGTGAAAAATGTCGAAATTTTAAAGGCGCAAATGAATTAAATGGTAGTGTTTATCTCCATTTGTGAGATTTTATGAAACAATGGTGTTTAATTTTACCGAAGAAGATCGTTTTCGAATTGCTTTTTCAGAAAATTGCCTCGATTTGCACGCCTCCTAAAGCGGTGCACAAAAAATAAACTGCAGTGCACTGTGGCGCCCCAAATAGGGTAAGTTTGGGATAGATGGCCACGAAGAAACATTTTCGATGGTACTTCCGGTTTAAATATCAAAATTAGAGAAATGTTCAGGTATATTGTTAAATAATATCTTACCTACAAAATAAACCAAACATAATAAGTATACAAGTAAGTGTGTCACGAAAATATTGCAAAATTTAGAATAATAGCAATTGGCCATCTATCCCACATACTATGGGGGACTTGGTCACATCACCATGGGATAGTTGGCCAGAGTAAGAAATATAGTTTTTGTTCAAGAAAACAACATATAAATAACGTAATGCTATGAAAATGGCGGAAACTAACATTTTATTAAGTATACATACATAGTTGTAAGAATAATTATAGGTACTTATTTGCTTAAATCATAATAAAAATTTCAAAATTAAATCTAGATCATAAATTTTATGTTAAAAAGAAACAAAAAATGTTAAGATCTTCTCAAATAGTCATTTCACATTTTTCAAGCATCTGTTTCCACATCTATGACACAGATCTACATATTTTGTGCAGGACTCACATCGTACGCAACGAATTCAGTCGTCTTTTTTTGTTGTAGAATTATAATTTTCTCCACAGCCAACACACTCATTCTCCCCAAAATCTTCGTCTTCTGATTCACTATCTACTGTTAAATAATGTTGGTTCTTCATTTTCACAGTAGTTTTGCCTTTTAACCCTTAACCAGCGACGTCCGTTCGAATCGCACTATACGCGACTACCGGTTTCTGAGACCGCTAGGCTATATTAGCCACTTTTTGTTAGAAAATGTTAGTAAATGATAATGAACAATAATACTAGATTGTTTTTGTCAACTTTCATTATGAAAATACAGATGATTTCTTTTTCCTTTGGTTTGATCAGAATAAATATTGGATAATGGTAATTGAAGACGATGCCAAAAAAAATGCGTAAAAAAATTAATCGGTATTTCTTTTTGCCAAAAACTAATACTAATATTATAACTAAAGACTAATCCTCTGTTATGTTTTTGAAAATGCATGTTTTGCATACTTTTTTGGCTACGAGGAATCTCGTTACTCGCGAGCAGCGGTCACACGGACCGCTAGTTAATTAACTTTAGCGGGTTTTAATCACACAATAAGAAAGTGGGGGGCACCATTGTATAGTCATTCTGCTAAATATAGTCTAACTTGAAGGTAGATAGGTGCCCAACTGTCACAATTAATAATTACGAAAATTAGGCTAAAAACAAAAAACGGTAGCGGTCTCACAGACCGACGTCGCTGGTTAAGGGTTAATACTTTCTTTTCTTTTTTTTGATTTGATTTCGCGAACATGTTCTGGCGACGTTAAAAGAATAGCCACTTTCTTTGCACGTTTTCGCATCTGAAAAAAAGAATACAGAACTATGGCCATCTCACCTGATTTGCTAGGGAGAGATGGCCACCCAATCAATTTATAGAAAAACGTACTTAATCGAGACCACTTTGACGTTAGGAATAACTTCATGGTTCGTTTTACTTGTATATTTAATATCAACCAAACAGTTTATGTGAAAGACCGAAAAATGTGCAAAGTCTTAAAAGTACTCCACTTACCTCGATATCCTTTTAGCACGATATTAAAGTAACGAAGCAATGTAACTGAATGTATGCTATCACCGCACTGTATAGATGGACACTGTAACTGTCTTATATGTATGAAATATGAAGCATGGCCATCTCGCCTAGTATGGCCATCTATCCCGGACTTACCCTATCATTAATGGGAGCCGTCCGGGGGAAGGGGGCTAATTTCTGAGAGCCCGAATGGATGTCCTTACTGCTTTGTACTGTTCTGTTTAGATTTTAGTTTGGGGAGTACTTGTTTGGGCCTTTGTCTAACGTACGCAGAAAGGTTGGTTAATGTAGCGATTGTCTTTAGCAAATGTCTTTCAAAATCTTTGCCGACATTCATCCCTTTAAGGTGGCCATAAAACTGCAGTTAGAAGTTTACTCCTAAGTAACCAACTGTATTTAATATTGAGGTAGAATTTGCATAAGGTCTTGCAAATTTTATTAGTGTTAATAGTTGTAGCAATACGTGCAGTAAGATTCAATCATTTGTTTTTAGTTAATTATTACATTTACTAAACTTCTTTGAATGCATTTATTTCGATCTTCTTTTCATCAATTAACTAACGAAATGAGCGCAGCATGTTTTATAAATCTGTTTTCCTCTTTTGATCTTTTTGTTTTTACTTCACGGGAGACAACATATTTTTCCCCCTTCAAGTTTAATTTAATTTGTCAAACTTTACTTCGACTGCAATAAGTCTTTGAAACACAAAAAGGTGACTTCACGGAGGGGAATCTCGACGTTAAAAAAATTACTTCGTTTCCTTCTATCTGACAATTTTTTAGAGTTGCATTCAAGACACTTCTTTTATCCGTCCTTAGCTCCTAAATGTTTGATTACGTTAAAATATAAACTGGAAATTGTGGACGTGACAGAAGTAAAAAGGTATAAAGCTTTTAGTTTAAAACTGAGTAAAGTTTTTGAAAAATGAAATTTGTCAATAGTTTACGTTCTTATAACTTCATTGAATTTACGCAACCATAGCGTAGGCCTACTACAAATCACTGATGTTTATGTGCCATAATGGATTTCAATCGTTGATTGCGTAATAAGTTTGAGTATTTACAGCATGGAACATAAACGCGAAAATTTCAATTATCGTAAAATGCACGAATGAATGAAAAATGATTATATGATTAAATGCACGTACAGTATGCTATTCCTTGTCAGTTCACTTCGTGAAGATGACATCGGGAGCATGCACTCGCACTGCACATCGGCGTTCTCATTTTCATTACCTGGTGTGTAAACTCTGCAATGCTCGATATATCATGTCTCGAGTAATGTTAAATGTCAGTCATTTCAATGAAGCAGCGCCAGCGTGAAGCCGATGATTTTCAATGTTTACTAACCGACAAGATCTTCTAAATAAATTGATTCCGAACAACTATTAACGCTACAGACTTGTCGACATTGAAATTTTCCCATTTGCCTGGCTTTAATAGTGGTGGCATTTTCTTTTTCTTCGTCTTCAACATCTCCCGATTTCCATATATTGTTTTCACTTCTTCAATAGATTTGCCTCTTTGTCTGAGGTTTCTGTTCCTTATCTCCTCGCTTCTTAATCTGTCTAGCCTCATTTTTCCAGCCATTTTCCATAAAAATGCATCCATCATCACTTACCAGAAAGCCTAAGTATTCGCATGTTCTTTTTATTTATGATCTTGTAAATATTTACCCTTTTCTCCATTAATTATCATCTTCACATTCTTTGTCTCCTGTATCCATATATTCATAGGTTCGTCCATTTTTATTTGATTCCGCCATATTATTCGCGTACAATCTTACGTATAAAACAAAGTCGAAAATCGTGTTAGTTACACTATTTATAAGTCAAGAACGGCTGTACCGATTTTCATGATTTTTGCTTTGTTGGATTTGTCTCCGCCCGGAATAGCATATACATATATATACAGGGTGTTCAAAAAGTATGGAAACCTTTGAATATCTCGAGAACATCCGATTACAAAACGAAAAAAACAGGCGTTCCTCTATTTTTTGAAACCTATTCGGTCATGATACGTAAACAGTACCCTCACTCCACTGAGGGGTGCAGCGGGGGTGAGTTTCGAAAACATAAATGGCAACACCTGTTTTTTATTGCACTTTTGCATTCTCCATCAAAAACTGTTCTCAAATTGCAAATTTCACTCCCAACCTCCGACCTTTTTGGTATTGCAAAGAGCGAACATTGTCCACAGAAAAACGATCTTTTTCATTTCTTTTTCCTCCAACATCTATTTTTGTGATTTATAAATTGTTAATGTTAGTATGGTCTGACTTCACAAGCACTACAGCGTCTTACGTGAGAGGCTGGGTTGGCAATGACCGTCGAGCAGAACATCGAGATCAACAACGTCGAGCCGCAAGATTCAGCTAATAACTTAATACCTAAGGTGGTACGAAGTTCACCGGATCAGCTTGTATGCATATATAAACTGTCACTAAATTATTTGTGTTTTTCTTTTACATTTTTAATGTTTCTATCCATCACTATGTTTGAATAGCAATAGGTGTCTTCCTCGTTTTTATCACGATATAAATACTAAAGATAGGATGTTGCGCATGGTGGGCGGTCCGCAAATATGATGCGTGACGTCACTTGTAGAGTGAATTACATTTGAGGAATACTCATTTGATGTGTTTTTCGTCTGTACCGAGTTTATTTTTCGAGATACAAAAAATTTCATAAGATCAAATATGCTCCTTATGATGTCTTTTATATGTTAAAAATAATAGGGTAGCTCAATCTCTCTCAGTTAACCCGAAAAATACTTGTATTAAGTAGCATAATTACATCTGATGGTGTTTGCGCCGCAACGGCACAAAAACGGTACTAGATAGAGGAAAATTGCATATGAACAAATTTGTAGAGCACAAAATTTACTAAAGAAAAGTCCGCGAGAGAGTGTCTCGATCTTCGATGGTTTAAGAGTTACAGGCGTCCAAAATGATGCAAACCTTATTCGCGCAACTGTCCACACCGCTTTTTACCAAACTAATGGAGATAATTATACCCTCCCGCGGACTTTTCTTTAGTCAATTTTGTGCTCTACAAATTTGGTCATATGCAATTTTCCTGTATCTAGCACCGTTTTTGTGCCGTTGCGGCGCAAACACCATCAGATGTAATTATGCTACCTAATACAAGTATTTTTCGGGTTAACTGAGAGACATTGAGCTACCCTATTATTTTTAACATATAAAAGGCATCATAAGGAGCATATTTGATCTTATGAAATTTTTTGTATCTCGAAAAATAAACTCGGTACAGACGAAAAACACATCAAATGAGTATTCCGCAAATGTAATTCACTCTACAAGTGACGTCATGCGCACGGTCTGACGAAATCTGAACGTCGGAGCATCCGGCCCTGCGTTTTTATTCATCTCATGTTTCTCCGTTTCATTGTACTTGTGCCTTCACTATTTGCTTAATATCCTACGCATTTCAATATGGCCTGTCTGCCCACTGTATCGCGAACGTCGCTAGTACCTAAGTCTATAAATGTCAGATGTCGTTCTTGCTCTGTTTCCATTTTTCTGCCCTATTATGTTTTTCAGTATGTATATGTTATCCATTGTTTTTGCCTGTTTTTACTAGATGCCGCTTGTTCTACTTCTTCCAGCTTATTTTCTACTTGCCCTCTTTGTCTTCTTTCTGTTATTCTTGTATAATACTTATTATTATTATTACTTTTAACGTTACTGATGATAGGGATATAGCTCTCCTCTACAGTTGTCTCAGTTACATTCTTCTCCTTTTGTGTGTAAGAGGGGTATCCGATTTTTCTTCCAGTCTTATGGTGTTTTCGTATTTCTCCATGTTTGCTTTAATATTTTAAATTACTATGTTTCCGCGCTTCTCCTATCCACGTTCAAATTTCTGAAGCCATTCCCTGCTCTCCTCTAGTCTTACCAATTTTAATTTTTGGTGACGTGGATTCTTTACGTCCTATGGTAAGTTCTATTCTCTTTCTTTTATCTTACACTACTTTACTTGGTCTCGGTTATCATGTTGCATGTTTGTTTGTTTATATTTCTCCCACGCTTTTTTTACTTCATTTTCTATTTCAGTATTCCATCATATTGTCCTTCTTATTCCATTACATTTTCTGCTTATTTCACACTGTTCGCTCGTTGTAATTTTGATTTGATTCCTCTAGATTTCCGAATACCTTATTTGTTGCTTGTTGGTATCTTTCCCTTATATGTGGTTGTTTGATTTTATGTATAAAAATTTTGCTATGTACTTTCTTTGGTTCTTCTTGCATTATAGCTATGTTTAGTTTTTCTATAACTATCCTATGAATTATTCCATTTGCTATCTCTCTCTATTCTTCTCTTTAGTAGAATTAGATTTTATTTTCCGTTTTATTTTCTGTGTGTAGGCTACATAATCCATTATACTTTTAGGATTTCTTCCTTCTTCCACAAATGTATACTTTTCTTGTAAATTGTGTTAGAATGTGTTCCCAATAATAAGATCACTTGTCGTTTCATCGATATCTAATATTTGATTGTAAAACTAATAATGCCATGGGATTGCGCCCTAAATGTTAATTTGTGTGGTATTAGCAGCATTGTACGTTGTTTACAAAGTACTCGCATGTATGAATTGTGTACCTACACTGATTCCGCCTAAGGAAGTTTCGTTACAGAAATTATCCTTATTAACTTTAAGCTTGCTCGTGAAATTGTGTGTATCAACTGCGAACACTTTGTGTTGCCTTCAACTTTTCTGTTTGCGGCTCGCATTCCAAAACAACCCTCCCAAGTTACTTTCCGCTAATAGTCCGTATTTTTCTCGATAAGGAGCTCCACTTCTTTCCCTTTTCTCGACATTTGACTAGTTGCAATAAGTTGAGTCTGTTGGATTATACTACCGGTAACTAAATGTGCATAATTGGTTATCAAAAATGATTTTCCCCGATACGTTCGCAAACGGCAATTATAATCTTCTTTGTCCGAAACTACATTATTAAAGTCAATGTTAATGTTAATTTGCAATCATGTACCTTACACGAAATAGTTGACATTTCTCTAGAATAAAAAGTTTGGTATCCCCGAAACGCTTACTTACCGTTTTAATAATAGGTACGCTGCAGGGCGGAATATCTTTGGGTAGGATGTAAAATTGTGCTTTCTCTCGTGCTTTTCAGTGATTGATGATTTTCAGTTTCCAAATTTAAATAAATTAGGTCTTCAAATGTTTCATGTATATGTGCTCAATTAAACAGTGTCGTAGTGGCGATAAAAGTCTAATTTTATCACGAATTCGAGACAAGAAAATATCTTCCGTTCTGTATCTTACATTTATAGATGCTGTAACGGCCATTCAAGGAATTACAAGCTCAAAGTGTTTTTACAACGGAATCCTTGGCTTGACATTTTCAGGAAGAGGGTTTACGTGACACTATTTTTTTTATAAGATTTGTATGGTGCTCTCTGAAAGAATCGTTTTGTAAATTAAGGAAGCTTTTACAGCTTTTCTATTGTAGATACGTTTATGATGAATCACGAAACTAGTGTGATTCAAAAGTGTAGGCGATGGTTATAGTCGTTGCAATTTTACAAACAATTGTAATTTAAGAAAGCTCATTTTTATACCCACAATTAATAAATGTATTAAACGACGTCGTAAGTAAAATTCCAAACGACCAAAGTACTTCATTATTTATAATTTACTTTTTTTGTAAATGTACTAACAATTTTGTATTTTTTGATATCCCTCTTTGATTTTTGAGTTCTTTTAATAAGTTATGTGAAGTGAAGCCCTTTTGGGTATAGGTATAGGAGTAGTATAGCAAACAGAGACGAAATTTAGATAGATATGACGTTTTGTTAACTGCACCCCTTGAAGTTGGCAAATGATGAGATTTGTTAGCTATGGAGTGCAACAGGATTTCGTCCCAAGACATGTTTGTTTGTGTTTCTTTTTGGTGTAATGTTGCTAGTTTGACTTCTGTTCAGTTTTTTGGCAGCGCTTGTGGAATGCCTCACTCAGTTTTTCCTTTTTTCCGGAGGTTGGAAGCGATTATCCTATCTAGCATTTTAGTAGTTTTCATTTTCATGCTACTCAGCTTTCTAATGGCGCTTCGGCAATTCTTGTGACCATTCTTCAGCTGTATGTTGCAGCATATTTGCTTGTAGGTATCTAGCCTTGTGTTTTATTGTAGCAAACCCTACTACTCTACCCTTCATTGCGAATAGGTGATGTAGAGGTATGCAAATTAACGTCTTGGGGAATGTTGTTACATCTTTCGCTGCGCTTTTTGTCTGACAATTTTCGCTAATTGGTATCATCCTTTGCGTTTTCCGCATCCCTTGCCTTGTTGCCTAGATGTCGCAGTAAATGTATCCTGATAATCTTAAAACTGGAGTTGTGTTGCTGCAGCGGTAATCTTCTTTCCTGGTCGGTTTTCAAGCATAGTTTCGATGTTTCTGGTTACTTCTTTATTGTCGGTTTGATGATGAATATGATGACCTGATAAGTTATAGGTTCAACATTAATTTCTGATGGCAAAAAAGGAGATATACACACTTTCCAAAGGCTTTTTTTTCCACTCCTGGGTGATCTTATGAAAGGTGTCTCTCAGGGAAGTATTTTGGGACCGATTCTCTTTACAATCTACGAGATATACTATCCTTTTTAAATCACTGCAACGTACATTTATATGCAGACGAGGTACAATTATTGTGCATCATGCGATGTGAATAAAATCACCCATGGCATAACCAAAATCAATGACGACCTTCGCGGCCTAAATCTGTGGTGTGGTCGAAATGGATCATGCCTGAATCCAAACAAAACCGTTGCACTGTGTGTCTGCAATAACGCACCGTGGAATGCCCTCCCAGATTTTACGCCTTTGGATTTTTCCTTATGGGGACATCTGAAAAGCAAAGTGTATACAAAAACCTGAAACCATTGAAGATTTATGAAATAAAATTGATACCGAATGTCTATCAATAACGCGTGAAATGTTTATTAACGATTATGGAGATCAACGGAGACCATTTTCATCATTTACAATTTTTATTTTCATAATTAAAGTTAATGTTATGAATAAAAGTTTTTCAAGTATTCAACATTAAAAAAAATAATTTTAGGGTGGACTGGTTTCCTTGGGACACCCTATAGAATATATAGCCATGTGTATGGAGTAGTTTTAATGAACGAGAAAATTGACCGTATTAATTTATCCGTTACTTCACATTTTTGATCGTAACAAAAATTCTTTGCCTTTAAGGTACTTTTATTTATTCATTTTAAGGTACCTTAGAAAATAGTCTTTTGTTTTGTAAAATGAGTGTGGTAAGTTGCATTTTTTAGTCTGTGTTCTATGGTATTAGTTTGGGTGATTTCCTGAGCACATGACACGCACACGATTGTGTATTTCTTTCCACTTCTACTCATTGCATTAATTTTGATTAATTACAACTATAAAAAACATTAACATCAGAAATATCCCTCGTATAAAAAAGTGTATTTATTATAAAATTTCAATTACATCTTATTTAGTATAACATCTAGTTGTGAACTGTCACGTGTGTGTTTCCATTCCCACGGAGCTTTTAATTCTATTTGGTGACGGTGTCCTCGTGTCTCTGTCTATGCCATAATTGACGAGCTTTATCATATACTTGATATAACCGATAACTCAAAAACACTATAAAAATCTGTGGTGCATAAATAATGCATCTTGAATTGCTAATTACTTAAATTTAATCTATCGTGTTCTTTTTTAAAGAAACCAGTCCTTCGAGGTTGAAGCTTGACTGAAATTTGATTAAGGTCTGGCTTCGCAAGGAAAGCTATCCAAAATAAAAAAAAGAACCGAGAATCATCAATGCGATTTTGTCAACAACATAAATTTAATCAGGAGCAGCCCAGAATTTCGGTGAACAATAAAAATTGTAAATTAACATTTTTATTTTAACATTACTACAAATTAAGTTCATTTTCTTCCTGCTTCAGCATATATGTAATTAAACTTTTCCCAAGATGCTCATAACCAAGAATCTCAAAAGATAACTAAGTTATGAAATTATTTAATTTTCTCGAAACGAAAACTCAAATTAGGTTGACGTTAAATTGTGTAATGGTTTTTCTGAAATAAAATGTCCTCTTTATACACGTTTTTATTTTATTCATAATTCGTATCTTAGAAAGATTTAAAGTAGATGGTACCTATGGTATTTAAAGCAGTATTTAGTCTCGTTAACATTTGCGAATTTATAATCTTATTACGGTGTTCACTTTAATAATCGAAAAGAAGATAAATAAATGACGGGTAAATAAAACACATATTCACACAAGTCGAACGCATACCTACATAGTGAGATTTGGATATTGTTGACAGTTTCTGAAATTTGATAAAACGTATTGCTTCAGGTTTATCTAAACTATAGGGAAACTTTGAGTAATCCTATATAGTTTATGTGAAGGGATTGGATAGATCTATAAAGTGGCGTAAAATGTCAGTATCTCGAAGTTAAGAATACTTGCATCTTACAATAACAGTATTAGTACATTTATAGCATCGGATGTTGGCGTTCAGACTACGTAATAAATGAAATGGTTGCACAGGTTATTAATCACACAGATAATTAAGGGGAAATGGTAGTCGTCAAATTAAGAAAAAATTCTTGTACAAGATGTGGTAAAATACACTTATTTGATGTATAGGGTGTCAGTTTTTCCTTTTTCTTGATTTTGCATTTTTATACACTTGTTCTGTTGCGTCACAACCCGTTTTTACGCTGTCCAACTTTCAACAAGTTTCCGGTTCTTTTCTACTTCTTGAGGTGTTGTGTATTTTATTTATAGCTGACAGCATTGGTCACTTTCTTCGTCTTTTATCCAATTTTGGAACTGAACTACCTATCTACAAAACTACTCCTTAATTGTTATAGGCCATAGGGTATAAATAACGGATTGTCGTGTTTCATCGTTTTAAATACTGTTTCTAACGTCAAAGCATTAGAGCTAACCTATATGTAGTATTGTCTCCGTATCTCAATGAATCTTGGCCATTACCTTCTCGGCTGACGGAAACGACTTGGGCTTCATTTTAAGACGACCGCCACGATGTTTCGCAAAAATTCGACGGAGCTTTTGTTTAAATAATAATAATAATAAAACAAAAGACTTTGCACGGACGATATCCACAGGAGATTAACGAAGACTGTTGGTAATATAATAATAATAATGATTTTATTGCATCGATCCTGTTTCCAGGATATTACAATATGTCAGTCATGATAAAAACAAAATACAGCAACGCATGTAATATTTCGTTAGAGTCACATAAGGTTTCATATACCAAGATTAGGTCATTTACACACGAAAGAAAACACATAATTAAAAATACGACATTTCCAAATGATCTTTGTCGACAATGTTCGCAAAGACCAGAAACAATAGAACACATTATTAAGATAAAACTCGCCACAAAACATAACCTTTCTACGGATAACACACCCTATTCCAAATATACACCGCAAGTTGTACTTGTAAACACCACACACAAACTATATTGGGATACTACACTACTCACAGATAAAAATGTATATAACAATAGGCCAGATATATAGATAAAACACAAAAAATCATATACATAATAGATATTGCCGTTCCCAACACAAACAATTTAGACAATACAAACGCAGAGAAACACCGCAAATACACTGATATAGCTCAGGAACTTAAAGCGCAATGGAGAATGGGAACTGCTCTTACAGTACCCATTGTTCTTAGTGCAACCGGAGTTATACCAAAAACAATACATCACAGTTTACACATTTTAGGTTTAGATAAGAACATATACATACAATTACAAAAGGCAGTCATCATCAACACTTGCCACATAGTTAGAAAATTTTTAAACATAACGGAAGATACCGCACATCACTCAGAACCACGTCACATACTTTCAACTAATACCATTCAAACACAAAATGAAACACAACACTCAATCCTTCCTTCACAAATTGAAACTCTGTTGCATACACAACATAACATTACAGAAAGTCCATTAACAACACACAACACTTCAACAACCACTCATGTGACACCTCTAACTCGTTCACATACACCCAAACGCAAACACACAATACACTCACAATTAGCACAAAACACAAACAATACATTACCCACTCGAGTGCAACCTATGCGTCGAGCTAAACAACAAACATTTACACAATAAACATAATACATATATTTTTTTACAGCTTTATTTTATATAGGTATATGTATCTATTACTAGAACTAATCGTTACTTGATTCCGATCCGTGCGGTTAGTTAACCAGGCTTGGCCTGAGTATCGATAAGAACCGAAATACAATAATAATAATAATAATATAATGATCTTTATTCCGTCAGACTTTTCACAGTATGGAATGCTTGAAATTATCACTAAACAAACATTCTTGTTTTTTTTTCACGTTTTTGATCAGAATAGAAAAATCTCGTACCCAGTTGGCTGACGGCTTAGACATGCCTAATTTAACATAGAAAATGTGATACATGCATACTGTTCAAATTTCTAGGGTTGTAGCTATCTTCTCATCCAATCTTCGGTCATTCAAAGCGACATCATATACTTGATCGATTCTTTCTGGGAGCTGTTACCGTTTTTGATAGTCCAGAACGCCCATCATCTTCAAGGTTCATATCACCACGCCCAATATTTTCAAGAAGGGAGATAGCTCTCAAATTACCAACTATCGACCAGTTTCTTTAATTAATACATTTGCAAAAATATTTGAATATGCTTTGCATGAACAAATATATGTCCATTGTAAAAGTGAGTTATCTCCCTTCCAGCACGGGTTTTTGCCTAAAAGGTCAACAATTACCAACCTTGTTCAATTCACGCAGGATGTCTCCACGGCTATGGAGAGCCAAGGCGAAATGGACGTGGTCTACCTTGATTTTGCTAAGACTTTTGATAGGGTGGACCATGACATCCTTCTTTGGAAACTCACCACTTTTTATTTTTCATTTTCTTCTTTACGACTAATGAGTTCATACCTCAAGGGTAGAGAAAATTTTGTTGAAGTTTTCGGATCTCGATCCGAAATCTTTTCAAACATTAGTGGGGTGCCTCAGGGATCTGTTCTAGAACCGATTTTGTTCCTTTTGTTTATAAACGATCTTCCAAATAAAATTAGTAAGTCTAATGTCTTGATGTTTGCAGATGATGTCAAGTTGTATCGTTCAATTTCTAGTAATCTTGATAGTAACTGGTTGCAGGCTGACTTGGCGGAGGTGGTCTTATGGTGTGATTTAAATAATATGAAATTAAATGTTGATAAATGCAAAGTTGTATCATTTACCACCAAAAATATTAATTATCCTGAATCATTATATTGCGTAAGTAATGTGCAAGTTGAAAAAATAAATCAAATAAAAGACCTGGGAATTCATTTTACAAGCGACTTGTCTTTTAAATTTCACATGTCCTCAATGGTGAGCGAACCTTATAAAATTTTGGGATTTGTGAAAAGAAATACACGTCACTTTACAAAAATTGCTCCAATTATTTTATTATATAACAGTCTTGTCCGATCAAAACTTGAATACGGCTCCACCATATGGTCCCCGTCAAGTCAGTACGCAACTAAAAAAATTGAGGTAATTCAAAACAACTTACTGAGGTACCTCTACTACAAAAAGAATAGAGTGTGCTGTCCTAGAGACACACCGACAAATACTTTAAGACTGGATTTTGAGTTTCAAAGGCTTAGTATCAGAAGAGACATCAGTACACTGATGTTTCTTTATAAAATTTTAAATAATTTGATTGAGGCCCCTCACATCCTGGAAGTACTAAATTTATATGCGCCCTCTGTTCGAATTAGGGGTAGTCTATTGCTTCCTCCGGTAGCTAGGACGGTGAGGCATCCGGACTCCCCGGTCATTCGTATGCAAATACAATACAACTCGTTGTCTCACAGGCTGGATATATTCAATACTAACTTGGTACAGATTAAAAAATTAAAATTTATATTACATACTGAATACCCGCTTTTAAGGCAGGCAGTGTTATATTTTGTTTTATTTTTTATTATTTTACTAATCACATTTTTATTATTATTATTATGTATAAGTTGATATAGGCCCCGCAAAACAAAAACAAAAAAAAAACAAAAAAACATTACATGATTAGTATTTTTAGTTTATTATTATAATAATAATAATATAATAATATATTGATGCTGCTTATGTGCAAAAGCAGCACTTACATTCGTCATAAGGTACAAATACAAACACATAATAAAATACAATACAAACAATCAAAACAAGTAAGAAATTTAAATATGTATAAATATTAAGCTATGTATAAATAATTGATTAATTACATTCAAACATTACATTTTGAGTATTCATAGAACTCCTCGAAAGAGTAAAAGGCATTGTTGCTTAAAATGGTTTTCACAAGTTTCTTGAATTTGACAATTGGCAAATATCTGACATTAGTAGGAATACAATTAAACAAATGTTGCGCTTGCCACATAGCGCCATTTTGCGATGTTGTCAATCGACAATAATTAACCCTTACCTTAATATTAACCTTGTTTCTAGTATTATAGTCATGATTATCACAGACTTGCATGAAGTTGTTAATGTTACTTTTTACATAACAAACCGCTTGAAATATAAATAAAGAAGGAAAAGTTAATATATTCAAATCCTTGAACGCTCTCCCACAATCCTCTCTGTAAGACAAACCGTGTATCAGTGTATTATGTAATGCATTGTGGCTTTTTTGGAGTAGTTGCTACTCTGTAGTCACTACATGTTAAAAAAAAAAGAAAAGATAAATAAATAAATAAATATTTGCTGCATAACAGCCACAATTCCACAAATTTTATCCATTGCACGAGTTTGCATTTGCTCATCTTCTTTAAACATTCGTAGTTTTTAAATTAAACGTCAAAAACAGCGAAACTTCATGTTTCATCTGTCATCATAAGAAAGAGTGGGCAAATTCAAAAACAATCGCCATAGAAGCACAGAAAAAGAATAAGAGTTACATAGAAGGCATTAGTGACATGACAGGAAATTATTGCGTATACTTTCTTTAACAGTTTTTGACTATAATTATACTAACCTCTTGCGTCCGGACTCAATTTTACGATCGCAATAGTCACTAATTGTTCATATATTACCAGGGTGTCACAGAACATTTTTTTGAAAATAAATATAGTTTGCTATTCGACACTAAGAAGCAGTACTTTCTGGAAATTGTTTTCTAGATTCTGTATTTTCGTTAGTGAGTCTTTTTATAATCAGTTTTGATTATGGATATGCAGATCTTTAAATATGTTAACAATTAAGAGAATATGATAAATATATGTGCATAATAGTATTCTATTGTCTAGTACGTGTTGATTTGTACATTATAGTATGAAGTGAGCATGACTGGTTGAGTTGGAGTAGCCACAACTCCACCAGGCATGTATTCAATTCCTTTAACGTCGGATGATTGTTAGTAGCTACATCAGCTGCTATTTGTATTTCAATAAAGTCGTATTATTATTATTATTTCTTTAGTAGGTATTAGCTTCTCTTTGACTCTTGGCGATTTTCATGTTTCACATCTAAACTTAATTTTCTTTTCGCTTTCTCATCTCATTTACGTTTCTCTTTCAAAAAACTTTCGTGATCTTCGTCGTTGCCTTCTTAGGAGTTCTTAATATTACCGAGTAATCGCCAATATCAGTATATACTTCTAGAATCTAGATCCTCTTCGTTACAGGTGTCCTTATGTGTATGTATTTCTGATGCTAGTATAATTGGTAGAAAAACTTAGCAGTTTTTTTCATTTCTATAATAGAAAGTAATATATGACTGCTACTACGAATGTTGATATTGAGTAATGAATTTGCATTTTCTAATTCACGCTAAAAAAGTAACAATTTCTCAAAAAGTTCTAATAAAGAATGTTCAGCTTTGAAATATTTAAATTCTAGAAATTTAAGACTCATCATTTTCATTTCATTGTAAATCAACCATGAAATCTCTTGAGCCTGCCACTTTATTATCCACCCAGCTTGACGCCTTATTTCTACATCGCTATTGAGAACAAGATAATCAAGATCTGGTATATCCTCGAAATGCTTTCAAATAGAACTCCCAATTATTTTAAACAATAGGATCACTTTAAGGAATTGAAAATGATGAACGTATTGAAATTTTCAGCGATCGTTCTTATATTTTATAGAATTGCGATTCGCCTCCTAAACGTAAATTAAAACAATGAAAGATTTCGTTCTATTTTTTTATTTATGACTACACCCTTTTACGTGCAGGGGGCAGATTATAAAGGAAAGTTTCGTGAGCCTGCTTATCCCCAATTTATATTCAAGAGTGAAGTGGTGCATCTGGCTCGAGCAAACACTTTTCCGGTGAACGTCTCTATTCACTAAAGTTTGCATGAGGAAAAACTGTCCTCTGATCTAGATCTGTGGGTATGTCTAACATCCGTTGTACTTACAATCATTAACAGTTAACGGTAAAGAAAAATGAAATTTGTTCTACGCCTAACCTGTTAACGTTGTAACTCAATTTCAGTTCGACTTCCTTTATAAGGTTCCTTCGGTTAAATAAAGAAACACAAAAAGTCTATAAAAGGTTGAGCGTATGTCATTATATTCGTTGAGTTTCCGCCTTATGATGAATCGTTTTACCGAACGAAAAGTAGTAACTTTATGGCAGACCGATTTACAATATTTACACCAAACAATGAAAAATGGTAGGTTTATACCTTAGATTTTCACTGAATTATCAGCTAATTTTATTGCCACTTTGGGGCTAATAAGTACTAATAGTCTGGGAAGAAATCGTTAGTAGCGACCAACTCACCCACCCCCTAACAAGTCTGGCGTCTGCCCTTGAAAAACTACATATCTTGATGTATTCTGAACTAAGTCCACGGATATTTGTGGCTTAGCTATGCAAATAATAATTATGGTATTGTCAGGGATTAGTTTTGTGCAGATGACAGCACTTTCGTTAGTATGCAAATAAATTATTCTGAAAATTCATAACCTCAGATTAACGGTTTAATTTACGCTGCATTTCACGTCCTCTTGTTTTTATTTCACTACTAATTATTTAAAAAGTTAAATTCCACTTCACGAATTAATTTTACTTCATTACTAAAAGTTTTTGCTTTTCACCCTCATTACATTCTACTTACTATTTCGTAGACCGAGTTAGTTAATCGACCCAAAAGTAATTTTCAACGAACTTTCTGTTTCGTTCAAACATTTTTCTGCGTTTTAAATAGCTAATAACATTACGAAGGGGGAAGCTTTATTTTAAATACTGGACTAAAAGTGAAGTTTGCTATAGATGTAAATAAAACAAATCGTAGGTACTTCGCTATACACAAGTTGATATTGCCAATAAAATTTTATTTGAAATTCGAATAAGGAATTCAAATTTAAGGGTTTCTTTTTATACGGAAAGCAACATTTTATGTTAAAATAGGTGTTTAATAAATTTTGGTCGTATGTATTACTTTTGGGGTTTGTCGATTCCTGAAACTACCTAAATAATGCAAAATCATAGAGCTTGTGTCTTCATTCTAGGGTTGCCAGATTGAAATAAGGCTTAACCCGGAGTAGCGGTGCACGCGAGAGTCGTATCAGCCCCTATTACCTAGGTATATACTTTTCTTTGGTATCGGTGAAGAGGTTCGGGAAATTTCGAAAAATTTTACACAAAATTATGAGTTTTTCTCTCCATGTGCCAAATTTTAGTGGTTAATTATGCGATTTTTTACTTTTAGCCACTGTTAAGATACAGGTCAGTGCTTTTAGCCCTTCGTCGGTTGTCCATAATAATTGTGGCCAAATACGGTACGTTAAATCGAGTAGGTACCTACATTTGCCATAATTTTCGGTGCAAATATTGGCAAGCTGCGCAGTAGATTTTGACAAAATATTCGATACAGCAACATCTGCAGAGACGCCGACAAGAAGTGCAATTACCGTTCGTTGTTATAATGTGGCTAAAGCTAAACCGACAAACGCCGCAAATTCTCGATATCGTGTAGACCACGATACACCTAGTCACCTACTCAGACGGTATGCTGATGCACAGTATTTGACGTCATCTGCGATGCAAACTTGCAAACTCAAGCGCTTGTGTATGTATAAAGCATGCAAATTTTGGACGTAAAGTGGGAATTGTGAAGATTTAGCTTGAGCAATTACATTTATTATTAAAGTAATTACTTTTTGGCTAGGTATTTACACAAATATCAATCAGAAATTGAATTTGTGACGTCATGCGCAAAGCGAACGCCTTTGAGACAAATAATTGATCATACCCATCATACCGTCTGTAGGTGCATCGTGGTGTAGACTGTAGACGCTGAGGAGAATTATAGGAAAAAATGACAATTGACGTATGTAATGGTGCGCCCCGGAGGAATGGAGTGCAAACCCGTACCCCGTAGAATGTAATGGAAACCCGGAAACTCCGGGTGAAACCCGAAGACCTGGCAACCCTAAGAAGATTCCCGTAGTTTGATAATCTTCAATGTCAGAAATGCGAAGTGGAAATAATCAAATGAAGGTGAAGGTGAAGGAGTTGACGAGAAGGGGGAGCAGAATATTAGGGCAAGTTTAGGGACTTGGTGAAAAAACTGTTGAAAAGGAGGTGATAAGAAGGGAGTTATTATTTGAAAGGTTGGTAAAAAGTGTGATGATGTATGGGGTGAAAATATGGGGATGGATGGAACGGGAAGTGTTGGAAACGGTACAGGAAAGATATTGGACGTGGTTACTTGGCTATATAGTGCAAGAAGAGGGGAAATGGGGGAAGATAAGAATACAGAATGAGAAGTTGGCGATGAGATACGAGGAAGGGTTGGAGAGGAGGAGATATACTTCAAAGCTGTTGGGGAGAGGTGAAGGGTGGAAAATTTAAATACGGGTAGGAGGATGGGAAGGGATATATTATGAAAGGGGAGGAGTTGCAGAAGGGAAACTGGATTGGGGGAGACTACAAGAGAGGATTTAATAGGGAGAGACAAAAATACGCAGAGGCAGGAAAAAAGGGGGAAAATTAGTGAAGGGATGTGTAACGTGAGGTATGGGGAAATTATAACAGAGGGAGTAGAAGGTACTTAAGGAGACGGTTAAGTATAAGAAGGAGGAGAGATATAGATGCGGAAATGAGGAGAGGGAAAATAAGTATTGGTGGGAAAATGTGAAAAGAAGGTACAGATTGTGTGGAATGGGAAGAGAGAACCGTATGGTAAGAGAATTTGAGGGGCTGACGGAAGAAGGAAGGAGTTGAAGAGAGATTTTAGGGGCGGGAAGGGAAGGATGGATGGAGGAAGTAGAAGAAAGAAGGAAGACTGGGGGAGAAAAAAGGAGGTACAGTAGGGGGAGTTAATCTTTGTTAAAAATTGTAAATTTAAAACAAAAAATAAAGAATACAAAATTGTGATACAAAAGATAAAATAAAAAATCCTTTTGTGAGCCAATTTAAAACCAAAAATAAAGAATAGAAAATTATGATATAAAAAATAAAATAAAAAATCCTTTTGTGAGCCATCTCACCTTTACTGTAGAAGTGAGTCTTATCAGGTGAGATGATTCAGGCGGAAGGTAATAGTGTGTTTAAATGAAATGTTAAAGTCAGCAGTAACTACAGCTCTTGTACCTATAGCTTTTTTCCATAGAGTTCGAGTTCCTAGTTCTTTTTCGAACAGAGGTCACGGCTTCTGCGATAGGCACCGGGCTAATTTAATTTAAAAGTTGTCTGGAGTTCTTTTCTCTGGTGTCTTCGATCGAAGCCTATGTTATAGCTGACGTACTTTAGTAGGACTTATGTATCTTCATTGTCGCTTCCTACGCTGTCACTCGAGGCGGTCGCGTCGGTTCTTCTTGGAGATTTGAATAATTCTCAATTCCTATTCTATCGGGTTCGTTTTGTATAGTATTAGGATCGGTGAGATACGCATAGTCAGGAATTGCTGACCGATCGAATGGTACAATTCCCGTTTAACTGTTGCAGATTTCTCCCACGCTGCAGCGATTAAATTCCCAAACACTGGCCTATTTATACACCGATTAGGTTTCTTGTTCATTTTCTTTCAAAATATACAGGGTGTTTCGTTAGAAAAATGTTACTTTGTTGAGCATCTAGATTACCTAATGTGCAATTGTTTTTTTGATTCGACCATTGCAATCCTAAGAAATCCTAGAATCCAGTTGCACTTTTAATTCTTTGATTTCATTTTTTTTCATTTACCTTATCTGTTAATGTTAATCTATTTTGTTTCCATTTATAGTCGGCGATCCTGAAGTTTTCGTTTTCTTACCTTCATTTGTGGCACATATTTAACATAATATTAACATAATAACTTATATAATTTAATGTTATTAGTGTAAGTTATTAAACAGTTAGTTATTTCAATAAATCCTCGTCTTTATATTAAGCTTCTATTATCATCCTATGAGTAGTTTTTGATAATTAATATGATATTAGCGCATTATAAACACACAAGTTATATTTATAGTGTTTTCTTCATTGTTATGTTTGTGTTCATTTATTTAGCTAAATAAACTTTTAGTAATTTATATTTTTAAGCTGCCTACTATATATTATTTCACTTTTACAGCTGTGTAATTAATCTAGTCATTAATAGATCGCCGTACTATCATGGTTAATGGTTAAATATTGCAGTTATTTAGATTTCTCTCACAGTTACCTTTCAGATTTTAACAATATATTAAAAACATGTAAGTTAGGAAACTGTTTAAATTGATTGGCGTCAGTTTCTTTATACATAATATGTACATAATAATTTTATTAATTATCGTGCCAAAAACAAACTCGTAAATGTAGAAGTGCACAGTGTAAATTACACATAATTATGGTCATTAAGTTCATTAAGTAGCACTTAACCACTCATAAAATTGATTCACTAAGTTCAAGGCAAGTTTTAAATCAGAAACACACCTACGTTTCAGTAACGTTCCAAAACTTCAAATTAATCGAGCTGTTCAAGATTTTTCAAAAAAGTATTTGACAATGCGAATTAATAAGCCAACTTTTGCAATTGAAAACGTTACTTACAGAGAGCTTTCTGTAAATAATATTATTACGTTGTTTATTAAATAAACCAATTAGTACACCAAAGAGGGCAAAATTGCATTGTCCGTAACTTTTTTTAAATCAAAGCAAGTTTTTATTCTTTTACGATGCATAAACTAATTGAGCGCCTTATTATTTTATGTACAATGTTCGAGTTCATTTATTTTTATTTTTATTTTATTTATGTAAGAGGTAGAACATTTTGTGTGTATAGGTACTTTAAATTCCACCCACATAACAAATAACTATGTAATAAACCCTCTGATAAAATGGATGCTGAAAGTAATGAGTTTCTTGTTTAATTTGATTGCGGCGTAATAGTAACAAACCGACGAATTTTTCATTAAAAAGGTCAGATGTTACTGTTGAAAATAATATGATAAGGAGTATAATAAAAATAATAATTGTCTGCGCTGTGGCAAGGTCGCCGCGGTAGTCCTTGTATACTTGTCGGCGATGTGTGTACTGTCGGCGTTGTGTCCCTATAAATTTTTGCGTAATAGTCCGCGTTGTGGTCACGTTCGGCTTAGCGTCCCTTGTACACTTATAGGCGATATGGCCACTGTCGGCGTAGTGTCCCTAGTCGGCGATATGGACCATAAAAAAATAGTGTCGCCGTTGTGGACACTCGGCGTAGTAGGAACAAATTTTACATTTCACATTGAATAAGCAAAAATTTTCAGGTTTTTTAACCTTTCCAAGAAGTAGATGTCTCGCCTGACCCGCGATATTCGCCTTGGCTACGTCCGTCCCGGCGCCGCAAACCTTGACCAAAAACTCCTCTGCTTTCTCTAAAGTACTCTCCGTGCATGGACTTTTACCAAAGTCAGCAGGTTCGCGTGCTTTTCGAAAACAGCGATCACTCCTTTCATACCGATGCCAGTATAACTTCCTACATGGAAGTCATGTGATTGATTGCACGGAAAGCTAAAACGTTATGAGTTTTAGCTACCGGCATGAAGCTGTCCACCTCGTGCATTGGTTCATCCAACATTCGGTACACTTCATATTCCGAGAGTGATTCAGGAGAAGAAGGAAGACATTGTCTTCCACAAAACTCATAAAATTACTCCAATTCTTGGGCAAAACAACCCTCTGTGTATCGATATTCTTGCGAATTAGTCTAGTCCTCTCATTCCGATGGGGCAAAGCGGTTTATTGAACGATTGTCCCACTGCACACAAAACACTAGTCGTATACGAAAAATTGCTTCAAAACACCACAAAAAAACCTTGAAACCTTACTGAAAAAGTGGAAAGTACACTTTCTTCCTGTCATAGCGCGCGCGTTGCGTTCAGTCCTGCGCCTATATAGACAGAGGAGGCGCGGAACAGCTGAACACGGCTATTCGTCTAGAGGGTGGCGGGCGGTCGAGGCATCTACTCATTGGGGAGGCAATTGCCGAAAAATTTAAATAACGTGTTGACATATTTCTTTTAAAAGTCGAAATTCAATCACAAAAGGCAAATAATTAAACTCTTGCGAATCCACCACAATTGCTGTCCGTTTTGGGTCGTAAGGAGGGCAGGCAGTGGGTAATACTGGAGGATTATTTCACAGGTGTCCTATCAAAAAAGCACAAAAACCATCGCAAAGAGGGGAAAGCAGCAAAAATCGAATGAAAAAACTGCCAGAAAATTGGGGGACCATCAATTACGTACAGGAATTGTGCGAGGTAGACTCCGTGTCTATTTCCGCAAGGGACGTCCGCAATCGTGACAGGTACTTTTTAGGGGGTGTCCTAAAGATTTCTAATCTTATTCTTCGAATGGGAGAAAATGCCAGTGCAGTACCTACATCCATCGTGTTTATACATGGTATGGACTCTAAGTTGCATAACCAACGGACATTTAAAATACCATAAAGTTCAACACTTTAAATGTTAGGAGATATTTTGGTTTTCTTAATTCGATTATATATGGTGTTTCACCGTAAGTGCTCCAAGGAAAATATGTAGTAATGTAGTTTCGCTTGCAAAACAATGCGGGGTAAACGAGCGTATGTGTGTGATTTATGTCTGTAAACTGCATATGAATCACAATATCTTTAAAAGTAAGAAATAAAAAGCGAGGGTATATGAACAATGCCACTTTTACACTCTATAAGGGTAACAAGTACCTAACTGACGTCAGCTTCTTTTCTATAGAGTGTTACACATCTTTGAAGTTGTAAAGAAAAGTGGCATTTTTCTACGAATAGGGTACGATATGTAGCAATGAAGACAACGTTTTTTTGTTTAAAATTGCGAATCTAATGTGTCTTTTTAAATGGAATTTATTACTTTATTTAACTATTTGGTAGTTAAAACTTTCTCAATCCAAAACTATTTCAGAAATGTATTAAACAATTTGTAATTATTTAGTTAAACCGCTAACATTCCGTAACTCCCACAAAACCAAATGAGAGGATCGATGACGAAGTCCTATAGGGAGTTTCACTTATATCAAGGGAGCTTTAAAGGAGGCTGTTACAACGGCGTGTATCGGCGTCTGGAGTGAAATTTATTATGCAACTTGTGATGGTTTCCGGAGAAATAACACTCTCGTGAAGATGTTAGGAACGCTTTCTTAAATCTACTAAACAAGGATCGTTTGCACGAGATTTTTACGACAAGGATTTAGGTACTTTACAGTACCTGCTGTTACGTATTATAATTTATAGATTGTTATGTACTGCTTTTGCGAGTTCCTTCGGTATTGATTTAGATTCTTCTAATACATTTATTATTTTAGTTCATTCTTGCAATGCGATGACAAATCTTTGTCACTTTAACAAAAGAACAAGTGGTTTTTTGTTAATAACGTCAAGTTCTGTGTATTTGTGCAACATTACTAATGAAAATCTACAAAGCTTGAAATTACAGAGACTTATATGTGTTTGTGTTGTGCATTTAGTCTTATTGGTTCTTCAGAACAGAAAGTAACAGTCACCTCATTTATTATTCGATGTGCACTTTCTATTAATGTGAAATCTTTATCCTGTTTAGAAGCAACCTGTGGGCGCGAGTTTGACGTTAATTTTTTCTGTTTATTTATTTTATTTCAAAACACCTGTTTTAAGCGACAACTTTTATCGGAACCCTAAATCATTTACTTATTACTAAATAAGCTCAAAAGGTTGAATTCTCTTAAGCTTTCTTTTTGATCCCCTGATGCCTCAATATTCATATGGTTATGACGTCTATACTAATAATAACTATTATCTACAGACAAACAGGGCGTCTAATTCCTCAATATATTTTTCTGTCTCGTATTCCTCCCCTCTTTTTGACATGTGCCTTCTAGCGGAGCTTTTTGTCTAAGATCATGCTAAATACTTTACTATGTTTGAATACTGTATAGAAATATTATTGATTAGTGATTACCACCTACTGTGAACTTGACATGCGTAACCACCTTTGGCTTGTTCAAGACGTGAATTAAGGTTTGTACACATCAAATCCTCATTTCAAACTTTGCAAAGCCTGGGCTACATCCAGGAAAGTTGCAGAGATCCTTTCTTTTCTTCTACTTAATGATTAATGTGTAGACTTGATCAATTATAAATTGTTTTCTCAGAATCCAAAGTGATGATTTTTTAATTCAATTATCGGTTTGAAATGCTAGAAACTCACTATGAACAGATCAACTTTACCACAGCGCTGCTGTGATGTTTGCACGATTTATTCTTATTAACCATGTCGTTTGGAGCGAAATTTTAGCCTTTGTAGAAATAGGAAGATACTTGATGTTCTCTTTTGCAATTTTTATAAGAATAAATACACTAAAATGTTTCCTTAACTTGGCAACTATTTTTCATCACAATCTAATAAATAATTAAGTGGAATTACTTGTTAGTATTCAATTATAGTGATAATAATATAAGTAGATACCAGGCAATATGGGTGCAAAATGATAAGGATTTGCCATAAAGCAATCGACCAATTTTCCTTACATGAAACTGATGTACACAATGTAAAAAAAATGTCTTTCAGAAATTCAATGTCAATATGAAATTTTTTTGAAATGTTTGGTGTCGGCTTATATTATTACTGAAGTTCTTTTTAAAATCTTGGCAGCGCAGCATAATGGATTCAGCTAAAAAAGTCAAAGGATGGAGTGGAAACGTCACAGATGATGACAGTCGCCAAAAATGTCATTCATTAGATAGTGTGTTTCCAAAAACTCTTACAATTTCAAGATAATAATAAACCTCTCTTTTCACACTACTCTGATAACAAAACTTCACTAAATTGAGAAGGTAGTCCCGAGGGTAGTCCATCAAATGGAAATGCCATTAGGTACGTACCACGGAAAAGTTCATTGTTAAGAAGAGAATGGCGCAACATAGAAATCTATGATCTGTGGAATGATTTACATAATAATTATTCACAGTGGTAAAGTGGTCTACATCACTTTTGGTAAAAGCACACACAAACAGCTGCTGCTACATTCGAAAGCTCATACTTCTGTAAAGCAATAAAAAGATACAATCTCATTTACAAATCTTACAATGGCTGAATAAGAACATATTTTGTGGAAATGATTTTAACTTACAACTTTACAACTTACTTTTAGGTAAGTGCTCACGTGCACAAGCACGAACCTGCTCTTATAGGAGTAGGTCTACATCAAATTCGAGTCTTAGAACTCTCAACAAAACTCGTCCTAATAATAAGTAATAACGTGTGAAATTTCAAGCATTTTCTTTAAGCTTTAAAGTTTAAACTACAGTTTTATAAATAGGCAGCTATTGTAGTAACACTTTTAAAGGAAAGGTAAATCCATTTTGATTGATATACATAGTATAAATATTGGGTTGTATCGTTTTCACCCTCTGCGAGAGAGTAGCCGTCCCCTGTGGGCAGCGATTTAATTTTATCATTCGTGTTTCGTCCCCTTCACAGATTTATAAGCAAGGTATTTATACTTTTTTTGTGAATTTTTATTATTTAGTGTTAAAGTGGTTTCCAGTAAGTAACCAAATACAATTAAATTTACGTGTTTTAATTTCTTGACTGCAGGTCAACATCATTCGGTAGAGAAAAAAGATCCCAACACGATTTAATTTATATTTATATTCGTCTTAAATTGTCTAGAAAACAGATCGGTGTTAAATAGTCGCAGACAAGACACCAACCACGTTTTTGAAAATTATTAAGTTGAAAAACATCGTATATCTGCTACGGTGCTATTCTAGATATTATGTCTCCCATCTAACAAGAATATTAATTCCTTTGCAGAGTATTTATTTTCAAAATAAAAAAATATATTACATTAAAGTTGTGTCAATTAAGGTGGTGCAATTTTCAAACATATATTTTGACATTCTAAGCTTCCATTATCTCGTCTCAGGGAGTGTTGTGTTAAACCGCCATTTTGGGGTCTAGGACGTTTGGACGCAACCGTTTGAACGCGACCGTTTGAACGCGGCTGTTTAAACGCAGAGACGGTTGAACGCAGGGACGTTTGAACGCAGGGACTTTTGAACGCAGAGACGTTTGGACGCAGGCCATTTGAACGCAGGGATGTTTGAACGCAGGGACGTTTGAACGCAGAGACCTTTGAACACAAAATTTAAATTATTTTTTAAATTATTACCGTTTAAGTTTAGTTTAGAACACATTACCAAAAACTGAGCACCTGTAAATATGTAGTCTAAAATGATTGTTTTTGTTAAAGACTTACAGTTAGATCGTCGAACTTTCGCGATAAAAACAAAATTCTATTTAGGAAGTGCTATCTTACTATTTTATTATATTCTTGACATTTTCTTATGTATTAGGTAGGTAAGCGTTTTACTTGTTATATTATAAAAATCGATTGTATGACGTTTCATCCATTCCATTTCGTCCACTGGCCGCTACGTCCACTAATTCTTTCGTCCACCGCCTTCAAATTCCATTAATTCTTTTGTCCACTGGCCGCTACGCCCACTAGTTCTTTAGTCCACCGCCCTCATAATCCATTAATTCTTTTGTCCACATCCCTTAAAATCCACTAATTAATTGATTATTATTAGGTCAAAAAAAAGACCTACGTCGAGTCTTAATATTAAAAGTATTATTAGGTTTAAAAAAAAACTTAAGAGGTCCTAACAACGATTCAATATGCTTCGCCCCCATGTACACAGAGGTCCGCCGTCACACGAAGGTTTTTACAATGGTCTTCTTTTTTTCTTTTCTTTTCTAAATATATAAATACACAAACTTTTAACACATATTTACAGGTTCTCAGTTTTTGTTAATGTGTTCTAAACTAAACTTAAACGGTAATAGTTTTAAATGTTGTGTTCGAAGGTCTCTGCGTTCAAACGTCCCTGCGTTCAAAAGTCCCTGTGTTCAAACGTCTCTGCGTTCAAACGTCCCTGCGTTCAAAAGTCCCTGCGTTCAAACGTCCCTGCGTTCAAACGGTCCCGTTCAAACGATCGCGTCCAAATGGGCCATTTCCCGCCATTTTGCCCTACAGATGCTTGCAGGTTGGGATTTGGAAGCGCTTCCTCATTTCCATTTGTTTGGACCACATTACAATTTGCAAATGACGATGGAGTGCATATATTTGTGCAAAACTGATTAAACACATGACCAAATACTGCATCTTCAAGTTACTGAGAAGACAATTTTTTATAATGAATACCAAATAGTAATCTTTGATAATACATTATGTAATATTTCACCTAATTTGTGAAACCACAAACGGTCATGTTAAGATTTGAACTGTTTATTTTGTTAAATATTGTTAGTTATATAAGTCGAATATTTGTACCGTTTTTTGCCGTAAATATTTATTTTTAAATATAATAAGTGTTAATCTTAAATTTTAACTTATCTTTCAAAAAGGAAAATGTAACGTATTAGTAAAATTATCTATTTTATTATATCTATTCTTTTATTGAGCCTGTTGGTGACGAAAATCGAAACTAGTCGCACAATCTCATAATCAGTCCACACGTAACATCAAATCAAACCAAATTGAATAAATTATAAGAGGGAGGTTTTGTGTTTCTATACATTTTGCTGCTTAATTGGATCTTGAAAAATATCGAATAAATCGTGAAAAAAGCTTTCGCTAAAGAAAGCATAAATCACTTTATAAGTCAATAGATTCGCAACTGTTTATTAGGTGGGGTTGTTTCCCTATGGATTTGTATTAAAAAAATCGCTAAATAGTACAAACAAAACAAGACATGCAAGATGCAACCAGAGATAACTAAGATTGCAACAATAAAAAAAAAATTTATACGTCATGTTATAATCAGCTTCCGGAATTTAAATTTAAAAAAAGTATCAGTGAGTCGTTTGATACAGTAATTTAAAAAAAAAGTACTGATTACTTATTTATAAACAAACGATTCAACCAATTTTCTGTCTTGACATTAATCAAATGTATTTTCTTTATTTTACTAGGCCACTAGGCGTTTAAAAGTTAATTACCTACATTTTGTATTAATTCGATTATGTAATCAAGATTGAATAAATAATTGTGGTGTGCAAGCATATTTAGAAGATCCATTCTAAACACGGTTAACCAACTAACCAAATGTTTGCAAACAATACTACGTTACGACAGCGGTAGCTACATAATTGGAAACGTTTCACTTTCAATGCTATATTTTTTGTAATTTATACGATTATATAAACATGTGCATTACTGTAAAGTGTTTTATTTTTTTATAGAATTTATTCGAATGGAAATTGTTTAACTTACTGGGTAATCATGTTGTTTTCTTTCCACTATTAATTATTATGGTTTTATACGCAAAGAATCAAAATTGGTTTTCGTATTTCAAATTTTCGATTTGGTTAGTAGTTTTAAAATAAACGAATACAATTTGGACACTGCGTATACAAACTTATACGCTTAAAATTCGGAGGGTAGCGGGTTGGAGTGACGATCTACGAATTTCTTGGAGATTTTTAGAGAGAAACTAGTTCTATAATGCCACAGAAGCGTTATCCGCCATAATGGAAATTTATATTTATAGATCAATATTAATCAATCAATAAATTTCTTTCGAAAAAGTGCAAAACATATTGGCTCGATGGGCAATTTTCCCAAAACTAGTTTATTGGTTCAAAAATTACTTTTTATGAGTAACGTTTAGCGACAATTTTAAGAAACGTAGCATTCATCCGTTCGTCTGTATTAAATTTTTTAGTTTTGAACCAACATTCAAGGAATTTCCTACAGGAATAAAAATTTTTATTTCTGTTACATTTAGTATCTTTTGGAAAAAATACACTTATTCTGCTAATGTACTGGGTGGTCAAAATTGGACACTTTCTTATGGAAACACCCTTTATTTGTGATAGTGATAGAAAAAATCCGCCTAAGTGTCTGGAGCTCAATTTTAATGAGAAAATCACTGCCGTAAAAAGAATTCAGCTATCTCTAATCATTTGGCCGCTAGGGGGCGTTTCTCGAATGTAGTCGATTTCTTTAAAGTCCTTTAACTTTCTTATTATTATTAAAGATAATTGATTTTGGCAAAATCTTTCTTAGAACACTTTCTTACGTAGAATTCATCGCGAAAGACAGTTTTTATACAGGGTGTTTGGTTTTTTGTGTATGACCGTAAACTACATTTTTTCATACGAACCACCCTATATATTTTGGGGTTTTTGAAAAGAGAGTAAAATTTCAGAAATTTTGATCACCAAAACCGCAGCATGATTTAAAACAATGTCTTAATTATCTGGAAATTTTAATTAGCTCCAAATATTTTTAATTTGAAATATTATTGCAAATAATATTTAACATAAATTATAACAAATGATACATACAAATTTTGAAAATTTTACTCTTTTCAAAAACCCCAAAATATTTCTCTGCCATTGAATGTGGTTCAGGAAACCGTTACTTTTGTGGTGCTACTTTCTTCCCGTTATTTATCGCACATTGTAAAACCAGCGGTTTCCCTTTGGACTGTCTTGGTCTCCACACTACTATTTTGTATATCCATCTTTTTGTGTCCTGTCGCCCAACGTGGCCAACCTGCTGCCATTTTAATTGTGCCACGCGCTCTATTGTGCCTGTGATCTCAGTCTGATGTCGAATTTTTTTTTGTGGCGGACTTTGGCTCTCTTCATTGCTCTTTGAGTCGTTCTTAGTTTATCTGCATTCCTTTTTTTAATTGTCGCAGTTTCGAATTCGTGCTGTACATTTTTTTAGGGTGTTTGGTATAGTATTTTTCGTCAACACGTGACTGAGTTTTTCCAAACGCTGCTCGTGCCAGTTTTTTTGTCAATGTTCTATCCGCTCTAAAACTTGTACAGTCTACTTGTATTATTGACGGATACTTCCGGTTAATTATATCTTTCTGTCCCTTCTTATGTATCGGAGCTTGTCGCTTTCCCTCCACTCGGAAAATATCTTACGGCCATTTATGCATCTTTCAAACAATCGCTCTGTCACCTCAACCTCCGGAGTTTGGAGAACCATATTTAATTAATTAACGGGCAGTACACAAGCCATACAGATATTGAAAGTTAAGCAACGCTTAGCCCGACACTGCGTGAAGGGGCGACCAGTTTAGTGGAACGAGCGCATTATTCTCCAAATCCCGTATACAATGTTCACTCTGTGGCTCGGCGGCTCGGTGCGACCGGCATCCCTACGACATGTGACTAGAGAATGTCAAATTCGGATGCTAGTCTTCATTCAATTCAAGTGTAATATTTTTTAGCATTTTTTTTTCTGTAATAACAGTCTCTTCTTGCTTTTGGTATTTATTGTAGAATGTTTGTTTTTTTTCTTCCTTTATGTGTAGTTTTTTTTAATCTATTTACCAAGAGTTTCCATTTGGAGCAGCTTAATATACCGGGAGTTCGGTCTCAAAGTCGAACATAGGGATTTAACATGGTATTGAACGTTTTTGCCAATTGTTGCTCGCCTATGTAACTTAGAGACAAGGTAATGACATCAACAGAAAGAGAAAATTATTGCGATTCAAATAATGCTACTGGTAAGACTAAAAGTGCGATTTATTCTTTTAAAATACTAACTTAAAGTATGACACTTTTGTATTGTAGTATTAAAATGAACGGCAAAGAAGTCTCGAACTCTTCTGAAATTAGCGCCACCATGAAAGGTTTTCACCATAAAAACCCTTTCTTCGTTGGTATAGGTATTCATCATTAGATAAATAAACTTTAATACGTGGTTTAACGTTAAATTCGTATTGACAAACAAACAGTACAAAAAAACAATTGCTGTAAAATTTTAAAATCAAGGGAATGCTATTTACACAATTTCATACTTTAAGTTAGTATTTTGAAAGAATAAATCGCACTTTTAGTCTTGCCAGTAGCATTATTTGAATGCAATAATTTTCTCTTTCTGTTGATGTCATTACCTTGTCTCTAAGTTAAATAGGCGAGCAACAAATGGCCAAAACGTTCAATACCATGTTAAATCCCTATGTTCGACTTTGAGAACGAACTCCCGGTATATTATTGAGTTCAGTGATATATGTTTACGTGTTCGTACAATTCGTCTACACGTGTTAAGTTTCATTTCTAATTGTTTTTGGGAACGATATTTGATGCTGTCGTCTTGCAGTCTGTAAATTATAGTTGTACCAGGCATACATTGTCCCTGAGAAGGCGTGATCGAGGCAGTAGCAGTAGAAGTAGTGTACCTGGTAGTAGAAGTAGAGTAGGTATAATCAAATGCAAATAAATTTGTAGTAGCGGAGGGCAAACTGCAAGATACGTAAACTGTCAAGAAATTCTATAGTTGAATATACCACATCACGCCCTTTTCCAATACTTTTTATTGGTCAGTTTGAATTACTTGTAATTTTGTTCATCTTATATTCCGGGTACACTCTAAGCTTGGTGGAGGGACCTGTAGTATGTATTGTTTTCATTTTTTGTGCCTGCATTTTTGATTTTGCAAGATAATGCTTCCACGTTCGGGTCTTCCTTTCTGTTTTATTACATTTTGATGTAATATATTTTTAAACGACTTTATTGTATTATTTAATCCTAAAAATCTGAACAATCATACTCGAAGCCTCTTCCATTTGGAGATATGGTATAATGAAAATTTCATTTTCAAGGTCTATTGAATAGTTTTGTTGTAGCAAAATCCATGTCACTAAGTGAGAGTGGAAGTTTCTTGTTCTTTTCTTGCACTTTCAACTTAAAAATCGCCCGGTTATTATTATCCATCTCCAAACTGGTAGGTATACCTACGTATTTTTAATTCACATTGACTTGCAAGTGTCATAATAAACGTTAAATTTATTGCATCTATCGATGATGATAAACTCCTGGTGTGTCGTGTGTATGTTACGACGAAGCGATGATGAAATATATTAAACTCAAAACCTCACCCATAATTGATTTCTTAAAATTGCATTAAAATGCAATCGACTTTATAAAGTCATCCTCGGGCTTAAATAAAATTTAATAAGATGATGTGGGCGATTCATGCATGAAGACCAATATTAAGTAGGTAAGTATTACAAAATTTGACAGCGCCTGATTAAGGGGCCGAGCCCAATTAGAAAGGGGGCCCCCATTTAAAAAAAAATTGTAGCAAAAGAAATAAATTAATATATTTGTTCTGTACTTTTTATATTCATATTATTCATATGATTTTATTTTAATGTTTATCGTGTAAAATAATTTCGATGAGTTTATCAAAGACCCCTTTCACGTAAAGAGCCCTGGGCCCCTCAACTCTTTAATCCGGATCTGACTATTGATATTTTATAGCAACCATTGAGTAATATAATGAATAGAGAAACTTTTCCATATGTGAAATGGGGAACGCCTAAACTGAGTGTAATAATAGAGGGAGTAACGGAAATCATCTTACGGCACACTTAGTAACTAATAATTTCAATGACAAAATAGCAGACTGATTACCACTACTAATACTTACGTATGCAACTAGATGGAGACCTTGGAAGACACGTTCTACACGTTCTAGAGTCGCTATATAGAGAGAATACCGCAATTGACGCCATTTTTACTCCAGAAAAGGGCGGGAAATTTGAATTGAAGAAAAGGTATTGGTGTGATAGAAAAATTATTACAACTGACAGCTGACAACTGACAACAGCTGATTCCTGACAAGACAACCATAATATGCAGCCGCCATTTTACACGTTGCAAACTCATTTTCTGTCCTTTTTCGTCTATAGTGGGCGTTTAAACCTTTACAACTGTTTCTTATAAATGAAAACTGTAAGAATTATTGAATCCTGTAGCAGATAATAATATAAACCAATAGGTGACAGCACCTCTCGAGTTAATTTTAAATGGGACACATAATCCTATGAAAAAGTTTCTCTATTCATTATATTACTCAATGTAGCAACGCAACGTACTAAGAAGTTTTGTGAACGAATATCCCAACACAGAAAGAAATTAGAATGTTCAGCACAATATCAGAAATTAATTAGGTAAATAATTATTTGGTGCTTTCTGGGTTGTTAAAGAAAAAAATGAATAGTGGACAAATCGGAATGCGATATGAACGTATAATTATCTATTATACTTAATCGTAAAACTCCCCTGCGTTTTAACACGGGAGGTTAAGAGGGGCAATTCAAAGTGTGTTTAGTAAGGTTTTACATGAGATGGCGGTTCAGTTAATAAAGGTTATTTTTTCCCTCAAACTACTCCCATAACAGATGTCACTGTAATTTGAATTAAAGCTTGTTAACTGAATGCAGTACTTTTCGTGGTTGAGCTTCTTGTGAAAAGAGGACTCTCAAACAGTTATGAATTACAGTAATTTATAGTCACCATGAATGCACATTATCACTAAATTAAAAAAATATTTGCAATGCAAGCATTAAAAACAACATAAAAAAAAGCATTTTTTTTAAATAATAATCTTGAAAGAATTCAAATACTCCCAACCTTCCCCATAATAATCTAAATAAAAGATGAACGCGCAAGACGATTGATTAGGTATTTTTCGGGATCGATTTTAATTGATCTATCGATTTTAATGGACCTATTATAAGACAGGACGTGCTTAACAATTACCTTGGTAACCTAGATTTACCGGAATGCTGACACTATGTAAATGAAATTATTAGATTTTTATTGCGCTTATTCAAACTACATAGGTATGTAATGTAAAACTGTTATCTTTATGAATGGGTGTCGGATTATTACGGACGTTCGAACTGTGTAATCATTTTTATTACCTAGTTTCTCTATACATAATATATCGACTCGTATACATCCTGAAGTTTTAGTTTAGGATATTTATTATTTGGACGTATATTCAGATGTAGGACTTATGTTTAGCGGTTAGCCAGATATAGCCAAAAATCGGCACCCAGTCCATCCATGACAGCTGTCATCTCAAAATTAACATTATTATTCTTATTCTTTGTGTTTAGAAACAGTGATTGAGCCTTTAATGAATATTTGGGGGGGGGGGGGCACCCCCCTTCGGTACGCGCCTTATTTTTATCCTTAGGTCATGTAATCAGTGGCGAATGTAGGGGTGGCTTTAAGGGTTGGTGCCCAGGACGGCATAAATTAGGGATCGGCCAAATTATGGAGAACCAAAATAAAGTGACGGATTTTTTTTTAAAATAAAACTGGAAAACAATGGAAAATAAAATTGAAGTACTACATCGAGTACTACATAGTAATACGTCAATACGTGCTATTACTTTACTCGATAAAATAAGTACCTACTCGAATAGGTAATCCCAAACATAGTTTACACTGCACTTTCAGTGTATCCAAAGGGGCTAATTTATTTATGGCCCTATTTATCAGAGGGGTTATCCTATTTAGCTACAGGTACTCAATGCTACAGGCTTTTTTTTGAATTACCAACAACCAACAACCAAATATTGCCTTTGTCGCTTCTCCACTGCCGGTCATATTTCAATCAACGGTCAGATGTAGTATGTTTTATTGTTTTATCATTGAATAAAGAACTTAATACTCAACGATTTTATTACAAACAACAGTAACTTCATTCGCAGTATAAATAAAATTTGCGATGGGGGACTTGTACACAGCGGCAAAACTACTTTGTGCGGCCTTGTCCAAAATATCGGCGATTGGGAGTATTACAAGTTTGTCTATAAAAGTGCCGAATGCATACGATTTCAATTATGAGGTAGCTGCTACAAATACATAGAACTACTACGAATAATCAATATTCGTAAAATTTAAAGACACCCTGTAATCAGTGGCGGATTACGACCTCAGCGGGCCCTAGGCACTTATCAGTTCGCGGCCCCCTAACATGAACCACGGAACCAAGAATGTATAAAACCGGACCCCTAAATATCCTGATAAGGAATTTACTATTGCTCATCATTTTTTCTGCATTATATTATAATCTTGGAATCTAAAATGATCTTGACCTATATTTCATTTAATATTTTCCCACTATACAACTTGTATGATGGATATTAAATTAAAATCGACTAAAACAAGCAAAACCTGGCCTGGTAAAATTTGTGTATTCTTTCCTACAGGCCGTTTCAGATCAGTTCAATTAGGTTCAGTTCTGATCAGTTCAGCAAAATACAATAAAGAACAAATCATCGTTCGCATAAAGTAAATTGATCCGGACGACAATAAAATATTCTTATAAAAAAAGATATATTTTCGAAGAATAAAAGTAGATACAGCACAGCCTGTGTTGCTAGATCGTGGGATTTCTCACTTTTCGTGAGAATTTCGAAGATTCAAAACTGAAAAAGGGAAAAAGATAAAAAAATTATCTCCAGAACAAATTCAATTCGTGATAATTTTCGTCAATGGTTTGCGTTGGAGCTCGCGGCCCCTAGGCATGTGCCTATCGTGCCTAATGGGTAATCCGCCACTGCCTGTAATACAATAATTTCAATGGCCAATAAGTAATTGATTTCCTTATTGAAGATATACATGAGCTGTTCAATGATAATTAATTAGATAGACTATAGCAGTATGAATTCGTAAACATAGCAATTACAATTTTCCAGTTTCTCAAATATCGTAGATACTCGCTTTAGAAAGTTCAGGACATCCCTTTTATACAATTAAATACAGATGAAATGACTATTGTATTGTAATAATGTAATTGTAATGTTTGTAATAATAAGCATGTTTGTCTTTTAAAATCAAGTATCAGGTTTCATGTCATAACGCCGATGGTTCTCGTAAATGTTGCTACACGTCAGTTTAATTTGATCTACACGTACGTATATCCCATGTTTATAAGTTCGTCTTTCTTAGAACTTTATGAAACTCACTAACAGTTTTCGTTTTGGGAGATCACTCTTAAATTGTGAGATTGCGACATCTATCAGATAATAGCTGCACTAATTGTGCGATAAAATGCCAGTAAATTGTGACGTCACCATTTTTCGACACTTTTTTCGAAAATTTTGGGCTTATGGTACGTATTTAAATACTGGCCTTTTAGTATATGATTCAGTTAACTTTTAGCTACCCGCTGAACTATTTCTTATTTTTAAATTCAACAAATTTTTTGTAATGTTTAATTCTTAATTACGCCTAATTTGTAATGAAAGTTTTACAGCAATTTGTATCAACCACTAGAAGACAACCTGAACTATCACACTGGGTCCTTTTCCAGTCTAAATTTTGCAAGATTTTGATAAAAATTACGTAGAAAATTGTGTATAGTGCCGCCATCTACGGTACTACAAAAATGAATTGCCCCTCTTAATCCGTTAATCGTAGATGCCATCGTGCGTCACCATTAGTACGACATGCCGAAGGTTTCAGAACAGTTACCTATAACAATAGTTATTTACACTATTTTCTTCTGTGCCGGGAAAAACGCCGACTTAATATTGAAAAAGTATTAATAATAATATAATATTAAATATGTGAAATTTAAAGTTTTAATCTGGTAGGCTGTTCGGTTGTACCTACTTACAGAGTCAGTAGATTAACTGACTCTGCCTACTTATAGCTTATAGCGACAATTGGACCCGCGTTGCTAAGGAAACCTTTACTTTGCTTATGTGTATTATTATGTGTATACAATATACGAGGGAAAACGGGGAAACGGGAAAAAGTAATTTTATTAAAAGTGATATTTTGTTACCTGGTAACAGAGATAAAACGTCAAACGTTTTTCCCGTCACAGAAAAAACGATTTTAAAAGTTCAATTTCAAGTACATACATAATATATGTACACCGTAAATACTCTGTATTAGGATACGACCTTGTCATAATTTTTTTCACATTCCATAAACAGGAAATCAATTATTTTAACTAATTTTAAAATATTGTGCGAAATTTTCCAATTAAACGCGTTTATATAATTATGACTGTTGATAACATTTTACCTATTGGTGATGAATGTGATGATTATGCAAGTTCTGCCAGTTAAAAATCGGGTGATGGACACACTTCATGAGTACATTGTAAAATTTACACAATTTCATCTTAATTTTGTTTAGGTACTTACATAATAAAATATTAGCAAAAACTGACCTAATTCCGACTAAAATTTCAATCTGAAGCATTACACTACACAAAACCCATTATAATTTATATTCCTTAATCGAATGAAATTTAAGGAAGAATTCTTGATCATTAGGTATTATTACAGAGAAGCAAGAACCGATCATAAATTCATAATGGATCATTAGTGAATACCGAACGGGGTTCAGTGTATTGAAGCGTTGAGTGAAAGATATATGTTATTGAATGATTGAAGACAATTAACGAATGGTAATTCCAATGTAACGTTATCTATCAATTAAAATTGCAATATTTGGAAAGGTACCATGATCATTGATCAATTATCTATTATTGTAAATAAACGCGATAAACAAGGAAGGTTTCATGAAATTGATTATATATTTCATAATCTTGATTTGACCTTGAATTGCTTTAGATTCACCATTCATATAGAGTAATTTCTATTGTAGTAGGTAAATCGGGATGGCTTTATATTAAATCAGTAGCGTACTTTCAACATAATTGAAAACTTATAGTAAATAATTTGCCATAAAACTGAAAGGTTTGAAAATTACGCTGATTATCCTTGGCATTAAGTACGTAATATTTAGAACAACCTACGCCACTGTCGCGACCTTCGGTTAATTTAGCATATTAAATTCTTTAATTATATCCTATACTTTCTTGTTCATTTTGTGTTCAGAGATTGATGACTCCCGTTCTAAATTATTTTAGACCTCAGACGTAACTCGTTTTCATTTATAATCCGATTATGTTTACGTTATTCCGAAGTTCGTTTGTAATTCTCTTTTATTATGAACATGACTCAGTTTGCAGTATGACGCGATAAAATAAAAATAGTGTTTTTGGTTTACTTTTCTTGTTAGTGGCGGCTGTGTTGTGTTATGATATTTTACATTAAATTTGTGGTATCCGTACCGACTTTCGTTTTATTTACTGCGAAATAACTAGGACTGCGTGAAAACAGTAAGTGGTATACTAATTTTGTCTTTCCTTATTGATATTAATTGCTCATTAACACAAAGTAAAACGAATTTTAATGAAGTTTTGTCTCGGAAGTTCCTAAACCTAAACCACTTGCTTGGGATTACGAATTTCTATTAAATCGCTACTTTATCATTGTCGTCGTAAATAATTCGTATTTGAGTTAAAAAAGGAAATTTCCAATTTCTCCTCTCCTACACGATTTACTTTTTATAATATGTACCTACTCATACTTTCAGTTTACAAAAAAGAAAATGTTTGGCCTAAATGTCAACCTTTACTTAATGTCCAGGGGCGGATGGGCAAATAAAATTCTACCGGGAGAATAAACGTCGGCGGCCCAAAATTAACATATTATATTATATAGGGTGTCCAAATCCAAAAATAAAAAAAGATCACAGCTATTTTTCCATGACTATTTGATCAAAAATTAACCGTTTTATCGCCTTCATGGCACTCTGGATAGAAAATTAAAAATATTTGGAGGTTAGGTATCGGAAACTGGCAAACCGGAAGAACAATTGAATATGTCAAAGAATGCATATTTATGTCGCGTATGTACGTGGCGAATTTCAATTATTTATCTTTAAAGACAAGACAGTTATAGGGATGGGCCACATGCTACGGACAGGACACCCGGTATATATAACCATGCGAGGCTTTTTGATTTTGTAGAACTTGAAGGAATTTGGAATCTAAAATACAGTTTGCTCCAAAAAACATTCTACATTAAAGATATACATATACACTGTGCCCAAGATAAGGAGGGCCACTATGGGGATTTCGGAAACGGTAAGAGAAAGAGTTTCGGGTAAATGGGAGAAAAGTTGGGCAATTTTGAGTTTAGTAAAATGACATTTTTAAACTGACGAAATTGCGAACTGTCCCGAAATTATCCGACAAAAAGCGAATTTTCAGGATTTCGTTTTTGCCAAATTGTCCTTGATGTTAAATAAAAAATAAAAGAAGCTTCTACTGGTACTTTTTAACGAACTGTAACATGACATACTGCAAAATGGAACCCGACGTTTCGCTTTTAAGTAACCATCATCAACCTTGTTTTTTTTAATTACGGTCCTGATTTTTTTATACATAATATTAGGAGCGCTTTTTATTCTGCATTCAAGTATGCACCACAATTTATGGTTTAATTGCGATTGTGTTAAGAACGTCAATTAAGTCAACGTACATCGTATCGGGTTCATTAAAATTACCAAAAATTTTACTGAGCGCTGTTTCCTTTGACCATCAGCGAGTTTCTCCTGTCAACTGGAGTTTCTTTGATCTAGAATTGTTGTCAATGCCCAACCAGTAACCCATGCGTTGATGATATTCTTTAAAAAATGCTGCTATACAATTCAGTAATGAAGAAAACAATAAATTATGCCTTATTGTGGGATTTGCAAATGTCTGCCAGAACAAGATTTAGAATATGCGCATAACATATAACACCAAACATGAACATGATTTGAATTTTCCTGGAATTACTGTACATATTATCTATACTGTTTACTTTTGGACATAATTTATGAGAAATTGATACATTTTGTAATTTGTAGTCATACAAATTTCTTTTGTGACAGCAGTCGTCTGTTTGTTAGGTCTAATCATAAGAGCTCACGCACACTACCGGTACCGGGTGTTTTTCAACCGGATCCGGCCCCGTCCATTGACGCACAGGGCACACCGCCGTCAAGCGGACCCGGGGCGTGCCCGGTCAAAAAACACCCACTAGTGTGTGTGAGCCCTTAACCCGCGCCCAGCGCCACCGTATCGATATTTTTACATAGCTATATAAAAATTATGTCTGCAAAATTAAGCGTTTTGGTCCGGGGCGGCCCAGGGCCCACAAAGCGACGACGGCCCACCGGGAAAATTCCCGGTGTCCCGGTGGGCCCATCCGCCCCTGTTAATGTCACAGTGTTACGTGTTATGTTATGACTTGAGATTTGTAAACAAGTTAATTTGAATACATAATAAGGCGATTCATTAACTAAAAATTGCCGAAAATTAATATTACTCCTATTTATGTACCTATGTAACTAACTATATTTTTGGCTATTTAGATTGATTAATATTTTGCTGCTACAGACGTTTTACATAAGTATATGACGCGAAAAACACTTTGAATTGAAATATAACTTATCTATTTCTGGACTTCACAAAGCAAAATTGTTGGGTCCAAAATGTTAGTTTTACAGGAGAACGTTTTGAATGTTTTTTTAGCGAGGAAAATCGGTTACTGCTGAGCAAATTTTAATCTGGATTTAATCAGTAGGCTAGGTGATAATAATACTCAAAACCTTCCCCATATAACGTTTAATGATTGATAATAAAAAGAATTGATTAATTCAGCGACATGTTTCGGCAAAACATTGACATCATCAGGCTTCTAAAACTACCAAGATAACGAGACACTGACCATTTAACTAAAGCTTATAGGTACCTACATACTTACTATTAAATTATAATTGAGGTAAACAGATTAAATGTAGAAACCCAATGAGTTCAAAATTGCTAACATTCATTTCAACCAATTTATCAAAAAAGTTAAAGATTTCATCACCGCCAACAGAGAATATTGCTCATAACTCATTTTGATTATAACTATTATAGATTGATTTGAATGAATTCCCTGTTTCCTCGGCTGTACGCCCAACCAAAAATTCATTAAAATAATTTTCCGATGCGTCCGATTGTTGCCTCCACTAACACTCCAGTGGCCAAATTGTCCGAATGGCTGAACTATACCCCGAGAAACCTTTTAAAATTTCATTTTCTGTATTCCATTTCTAATTCAAAGGATTTTAAGATTACGTGTCAATAAGACTATCTTAAGATAAGACAAAACTCACAACCTACAGACTATCTTCTTATTTCGTTTGATCGAGGGGTATTTCACTATAAGCAGTAGGTGTACAAATGTAAGGCAATAGCGGACAGTATCGAGCAGTCCTAGGCAGTATCGAGCAGTTGTAGGCAGTAACGAGCAGTAGCAAGCAGTGTCAAGCAGTTATAGGCAGTATCAACCAGTTACAGGCAGTATCAAATAGTATGAAATAGTTGTACTAGTCGGTCTATTTCTCACTTTTAATAATAGGTATAATAATAAAAAAGAGTAAGAAATGAGACCGTAGTCATTAGGCAGTAGCAAGCAGTACCGCGCAGTATTGAGGAGTTGTAGGCAGTAGCAAGCAGTACCGCGCAGTACTGAGCAGTTATAGGCAGTATCAGGCAGTTATAGGCAGTATCGAGCAGTCATAGGCAGTATTAAGCAGTCGTAGGCAATAACGGGCAGTCAAAAGCAGTAGCAGGCAGTGTCAAGCAGTTACGGGCAGTATCAAACAATATTAACTAAACTCGGCAGTAGGTGTACAAATTTTATTTAGCTAAATACCGGAAATACGCTCGACAGTCTGAAATAGTTGTACTACTATCGGAGTAAAAATGCAAGGCCTCTGACTTTAGAAGCTTGTATCTCAGTAATTAGCAATCATAATTTAATGAAATAAAGTGCATTTAAAAGATCATTTATTCCTACAAAAAGGTGTACAGTTTTAGATTTTTGCAACACATCGTTAATTTTCGGTATTAATTTATGTGCGAAAAAGCGCTAATTATGACTCAAATCGCACAAGCGCTTGACTTTAAAAATTAATTACGGCTATATTATTGAAACTGAGTGGTAGATACTTATATAGTTGAAAAGTGTATACTTTTTTGTCGGTGTGAGATGCTTTTGAGGCCAATTGCTTTATTAGTCTTAAAACTATAATGAAAAAAACGACATCTTGTGTAACTCAGTACCTGAATGTTCGATATTAATAATATTGACAGTAGCATAACAAGGTTAAAGCAATTATATTGTGGTCTAACACGATTCACAAAAATAATGCCATGTATACATGTTTTGTTTAAAAGAAATTTGGGAAAAAGGATGGATGTTTGCGTTCGCTCGGCAAGTGCAGTACGGGGTGGAAGATGGTGTCGTACACTATTGCTATGAAGCGCATGGTTTTGTACAATGCTAAAGAATAATCACATTGTTGTGGATTGCCGCTCATGATTTACGATGTGGTAGATTACCTCTCGCGGGAATATGTGCGTCTTTCTTTCGCGATAATTTACTTTGAATTACAAGAAAACAAATTTTGTTTTCAATAAAGGAATAATGCAGCTCGATTTGAGTAATACAAATTTAGCATTTAAAACAAGATTTTTTTCTTTAGTTATCGTATATTGCAAAATAGCACATTTTCGGTTAGGGCTTATAAAACCAGTTAATTATATGAATAATCAATATTTATTGGTTGTGGACTTTTCAGAAGTATGTGTGCTACATGCTTGTGTAAATACATTTGTAAATTTGGCAACAATTTATGAAACAATAACAATTTTATGATAAGTTAAAACTGACCGTCATGTCAGCCAGGAAAATACTAAATACAGCGTTTTTATTGCTGTTAATTAAAATAAAAGTTAAACAACCAATTTGATTTTTACACATGTTAAACATATATAAATGACTAATGTACTACCCAAAAATGAAGAAATTTCACCCCTCAGTTTTTTCTTTATGACCACTTAAAGTCAGAGGCCTTGCATTTTTACTCCGATAGTAGTCGGTCTATTTATCACTTTTAATAATATAATAATAAAAAAAGAGTAAGAAATGAGACCGTAGTCATTAGGCAGTAGTAAGCAGTACCGCGCAGTATTCAGCAGCTGTAGGCAGTAGCAAGCAGTACCGCGCAGTACTGAGCAGTTATAGGCAGTATCAGGCAGTCATAGGCAGTATCGAGCAGTCATAGGCAGTATCAAACAATATTAGCTAAACTCGGCAGTAGGTGTACTAAATTTACTTAGTGAAATACCCCTCGCGTTTGATATTGTGAACTTGATCCCGAGTGTCCCCTTCAGTCAACACCTATTTATATTCCTCTACCCTCGCTGATAATGTCTGCTCCTTCTTTAACAAGCGCCCTCGAAACATGCTATAGCCAAAATTTTATCAAGTTCAATCACATTACTTACCTCCGATTAACTGACCTACCCACAGGCAGCAACCTTTCACCTCTCCTTGCTGAGTTGTTTCTAACTTCCCTTGAAACTAATCTTCAGACTCATGTGTTCAATAATCCTTTGATTAATGCAAGGTTCGTTTTCTGTAAACGTTATGTAGATGACATTTTTGTCATCTTAAAAGGATCCCATTAGGATCGTACAGATTGTTTTCATATTCTCGAAACCGAAAAAGATAACATCTTCATCTTCTTGGATTTCACTATCAAAAGATTGGAGAACTCCTCGATATTGCCATATACATATAGAAAATCCACCACAACTGATCAGGTCATCCCCTTCAGTTTTTTTCATCCTTTATCTCACAAGCTGGCTTCTTTTGGTTTCTATTTCAACAGACTCTTCTCCTTACCGTTAAGTAACTCCAATTTTAATATATAATTACTTGTAATTATGGATATAAGCGCTCGTAATGGCTACCCCACTCAGTGGATCTCTCAGTTCCTTCAGAATTTTAACAAAAAAAGTGCCCCCTTATCCGACGTTGTGTCTCAGAAATACCTTTCTTTACCGTTCATAGGTCCACCCTCATTCTTCTTTAAAAGGCCATTTAAACACTTCGACATAACCATATCGTTCTCCTCTAACGGGGAGGGATTTCGGCACATTTCACCTGTCTTAGGAAAAATAATATTTCGTCCAATTCCTCCTTTGCCAGCCATATTTTAGAGTCTGCCCACTCCTTTGGCCCGAAAATGATCTTCGACATTCTTCATGTATGCGACAAAGGGAAAAAATCGGATTTACTTGAAACAAAAGAAATAATTCTCAATTATAATCGAAACCCTGATTTTTCCCTAAACTAAATCTTAAATATCAACAAAAATGTTCTTGATTTACACTAAATTTTTTCTTCCCTTTAGTTCCCCTTCGTAGTTTTTTAGTCCCGATATATTTTAATTTTTGATGGCATTACAGTTCCCTACTCTTTTGGTTGTTGTCTTGCCTCCTGTTGCTTACATCGTGTTTCAGTTGAAACCTTTTCGGTTGGTTTTCCATTTTCATTCTTTCAATCCCTTAAGCACCCACAATTTCTTGTGGTTGGCCCCCTTCTTTACATTAGTTTCTCGGTTTGTCCTGTTTAGCGATTGTCTTCTGTTTTAGGTATTATTTCAACCTTGCTTTTATAACCTTAATTTTTTCAGCTTGGATTTGTATATGGTTCCGGCCCCTAATTGTTGTTTTTCGGGTGTATTTTCCTTTAATGGACGCTTTGTTGAGGCGATGAAAGATTTGGACGTTTAGGTAATTGCTATCAATTTATTGCAAATTTTACTACCTTTTAACTCGTTATTTAACCTGTTTACCTCAATTATAATTAAATACTAAGTATAAGCTTTAGTTTCACTGCTCAGTGTCTCGTTATCTTGGTAGTTTTAGAAGCCTGATGATGGCAATGTTTTGTCGAAGCATGTCGCTGAGTTAATTAATTTCTTTTATTATCAATCATTAAACGTTATTTGGGGAAGGTTTTATGACTATGAGTATTATTATCACCTATACAGATCACTTCTCCCCTATTTTGTGTTGAAAATCATTTCTTTCATCTGAATTATGGATTCAAGTTACTTACTGAATTTATTCAAACTTTTGCATTCCTATACTTAATATTTTTTAGCACAATGCAAAGTTGGAAAAAATCTTAAGAAGTTTTTCAAAAAAGGGATTTAATATCGGATTTAATGTATAGTTTAGTTTAAGAAAAAAATCGGTTACTTGAACATAATATAGGTACATGTTAAGCCCAAAATAGGTAAAAGTTATAAAAGTTAAATACCTAATGTCAAGGGTTTATTTTCGATTTTACACAAAAGGTATAAACAAAAAATTCATTCTAAGCATTATGTGGAAACAAGAAATATTTTCAAAACTCTCTTAAGACATTGACTAAAGAGTTTATTAAGACCACTAAAGATTACATTATTTTCTTCACTGCCTTTGGCGTACTGTTATATGTTTGGAAGCCACTGCATCAATGTCTGTAGATGGTTATATTCTTCATTGTCGAAATTGGTTTAGAACTATCTCTTATGGGTTGAAGTTTAGGCATTATGACCTTATTATCACTACGAAAATAGTTCACTATCTGTCGTGTTGCATTTGCATTTTAATTTAGAGTCCGTGGTTCTGTCCACTCCGACAACGTCGCAAACGATTTGCTGAAGGTCTTCGTGAACCTTTTTTTTATGTTTCTGTGAATGCAATGCCAAAAACCACAGCAATTCATACCTTCGTTGCTAATAGGTATATGTGATAATAGTCATCAAAATTATGAAATAAAATAGTAATATTCGTACAAGTTTAGAAAACACACTTCAACATTACTTATAGTGGATTATCCTGAAAATATTTTCTATGCAATTCTCAATTACCATTATACTAAGAATCACTTTATATAAATATATTCGAAGTAATACAATCAGACTTCTATGTAAGTCTAGGGTGTATCCGAGTCAATAAACTTAATTGAAAATACAACAAAAAGGCGGCAAGTTGATCTAAGAAGCACACCTGAGGTAGTTAAAGCACTAATCGAAAAGTTTTGTAAACTTCTCTTGTGATTACAGATTTCATTACATAAAATTTCACATTATACATAATGTAGGATAGTTACTCTAAGATAATGGAGGGACTAACTGCTATAAATTGCCGAGTGCTTCATTACAACTAGTAATCTATGGAAAGAAACATTTAGTGGAAGCATGAATTTCTACAGACAATGATGCAAGTATTCTCTCATGTGTAATGTGATTAAGAACATTATCCATTAGACATGCTATCTGTTCATTTAGTCGATTCTATGTCTGTCAGATGGGCACCTTACATGTGGAGTGGCGTGAATCGTTATGTTCACAAAATTAACTTGAAAGTGGGTTACGTAAGTTCGCTATAATCTTATTAAATAAAGATGAGACTGTAGTGGCAGATTTAAGGCATATCGCATAACCTCATTTTAAATTAAATGTCCCGTATAATTTAACATTAAATTTTAAGAGGCGCAAAGAGAATCAAGCTTACTTGAACTTGTAACAGCTTTATGCTTATTCATAAGGGCGTGTGTGTTTAGTTTGCGTAGTGCCTATTGTTCATTGTAGTCCTTTGTACGATGACTACAAAAATTTCTTTTATGAACTTTATGTTTTCGTATAAGAAATGTTAATCTACAGGGTATATCACGGAACCCGTTCATTAGAAGTTTCTGGGGTCCCTTACTACTTATGAATTTGAAACTTTCAGGTTAAGGATAACCCATAGCCTTCTTTTGTTCTAAAATATTGTCGCTGTTGTTCAACTTCCGGAAAGACCGGAAATCGCCATTCATCTTCTTATTTTAAATGGAACACGCTGTATATTATTGCATTTTTGGATTATACAATCGATTCTGCGTTAATTTGTATTAGATTATCCTATACCTATCTTCAACTGTTTTTGAGATATGATTTTTTTGAAAAATTTGCGCTTTGCGGAGGGATGTTTAATAGCCCACCTTTTGCTCTTCTTTGAACGCAAAACATTCATACTTTACAAACACGAAGTAAAACCATAAGGGTTCACAAAATACATTTGCAAACCTATCACAGATTATACAGGGCGTTGAAAATTAGTGGCAAAGTTAAAAACTTCAAACACCAAAAAGTCATTTTTTCAAATGGAACACCCCGTATATTTTTACAGTCGTTTTTACATATTTGGAAAGCGATTTAATTTACGCATCGATACACTATAGGTATCCGTATACCTATCTTTAGTGGTTTTGTATATACAGGGTGTCTCACGGTGACCGTCGGTTAGAAGTATATCAAGAACTGTAAAAGCTAGAAATTTGAAATTTTTTACATGCGACACGGAGTGTTTAATCTATTAAATAAAAATATTTTCCAAATGGCAGCACTTTCGGAAATACCGGAAGTGAGCATCAACTTCTTTATTTTAAATACAAAACAGGCAATTTTTTTTCACATTCTGATGTGTCATAAAATGTTTAGTAAGTATGCTTAAAATAATCGGCGTATCAATTTTTATTGTTGAGGAAAAAAAATTTTTTCACTGAAAAATGTCAAAATCTTGTTTAGGAAATAAAATTGAAAGTCGAAAGTGGTAAAAGTTAGGGAAATGGGATTTTAGGTTCTCAATGTCAAAAGATTGAGGCACAATTGTCTGTAATGGATAATAAAAAATTGCCCGCGATTACGTATCTATTTGACGTTGTTTCCAGACGTAAGAAAAACTTTAAAAAGTCTCTTTTTTTAAATGGAATGCCTATTCAATTATCAGCCTATTCAATGCAGAAATAAATTTCCTTTAAATTGATATACCATGGAATATTGTCTCCTTTAATTTAATCACTTAAGTTTGTTCTCCTTGGACAGGAGCCTTCAAGAGGAGCTATGTGTGGTGCAGGTCATTTATCCACGTAGCCGAAACGTCGGCCTTTCTCAAAACACGTGGATAAATAACCTGCACCACACATAGCTCCTCTTGAAGGCTCCTGTCCAAGGAGAACAAACTTAATTGATATACCATGTTCCTATACCTAAAATCAATGATTACAGAGTTATTTACATTTTTCTAATTAAATTTATAATTACATACTTTACAAAACATGGTTGGCTTTGAAAATTTTCAAAAAATTTTTATTCAAATGTTTCTTATGCTTTTATGATTATTTAAAATTCTATCTATGCAACTTCTTGACTATCCAAGGTCTCTTTTCGCCGAACGAACAGAAATTTCAGGGAAAACATTAAAATATCCCAATACATTGGTTTCTGCAGCGTCATTGGGGACAATTGGCTTTGCCAAACTTCGTGGCGCATTTACTTCCCCAAATTTAAAAAATTCTTTTCAATAAACTTTCAAACTGATAGCTAACTGACAACAACTGTCATCATAAGAAACAATTGAATAAAAATTTTTTGAAAATTTTCAAAACCAACCATGTTTTGTAAAGTATGTAATTATAAACTTAATTAGAAAAATGTAAATAATTCTGTAATCATTGATTTTAGGTATAGGAACATGGTATATCAATTTAAAGGAAATTTATTTCTGCATCGAATAGGCTGATAATTGAATAGGCATTCCATTTAAAAAAAGAGACTTTTTAAAGTTTTTCTTAAGTCTGGAAATAACGTCAAATAGATACGTAACCGTGGGCAATTTTTTATTATCCGTTACAGACAATTGTGTCTCAATTTTTTGACATTGAGAACCTAAAATCCCATTTCCCTAACTTTTACCACTTTCGACTTTCAATTTTATTTCCTAAACAAGATTTTGACATTTTTCAGTGAAAAAATTTTTTTTTCTCAACAATAAAAATTGATACGCCGATTATTTTAAGCATACTTACTAAACATTTTATGACACATCAGAATGTGAAATAAAATTGCCTGGTTTGTATTTAAAATAAAGAAGTTGATGCTCACTTCCGGTATTTCCGGAAGTGCTGCCATTTGGAAAATATTTTTATTTAATAGATTAAACACTCCATGTCGCATGTGTAAAATTTCAAATTTCTAGCTTTTACAGTTCTTGATATACTTCTAACCGACGGTCACCGTGAGACACCCTGTATTAACACTTTTTACCTAATATTGATTAAAACCGCACTTAAAACTTATGCACATTTGAAAGTAGGCTGTGAGTATGACAACAGGAAAAACAATTACTTTTACAGAACGAATTTAATGATCTTATTTATACAACAAACAAATAAAAATGACTTTAATGGATATAGAATAAATTCAAAATATCAGGATTGGAATATGCGTTACCTGCTTCCATTTTATAAAATAGTTTACTGTTTACCACCTGTTTGCTTTAATGAGCATGACATCCAGATAAACATTCGTTTGTCTAATCATACTAATAATAATAATAATAATAATAATAAAGTGTTAATAACTACAAAACCGCTAAAGATAGGTATAGGGATACCTATAGTTTATCGATGCGTAAATTAAATCGCTTTCCAAATCTATAAAAATATACGGAGTGTTCCATTTGAAAAAATGACTTTTTGGTGTTTGAAGTTTTTTAACTTTGCCACTAATTTTCAACGCCCTGTATAATCTGTGATATGTTTGCAAATGTATTTTGTGAACCCTTATGGTTTTACTTCGTGTTTGTAAAGTATGAATGTTTTGCGTTCAAAGAAGAGCAAAAGGTGGGCTATTAAACATCCGTCCGCAAAGCGCAAATTTTTCAAAAAAATCATAATATCTCAAAAACAGTTGAAGATAGGTATAGGATAATCTAATACAGATTAACGCAGAATCGATTGTATAATCCAAAAATGCAATAATATACAGGGTGTTCCATTTAAAAAAAGAAGATGAATGGCGATTTCCGGTCTTTCCGGAAGTTGTACAACATCGATAACATTTTAGAACAAAAGAAGCCTATGGGTTATCCTTAACCTGAAAGTTTCAAATTCATAAGTAGTAAGGGACCGCAGAAACTTCTAATGAACGAGTTCCGTGATATACCCTGTATAGTTTGGCAGGTTAGGTAATTGGTTCTAAATACAAGTTCGTCAAGGAAAAAACTCGAATGAAAATGTAGTTAGCGAGGAAATGAATTTGATCGAATCCTTGGAGAATGGCATCAAATATTTTTGAATAGGTAATTTGTAACCACAGATAATAATATTGCTAGTACCAAAAGCTTTTCTGCGTTTTTGTTTTTATACTTATATATCTTGTGATACTGTGTTTAATTGGCTACGTCCATTGAGAAAATACCTTCAGCCATTGTATCAATCGAATTCAAATGTGTTTAAACATCGATTTTAAAGAGCACGGCTGTCAAATAATAACAAAATCATAAAAATTAAGTGATTGCTTACCGAGTTAAAACGTTTACCAATTCTCCAAATAAAATTGAGATTTTGTACATCACTAATTTCCATTGATGAGCATCACCATTCACCATCGCAAAACTTCAGAATTTTGTTATTGCTCACCGAGAAGAGATATTTACCTATTGACGCATGAAAATTGATGTATACGTCAAAATTTTGAACGTTACTGATTTCAAATGATACCCAACACAGATTAACCAACACCATCGTAAAACTAAAATTGTCGTTCGTGTTTCTGAGAACGATTTCCTCAACATACATTGCTCGATATTGCTCTTCAGAGGAAGACATACAAAAGGATTAACTAACTCGATAATATTATCTTTGAACAGTGTTAATAAGACTACAACCGATTAATAGTAAATTCAAAGTGTTTCAAGTTTTTGATTTTCGGAAATGTGTAGGGTGTGATGAATAGGCTTTTCCTCGGGCTTGTCGTGTGGATGTTGATGGAGTATGGTACGCTAATTAAATCCTTTGGACAATTGAAATTTATTCCAGGTTCGAAAAACTCGGTCAACTAAATATGAAGAAACAACGAAGGGGTGCATAATGAACGACCGGAAGATTAAAGACAATTGATATTGTCGAGGACCTAGGCGAATGACAGAAAATAAGCCGGTATATTTTATACACAAAATTTCATCTGAAGTGACTTTATCGATAGTGTTGACGCCAACCGCATACATAAAGTCTTTAAACGCCCTGTGGAGGAAACACAGAATCAAAAAAGCCATAGCACAAAAAGGGTTCTATCTGGAAAATTCCTGAGAAAAGTACATATTTCTAAAAATAATTATAAACCGGTGTTAATGTAAACGCTGTTCCAAGCTGTGAGACAGTCTCTAAATACAAGATGTAGTAAATTTCACCCACACCTGTCTAACTAGGAGGGCAACCTATTTATGTTGTCGTAAACACCATATCATATCGTACTGATCAAGCACATTCATTCATAAGTTACTGTTCTTAGTTTTTCTACAAAGAAATCAAGGTTAGTGGCTAATCTTTATCATTCAAACTGTTCTTTCTCCATAACATAAACACTATATTAGCTAAACTAATACATAAAACTGTAATTACTAGTTGGATCTTTGTAATTAACTTTTTTTACTAAACTGTTTACTAATTTATCCTAGAGTTACGTCACTGAAAGATGATCAATTTTTGCGTTTTGAATAATTCACTGGAGAAAAATTGTTTGGAAATTCATTAAAATTCATGATCATCAACTTGTAGTACTACAAATTCTATCTGTAAAGTTAGCGAAAATAGGTGAAGGATTAAAGTGTGCTTGAAAACTATTGTTATGTTGTTTAAAATTCTGGTAACGGAAGAAAAATTCCTCAGTTATCGAACAAATGTCAGTCGATAAGCTCTGACCTAATGCAGACTGTGTTGGCAAATGGAAAGCATTTCTCTAGTGAGTAATTGATTTTATTTCATACTAACTAGTAATCTGTGTTTTACCAGACTCATACGAGTCTGGTAAATGAAACTTTACCGTACTAGAAATTTTGTACCCGAATACAAAGGTTGCCATAGCAACATAAAGTGACATGACTTTGGAAACGTCAAATTTTATATAAAGTTAATAGAAAAACTCTTAAGAAATGAATCTATGGCCAGTATGAAATAAAATGTTTTACATTATTTGTACGTTAAATCAGATTACGTTACTCGTTTCGAAATTCTTAACATCTCACTCGTTAACGTAAACCTTGATTTACCGTACTCATATGTAAATAACTATTGCCAAAATCGAAGATTATTTGAAATAATTTTACTCACTGACAAACCGACCTTGTACATTTGCATTCAGCTCATTGAAGGAATTAATTCGTAATCCCTCCCGCAAATGCAGTATCAGAAGGCCATTATTCATTTTTCATATAGGTACGAAAATTCTGAAAATAATTTTGAATATTTTGCTTAAATAACAAACCTTACGCGAACAATATTTTCCTCGTGAATATATAATGTATTGCTCGTTGAAAAATCAGTCGTCACTTTCATCACTTGTATTGTAATATACTATTTTTTGGTACGAATCAGATTATGAACACCCAGAACACCCATTAACCTTTATAGAATTGTTTCACATGGAGTAAGATCAATTGCAGTCGGAGTAACGGAAAATACAAAACAAGATAAAAACAGTTATAATTTACTACCTCATAATGGTTAACACTTCCGTCCCTTAAAAAAAAGAAATGCACATTAATCTCCAAAGCGTAAGAATAATAGCTACATCTTTCAAAATTAAATTTCGAGCATTTATAAATGTTAAAATGTCTTTCCAGCTTTGAAAGAATTGTCTTTTTTATTTGAGTGTCTGAAGGTTAATTAATTAGATGTGACCAATGGTCATCAACTTTATAAAGTTATAAAAGTCAACTCTAAACAATATACATCAAGACGGGAACTACGAGACCATAAAATTTTAAAAGTCGTTACGAAAAGTTCGGAAAGCTAAACTTGGATCAGTTCAAGTGCTAACAAAATGACACTCATTTATCGATTCAGTACTTTTCTAATTGGAACGTTCTAAATATACTCGTAGCAATGTAAAGCTAATTAATTGAAAACGTGTGCGATTTTCTACAATTCGAGAGAATTTTAAATGACATTGGTAATTTAATAAACAGTGAAATGAAAATTAAGTTTATATAATTTCTTGTATAGTTGCATATTTAGTGTGTCATAACATTGAATAAAGAAAGTGCTTTCACTCAACGGTCATAATCATAACTCACGATTGATCTACTTGCACATATTCCATTTAATACTCGGGAAATACTATCGTCACTATGACCAGTTGCAGTGGGATAAATTTGGTATAAATCATGCAGCAGTTGCTGCTGTGAAAAATTTCTCAGCTTCTGTTCGTTTTTCTTTACGAAGGGATTCAAAACTGCCGTATAATAATCGTTTACCACATGAATTTCGAGGTCAAACCATTTTTTTAGATTATCTGTGGTGCTTTTTTCGTATCGTTACAAGTTACAACGATTTTTTGACGGTGCGGAAAATCTTAGATGTCAGGGGGCCAGAACTACTTAAGTGTGAAAGGGAAATGACTACATTATTTGGAATGAGTGAAATGTGTGATTATTGTCCTTCTATCAATGATCTCAAAATACCTCAAGAACCCATATCTTCCATATAACAGACATGAGCCATTTGTTGACCTCATAATCAATTTCATGGGGTCCGTGATCAACATATTTTTTGACAAAAGGAGTAAGTATCAAATTAAATCTTGCTTATGGCCTTGAAAATGGAAATAAACATTTCCGAAAGTTCAATAGATTTTTTAACTTTAAGTAGGCCAAATAATAAACTAACTGTAACATCAAATTATAGCTAGGTATATTTTCTTCATTTTTAAACGTAGATATATTTGGCAGGATAAGTGCAAGCATAAATGGATTTTATAAATAGGTTGATTTATTTATAACACAACCAAAAATGTGGGTATGTAATTAACAAGTACAAATTGTGCACATTTTTTCGAAACACATACTTAGTATGCCATAAATAGAAAGTTTTGGAAAAATTGTAATTTTGTGACGAGGCAAAGGAGTTATGTGGGGAGACGCCGCACATTGTCAAAAGCATTCCCAACGATGCAAAACCATCAAATTTACTTGCTTCTCATCACAAAAATTCAATGGTTTGTTTTTCTCAGAAATTGGTATACATATAAGTATAGATTTTGGGCATTCCTGATGATTTATTTAGTTTAAAAATTCGTGCTGACCGACAGCTTGCTCTAGTGATCACTACAATTTGGGAGGTCATGCGTTCTGTTCCTGTAATTGCTTACTGTTTTGTATGAGATTTTTCAGGGGGTTTTCTTCATACACGTGCAGTTTCATATAATGCTAGAACAGTACGCCATCCCTCTCCAGCACCCTTAATCCATTGCTTCCATACCCAACCCATATCCGTCTCCAGTCTCTGGCCGAAGAGGTTCTGAAAGCCTAAGCAGCCCACCTGGTCAGCACTGTAGTTAGAGGTGATGTAGGAATGAAACACGATGTCTTTTCCTTTTTGTTTCATTTCGCTAAAAATAAAAACTGAACGAAGAAAATTTTGTCTCTTTGTATGTGTTTTTATACACTGTACACTGTTAATTGTCAATTCTTTAATATTGTAGGTGCTTACTATACGGCTGCACTTGATTCAAATTGGAGCAGGTGTTTTAATATTCTTAGTTTTTTGTTACGTACTAAAAGTTGCAAGTGTAACAAATAGGTGGGCCAAAAGCAGCCGGTAAGCTCGGTCAAAGCAGAAATTTGGTCGGGATTAGCAATGTCAAAGTAACTCGACCTGAATGAGAACTGAAACGTTGAGGGGAGCTCCTCAAGGGAAATAGAAGCTTCAGTAAGTCGCGTCACGCACATAAATTCTACCCAAATGGTATCAGTAAAATTTAAATATTCAACCATAATAACGTTGGTCACGGTAGTTAGGCAATACTAATATTAAGCAAAAAAATTGTTACGTAAAGGGTTGATTCGAAACCCGTTCGAAAAAGTTACAAACGATTAAAAAACTTGCTTTAAAGGTGAAGGGGATTATAAACCTAGTAACAATTGAACACTCAGTATAGTTACATCTGAAACACTTGGTTAACCACAGAATAATGTAATTTGTCCTCTTTACTTAATTATCATCAGCACACTCAGTTAATGGTTAATTTCAATAGCACGTCGAGGCAGTAACTAGCGATTACATTATTACAATTGAGGTTTTTATTTTTTTTAAGATCTTTATTTTCCTCAACATAGGTAATAGTGTACATACCAATAGAATAACATAAGAACTAACTATTTACCTAAATAAAAAAACAACTTAATATGTGATCAGGAAATCCAGTAACTGTGGGCAAGGCCCATGGTGTTACTGGTTAGTTGTAAAAATAAGTTAGATAATAATGGAAAGGAACTAAGTGCTTTTGCGAAACTAAAGCTACGAGGAGTTACCTATGTTATTAATTTTTTTCCATTGAAATCAATACGTATTTCTATTATATAATCTTAAAAACAATACCATTTCTAGTGAAGCAAGTTAAAATTTTGACGATTCCTCAAACCTCAGTTTATAGATTACCTAATTTTAGCCTTTTAGCCTTATTTTGCAATGACCCATTACGTTCGTCATTCAAAATTCTAACTTTAGTAGTCGAATAATGTGTCAAGGTTATGTATGCGAATAGTGCAAAACCCTGCTTTCACCTCCCCATCCAGAAAAACCTTCAATGGACCATTTGTAGTCTCAAGGAAAATTCAGAGTTTATTCGTGGTTCACTGTAAACTAAACAAGCATAATGCACGGCTTAGTCGAATTACTGTATGATGCTACACAGACTACCCCACAGGTAACCCTAGCAGGACATATCTAGGATTAGAGTCGCTTCCTCCTCCACTATACTCAAGAATACCTTACGTTTGAGGTGCCTCGAACGACGTTGTTGGTCGGACAAGTTTAATCAGGGAGATGTGTTTATTTGATTACCTTCGTTTATACATATAGCTAAAATGAGCGGAATTTACTATCTTTCGTGCTATATCTTACAAAGAGTGTCCTAAAATTGATAGGTAGGTATGTATTTTCAAACTGAAATGTAAAAAAAAAGACAATTACCGCAATGAATAGTTTCTTCTCTTTTGGCAAGACCAGTCCATAATGTATGTTTTTATTCGGCATCGACATGAACGTATCAAATCTTTAATATAAAGGATAGACAAAAGTAATGGACTAACGATAATATGTATCGTTACTTAAAAGTTTTTTTTTAAAATAATCCGTAGATATTATTTATAATAAGCATCTCTCAAATACTTTGTAATTGTTTTTGAACAGTACGCAATTTTTCATTCTTCCTTTTATTTTACCTCATACCATTGAATAAAGATCACTCAACGCTCATACAAAAGTAAATATCTCAAGTGCTCAACTTTTGTTTGTTTATGGACTTAAAATAAAATTAATCATGGTTTTACAAATAATACTTTCCAAATTTCACCTTTGTTGTTGTAGGATACGTTCAGAAAATGGACGCTTAATGGAATTTTGTTGTAAACGAAAATTGTCCTTAATTTAATTTGGTAATTTATTCTCTACGTAAATGCAGAAAATCCATTACAAATTTGTATTATTACAATAGAATTTGTTGATTTGATTTCGTGATTATCTACTTCGTAAGTTTTTTAAATGAAATTTTGTTATATTTCGATTGTCGTTTATTATACCAGATTTTTCTTTCTTTTACAAATTGTACCCATATTTCAGAGTGACATGTATTGTTAGAGTCCTGGATATCAACTATTTGTTCATGTTTCGTGTTATAGTTATAAATGGATTGATCGATCGTCTATCACGACGTTTTCATTTAACTTTTACGATACTTATTGAAAGCTATGGGTTGATTAATGTAATACAATATTCTTATTTTCTATACTTTCAAACTCCTAATTAAGCTATTATTCTATCTAGCGTAAAACTAGCATATTTTTTTTTAATAATAGACAATATATTGGGGATTATGCTTTGATCAAGATTTCATGTTGTGGAAGTATTAGATATTGCATCAGCTAAATATTGTGGACGTAATTAAATTGACATGGGAGTAATCAAAATTCTGCACCTAGGGTCCATGTCATATATAAACACGATCGCGTTTCACGTAGTTCCGCCCATTCGGATAGATTGTCAGTGGCGTACTGTTCCATATATCATGTATCCCATATAGCACTCACTGTTGTTAAATTTAAATTTATCCTTGCCTGTATTTGCTACATAAAATCACATATAAATGAATATGCAACCCAATCAGAAATCCATAACCATGACACCAGAAATAAATCTTCTCTCAGAATACCTTTCTGCAGATTATCAAAGTGTCAGAATGGTCCAAACGTAACTGCAAAAAAATTTTTTAATCATCTTCCTTACCCGGTACAGCTATTAGAATTGAAAGTATTACAATCTAAGTTAAAAAAATTTCTTGTACAAAATGCTTTTTATACATTTAAAGAATACTTTAACCATAATATGGAGGGGATCTAAAGTAAAATGTTTGTTTGTTTGTATAGATTTATATGTATGTTATATAGATAGGTACCTATATTATGTAATAATTTTATTTTTTAATTTTAACTTTTCTCTGACGATTGTAAGTAGCTTTAATTACAAATACATGAAGCAATAAATACAATACAATACAATAAAATTTAAAATACGTAAATGTAGGTACTGCACTGGCATTTTCCTTAATAATTTTTTCTTATTACTTATTTCTTTTTTCCAACAAGAATAAAAATCTTTAGAACGCGGCCTGGAAGTATCTGTAACCATTGAGGGCGTCCCTTGCGGCATTTTCAACTTTCCATTTCTGTTCGTTACGTTAAAAGTGTACATAATGTAACATTCGGCTTTTATAAATGTTGAACGCAACTATTATAATTGGCAGTCGTGTTTTTACATGACACGGAGTGTAGGATTGTCAATTATGTCAATAAGGATTTTTAATGCAAAATTGCTTTCCAAGATATACTAATTTTAAAAAATCGTCCGTTAGGTGTCAAGTCCCATTATTGTCAGACATCTCTTTTCGATGCATATGAGGTTAATTTCATGTCAATATATCAAAAACGCCTATTAACCTTCCAACTACCAAGTCAAAATTCAACTTCAATCTACCGAGTGAGGTATGTACAAAATGTACAAATGTAAAGTCAAATGTAATTTAGTTATTTTTTACTATTATTAAATATGATATGTTGAGCATTAAAATATAACTACGAAGGTGATAGCAACGAACGACTGTCCTTTTAAAGAACAGTAAGATAATATACGTATAAGCGTTGAGTGAATTCGTTATTCAATGGTATAAGAAATGTTTACTTATTGGTTACACTAAAAAATAGATATGACAACATATATTCCACTGTTCTATTCTTGTTTATGTTTATTTTTGTACCAATAAGTTTTTATAAATTTTAAATAATTTATTCTTTATTCCTTGTTTCAGATGACAGTAACAATTGGGAATTCAACTTTAACATGTCATCTTTAAACTGGTAAGTTTATCTATAGTTTGAAGCGAGAAAACATTTTTCGGATAAGGCAGTTTAATAATTTGAGTAATTTTCACTATAAAGTTATAAACCTAGGCATAGCTTTCTCGTTGCTTTTGTAGTACAAATCGTTGCTCCTATAAATTCATGTGGTCGTTTGCAGATACCATGTAGTCTCTATCTTCTTTGACCAATTGTTTACTATAGCATGCTCTAATCGGGTGTTTTGCTCATACAAACTCATGCCTGTCGCCATTTCGGTATAGGCTCCATATTCTATCCCTGCGCTTGGTGTACGTGTGCTTATTGGGATCGACTAAATCATCTATTCTAAGTCAGTTATACTTATAGTAATAGAGGAAATGGGGTCGATTATCGAATAAAATCTCAATGAAACACGACATGCAACACTAGACAAATGCTTACAAAGTGGAATTGGAACATGTAAGAAATTGGCCAATTCTAGAGCCTTGTAAATACAAAAATTCCAACTCGAAAAAATCTGACAATTAGTGAAGTACGATCATAATTTAGTTATGAGTTATTTATTTCAACAAGGAATACTATGGAGAAACTTGCTAATATACGAATTCCACGGTTCCTTGCGTTACCTTTGCAGTAAAAAAGCGAATGGGCTTTATTACTCGTACATTCGGTTGGTTAATAAAGCCCACAGGAAAAATTATAAATCAAATTCTTCGCAAATAAAAACTAACCTTAGTGACAATGCACACAGATAAAGTCATCTTTATCGTCTTTTGTGAAACCAATACACAGCTCCGCATATCTAATTGGTCTGGTAGCAATACCAAAAGTGGCTTTCTGGGAGGTTACCCTGTGGGCGTTTTCCCACTGACACATTCGATGATGATGCTGTTGGTGTTTCTTTATTCTTTTTTAGGATACTATAGCTTTGGTTTTAGAACTTCTTGAAGAGAACAGCTCTTTGGTTACCAACTGAACCTTGTAATGGAGAGATTTTTTGGAGTCTTGCTTCCTTTCAATTTAAACAGTTCAGGCGTAGGGAGCACTTCTTTAAAAGGCTTATCGAGACATTCAGTTTCCGCTTCTGTCTTTGTCGTACCATTAACCTTGACAAGCGTTTCAGAAGAGTTTTTGATCCTATTAGGCACTTCTTGCTGGATAGTAGATCAAGTGGATATAAGCCTGTCGCTCGGAAGCCGTTAATAATGTTCCAAACTTTAGAAAAATTTTGCCAAAGCGAGATTTGTTTAAGCGACGATCTGGATTTGCTTTCCAAAACCTGAAGACTTCTTGGTCCCAATGATGTTCAAAGGACCGATAAACCGCTTTGTCTAAAGGTTGGAGTCCCTGCGTGGTGTTAGAAGGCAAGCAGAAGAGCTTTATATTCAACGCATCTGCAACCTCGGTTATGTAGATATCCAAGTGACAAGCAGCTCCATCGAAAACTAGCAAAATAGTGTGTTTTATTCTCTTTCCCTTAAATATGACCATAGATGGGATACTATTTCCTAGTGCATTGCAGCACCCAGCTCTGGTCACGTTTTCTGCGTGCTGAGGAGCAACTAAGTGTACATGCTTAGTACCTTTTGCTGTTGATGATGAATTCGGCATCCCTTTTCGTCCATTCTGTGGATTTTGATGCATATTAATTTCACGAACCATTTTCGCTAATTTCTTAAAGTACCTAATTTACCTAATTTACCTAATCTATAAATTTATTTAATTTTTGGGCACGTGCTGGGTTCATCAGTTGCGCCTTGCGTCTTGACAAATTGGGATTGCACTTCAAAAAACTATAGACCCATTCCTCCTCCAGCGACCCTTTTGGGAACTTCAAATCTGTGTGGAATTTTATTTTCAACACAGAATTTGTATGCAGAGCGACGTACCTACAAGGGGCATTTCGATTTCACACAGACTATTCTTTCGAAAATTGTTTTTCTTGATCGGGGGTTAATGTTCTGGATCGTCCAATTTTTATCTAGAACGCCAGATTTTGACCAAATTTAATAAGTAAAATCGCTGTGTTCAATAGAAAAGTAATGGAAAACAACATTCGATTAGGTAAAAAGTAATATTAATTAATATCAATATTACTTTTTTGCGAACTCGAATCCGAGCGATTTAAGAAATGTTTTCCATTACTTTTGGAAGTACCTACATTACACATTCTTAATAAAAAATTTAATTTTCCACGATATATACATAATATTGTATAATAAGAAATATAATAATAGAAAATATGTATACAGAACCGATATTCATTTCAAAAATTCAATAACAAATTGACATATATGTTCTTTTGATGCTGAAACAAATAAAAACACATCCAATTTTAGTTGTGGATTATATCTTTAACCGTTTTCACTACATCACATGGTTTCATATTTAATAGCCAATGTATATCTAAATAGACGATTTACATGCTACCATTAAATTGGGTTATCAAATATATGAAACAATCAAGATCGTACCTTCCTAAGCTCTATAATAACGTTTAGAGGAAGTAGCAGATTAATTTTCCTCCAATTATATATAAATGGTGAGGGATAAGCTAAATTACTATTGGAATTAATATAATTAAAAAAAAGGAACGCTCGAGAACAAGGTCTTTATTATTTAGTAGGTACGTATATAGGTAGATACTTGTACAAATTTTATTTCCTCTTTCCCTAAATTTTCAACTTGTTTAATCAGACAAAGCAATTATAAACAATCACCGAAACAAAAACAAAAACAATATACCCTTGAGGACACTTTTAATTGAAGGAGTTTTCGAAAAACGTTTCATGGGCCATTGTTTGAAACTTTAAGAAGTTACGCGTGGATAAATGTATAAAACAAGAACGATATTTTAATATCATTCAAAAAAGGGGGTGCATGTTTTAGTAAACTTCTTAGAATTTCAATCTAAATGCTGTTTTGTGAAAGCCTCAGTTGTTCGTGTTCCTCTTCTCTTGTATCGCTGTATTCATGTTTATTTTAGAACTTCCGAATATTTCTTTAACAGTCGAAATGACTTCAGAGATAAACCGATTAAATACTTTCATATTTATGTCGGATTTTAGGATTACTTACAAGCTATTCCTTTCAAGTATTTGCGAGTTATCTGTACTTTTTCGAAATTAGGTTAATACTCTAACTCCCCTTCAGAAACAGCTCGAAAGTATAAATCTGATCGATTTGAATTTAAAAAAATTTGATTTTTTTTGCGAAAACAGAAGTACTTTCGGATATCATTAGTATAACGACATTTCCAAACATTAAAAGTGGTATAGAATAGAAAATTTTACCATTGTTCGTGAGCAGCATTCTGTTGTATTATATCAACGCGTCTACGACACTCATTGTCTTATGTTGTCAATCACAATTTTGTATGTTAGTGTTATTTGTTGTAAAACGGCAGAGAAGGTAATAGAATTGTGGCCTTGTTTGTCAATTATCATTTACTTCATTACTTGAGGGAAAAGGTCAACAGGTGAGCTATCTTTACCTTGTATCACAAAGCTTATCCGAACAAATGCTTAGTAAGTAGAGTCTTTAGTTAATAAGGATATACTGATCCAGGGTGAAAGGTATCCAGGGGATTAGCCTTCCCTTCCAATAAAATAATAGCCTTTCAAACTAAATATAAGTCTAAAGCATTAATTTTGAACAACTGAGGTACATCTTTTTTGCCCGGGAAGATAGTGTCACAATAATTAAAGGAGCCAGAAATGAACCTATATGTGCTACTTGTTTCGCCGCACATGTTATCGGAGCAACTGCCTCTGTATTAAAGTCTAAGTACCATAGAACTCACAAAAGCAAAAAGTTACACTGTCCGAGGACTTTGGTTAGTCTAGTAGCGCTAATAGTTTTTAACACGTCATCGTATCAAGTACCTGGGAAGCAACCAATTTTGAATGGATAGGTAGTATAGTGGAAAATGAAAAGAAGTCAGAAAACTAGAAATGAGACTCAATTCAGGATAGTGGAAGACAATAAAATGTGAGAAAAGATACATGGAATGCACGATGTATAAATGTATTTCAAGTAACATGTGTCTATGAGATAATTGCTATCCTTTTCTCAATATGACAAATTTTATACGAAGTTTGAAGTGTATGTACAGCATTCGTTTAGATTCCAAAGACTGCTTATGGGTTGAGCTTCCCCAGTTCACATCTGTACAAGCTTAGAACTATTAACTACCGATGTGTTTAAAAGTTAATCCATGAGATGCATTCATTTTAATATTATACCAGGTGTTTCTAAATGAATATCGAGGTTTTTTACTCAATCAGTGTGTTGGGTTCCTTAGCACATAGAAAATCCGTTTTACTATTGAGCTAAGCTCATCTTTTCATACAACGTTCTTGACAAGACTAACTCAATAAATATAAAATTTGCTGTTCTATAAACCGACACGAAAAATATGTACCAATATCTACTTTGTGGTAGTTCATCAGTTTAAGTTTTTGGACATGCGCTAACAGTGATTTAAATCAAACTCTCAGGTTCAGAGTTAATATATTCAACACTATGATTGATGTGTTGTATTCGTAGTTGAGGAACAGATTCAGCGGTATGAAATGCTCAACACTTACAAAGTAATACAACCACATTTCATCGCGACGACAGAGGACGCTGAAATGACTGAAGAAGCCAACCGAATTTCTGTAAAATGCAACGGTGATATATCAAACTTATTTGCGTGTAAACTGTTATCTCTTAAGAAGTCATCGGTCCAACAAGGAGGTGAGGGGGATGACGAGTGTCAAGCAACTGCCACATTTTTTGAGATTCCACGATATAACAGCGCAGACAAAAACTGCGCCGACATAATGGCGCTGACAATAGGCAGCGGACTACAAGGACGCTATGACAAAACGGCGCTGCGACAGAACAGCGTGGAGAAAACGGCGCAGACCAAAAAAGGCGCTGCGACAAAACAGCGCCGCGCTTTATATAAATGATTTATGTTTACAAAATATACTAAACCTACCTTTAACCTCGTATCAATGTACGCTTAGGTTAGCATTCGCTTTAGTTTCAAACGTTGTTTACATTCCCGTTTTTGTATCAATTGAAAAAATATATACTAAACCTCATCTCTAACCTCGCATCAATCTACGCTTAGGTTAGCAATCGTTCTAGTTTCAAACGTTCTTTAGTTTCACATTCCCGTTTTAAGATGGTATGTGCTAGTGTTCAATTGAATGGTTGTGAGTTTTATTTTGTCTCAATTTTTCTGCAATAAAATAATGTTGGCGGCGAAGCGGATCGCGCCAAAACGGCCAGCGGCGAACTGGCCCTGCGGCGAAACGTCCCACACCGAGTTTACGTATCTATTCGGTGTACGTAATGATCTGCGTCCAAATGTCGCCGCGTCCAAATGTCGTCGCGTCCAAATGTCGTCGTGTCCAAATGACGTTGCGACCAAATTTCGCTGCGTCCAAATGTGCGCGTCTTTTGTCGCGCGTCCAAATTTCCGCGTCCATTTGTCGTGATACCGAAAAAAAGAACGGAAAGCAACAACAAACGATAAATACCATTACAGTACATAGCGCCCAAACATCATGAAAAATATGCGCCGTTTTGAAGTAGCGCCGTTTTGTCGCAGCGCCCTTTTTGCCGGCGCCGTTTCTGTCTGCGCTGTTCTATCGTAGCGCCGTTTTGTCGTAGCGCCCTTTTTGTCCGCGCCCTTTTGCCAAGCGCCGTTATGTCGGCGCCGGTTTTGTCTGCGCCGTTATGTCGTGATGGGATTCTTGATAGTTGAGAACAACATCCTTTCATCCAGTTACCTTGATATACAGGGTGGCCCATTGGAAAGGTAACACGCCTGTTTTGGGACACTTAGACCGGTTTCTTAAAAAAACGCTCGGACACGTCGATTTTCTATTTTTGGGGGACAACTTTTGATGTCAAATTTGACATTGTCAGGTCAACCCCCTAGCCCCAGCAACCCCTAACTCAAGAATTTAAATAGGGAAAAGGAGTCGAGCGACCCCTCATTTGAAACGTCTTTTAATTCTCTATGTGACAGTATGAATGAAAATTAGTTTTATTCAATTTTTTTTCGCCCCCATGAAAAGCACCCTCCAGATTGACGAAGGTGGGGGTGTTGTTTAGGAAAAACCTGAAACACGTCACTTTTGACTTTTTGAACGGCACATTTTGATGTCAAATTTGACTTTGTCAGGTCAACTCCCTAGCCCCAGCAACCTCTAACTCAAGAATTTAAATAGGGAAGGGTGTCGAGCGACCCCTCATTTGAAGCGTCTTTTAATTCTCTATTTGACAGTATAAATGAAAATTAGATTTACTCAATTTCTTTCGCCCCATGAAAAGCACCCTCTAGATTAAACTAAGGTGGGTGTGTTGTTTAGGAAAATCCTGAAACACGCCACCTTTGACCTTTTGAACGGCACATTTCAGGATTTTTCCTAAACAACACCCTCACCTTAGTTAATCTAGAGCAGGGATGCACAAACCGCGGCCCGCCGTTGTTTTTCTAGTGGCCCCCCAATCTACATGCAAATAACATTGAAAATTTTTCCAAACAACAAAGTACAAAAATCTTTATGTATTTCCTGGAATGCCACAACAATTGACCCAAATATTAAAGAAATTGTTAAGTCGATGCAATGTCATCCATCAAATTAAAAAATTAAAATATTTCAGTAGTTTTTTTGTAAAAATTGGCACAAATATAATAAATAAACATTTGTTTGATTTGAAATTAAGACCTTTTCTAATTCCTTCATCGATCATGGAGCTTCTAGCTAGGGACTTTCTTAAAATAAATAATTTTTTTGCGGCCCGCCCTTCAATAATATTTAGTATATGTGGCCCTTGGTCTGAAGAAGTCTGTGCATCCCTGATCTAGAGGGTGCTTTTCATGGGGGTGGAAAAAAATTGAATAAAACTAATTTTCATTCATACTGTCGAATAGAGAATTAAAAGACGCTTCAAATGAGGGGTCGCTCGACTCCTTTTCCCTATTTAAGTTCTTGAGTTAGGGGTTGCTGGGGCTAGGGGGTTGACCTGACAAAGTCAAATTTGACATCAAAAGTTGTCCCCCAAAAATAGAAAATCGACGTGTGCGAGCGTTTTTTTAAGAAACTGGTCTAAGTGTCCCAAAACAGGCGTGTTACCTTTTCAATGGGCCACCCTGTATGTGCAACTTGTTTCATGTACCCACTGAAATATAAGCAACCTGGAACGCAGTGCATGTACCTGACTAGGTATTTGAAAAGTACCATGTGTGCAGGAAAGATTATCGAGATTAGCAATTTTGTCGGTTGAAAATGAAAGAGCGCACGGAATTGACTTCGATAGCATGATTAATCAATTTGCTGCTAAACAGTCGAGAAGATAACAAGATAACATTTTTAACACTTGAGACTTCAATACTTATGGCACACATTCACACATATGAATTCTGCGCCCTGTGGCAAATGTATTTTTTTGTAAAACTGTGAAATTTATTTTTTAAGAGGTTATTAATAAATCTTGTTTCGATAATCAATTTTTCCATAATTTGTAGCATCTACCGTGCAGGGCCCTAGCATACTGGTATGCACAGGGGCCGTCAGAAGAGTAGTTCCGGTGCCGGTACAAACACTGTTCAACAGCCCCAACAATTGCGTGGTGATAATAGAATCTGTTTCCATTGCATTAGCTGTTCCGTTAGAATTTCAAGAAAATGAAAACTAATGAAAAGCTAACGTTTGATATAGGTACTGATATTGGATTGTGAAACAAACGAAAACTATGCCAAAGCAAACGAAAAGTAACGTTCTGCATAGTTTTTTGTTAGAAAATTGCAAAAATTGATGCCGCCATCTTCAGAGTCCTAGATAAGTACTTGTATCATTAGAACCACTTATCGTTGTCTACAATAACAAGTTATAGGCACATCTGAAAGGATGGTAAAAGTGTTATTATTTACATGCTGTAATTGGTCTAGTTTGTAACCCGTAATGTCAAATTGTTCTTTCACCAAAATTTGATTTGAAACATTACATGAATTTATTGTATACAAAATACATCAAACTAAGTTGAATCTCTGCTTATTATTGTTACCACTCATCATTATCATTACGTATACGCTTGAAAAACTAATTATAAAAATTCGCTCACATACAAAGTGATTCATCAATGAATCAATTAGGAAAAAAGTTATATACAGATACGGGTTACTGCCAAGGTTAAATAAAGTACTAGAGGTTCCTAGCAATTATTCTAATCGTGAGCAATAGATCATACGGCATAACTTAGATCTGTCATCTTAACAAAAGTAACAAGCCAAGTTCACGATTTCATTCCTGACGTTGTTGAAATTAAAAATTTACCTCACGCACGACTTAGGATTAACAATGCTCTTAGGTTTTGATTTACGTAAACGTGAAGTAATTTCTTCTAATTGTTTTTTAGGGTATTGTCCGAACGTATTGTATATGTGTGTGTGTGTGTGTCATCATGCTTGCAATGGAAGTTATAAATCTCATTCTATAGCATTATAAATAAACAGGAAGCATTTTTATTACATTCTAATCATACCTAATTTAATATGAAGGATTTGTATTGATATTGTAACGAAACTTTATTTAAGAAACCAAGTCGAATATTTATTTATTTACACGCTAATTATTAATCACTTATTTCTAATTACGAATAGGTACTTAGTTGTTAACTTAAGAATTAATCAATTTATTTACACTAGAGGTTCACTAATTATTTTAATCACACTTAATATTTAATCACTAAAAAGTCTAACCGAATCAACGTTTAAGGTAATCACATTTAAACTTCGCGAACGCGTTAAACTGTAAAACTGTGAACTATGAACTGACTCGTAATAATTGAGCGGCATTATTTATACAAGTCCGCATTTGCTCTCGAAAATTCTAGAAGGAACGGTAAGTCATCGCGCGCGGCTTTCTCGAAACTTCCGGCGGATGAGTCATACCCGCCTTAACAAATGCAATCTTTGTAACATTGCCCCCTCATTAAAACCAATTTCGTCTCGAAATTCATTAGCTATCGTTGGTAAACCATGTCCAAGATCGCGCAACGCTGTCCGCCGACAATCCACCGTTCCCGGAGTGGGGATACTTTTCGGGTTAAACCTGCAAACCAAGATTTGCACACCGGTTCCCTGGAATATCTCCTCCAGCATATTCCGGACCTTCCTCCACTCGAGACCATCTAAACCACAGCCAATTCTGGGCATTGCGATCTTCCTTATGCCACTCCATAACACTCTTCTTTTTAGATCAAGCAACGAATTCCACATTTCTCGATAATCAGGTTTTCCAGACGATAACTTCTTTGTCACCAAGTAGTAAATGAATCGTTCCTGATCCCTTAACCATAGCACTCTTCCGACACGTGGACCAAACTCTCGCAGCTTCTCTACTTGACCAAACTTCGCTTTGAAAACGGAAGCAATTCCACGGGACATGCGGAGATCGGCCGCCACACAATGAGCAAGTGAATATTCTGACGACAGAGTGAAGAGGTCTTGTTGTCTCTCAATGGTTACGCCGAATGAAGCCACTTTATTATCTCCATACATCCTCTGAAACTCTTCGTATGAGACTTCCTTCCTCTGTTCCGTTACTCTGCGTACACCATCCGCATGATTGTTCCCGTTATAACGTCCTAGTCTATTAAAATGGACAACTCTCGGCTTTCCATTTGGCATTTTACGAATACGATAAATGACATCGTTAATTCGTTTTACCACTTTGTATGGACCCTCCCAGTTATTCTGAAGCTTGGGGGACAAACCACGACGCTTTTGAGGGTTATAAAGCCAAACCAAATCTTCTTCTTGGTAACCCCCTTCTTGAGCTCGAACGTCATAATTTTGTTTCATTCGGTCGCTTGCACATTGAAGATTTGATCGTACTAGGTTATGAATGCTATCCATTTTCCTTCTTAAGCCGCTCACGTAGCCCTCGCCAGCCAGATCTTCACCAGGTTTACTACCAAAACTCAAATCACACGGCAAGCGGAGTTCTCGACCAAAAATGACGTTAGCAGGGGTTTGCTTAGTAGATTCATGGATGGATGATCGATACGCCAGAAGGAAGAAGTTGAGATGTTGGTCCCAGTCTCGTTGATTGGCAGATACCACCTTGGACAAATACCTGTTAACTGTTCTGTTCATTCTTTCGACCATTCCATCTGACTGTGGGTGTAAAGCCGTCGTTCTGGTCTTCTTGATGTCCATGACTTTGCAAACTTCCTGGAAAACAGCGGACTCAAAATTTCTTCCTTGGTCAGAATGTAATTCTAGTGGCACTCCAAAACGGCAAATCCAGTCATTAACCAATACTTCAGCTACAGTAACGGCCTCTTGGTTAGGCAAAGCGTAAGCTTCAACCCATTTGCTGAAGTAGTCCATCGCGACCAGAATGTATTTGTTGCCGCGTTCACTTTCAGGAAACGGACCAGCGATGTCAATTGCAATTCGCTCAAATGGACTCCCCACATTATACTGCTTCATTGGAGCTGTTGGTCGTCGATGCGGTCCCTTGCTAGCGGCACAGACGGTGCACTTCTTGCACCACTCATCTACATCTTTCTTGCAACCGACCCAATAAAATCTTTGGCGCAACTTTTCCAACGTCTTCTTCGATCCAAAGTGACCTCCACCAACTTCCTCGTGAAGTTGCTTCAATACTTCCGCGACCCTGCTTCTCGGAACCAGCAATTGCCTTTTCTGCTCTTGCCCATCGTCACTCTCCAGGATTCGTTTAAGAAGACCATCCTCCATCACCAAGGAATCCCATTGTGCCCAGTACGCCTTAACATTGGGGGAATGTCGCGCCACCTCTTGCCAATTTGGTCTATCTCCATTCTTCTTCCATTCCACAATCGGTTGTAAATCAGGATCCGCCTCTTGCTCTTGAGCAACGACAGCAGGTTGCCAAAAGTCATCCACCAAAGTAGTAGCACAAATTGACCCCATCTTTTCTTCTGCTCGATTACAATGGTTGCAATCTAACCCGCAAGGTCTCCGAGACAATGCATCTGCATTTCGATGACTGGTTCCTGCTCGGTGCTCAGTTCTGAAGTCGTACTCCTGAAGTCTCTCAATCCATCTTGCAATTTGACCCTCTGGACTCTTAAAGTTCAGTAACCATTTCAAAGCTGCATGGTCTGTTCTTAATAGGAATTTTCTCCCATACAAATATTTATAGAAATGCTCGATGGACTTCACCGCCGCCAGAAGTTCTCTTCTCGTCACACAATAATTACGCTCTGGTTTTGACAGAACCTTGCTGAAGTACCCAATCACTTTTTCCTGCCCATTTTGTTTCTGCGAAAGTACGCCTCCAATCGCAACATTGCTGGCGTCCGCATCCAATATAAATTCACCCTCGGCTTGAGGATAGCACAAAATCGGGGCACTGATCAGTCGCAACTTCAGCTCTTGAAACGCCGCTTCACATTCCTCGGTCCACATAAACGTTCTGCCATCTTCAGTGAGACGGGTTAGCGGTTTAGCGATGGTAGCAAATCCAGGCACATAGCGACGATAATAGGTGCACAGTCCAAGGAAGCTTCTGATTTGATGTTTATCTTTTGGAACTGGCCATTCACTTACGGCTTTGGTTTTCTCCGGATCAACGGCAACACCTTGGTCGGAAACGATATGTCCCAAATACTGGACAGCTTTCTCAAAAAGGTGACACTTCTTCGGGGAAAGCGTGAGATTGGCCGAGCGAAGCCTTTGGAATACCTCCTCGAGATTCTTCATGTGGTCTTCAAACGTCTCCCCTACCACAATTATGTCATCCAGGTATACCAGACACGTTTTCCACGATAATCCTTTCAATACGGACTCCATTAGCCGTTCAAAGGTGGCCGGAGCGTTGCATAAACCAAATGGCATTACTGTGAATTGCCATAATCCAGTTCCAATTGTGAATGCCGTTTTCTCACGATCTTCAGAAGCTACGCCCACTTGCCAATAACCACTCTTCAGATCGAGGGTAGAAAAGAACCTGGAGCCAGACAACGTATCCAAGGTGTCATCAATTCTCGGTAAAGGATAACTGTCTTTCTTGGTCACGTCATTAAGACGACGATAATCTACACAAAATCGCGTCGACCCATCCTTCTTCTTCACTAATACCACCGGTGACGCCCAAGGACTGTTCGACGGCTCGATGACACCTTCAGATTCCATGTCTTGTATTATCTTCTCGGCTTCCTCTCGCTTGGCAAGTGGCAGCCTTCTAGGTGACTGTCGGATAGGCTGTGCACTCCCAGTATTGATTTTGTGCTGCACGAGATTAGTTTTTCCCTTGGAGCCATTCTTGCTTTCAAATACGTCTTGGAATCGAGCTATAAATTCTTTCACCCTCCTCTGCTGCTCCTTTGATAAGCGGGAATCCTTTGGCCAAAGTTGATTCAGAATTTGGGATGCACCGCTCTTATTAACCGTGTTTCCAGTGTCTACACCGCTAACTTGACGAATCACGCACGAAACACTTGAACATTCTCCAAGAACAGTGCCTTTCCGCAAAGTCACTGGATGATAGTTGACATTCATCACACGAACCGGAATTGTCTTTTTACATCGGAACACTTCTTTACCGACTAAAACACCGCGACCGACCATCTGTTCATCACTCGCGGGCTCGAGAAGCATAACACTGCCCTCAGTAAAGTCTCCGTCCAAACAACCCGCGACCATAACTTCGGTTCGGTCCTTTAGCACTGTGTCCTTGCACAAAATCACTCGCGATTCACACTCTTTTTGTGGATGGATCACCAGTTCCTCATTATTAACATGGATCACTCCTTGTTGTAGATCCATCCTAAAGCCATACTTCGTCAAGATGTCCATGCCCAAAATGAGTTCACTCTGAATCTCAGCTACCAGAACTTTTTCATTTATGCAAAAGTTTCCAAATGCAATATTCACAGTCACTTCTCCATAAATCTTCACAGCATCTCCAGTTGCTGTACGCAGTCCCCATCTGGTAGTGGAGAGTTTCTTCTTGACGACATTTGGTCCCACGATAGTTCTCGTAGCTCCAGTATCCACAAGCATCCTAACTGGTGAACCATCCACGAAAGCATCTACAACAATCGACTTTGGAGTTATGTTATTTAAAAAGGATATGCATGCTGTTAGGGCTCTATTATGAGAGGTCGACGTTTGCCCCTTGACACCGACCTGTTTTAGTTTTCCTGCTGCTCCATTGAGGGACCTCTGCCATAGCCTCTCCTGATAGGCTTTTTACAGCGACTTCGGATATGGCCCACTTCACCACAATTCCAGCAGCGGACTTCCTTGTTGTTTTTCAAAAGATTCACGGTGCCTTCTAGCTTCTCGATCATTTCGGTCATAGTTGCAGTTATTTTCTCTGCCAGCTGGTCAGCATTTTCCGATTCCACGGTTCTGACGTATCCATGCCCTTTAACTGCCTGTTTAGCCGCTTGCATCTCCAGCGCTTGAGCGAGCGCAGCTGTTAACGTCTTAGGACGGCTCAAGAACAAAGCCTGTTTTATTTCGGGATCACGCAATCCATCCGTGAACCTCTCTACTGCCCATTCTTGCAGTACAGAATCAGGTACATTATTGTACACGATTTGACTCAGACGGGCAACATCCGCCTCGTACTCTTGCAAACTTTCTCCAGACTTCTGACTCCTATTCCGGAGCTGCATCCTAAAAGCTCCTACCATATGAGCATGCCCATACCTAGTCTCCAAACGTTCCACTATGTGGCCGTAGCTTTTACGTTGTGCAGGAGGGAGTGTCTGAAGAACATCCAGTGGCTCTCCGCGCAAGGCGACTGTCAATGCTACAGCCTTTTGGTCGTCGTTCCAGCCATTCGACACAGCAGCAGCGTCGAACTGGATGAAGTAGTTTTCCCAGGTTGTTTTCCCATCAAATGTAGGTGGCTTTACTGCTGCATCCAGTCGTCGAATTGTGGGCTCATGCACTTCACTGATTCTACTTACTTGTTCCTCACCGTTGGGCGCATCAGTCTCCATTATTTGATGCCTCTCGGTTTCAATATGTCGACTATCCAAGCGTCTCTCCAGTTCCCGGAACTTGTCGTAAAATTCTTCTTTTATTGCACCTATTTGTTGGAAGTTCTCCACTATTTTATGTTCCAAAGCCGCCGAATTTTCCAGAACTGCCTCGATTTTTCTATCGAATTTAAATTCTAATATTTTCGAATTTTCTTCCATTTTTCTCTCGATCGTTCTAGAGCTTTCGGCGAGTTCCTTTAATTCTTCCTTTAATGTTGTGGAGCTTTCTTTTAATTCTTCCCTTAATGCCGTGGAACTTTCTTTTAATTCCTCCCTTAATGCCGTGGAACTTTCTTTTAATTCTTCCCCTAATGCCGTGGAACTTTCTTTTAATTCTTCCCTTAATGCCGTGGAACTTTCTTTTAATTCCTCCTTTAATGTTTTCTCGATGTTTTGGAATAATAATTCATTCTCGGACTGAAAGTAATAATTTTCCGGATCATTTCCATCATTGATTATTGCTTCTTTTAATCGTTCCACAAGATCGAGTTTTACACCGGTAGTGTCTAATCCCCTGTCTTCCAACTCTACTTTCAATTCAGCAACCTTTAATTGACTTAGCTTCTTCATTTTAATCCCACTTCTGACACCAATTGATCGAAACTTTATTTAAGAAACCAAGTCGAATATTTATTTATTTACACGCTAATTATTAATCACTTATTTCTAATTACGAATAGGTACTTAGTTGTTAACTTAAGAATTAATCAATTTATTTACACTAGAGGTTCACTAATTATTTTAATCACACTTAATATTTAATCACTAAAAAGTCTAACCGAATCAACGTTTAAGGTAATCACATTTAAACTTCGCGAACGCGTTAAACTGTAAAACTGTGAACTATGAACTGACTCGTAATAATTGAGCGGCATTATTTATACAAGTCCGCATTTGCTCTCGAAAATTCTAGAAGGAACGGTAAGTCATCGCGCGCGGCTTTCTCGAAACTTCCGGCGGATGAGTCATACCCGCCTTAACAAATGCAATCTTTGTAACAATATTTATTTAAAGTTAAATTTACTTTAAATTCATTTCGTTGGTATAGCATCATTGAAACTATTATTGTTCCACTCTTGTAATGCAAGGTAGCCCTATATTTTCAACTGTATTGGTTTTCCGGTTTCAGGTTCGATTTACATCTATTATTGTAAAATTGGTGTTTTAGAAATTTACACAAACTACTTAAGAGCTGATGTTCTTTTACTTTATCTGTCTGTGATTTCTAGTTCCATAGAATCACATTCCCGTATACTCATATGGCTGTTTTAAATTAACATATCAATACGTTACGTGGATAAATGGTTATCCGTTTTAAGAAAAATATTCAATGTATTAATTATTTTATTGTATCAATTATTCATACTATCATATCCATTAACCCACCACAAGGTACAACAAAGGGGGACAAATAGAAATGTTGATTTGTTATCACATCAGCGTGGAAGCAGTAGCAGAGCTGTAAGAAATTTATTTGCGACCAAACATCCAATTGGCATTATTTATTAAATTTCAAGACGGTATTTCTACAAATGAAAATGAAAGAAATATGATGATGTGGGAAAGTTTAATTTACGAGTCGTCTCAAATTTCGATAATTGGGAATATTTTATTTAGAGAAAACATTCTAATCGCGAAAAACAATAGTCTACTGTACATACTTAAAGAATACTATAAGTCGATGAACTGGAACCCTAGTGGCCGATGAACACAACACTGCAAACACGAAAAACCACAATAATAACGTATTTTAAATCGGACATATTTCGACAGGAAAGCCGTTATCAATGAACAACTAAATGCAAAAAAGTTCGGAACAGCCTAAAGGACCTGTACAATAAAAACTGAAAATTTCGAAATAAAATTTATATTTTTTTATTGAAGTTTTTAGCAAAGAATAAAAGTTTGAAACACAACATTCAATGTGACAACGCTTGCGCTTCTATGGACCCGAGGATGCTCACTCGTTAAATATGGTGTACACATACTAGTCCAGTACGTTCAGTATTAGTTCGCATGTTCAATAAAAGTTCAATAGAAGTTCAGTATAGGTTCAGTAAATTTTAAGTACCTACCTATGTTCAATATCCGGGTGTTTACTTTTAAAAACGTGATAAATCGGGTACTGTTGTCGCCGTCTCCAGATATCGTATAACATCATCCGTGGAATATTTGCTTTGTTCTGTGTATTGAAGATAATCATATGAAATTTTGCTATACATATACACGGCGACTGCTAACCACTGAAATATAAGCAACCTGGAACGCTTACGCTTAACTTACAGCCGAGCCGACAGAAAGGGAATTAATGTAGGGTCATTCGGTCTCTGTCTTGCTGATTATGTTATTGTATCGTATAAGTAATTTTCCGACAAACGCGAAACTAAATATGTAGGGAGTCAATGAACCCTCCTATGTACGAATTGCATACAAGTCTTTATGTCACACTGCGAGAGAAACCTTAATAGTTGCTTACTAACAATAAGTAAATAATCAATTCAATTGCTTACCGTCAATTTTTAATTAACTCCATCGTCACTATGAAAGGCGGCAATTTTACTTGGTTTTTATTGTTTATTGATTGTAAAACAACAATATTTAACCATCGTATAACACGATGGTTTTTCAAAGTGTAGGACAAAAACTAATTTGATTAATCGTAAAACAATCAAAATGCTTCAACAGCTTAACTGTGAATGAGTACAACAAGGACAAAATGACCCTTCGTTATTGCTATCGCACGCTCGGTTTATTTCCTACAGGTTAAATGCACCGTGCGCGTTCCAGGTTACTTATATTTCAGTGCTGCTAACATATGCAGTTAACTCAAAGTGCTACTAGAGCACCCTAAACTGAACAATTTTTCTTCGTAAAATAATAGGCGAAACCCAATAATAACTAAATTACAGTATTTTAAAAATGATTGCCCACTTGTGGAAAACCACTGGTACTAGTTCACAATTTTAATTAAAAGATACAATTTTTCAATTAATCAGAGTGCTTGATTGGAATCACCGATTGTTTCTTGTGTTACAATCTGACATGTCATTGTCATATTATCGTATCGATTATTGCTTTGTTGACATCTATCAAGTGAGTGACTTGTCCTCCTACCGTAAGTGAATAAATTTTGAATTAACATTGCTGTGGAAGATCTACGTTTACATTTTCCACTATTATCTCAAAACTGGATTCGCCGTGAACAAACCTGTGTCGAAGTGCGCGGTAGACATTTCGAATTTCTACTGTAGAAACAGTTTTATCAGCGGTTCTCAAAAAGTTTTTCTTTTACTGTTACTTTTCTACAAGTTTATAATTAAAAGTTGCTTCTTGAAATCCTCTTAGTATTTGAGTTACTATTTACCCTGTACATGTATATACTTATATGTACCTATAGGTAATTTCTCAGTGAGTGTAAATGTGATATGTAAAGTAATACACTTTACTTATTTACGGAGTGAATTAAACAATGTGCGGATACATGTACAGGGTGTATGTACAACTAAGAAAGAAGGCCGGCCATAACTCGGAAACTATTTGAGATAGAACAGTGAAATACAAAATCTTATAATAAATGTGGCCAAGAGAAAATGCTGGAAATTATTTTCAATTCCCTACCATTGCCGCCAGAGGGCGTTTCACTGATTTCAATTTGAAATTCTCATTTTTTAGGCAATTTTCCTCAGTAAGGTATTTAAAAAAATATATTCATTGTAAACTAGTGATCAATATGTAAAACTTTGTTTAATGAATTTTTACGATTGCTGTCAAAATAAAGGGAGGGGGAAGTAAATTACGTGTTACTGGAAAAAATCGTGTAACTTCGAAGCGGGTTGCTTGAATTTGTCAAGATTAGTCTCAATGTAAAGAGAATACTTGATATTACCAAAAAAATCCAAAACTACAACAATTTCTTATCTCTGTCTACCAATAGAGAGCGCAACTTGTTGAAGGAACAAAACGGTCGACTTTTCTAAAAAAATTCAAATGGTACCAAATATTTTTTTCACTGCTATTGGAAGGAAAATTAATAAGGGAGTAATTTAAAAAAATATATTTCAATAGCTCTTATAGTACCGAAGATATAGTAAAAAATGTGGTAATATAAGAGGCAATTTGAGGTATAAAAAATGAAAACGCTTAAAATGAAAACTTTATGTCAAAGCTGTAAACTAGATAACAAAGTGACATTATGTCTATTTCGGTTGTTGTATTATAAGCAAAAATGCTAATTTCCAATGGAGAAGCATTACAGCATATTTTGAATGCATGCAAAATGCAACTGTTGCAGGACCACTGAAATTTTGAAAGAAATTAAAGTTCTCATAGCCTACTTTATTTATATTAAGCTTACGAGTTGTTTATACCTCAATGCCGATAGATGCCGACCGATGCAGATGTTAAGGTAGTACCTCCGCGGAATGATTTATGACAGAATTTGTTCAAACTTGACGTATACGTTATTAAATACGTTATCCAAACATCTGTGGAGTTTAAGTGAGGTTTACCGTCCCTAAGTCGAGATATTTACACTTAAAATTGGCATAATTGACATATAACGTATATACCAAAAATACCGCCCACGTAGCACATATCTTTCAAAGGCGTCCCAAAGACATTCTAAGGACTTCTATATGTCTACATAAGTCCCCAGGACATCCGAAAGACATTCTGAGAACTTCTAAATGTCCGCATAAGTCCACAGGACATCCCTTGCAGATCTCGTGTTATGTGGGCAATGACACATTATCAATTTTACTGTCAAAACTAAATGTCAGAATTTAATGAAAAACTAGAGAATGCTAGAGAGGGATTATACGAATATTGTCAAAAAATTTGAGAATTATTTACCGTCTACTTTGAAGATATAGCCTTGAGAAACATGACGTTTTTGGTATTATTAGATATTTTTAGGCAAGCGAATGATTGTACACGCAATCTGTTCCATGACAACGCGGACAGTCCTAACAAAAACTGTACTTCCACTGGCGTGACAAAAATGGTTAATACATAATATAAATTACTATGGTTACATGGGACGAAACTTTTGGTTGAGATTGTCGCGGAGGAACTACCTTAAACGACATTTGCGACGCGCGAACTGTCAAACGCGCGAACTGTCAAACGCGCGAACTGTCAAATGCGCGAACTGTCAAACGCGTTGTTTTCTGAAATTTTCCAATTTTCTGGGCAATTTTCTTAATTTTTCTTTCCGTAAGAACCTTATACAAAGTATTAGAAACATTTAAAAAAAACGATGACTGAAATCGGTAAAGTCGTTCTCAAGTTATGGCGTGACCAAGGGAAATAGCGATTCATTTTTATATACAGGGTGTTTCAGAATAAGATGCTGATCCTTAAGGGTGTGAATCCTTATGTGATTTTAGGAAGAAAAGTTCAAATAAACCTATGTCCTAAACCTCTTAACTTTTGAGCTACAAGGTGTTAAAGTTTTAAGAAAAAAATCGTTTTTTTATCGTATCTTTAATAATTTCCTAGATATTTTTATCAAATTTGGCACACGCCCTCTAAGCATCAACAGCCATTTTTTGATAAAAAAGATTTTTTAATTTTTTAACCAGTGGCGTCCGTACAGGATGTGAACTAGTTATTTTTGGAAAAATATTATGCACGCCACTGCTTTTTCTTAAAATAAAAATTATTTTTAAAATTCCCATTCATTTTAGGGTAAATTTGATTTTTTGACTTTTTTTCGTCCGACGAACGGTTTCCGATAAAAAAAATAAAAAGCATTTAATGCGCATGCCGCTATGTGCCTATGATTTCTAAAACGGCTAGAAACTTTGTTGTCAAGGAAATAATTGCAATGACAAAATAATTAATGCTTAGAGGGCGTGTGCCAAATTTGATAAAAATATCTAGGAAATTATTAAAGATACGATAAAAAAACGATTTTTTTCTTAAAACTTTAACACCTTGTAGCTCAAAAGTTAAGAGGTTTAGGACATAGGTTTATTTGAACTTTTCTTCCTAAAATCACATAAGGATTCACACCCTTAAGGATCAGCATCTTATTCTGAAACACCCTGTATATGTATAAGATTTAATTTATAAAAGCTGCCGCTTTAGAAAACGTCTTCATCGACATTTTGGTTGTTGATTACAATACAATAATAAATTTTCTTTAAAAAATACCTACATAAAGGCATATCTATTAAAGGGCTACAAACGTTTGCTGTTAGTGCTCTTCTTGGACTCTCCCTTTCAATAATAAAATCACCAAGCTAAAACAACCCCTGCTGGACAACTTTTCTTGATATGGTAATGTAATACTTTCAACCGGTCTGTAATTAACGAAAATTTCTGGAATGATAGTGATTATTAATTATATTTTTGCTTTTATATGCGTCTGAGATCAACCACGCATATATAAAATATTAAAATCACTGAATGAGAGGAAAATGAAGAAAATTCGTCGTATAAAATCAGAGGGTGCTTTTATATATTGATCGTCTTTTGGGAATAATTAATTATTCTACCTAAAGTTACTTGTACTTCCTTCTATTCGTAGGATGAGCTTGTCAGATAGATTATCGGCGTGATTTGAAGCGTGAGTACCGAGTATGATTAATTATTGCTCGCTAATTTGATCATCTTTTAGAAGTTTATTCTCAATAAGATCGTTTTCGAATAAACTTTTTGAAAACAATTACTTTTATTTATAACCCCTTTCTCACGATCTTTTTAATGCATTAACCTGTTGAACGAGTTAGCAATCTCGTACAACGTAAATGAAATGAAATGTAGATGAGATTCTAAACAAGATTTCGGTCTATGTTGTGAATGTGTGGTCTTTACTGTGAACGTAACGTGATTTTCAAAAAGTTTGTAAATGTGACGCTATCGTTTGATTTTTTTTTAAATTGGAAACGATTCGATATTGACTCGGTTTACATTTGCGCCTTTCCGATATTGCCAGAATTTTGTTACGAGGTCAGGTTGGTATGCAATTAAGGTTTTCAATTTCCATTGGGAATATACTTTAAATTAATTATTGAATTATTCATTCGGGTGAGTCATTTTGGTTATTTCAGTTGAATTTATTTTCATCATTCTACATTACGTAAACCTTTTATTAACACCTTGGGTATTAATCAACCAAAATAATTGAAACTGTTATTGCTTATATCTTTATACAACGGTTGAGAAAATGTTTCATTGTCTTTTTTTAATAATACAAAAACGAACTCTTGTTTCTTATAGTTATAATAATCAATTAATATCGCCCTTAATGTTTTGTGTCTTTGGAAATTATCAGGAATATGTAAGTAAATGTTACCGCTGTTTATATTTATTATACATAATTTTTGTTCATTTTATCTTAAGTAATTAAGCACAAATACACAAAACAATGAATATTTTCGAAATTATTTATATTGTTCTAAATATATCCAAACTAATTCTGGCGTGTGTTTAACAAATTTTCGCAACAGTTTGTACATTACAGAAGAAATAAGCTTAAAAAATTTCTGTGTGAAAATCTTACATCTGCTGGTAACCAAAATTAGTAAAGTGGGTGTGCTGCTGTTGTCCCACCTCCTATAATTAATTCTTTATTTGTGCCTCGTATTATAATTATAGGTACTCGTCTTTAGTATTTTTTTCCTTGTACGAATTTAGGGTTAAGTGGAAGAACAACCTACGCCTGCAATAAGTACTTGAATTTGAAATTTGAAAAGGGAAAACGGGAAGTAATGCGACTTTGTCGAAACGTCGTCGAGCGAAAAACAATCTCATAGAGATTAAAAGTAATACGCGGATCAATACCCGAGAAGAAACCATTTCTCTATACTTCCTTAATATTATTACAAAGAATAAGTTTATTTACAGCGTTTTGCTTTTTTGGGCTAATTACAAACATTTTATTGATTTCAGATTGCAAATAAAATATTTATAGAGACCTAAAATCAAACGTGTTGAAAAACTATACGATTTATAGTAGGTACTTCTGCAAAGAAATTTTTTTATCAAAATCCGCCACAACAATTTTATAACGTAAGTCTTCAAAGTCAAGTGACTAAACACTTTTTACTCTGATAGTAGATTTTCTTCATCTGTTGTAGATGAATCTAATTCATTTTTCTTAATCTTAATAATGGCAATTTACAATTATCTTAATTTAAAAATAAGGTAATTAGTGTACGATCGGATGCACCAAGCCGTTTCAACTATTTCCCTATAAGAGAGTATTACCAGACAACTAAGAAAAGCTATAACATAATGATCGCAACTCACTAAATTGTTTAAAAATTCAATAAATAAATAATAGCAAAATGTCAAAACTTGGCGGATTTGTCCCTGTCATAAAAAAGGATCGATATTTACAAGGCAATACTATTGTGCGTGCGCGCATCCTCGTAAATGGATCAATATTTCCAACAAATATTTATGCGCATGCCTCTCTTACGAATACTGCTCCATGTTAATACCTGCCGTATTTTCCTGCCCCGTCTTAAAATCATCTTTCTTTTTGATCGAGTTTGTATTTAGTCGTAGCGGTACATCGAGAAAATCGCAAATGTCTGTCAAATTGTGCGGGAAGTGTGAAATTAGGTACACTTATTAATAATAATAATAATAATAATAATAAGATACCGCACATCACTCAGAACCACATCACACACTTTCAACTAATATCATTCAAACACAAAATGAAACACAACACTCAATCCTCCCTTCACAAATTGAAACTCTGTTGCATACACAACATAACATTATAGAAAGTCCATTACCAACACACAACACTTCAACAATCACTCATGTAACACCTCTGACTCGTTCTCATGCACTCAAACGTAATCACACAATATACTCACAGTATCAGAATTCGCAATTAACACAAAACACAAACAACACATTACCCACTCGAGTGCAACCTATGCGTCGAGCTAAACAACAAAAAACGCTTACACAATAACCATAACACTTTTTCAAAACATACATATTATGTTCATTTTTTCTTTTCTATAAAAAGTCACTAAGTCACGAATAAGTGACGCCAACGGAGAAGCCTAGGAATATAGGGTCTCTTTTTGTTATCGATGCGCGACGCTGCGTTCATGTTAATGCCTTCGCGGAAAGAGGGTCGACGGGACGTGGCTTTTACAAATTGGGATCAAATACACCGAGGCTTCTCAAACAAATACATTATCTAAAATGTGACCAGCGTTGGTTTTATCAACGTCATTTAATTTAATGAACATAATATGTGTATAGTATTTAGTATGTTCACTTTTTAACAGCAACTTCAAATTTATATTGTATAGATATATGTATTAGTAGGACTAATCGTAACTTGATTTCGATCCGTGCGATTAGTTAACCAGGCTTGGCCTGAGTATCGATAACAATCGAAGTACATAATAATAATGTCTTTAATTCCGAAAAAAAAAGAAAAAAGAGAAAAGAAGAAAAGAATACTTTACAAAACCAAACTTAAATATAGTATTTTTTAGGAATTCTCAAGGCGAAGTTCAGCGGGTACCCCAGAGGGTGCGCTGCTCTTCCACTTATACCTTGATTACAGATTTAATATGTAATAATGTTGCTTCCAATCTAGATTAAATTAAATTAAATTAAATTAAATTAAATTAAATTAAATTAAACTAAGTTAAATCAAATTAAATTAGATTAAATTAAATTAAATGAATGAATTGCTTAACGAGGAGAACAAAGTGAGGAAGATTTGAACATTTAAATTCTTGACACCAACTAACAAACAATGCGTTCAATCTGTCGCCTCCTTTAACAGTAAATAGCGTCGGTATTTTGGCTTGAACTTATTTAAGGGTAATGTTTTGAATGTTTCAGGTAATTTATTATAGTTTAGAGCAATCTGATAAGAGAATCCACATTCATAGCGTTTCGTTTTATGATATGGCGGTGTTAGGGTACCCTTAAATCTGATGTTCAGCGAATGGACGTCGGATCGAAATGTAATTTTGTTATATAGGTAAGGGGGGGTTTTGGTAGATACAATGGAGTGGTAAAAGCAGACGGCATGATAATGACGACGACTAAACATATTTAACCAGTTTAATTCTTGAAGTTTATGAGAGACCCTCTCATATTTTTTAATTCCAAAGATCAGCCTTATACAACTATTTTGTATTTTTTGTATCCTGCGTTTAGTCTCAACATTGATAAAGGGAGCGTAAATTGAGTCACAAAAATTAAACTGGGAAAGCACTAGGGATTCGCAAAGGACTGTTTTGGACTTTATGGATAGGAAGTGGCGTTGGTGGAATATATATCGCAAAAAGTGGTAGGCTTTTCGTGTACATTTGTTTATATGGGATTGAAATTTCAAGTCCGCATCCAGAATCAAACCTAGGTTCCTTGCCTCTTTTTTGATCTGAATATTTTCGTTTTCGAGTGCTATACTTGGATAGATATCAAGAAATTGTTCCCTAAGTTTTCGTGGTCCAAAGATCAGCAGTTCAGTTTTTGATGGATTTAGTTGCAGGAAATGATTTTCAGCAAATAGCTTCAGTGCGTTTAGATCCTCTCGAAATTTATTAATGGCTTCATCGGCTTCGTTTAGATTAAATGATTTATAGATTTGGGTATCATCCGCATAAAAATGGCTATTGCAGTATTTTATAATCCGTTGTAATCTATGGGTGTAAATACAAAAAAGCAAAGGAGAGATGCAGGAGCCCTGTGGAACTCCAGATGAAATTTCAATGTCACCCCCTGTAAAGCGCTGGAGGTGAGAACCACCCCCAAGAAAATAACATCAAAATATGTCTTCCTTGATATAAAAATCGACCTATGTTTGCATTTTGGGCACAATTAGATTGTTTCTTTTTAATTATATTACCGCGAATAAACCTTACTTTTGTACGTTGAAAATTCCCGCACCAGTGTGATATGGTGCAAAATCACTATGATTTCATGAAATACACTGTAATTGGCTATTGTTAACCGCGAAGATATAATATTAACCATCGTAATTGGAAAAGTTACGAAAACTTTTCTAAAAAGGGCCAAAAGTTTGTTTTTGTCAAGATATCTCGCTAAGGGTGAGTTTTTGTAAAAAAATTACCCCTTACTTATATTTTCTACATCCATATATCTACCGAATTATATAGCAATAATGTCACTGTAGTGAAATATAGAAAAGTTATGCTCGATTTTATGTGAAAATTGACAGTTTCTGGTTTTTTCGATATATCTCGTTGAGGGTTGACTTTTGAGAAATTTTCATACCGACATAAAATGCCCAAAAGATAATTTTCTGTAATATTTATTCACATGTTTTTCCTCATAAGTTACAAATAAAAAAGATATGAGCGATTTCATACTTAAGGGTTGCTTACTTTCAGAAATATCGAAATAACTTGTTAAGGGTTGCTTTCTGTGAAAATATTATACATATATACCTAAAATATTGATCATATTAATATCTACATCTTTTACTTGAATAATTTTTCTGAGAAACCATAAACAAGAAAACTATGACCGATTTTGTAATGAAACTGAAAAAATCAGTTTTTTCCACATATCTCGATAAGGGTTGATATTTGTGAAAATTTTATCCTTATATAAAATGTTCCTTATAAGAATTCCTAAAACTTTTATTAATACAATTTTTTCTAAAAGTTGTAAACAAAGGAGTTATCGTTAGGGGATGGAAAAAACTAAATACGGGGCACTTTTGAAAACTAAGGGTTGAAAATAGGGGTGCTGCGGGTCAAATCGTTTAGTTTGATCTAATTAATAAGTGTACCTAATTTCACACTTCCCGCACAATTTGACAGACATTTAGGTGTACCGCTACGACTAATTCTGCGTTTTTCATTGTTAAGTTGTGTTAAGTTGTATTTCTCTGTTATAGGTTATTCACTTCCCTTTTGATTATACTAAAATATCTAGTTATCGATTATGTTCAGCGTCTCTTGCAAGTTATTCGCTAGTATATAAGTCGATTTAAATGCCACTATTTTACTTATTTAGAGCTAAATTCTCAAGTGAAATTTTTCTTTTTAATTGTTCAATGTTCAATATACTTACAATATTCCTTCATATAATTGTCAGATTATCATTTAGGACGACTAGGCTAGGACATCAAGCTGAACCGTCTGCGTCTCGTCTCGTCTGTATAAAAATCTGATGCGCTCGAGTATTTCAAGGTCACGGTTTTTTTACATTTTCAAAAATCAGTCATGACTTTTGGTCGCGTCCAAAAAAACATTTTTTTGAGTTCACTTAACATTCCCTCCGAATATCTGACACGCTCGAATACACGCCCCCCCCCCCCCCCCCCCCACACACACACATAAACTTTTTTTCGTTTTAGGACCGAATCTTCACAATCCAATAGGTTCCCCCGCCTCCCCTACTATAAAATAATAAAAGCAAAGTCGTTTTTATTTACTATTTTAAATTAATTACTGCCTTGATATGTGACTTGCAATGCTCAAGTGCATTTACATTAGACAACCCACATATTATTTATACCTTTTCAATTCAACACAGGCAGCTGAACACAGGCAATAGTGGATTCAGGTGTAAAATAAATATTTATCCACTCTCTTTTGATTATTTTACAATTTCTTTCCTTATCGATTATAACGTGTTGAGTAATGCTTTACTATTTGTTTCATATTTATTTTTTAATTACAAATTCGCCACCTATTGAACAGTAGCCTGTTAACTCTACAATAAATTACAATTTTTTTAAAACAATGAGCTGTCTTCTATCAGGGAACCCATTCCGCGAAAATTAAATACCGATTGGACACTAAACTTTTACCAAAAGTAACAAAAAAAATAAATCATAACAAAATTATGGTGGGTCACAATCAGAGAGGTTAGAATAAAAGTAAACAAGTGACATGAAGCGTTTCTCATTCAGTAAGTGGTGGGTTCCACCATATTCTGATCATATAATTCCACCAACCCCTCTCAGTTATTTTTTAAATCACACATTTTTATTGTAGATAATAAAGAACATGCTCTTTATCGCAGCAATTAAATTGCACCAAAAGCATAATTTTACCTATCTATGAATAAAATTATTTTTAAGCTAATCTAAGCCGAGTGTTAGCCCGATTGTTAATTTCATCAACAATTAGAAGGGGAGTAATTCGAATTTTTGCGCACAGCTTGGTTGGTGTAACTGTCGAATAAAAAAAGTACGTAAACGTAATCAGTAATCACGTTCCCTATTATACCCGAAGGTGTAAAGGGTTGTAAAAAACCGTGCAATAATTTGCTTTCTTATGCACACATACCATACTTGAGCTTATTTAGTACCAACTATAATCCAATTTACCTACTTATAACGAATAGTTTGTTAATTAGGTACTACTCTAAAACGGTATTCGTAAAGTATCGAATTTATTGTTATTTGAAACCTTACTTTATACTTATAGCTTGTATTAGATTTTTATACATTAGTGAACACTATCAGTGCTCATTTAACGTGCCCTGATTTAAGATAACGTTTTATAGTGCAGTTACATTTCATTGTTTACTCTCTTTCATGCCTACTTTTTTACTGTACGGTAAAACACGCTACATTCTTTATCTTGATTTACGAGCTGTAGAAACTCCCACCCAGTGGCATAACAAAGTGTTTTGATTTCTTTTGTATCACACGAAACAGTTGAAACGAAACGTTTTGTTTTTCCATTTTTCATGCTTGGCATGAAGTAATTACTATTCGATAACCGTTCAAATTTATGTACTTAAACTAGGCGCCATTTCTAGTTTTCTACCTTTGCAGAATCAGCTGCTGCTGCTAATAAATAGTAATTACATTATTAATGGATGGTGAACTTGTTCGTATCTAGAAGACCTTTCGTATACCGATGTACATTTAGAAAACAACGTTAGGATATCAACGTTTATTTCTGTCTTTCACGAGAATATTTTCCATGTTTCATAATAAACTCAGCAGTCATATAATAGCGAATAATAATAAATTCTGTATATGAGAAGCTGTAAAATTCACTTCTTTAAGCTTTACAAGAGATAGTAAAAATACTTTCTTAGTAGATATACAAAAGTTACAAATTTCATTCAATCATCGTGCTGCTCTCATTATGCATTTCCTGAAGATTCGCAACAAATAACAATCGTATAAGTGTAGAATTTTAAATAAATTTGAATAATGGGCCAGATAACAAGCTCATGGCGAGGAAGGATAACAGTAGTGATTTCTATCTCTCAGATGTACAAAAATCATTTCTTTATTTTATATTTTAACTCGTAAATGATGGAAAATAAAATATTTGTGCTTGTTTTCTTTGTATCTACGTTTTTCGTTCACGTGGCATACCGCATAAGACGTTAACAATCTGGTAACAAAAATATATTCTTTTCATTCAATAAAAAATAGGTAGGTATATGCACAATATCGAAAAACTTGTCACTGAAACAATTTGGGGTGGCCATCGCTAACAGTTGTCTCGCCAGGGTCACCAATTTAAATATCGTTTTCACCACCATTATACAGGGTGTTTTTTTGGGAGCTTTAGTTAGACGTTTCTGGGAAAGTTTTATAGGTAGATTTTTGAAAATTTGTACTTCGAGGTTACTCAAAAAGCCGAATCGATGTAAAATATTTTCAAAATGGCAACACTTCCGGAAATGCCGGAAGTAGCTACCAACTTCGTTATTTTAAATAGCAACCCCTATTTTTTATTGCATTTTTGGATTCTACGTGAAATTTCATAAACTTTGATATCAACATGTCAATATCTTCAAGTTATGGTTTTTAAGTTATTTTCATTTATTTAAAAATAATGGCGGATGCAGACGGTACTTTAAGAATTCATTACTTGAAAACGGTTGTAGCTATGGCAACCGAGTTTTCACCAGCGCGTAGAGGAAGAAAAGGGCTTTCTTTTGGTGTACTTAAAAAAAGTTATGTTGTGTACGACGTCACCTATGAGGCTCCAAATTTAAGAAAATTCAAAGACTGAAAACTCAGTTTTTTTAAATGAATTGACCATTTTCTTACTATTGCGTTTGATAGAGAATCAAAATGGGCGTATTTTGGTATTACATGTTCCTATCCCTATCTTTAATAGTTTCTGACTTATTCTCATTTCATTGCAATGATACCATTTTTTTCGGATTTTTTAGTAGTTGGCCATGAATGTATGACCTTATGGCAAACGAATTTTGAACAAATCACGTGATACTAAACTAAAATCCGTAAAAAATGGTATCATTGCAATGAAATGAGAATAAGTCAGAAACTATTAAAGATAGGGATAGGAACATGTAATACCAAAATATGCCAATTTTGATTCTCTATCAAATGCAATAGTAAGAAAATGGTCATTTCATTTAAAAAAACTGAGTTTTCAGTCTTTGAATTTTCTTAAATTTGGAGCCTCATAGGTTATGTCGTACGCAATATAACTTTTTTTTAAGTACACCAAAAGAAAGCCCTTTTCTTCCTCTATGCGCCGGTGAAAACTCGGTTGCCATAGCTACAACCGTTTCCAAGTAATGAATTCTTAAAGTACCGTCTGCATCCGCCATTTTTTTTAAATAAATGAAAATAACTTAAAAACCATAACTTGAAGATATTGACATGTTGATATCAAAATTTATGAAATTTCACGTAGAATCCAAAAATGCAATAAAAAATAGGGGTTGCTATTTAAAATAACGAAGTTGGTAGCTACTTCCGGCATTTCCGGAAGTGCTGCCATTTTGAAAATATTTTACATCGATTCGGCTTTTTGAGTAACCCCTAAGTACAAATTTTCAAAAATCTACCTATAAAACTTTCCCAGAAACGTCTAACTAAAGCTCCCAAAAAAACACCCTGTATTGTATTTGTTATCGTAATTCACATTTAAATAATTTTATGTAAGTATTACTAGTTGTAATGCTTCAGTAGTTTTTAATTATTGTTAATATTTTAGCGGCCTGATGATGACAACATATTTGAAGTTGTCGAAACTTGTAGCCATTATTATTAATTTATTTATTTATTTTATACATTTCAAAAAAAGTCAATTGGATTGATTTTTTAAATTCACTTTTTCGTTGTGCTATAATTATAACATTATTCTCTCCAGATTATAGAGTTGTTCTTTGCTATTAAAATTCCCGCAGCGCACAGACCAATAATGTTACTTATGCCCGTTTTCACCATACAAATTAAGTTTTGCTTAAAGTTAGGCAGAACTTAAATACCATAGCAACCATTGTCTCAACAATCGTTGGTTCTGCCTAACTTTAAGTATTACTTAATTTGTTTGGTGAAAACGGGCATTAGTCTCATTAGGTTTTGTTGGTGCAACATCACAAGTGATCTGAAGTCAAACGTGAAGGGTATAACACCACGGACAACGTTTTACCTCAGTGATTTCTCACCAGCATGAATGGTGATAGTACACTAATGAGCACATACTCAGTGGCATTGAATTGTATCTCTGCTGTTGCTGATTTTGTTCTTCGAGTGTCAACATAATGATCATCTTCGAGCCCAAACAGTAGAGTTAACCGATAGTCGAAAACGTATGTGGAAAAAGTAGATTTTAACGAATTTTCCTGAGGGGGGCAATACGTCTTCCAGAAATAACCGACATCACATGAATACTGCTACAGCTAAGCCTCGTAAATATTAAAATAATATTAGATAAAAAGGCCGGAATCTAAATTGTTAAGAAACCGTGGAGTTTTTATCATTATTATAGATATTCATTTTCATTACAAATTTAATTTGCTACCCTCTGCCAACAAGTGTCACAGAGGATTACGTAAGGTCCAAATTCGATAATGTACGATTACTTCACGAAATTCAAACTATACCGGGTGCTGATCCGGCCGCTCGGTAATAGCATTTTACATGTAAAATCTTGTCTATGCAATTTCCTGCTCCCCTAATTGTTTTAGGGCCAAAACATAAGAGTACACAAATTTTCAAAACTAAAAATACTACCTCAATGGTATATTCTTTCCGACCAAAATTGTACTGTAGGAAAGAAAATGAAGAATTAAATGTTGAATTAGAGTTTGCAAAAATCACATTGCCATGCTTTTAAAATAATTGCGTTATGAACAAGTGTAGAATCGTGACATTTTCATTAGTACTGGAAGTTGCCATGACCACCGTCATGGCAATGCGATTTTTGCAAATTCTTATTCAACATTTAATTCTTCATTTTCTTTCTTACAGTACAAGTTTGGTCGGAAAGAATATACCATTCAGGTAGTATTTTTAGTTTTGAAGACTTTTGTACTCTTATGTTTTGGCCCTAAAACAATTAGGGGAGCAGGAAATTGCATAGACAAGATTTTACATGTAAAATGCTATTACCGAGCGGCCGGATCAGCACCCGGTATACTTGGTAAGCTTCTACTAATCTTCGAAGGGAGATCGTCACTTTTACACCACTGTAGAAACTGCCGAAGAGACGCATAATTTTATTTTGCTTACCAAGTATTACGATTAATGAGTAACAGTAGCTGAATAAATCCATATCTGCAGTGGTTTAATGCTATGATTTAATGTAACTACCTATACTATTAATAATTCCTGTTTTATAAGGAAGAATCAGGAACATACGAATATTTAACAGAAATTCTGATGTTAAATGTTAAATACGATGTAGTAGAAATAAATCAAAAAGAGATTGGGTTTCTTGGTACCAAAATATGGGCGTTCTGCACACCAGGCTGAACCAAAGAACATAAGACAATGCAAAATAAAAACATACGAAACTTCTGCAGGCGTCAGAAACGGTTATTCCTTCCACAAGAACTTTACCACCAGGTGGTGAACTCGTGAAGAGAGCGCTTGGTTGTTTTAGGAGCCAACGGCTTATAAAGAGGAGAAAGTCATAATTCACAGAGCTCCGAAGCTAATAATTTTCGGAAATCAATACCGTCCTCATCAGATACTGAAGGGAGCGCCCTCATCCACAAGAAAGCTTAAAGTAAATTTTGACATTGAAGAGAAATAATTACAGGAATTAATCTTCTCCAAACTTACTTTGTGGTACTCCATAATTAATTGTAATAATAAATACAAGTAATTCCATAATTTTTTTTTTAATTATTGGAATTACTTGTACGTAGGTGTTTATTATTTTTTACGACTGTTTAATAATAATAATAATAATAATAATTTTATTGTATTTTGGAGCTATTACAAGAAATTCAGCTGCCTATTATAAGTATCTTAAAATTAAAATTAAGCTCTAATAAAGAAAAACTATCTTGCGAACAACAACAAAAAAAAATTATTCATTTATTATAAAAGATCTTATTTTTAGCATCTCTACTGTGTAATTAAAAACTAAGTTTATTGAATCCTCTGTTGGGAGGAACAAGTTTATGAGATCTGTATCATTTAAAAAGTTACAGCTATTAAAGTATTTGTTTCGGATCGGTTCGTATATTGGACATTCTACGTACAAGTGGTGTAAATTTTCTTTAACGTGCATATTGCAAATCGTACAATTTTCATCAGTGTTAATTTTATATGCTATTCCTGCTATGTAAAATCGTAAACAATTTTTATTTGCTAGTCTAATTTGGGCGATGATCCTTTTCTTTGCTATTGAAGTTTTTGCATATAAATATTGTTCACAACCGTACAAATTGGCTACCTTTAAATTTAAATATATATCGCTATATCTTGTTAATTCTAACGCATTAATGTCCTCTCGTTTAAGTGCCTGCATTAGCCTATTCACTGCATAGTTTACATCAGCTTTACTTAAACTACCCCGTTTTCCCTTTAACCAAAAATTCACATCCCCATAGTTACAGCAAAACTCACGCACTTCCGTAACCCAGTTATAGTTTGGGCTCTTTTTATTTGTTCCATCTAGCAACAAAAGGCGGTTATACAGTAATTTAGAGTATTGCGTATCGGGTAGGTTCACGAGTCTTTGCCAAAACATGATGACACGTTTCCAGATAAGACTTGATATGTGTGGTTGTCCGGTTTCTAGCCGTATGTAAATATCGGGGGTGTTGATAGGTAGATGGAGAAGCGATTTAAAAAACCTAAGTTGTACTTTTTCAGCCAAGTGCAAATATTTCAAGGCCCATACTTCGGATGCGTACAATAGTGTAGCAAGTGTAATTGAGTTTAACAGGTGGATTTTGGTATTCCATCTGCTGCTTTTACCTTTGATTAAAATATTTTTTACTACACCCAACGACCTATCTGCTTTGGCTGACATGTATCTCGCCGCCTCCAAGAATTTACCCCTAGTTGTAAATGGGATTCCCAAGTAGACAAACTTATTGACCACTTCAATTTCCTGGTCTTCATACACAAATTTTCGTAGTTTAATACTTTTTCCTTTGCAGAAAACCATTACTTTTGTTTTTTCTGTATTGACCTCCAATTTTTTCTGCATACAGTATTCACTTAAGATGTTTAGCTTACGCTGAGTATCGATCATAGAGTCGGCAAGTATAACAATGTCGTCGGCAAAAAGAATCATTAGCAATTCATTATTGTTATCAATGTTAATGCCCCTCGCGCCCAGTTTTTTAAAAAACGGTTCAATATCAGACACAAACAAAGCAAAAAGTAGTGGGCTCAATACGTCACCTTGTAAAACTCCCTTGGTAATGTCTATTGGGTCTGATGTTTTATTGTTTGCTTTAATGATGAATTTTGACGTTTTATACATGTTACTTAGTATTCTGATAATCTTTGTGCTTATGCCAACTTCATAAAGTTGCTGCCATAATAAGTTATGTTCAATAGAGTCAAATGCTCTTTTAAAATCCACGAATATTGCGTAAGTGTAAGTTTTTTTAAATTTCAGGCGAGCGTTGATAATTGCGCTCAAACTAAAAATTGCATCAAGCGTACTCCTTTTCTTACGAAAACCCATTTGGTTTTCTGGCAAAATTTGATAAGCTTCACACCATGTGTGCATCCTTTGGTAAATAATGAACGTAAACAATTTAGTTAGATGATTTAATAACGCTATCCCCCTATAATTTCCTGGGTTATCTAGTTCGCCCTTTTTATGCAGCAAGAAAATAAGTACATAATTCCAGGAAGATGGCATTTTCTCAGTCTCGAAAATTATGTTGAAGAGATTTAATAAATAGTGTACCCAGTTCTGGGGTAGCTTTTTATAAAATTCGTTAGTAATCATGTCGATGCCGGAGGTCTTATTGCTTTTACTACGGTAAATGGCGTTCAATAACTCTTCCAATACGATTTTTGAATCAAGTAGATTATTTCTAGCATCATAAAGTTCGAGTTCAGCACATTTTTCGCTCTTGTACATGGATGTATAAAATAGGGTCCATTCTTCTATGCTTATTCTATTTTCTGTACGGTTTAGGCCAAATGTTTTTACTGTCATCCAGAATTCTTTTTGATTTTTAATGTTACTTAAACGGGCCCTTCATGTTGGAAATAGTTTTAATGTTGGCTAAAAACTTTTGTTTTTTTTTATAATTTTTTACTTGTCACATTGTTATAATTCAAGTTTGTTTGTTCCACTGTATTTCTTGTTAAGTGAATAAAAGAACGTGTTTGTTAATAAAACCTCAATAGGTTATGCGCCCAGGTCACGTATGATCGTAAAAACAAAGTTTTCTATTCACGTATAGAACTTGTGGTGAAAAGTTATAAAAGTTAGTGGTGCATCGTAAGTTTCTGATTGTAAAAAAAATCTTTTTGGTTTCTGTTTTTAAAAATAACAAAATGAGTTTGGACTTTAAACACCATGTCGAAAAACTCGAGGGTGCCAAAAATTGGAGTAAATGGAAGCGACAGATTGAGTTGTTGCTGGTACATCAAGATGTGCATGATTATGTGGTTGGTGTAAAAGTTGCCCCAGTTTTGAAAGAAGGTGCGGACCCAGATGATGATTTTGTTAAAAAACAAAAAGAATTTAAAAAGTCAGATGCGTTAGCGCAATTAATTTTGGTTAGTGCATTGAATGAAAATAATGCTGAGCTGACAGCCACATGTAAAAGTTCTCATGAAACTTGGACAAAGTTGCTGAGTATATATGAGCAAAGTTCAGGTCAAAGAGTCGACCGGTTAATGGAAGAATTTTTCACGGTGAGCAAAGATCCTTGCGATAATATAGCTACGCATGTAGCGAAGTTACAAAAGAACTTTCATGAACTTAACGACGAGTTGGAGCGCTTAGTTAAAAGTAAGTTGCCAGACCTATTGCTCATGAGTAGAATCATGTCTACGTTACCAGTGGAATATTTTGAATTTAAAAGTGTGTGGGAATCAGTCAAAATTGAAGATAGAACAATCAATCATCTTCTTGAAAGACTGCGTTTGATTGAAATGCGACTGATAAACAAGCATGATAAGGCTAATGCTCTAGTTGGTGCTGAGAAAACAAAGCATGGAGGTAACGAGACCAAGAAACTCAATAAAAAGACTGTGTACAAGTGTTTTAAGTGTCATAAACCTGGACATTTTTCAAAGTCTTGCCCTTTGAAATCAAACGAAAGGCAAGAGGGCACAGGTAGAAGTAGAAAAGATACCCAACATCCACAAGGTGAAGCTTTCATGTCAATATTTGACGTACCAGAGTCAGATGTATGGCTGGCAGATTCCGGAGCTAGTGTTCATCTCTGTAACAGAAGAGATTGGCTCGTGAGGTATGAAGAGTTTGTTTACCCAAAAGAGATTCAGGTTGGAAATGGACAAGTTATTTTATCATACGGTAAAGGTGTGGTTAATGTTGAAACCAAGGCAATAAACAATAAGTGGGAGAAAAACCATTTAGAAAATGTTTGGTTTACACCTGACATTTCCAGAAATCTGTTTTCAGTTGGAAGTGCTATAGAGAAAGGTTTTAATTTTGTGGCTGATATGAAGGGTTGTTCACTTCAGAAACAAGGCATTACCCGACTTACGGGAGTAAGGACTAGTAATGGATTGTATTTACTAAATATGCGTGTCTGTGTACCAGAGCAGGCGTTATCAGCTGCGGCCGAAATTTCACTTCAAGTATGGCACGAGCGCTTATGTCATCAGAATAAGCAACATGTGAAAGCAATCTTGAAAGAACATAATATTAAAGTGTGTTTGTCTTCACAAGATGAAGAGGTTTGTGAAGGATGCGTAATTGGAAAACAAACAAGAGCATCATTTCATGATAGAACTGAACGACCTGTTGCTCCAGGAGGGCTCATAAGCGGAGATCTGTGTGGACCGATGCAAGAAATGTCAGTTGGCAACTCAAGGTACTTCTTTTGTTTAAAAGACGATTTTTCAAAGTTTCGTCGTGTATTTTTTCTTCGTGAGAAAAATGAAGTAACCGAATGTCTTAAAATATTTATTCGAGAGGCAGAAACTGCCGGAATACGAATAAAGTGCTTACTTACTGACGGAGGAGGTGAGTTTGTTAATAAAAACGTGAAGCATGTACTAGAAGAACACGGTATTGCTCTACGTGTAACCATGCCCCATACGCCTCAGCAAAATCCCACAGAACGGGAAAACAGAACCTTAGTTGAGAGTGGAAGATCGCTGATTCACGCCAAGAAATTACCCATTCGACTATGGGCAGAAGCAGTGAACACTGCTGCTTTTGTTTTGAACAGGACAGGCCCAACAGTAATAAAAAATAAATCTCCTATTGAGCTTTGGACGGGAAAGAAAGTTCAAAGCATTGATCATTACAGAGATTTTGGGACTGAATGTTATGTTCATGTTCCAAAAGAAAATAGGAGAAAGTGGGACAAGAAAAGTACCAAAGGCTACTTTGTTGGTTACTGTGATGAAAAGGATGGATTTCGTGTGTGGCTTCCTGATCAAGATAAGGTGATTAGAAGTCGTGACGTCATTTTCAAAAATGAGGAATCTGTTACATTAAAACCTAGTGAAGTTGTAGAGGAGGATGGAGGTGTTGGTGAACAGTTGCAGCCCAAGTCTGCGTTTGATAAAAAACCGAACAGTTTTAGTTTTACAACTGATGAAGCCGGCATTAGCAAAATTTACCCTTCTACACTTGAGATTTCCTTGGGTGGTGACCCCTTTGTTGTTGAGACGGTCGAGCGTCCTGAGCCTGTCGATGTTACTGCTGAGGAGGGACCTACTTCTGAGGTGGCTGCTGGTGGTGGAGGTCAGTCTTTCACTGAGACTGAAGAAGTTCAAGTTCATGATGAAAGAAGGTATCCTTTGAGGGAAAGGAAAAAGATATGCTCACTAAGGCGTTGCCAAGGGCCAAACATGAGAGGTGTTTGGAAGCACTAAAGATACAGGTAAATGCCCTTCGTCAACATTAAAAAGGGAAAGTGTTGGAAATAGTTTTAATGTTGGCTAAAAACTTTTGTTTTTTTTTATAATTTTTTACTTGTCACATTGTTATAATTCAAGTTTGTTTGTTCCACTGTATTTCTTGTTAAGTGAATAAAAGAACGTGTTTGTTAATAAAACCTCAATACTTCACGCTACGATTTTTATGAGTTTTGAACTGTACAGTCCATCGATTCAGTCCAAAACGGAACGTGAAGTGGTCAATCCGACACACATCTCGCCTTTCCGGCGAGATCTGCGATCTTTCAACATGTTGAATATTTTTAACTGCGCAGGCCACAGTTAATGCGGGAACTGTATCGTGAAGTGCGAGAGAAATCCGTGAGCTTCATCGACGACAAAGATAGTGTGTCTTAACAAATTCAGCGTTGAACAGAGACAGCCAATGATACCTGTCGATTTGGTTTCGATCGGGATCATTTCAACAGTGGTGTTCACATAAGAAACCACAACTTACTCCAACACCTCTTTCTTTTCTTTGCATTTTGGGATTCTCTTCATGTTCTATGCTTACTTTTTTTCATTGAAAACGTCATTATAGTAGGTACTTTTGTACATACATACATAATCCTTCCTCTTCTACTTTACGGTGTCTAGGACTACTTTTGTTAAAATATTTAATAATAAGGACTAGCTACACTGCGCCTATGAACTTTTCTCTTTCGATATCGTCAAGAAACCTCTTGTTAAAATATGAACGTGAAGGGTGAAAAGAGCGAGATCGATTTCGCCTTAAGATCGGAACTGTGCGTCTTGGCCTGCGGGCCATATCGGAACGTGAAGGGCTACCTTTAGTTTATTTAGGATTTCTTCGTTGTAATTTTTCTTTGAGCGATCCACAAGTCTTTTAAATTCTTTTTTGCTAAGCAAGTAATTTTGAACCTCTTCTTCAATTAAAAATTTACTCTTCCTACACTGATTTAATTTATTTTTTAGCGCTTTTTTTGTTACCAAACATTCATTGTTAAACCACTTATTTCGCTTGTACCCTAAATTACTACTAGTAGATTGGAATTGCTGCATGTTAGTTTTTTGTGCAGCTTCTACTATAGCATCATTCAGGTTATCCAGTATTGCGTTTACATCGTTACTAATACTATGAAAGTATATACTATAGGATCTATTTAAATTTGCCGCGTATTCATTTGCCTGCTCCTCTTTCCAAACTAGTTTACGTGTAAAATTACTCTTACCTTTGGCAAGTTCAGGCCTCCTACTAGGTTGCGTTTTCAACACTAACTGACACATAGAATGTTCTGAGTCTATTCGGTGCACCATTTTCATTTCAGAAACATGATTTATACCCCATACATTCACCCACATTAAGTCCACGACACTTTTACCATTAGCGTTTATAAATGTAAAATTTCCTGGCACATCACTGATTATTCTCCCATTAAGCAAAATAAAACCCATCTGCCTCATCCTTTCATTTAACAATATTCCCCGTCTATTTGTTGTGACGTCCAGCGATGTTCTCCTTGGTTGCATGTTGGTTGGAATAACCTCGGAATCCACATCTTCTAAGGTACCCATTCTCGCGTTGAAATCCCCTGTTATAAATATTTTTGTTGCACCTTCTTTTTCACTTACGTCTTCAACGTGTTGTGCAAACAGCTCTACAGCTTCCTCGTCGTTTAAACTTGGTTTTAAGTACACACTAATTATAATCATGTTCATGACTTTTATGGTAATCCAAAGGTTTGTATTATCGATAACAGTAAAATTGTATTTCGACAATATAGTTAATCCTCCACTAGCTCTTCCCTTTGATTTTTCTTTAATTGCTAGGCTTTGTACGAAATGCGGGAAAAGGTGTGGTAAAGGAGAACAAGAATTTTTATTTTGTTCCCAGGTTTCTACTAAACACAAAATGTCGGTGTGCTTTAATGCTGCGTGTTCTACACTTGCTAAGGTTTTGATGCCTGCAATGTTCCAAAATAAGATGTTTGCTATATTCGTGTCCATTGTTTCATGCCGTGTCATATCCGTTATGTGTCCGCACTCTTCGCTTGTTAGTTTTTTGATTGTTTATTTACAAGCTCGCCTTCTCTTTCATTCCATATCATGTCAGTTCCATTCACGTTTAATTTCAAATGCCTTATTTTTACAGTTTTTCCTTCTTCCCTTAACTTTTTAGCCGTTGTTCTTAACTGTCTTTGTATGATCCTTTCATTTACAGTTAGATCGCTATCTATATAAATTGATTTCCCTTTTAATTTATTTGAGTTTCTTAATATTTGGATTTTTCCTTCAAAGTTATCCGTTTGTATTAATGTTTTGTTTGGGGAGATTTTCTTTGCTTTTCTGATTTTTTGTTCTAGACCCATCTCTTTTTTTATCCATTCCTCGATTTGATTGTTTAAATTTCCATTATTTTCGACTGTTAGTGCACCAGTTATTATTAGGTTATTCTTCCGCTTCTCTTTTTCGTTCATTTCAACCTGTTTTTCGAGTTCTTGAAGTTTCATCTCCATGACAGTGTATTTTTGTTGCCATTTCTCATTCATGTCTTTCAGTTCATTCCTTAGTGCTTTGATTTCCTCGTTGTTATCTTCCAGCTTTTGTTTCACTTTGTCTTGATCCTTTCTCATCCCTTTTATCTCATCTAAAGTTTTTTTACATATTGACATTATATCATTATCTACGGAAGTTTTATTAGATGTAGATGGGGACCTTGGGGTCTTTTTGCCTCTTTGAAAGACTTCATAGAAGTCTCCCTTCCTTTTTTTCGCATCTGACGATGCTCCTTCTGAATCAGACATATTTCCCGCTCTTATTTTACGGTTAATGCTAAATTGCTAATTTTCCTTTTAATTATTTTTATGTACACGCAAACGTTCGAATTTGAACTTCGAAAATACAATCACTCGATAACGCGCTGCACGTATTAAATTATATCAGTTATCACAGTACACGCACCTGCACAAGCAACGTTTTATTTCGAAAAAAAAAAAAAAAAAACGACTGTTTAATAACATGCTTATTATTACAATTAGCAATAATTACCTCAGTAAAAAGTTAATGTGCCGTACTTTGATTCCCAAAAGGTATTGTTTGAAAAGTACGAACATAAGTTTGAACTCGGAAAGGGCGATTATTTACATTGATATCGACACAAAGAGATACCTACTGTACAGTTTAGGAATGTATCTAATAATAAATAAATAATATAAAATTACAATCTTCCAAAATCTAACGTTTATTAAACAGAGTCAAAGAATGCCTTTTTCCTTAGTACCTATTAAAAATTTATAGCGCAGTAGTCCTTGTAATGACTTGCACCGTTTTCCGCAAATTATTTAGTCAGGCAAAAAGTTTAGTACGTTATGCTTATGATGTATTATAAATACAGCCACTGTTACAAATGTATTTATTGAACTATGCGCGATATTAATTTAGTTGAAATTGTAATAATTGGGCTATAGCTAATTAAATCTGCCGACAGATTAAACTAGGGACCATACCGTTTTCCATGCATAATTACATTTTCTGGCGTTGGCGTTTTATAGCAAAGTATCTGAAGTTTTTGTAACGCTGTAGGGTATTTTTGTATCGAGTGAAGATGTCACTCTCACATTTTAAATTGTTTAATTATAACAATTTTCATATTTTCTGTTTACCAAAATTATGTATCTCATAATACGAACAGGATTCAAACCGTACAGGGGTGAATTCCCACACTCTAACGTCTGGCACGGCACCCACCGAACCCTCCGGTAGGAATTCGAATTTTCTCCTTAAGGGGTAGCAATTTATATTAGACTCGTCGGAGAAAGTAAGAATGTAAAAACGTTATCATTCGTATTGCATTCTAGGCGCACAATATCATTTACATTTATCTTATTCGTTTTTAACGTAAAATATAAATTGATGCATTGTGCTTTAATCTATCGTGTACTATTTTAAATAGTATATTATTCTACTTCCATTTGGATGAATGGGATACGGACAAAAGAGGATGGTCGTAATTGTAATGGAGTATTAATGCTCTGTAATTTATTTATTTGGCAGCTTAAATAGGCCCTAGTATTTAACATTATTATATCATTCTATTTATGTTTCCTTCCGTGTTTAAGTGCAAAGAAATTTGAATTAGAAATGAAGCCCCTTCATCTAAACCACACTCTGTACATTTTACGCTAAATCCTTTACGATGGCTGCTTAATTTCTGTATAAGTGCTACTGACGTTTGATGGGTTTTTGGAAAGCTATTTTTAGGAGAAAAAAAAACTAAAATAAACACTTTTAAGTTAAGACGGTTCGATAAGCCGAAGTTTATACAAAATATCTCAAATCATCGTAGTGTAAAATATATAATTTCGGTTCACTCAGAACGGCATCAACCTGTTAAATTTACCGTGCTATGGCATCGGGGGGTCCAATTACAGTCCGTGCGAATAAATGGAGACCATATTGGCGTAAATTATTAGAGCTACTTTAATCTTAACTTTTCGGAAACGGGCAGGTAGTATTTTAAGACCTTAACTTAAATATATACTTTAGAAAATAGCGATTACTCAATCTATTAATTAAACAAAGTGAAAATCGTATGACGGAGCCGGCTTTCACTTTTTTTTTAAATAAATTCAACAGTTTCAGTCGTTAATACTCACGTTAAAGAACTGTGCCTTTTGAGTAATTCATAAAACATCTACAATGCGTTCCTTCCCGACGTTCAACTTGTCTTTTAGTCATCGCAATTTTGTACATATCTCATCGCCCAATTTCTTTATTTACTCTAATGAAGAAGTAGACCAAAATTCTAATTCATTCTGCTGATTGTAGGTTTTCCCATGGCATCATACTCTTTTGAAATATATAAGATTTGGCATTAACGCTATTAACTGCATTACCAGCTTTCTGTCGAACAGATTGCTTTACCAATATGTTGTGGGGTCCGCAAGGCTCAATTCTTGAACCACTTCTATTTAATCTGTACACTATTAATCTTTCTAATTTATTTGTAAATTGTAAATCAGACCTTAATGCAGATAATAGCCAAATTTATTACTCATTTGATCCAAATAACATTCAAATTCAACCGACCTTGAATATGATCAATAGTGACTTAGAGAGATTTGTGAATTGTGCAGAAAGTCATTGTGTAGTTATTAATCTTATAAAATCTAAATTGATACTATTTGCCCGAACTAAAGCGTATAAAAAATGCAAACCGCATCTCACAATATTTCTTGGGTGAAATCGTGGGAAAAATTCCTATAAAGATATACATACCTATGTATCTGCAAACGTTTCACCGGTAAGACGGTAAAGTTTCTTAAAAACTTCTAAAAATCACTTTGATCGATTAACAGATTCAATTCTTATGATTTCTGTGAGCACTGCTATTAAAATTACAACTGTTTGTATTTTTTCGCACTTTCCGAAACTATTAAAGATAGGTATAGGAACATGTAATACCAAAAGATGCTCATTTTGATTCTCTATCAAATGCAAACGTAAGGAAATTCGTTTAAAAAACGGAGTTTTTAGTCTTTAGTGAAGTCTATAACTACGATTTTCAACTAATGAATTCTCAAAGTACCGCCTGAATTCGCCATTTTTTTTAAATGAAGGTAACTAAAAACAATAAATTATAGATATTCACATTTCACGTAGAATCCAAAGATGCAGTAAAAAATAGGGGTTGCTGTTTAAAATAACGAAGTTACCAGCTACTTCCGGCATTTCCGGACTGCTTACTGATGAACAGAAGAATTTGCGTTCCGCCTTATCATTAGGTACAGTCTTTGATGCGCTATCAGCAAGAGCAAGAATGTAATTCTTTCTTACATCAAATTGTTGCCGGTGATAAGTCTTCGTGTTATCACTACAAACTAGAGTCTAAACATCAGAGTATGCAGTGGAAGCATATCTACAATTTCCAAAGCCAAAAAAATTTCGGTCTCAACCATCGGCATCGGATAAGTACTAGTGATCGTATTTTTTTACTACGAGGGTATGCTGACGCTAGATTTTGAAGAACCTGGTGTGAACATCGACTCTGAGAGATACTCAGATGCCTTAAAATGCTTATGTCAGCATCAAGAATAAACGCCCTGGAAAGTTCACAAGTGGTATCGTTCTTTTGCATCATTGCTCGATTCCCTGCCGCTCAGAGATTTCTTTTAAATTTGTAGATAAAAAATTTTTCAATAGCTTCCAAACATGTTTCTATTTCACAATCCTGATAAATAATGGGAAACGCAATCTTCACAATAATGTAAATTTGAAAACGATAAACAATCTTAAATTTCTCTACAGTATCGCCAAAATCGCACAAGCGTCTCAAATTCTTAAAAAAAAAAAACAATTAAATCAGTTAAACGATTTCAGTAAAACATTCTACTCATTTCATTAAGAAAGTTTATCGGCATTTTACTTTAAAAATATTTTGACTTGAATTAGAATTGCGAAACTCCAAATTTAATTAGTTTCGTTTTAAGCTCAAGTAGCAGTATTTAATGTTAATCCTCCTTTAATTAGTTTAATTTGCATTTTCGTAATGATATAACTTTTCGGTGGAAATTATTAATATCTTATATTTAATTCTTGTTTTTTTCTTGCAGATGTAATGGCACGAGCAGGAATGGCATTAAGGAGGAGCGCTAATCAGGGGAATATTGAGTAAGTATAGAGTATTTTAGCAATTACGTATAAGTATTACAATACCTAACAAAGATCGTGTGTGGAATTCGGTGCAATAATCCTTTATTAGCAGCCGGTACTAAACCTTTTCACTTTGTTGGAGTTCGGCTTTAGCATTTAATATGCAAATAAAAAGGGTTTATATTAGGATATGTTCCAAATATAGGTAGGGATCTGTTGTACCATTAATTTTGCAAAACAACTGAAGCAATAGAATGCAAATATAGGGTGTTAGATACATTTTATAGAGAAGGGTTTGTAATATCTAGGCTTTGTACTTCTGGTAATAAAATATTTTAACTGCGGTCGGGTCTATGAGACAGTTGGTTTGGATCAATGTATTTCGACTTCTTTTACATAAAACCGTTAAAACTAAAAGCACACATTATAGCAAATGTATTCGCGCTCCAAACCCAGGCCCAGGGTTGATTTACTTGTCTGTGTATAATACATTAAATTAGCTCTAAAAGTACACATGCAAATATGGAGTTACAGTTCCCATATTTTCTCTAAATAAAGCGAACGTGAGACGCCGCTTAACCTCCCATTCATTAATCTTCTTTTTTTAACATTCCATTTGGTATAGTACTTCGCGCACGTAATTTTATTACTTGCTGGTTAAACATCAATTTAAACAAGTTGAGAATGCTCTTCTAGCATTTCCAGACCGAACAAAATTGCGGTGCAAATACCAATTTAAGCGTTAAAAATCACATAGAAAGGATATACAGGGTGTCCATTTAGTAGCCCGTTCTTCAAGTACGACTTTATTGTTAAATTTACTAAAAAATAAATATACGGGATGGCAATTAGGTTGGATGAAGCACATTTGCAAATTAGTTAGACACATACAGAGTGTCTCCAAAAAGTATGGTGCATAAAACGTATATTTTTTAAAATGGAATGACCCACTTTTTTTAAGCGCAAATGTAGGGGCCTTGGGTAAACTATTAATGCACGGCGTTGCCAAGTTATTAATTAATACATATTTTTTTGCTAAATATCAACCCTTCCATTATACGCTTGTATTTTTTTAACGTCTTGTTTTTGTTTTTACGTAAGTTCGGTGGTGGACTTGGGTTGAATCAGAGTATTCAACCGTGACGTAACATTAAATTATTTCATACAAGACGTTCACTTTTTTTTGCTCCAAACATCGACATTTTCAAATTAATTTTTCTTCATTTTTTTAAATGGCACACCCTATTTATTATTGCATATTTGGAATCGCCGGTAAATTTTAGTGCAACTTTATTAAACTTACCCTATACCTAAGTGCGATAGTTTTTCGTAAATTGAGATTTTCTATTCCTTACGGCAGTAGATGGTGGCGCGATGGACGAGCCGACGAGGCAACTCATAGGCCGGACACTCGAATCGAGGATACCGTTCAAAATGTTTGCCGTCTTGTACTAAGCACGAGTCTACTCTTTTGGTGAAAGATTTCATCACTTCATTCAACATAGCTGCAGTAATGTGGGGAAAAGACTGTTGAACCCTCTCCATCATGTTCTATCTAGTAGTCGCACCATTACGATAAACGTATTCACTAATTTGTTGTGTGAGTTGTATGGAAAAGTGAATCGGAGTTCCGTCCAGCTGCGACCACATTATCTCCTTCATGTAGTTAGGAAGATGCCGAGTTAAATTTTGAAAGTCTTCTGTCAAGAAATTTAAAAAGATTTGTCCTGTTAGTGGATTTTCAAAAAAATAAGGACCAAGTTCATAGTTATATACGATTCCTCCCCAAACGTTGAGACTCCAGTTATGTTGGAAATGGTTGATGCGGATAATGTGCGGGTTTTGCGTGTCATAAGTGAAAATTATGTCTGTTTACAAAACCATTTCTATGGAACGCGCATTCGTCCGTAAACAGCACATATTTAAAAAAATAAATAGAACCTTATTTCATCGCATCCTCGATTCGAGTGTCCAGCCTATGCGTTGCCTCTTCTACGCGCTTTAACCATCGCGCCACTAATCTACTGCCGTAAGGAATAGAAAATCTCAATTTACGAAAAAACTAACGCACTTAGGTATAGGGTAAGCTTAATAAAGTTGCACTAAAATTTACTGGGGATTCCAAATATGCAATAATAAATAGGGTGTGCCATTTAAAAAAATGAAGAAGAATTAGTTTGAAAATGTCGATGTTTGGAGCAAAAAAAAGTGAACGTCCTGTATGAAATAATTTAATGTTTCGTCACGGTTGAATACTCTGATTCAACCCAAGTCTACCACCGAACTTACGCAAAAACAAAAACAAGACGTTAAAAAAATACAAGCGTATAATGGAAGGGTTGTTATTTAGCAAAAAAATATGTATTAATTATTAACTTGGCAACACCGTGCATTAATACAAAAATAATGTACGACTGAAAAGTTTACCCATGGCCCCTACATTTGCGCTTAAAAAATGTGGGTCATTCTATTTAAAAAAATATACGTTTTATGCACCATACTTTTTGGAGACACCCTGTATGTGTCTAACTAATTTGAAAATGTGCTTCATCCAACCTAATTGCCATCCCGTATATTTATTTTTTAGTAAATTTAACAATAAAGTCGTACTTGAAGAACGGGCTACTAAATGGACACTATATTTAGAGAACTTTTATATTTTGACGGTGTTCCCGATGAGTTATAGCGAATCACATAAAGATCTAAGCTTACTTTTTAATTCTCTTTCAGATTCTGAAGTTGGAATTTTAAAATTCCACACACGGACTTAATGTTTTAAATCTGTTTACCAATTTACTGTTTACCACCATTTTGTTACAGGACATCAGTGAGTAGGATTTCATAAGTCTAGATTATTTAGAATGATAGTCGAATTTGCTTAGCGTCTCAAAAACATTGTAAGAATACCACGAATAAGATTATGTTAATTTTATGACACATCGTAGTGGAATTCTTAAAATTTATATTTTTCACTCCAGTGTATGAGTCGAGCATTAAGTTAAAAAACGAGATTGTTCTTGTATTCGATGCTAGTGTCAGCCAGGAATGCACTACATAACTAAAGCTGTGCTGTTAAGAACTTTTTTTGATGGTATGAGGGAGGAGGTTGTTACGGCAAGAATTGAGAATTGTAACACAATTTATAAATAGGTATTGCACCAGTAAGCTCAGTTATATGGACGATTGGGCGTGGATTAGAAATGATGAGAGAAAGTGAGTTATCAGTAGTATAAGCAGAGTGAGTAACGGATACCCAATAGAGAAAATGGGCGCCACGCAAGTTCTAGAGGTAATAGCTAAAATTGAGAGTATGAACTGCGAAGATAGTCTCAATTCGGAGATAAGTAACGTAGTAATCTGGAAGAAAAATATGGTAATGGAGCAATAATGAGAATAAAAGTAATTTGACGAGAGTGTAATAAGAACTCGGTCAATAATATATATACAAATAATTATAAAGTAAGGTAATTGTTCAAAATAAAATAAATAAATGATAGTAATTGGATAATAATCCACAAAAAGAATTGTAATGCTCACTCAAAGGTGATAATACTAATTAGAGATCCGCTTTACCTTTTCAAGTAGCGTAGCAAAACTACTCGTAATGAATTACGTTAACATAAGAAGCAATATTTCAAGTATACGATACAATCGTAGCAAACAAAGTAAGTAAGTAATAAAAAAATAGTACCTGTGTATGTTCGGTGGAGTGCCTTTGCAAAGGGTCTGCCGAAGCGAAGCAATCTAAATAAAGAAAGTTAGTACAAGTCGGACCAAAAATAATGGTTCGGTCCCAAACTACGAGAATACTTAATTACTCACGATTCACTTGAAGGATCGGATACTGAGTATATATTTTAGCAAAAGAGTTTGAAGTTATCAGTAATTAAAATTAAGGTAAAAGGGAGTAGCTAATACAATTTAGTATACAAGTACATTAACGCAAACAAAATACTATTTAAGTTGAAGTAAATGAAAGTAGTAAATGAAGAGCAAATTTAGTTAGAATGAGGTATTCACAAAAATGTATGACGTCACAAAAATATTTAAGTTAACCGTCAGCAATTTACTGAAGCAAATGATTTCGGTAAGGTAAAGTATCCATAAATTCAAATATTTAAGGTTAATGAGTTTAAAAAGGAAATAAAGGTACAGTAATTTATAAGGAAGCAGTAAAACAAAGGTCGATGAAATTGTAGTCTTCAAAGAACTTGAGAATATGGCGGCGGCGAGTTGTCAAGGAATCGGTGTTACCGGCCCAAATAATCACGACGAACCATGTGATAAAGGGAAGCGAATGCGTAGAATTAGGCTATTCTTGAACGCCAATGAGTTTAATCACTGACGTTAGGAACACTTGAACGAATTCGTAGGTGCGACACCATTAATTTGTATAAAAACCGTAATTAATACGTTTGGCGGCGGTAGAAATAAAGCAGCTGGTTTCTTCCACAACCAATTAGTTAAGAAATTCCACTTAAAACCGTTTAAATAACGTACAGGTACAGATATTTGTGAAAATTTCTAAGCACAAAAATGGAGGGTCTACACTGTTTAAGAACTCGAAGAAGAAGACGCTTTTCCCAGTAAGAAAACTAACAGGCTTAAGAATTAAAAAAGAGATACCTAGCAGAGCGTGAATGACGTTAAAAGGAGTGAGATGAGTAGCACGCCGACACGAAGTTCGAGGCTACGCAACATATTTCGACCAATTAGAAAATTTAGAATTATGTTAGAAAGTGAAGTGTTGCGCCACCTAGTGGACAACCAAAGTAGGGTCGATAGTATCGATCATAGATAGTACTAAACCATAGAGTATACGCACATCATAACAAGGTGCATCCCTGACACTTGAAATGAATCTAAGTAAAGTACACCTTTTCCAGTAGCCAGTGATTGCAGGAACGGTTACATTATTATTATTATTATTACTTATTCTAGGGGTGGTCTCAATTGGTTCCTGCACTACGACCTTTTGGTCTATTGTTTACCCTTCGGGAGTACCTATATTTTTAACAAAGTTCAATATTTTAGTTGGGCGAATCTTCGTTACTTCCTCTTGTGTAATCTTTTCAATTCCAAGATAGTAGGTGTTCCCCTGACTTTGTGTATGCCTCACATTGGGAAATGACGTGGTATTGCGTTTCTTCTTCCTCGCCACAACCCCTACATAATGAGTTAGTTCCATGTTATGCTGGTGTTTTTTCAGACGACAGTGACCTGTGACTATCGCTGAGTTTTATCCTCGTCCTACTTAACTTTAAGATGGACGCTGCTAAGTCCCCGTCTGGCGTTTCGAGAAAGATCTCGGAATGACTCTGTCGTGGAATTTTCGAGCAGTGTCTGCAGTGCTCTTTCGTGAGTATTGCCTGAATCTCCTTTTTGGCTGTGTTATACTTATACAGGGTGTTACAAAAAGGTGTAGCGAGCTATGCATATCCGGATTCTACATATGAAAATATGTAAGTCTAAAATGTTCAGTAACATTTTTATGATTTCGGCTTAGTGTAGCCGTAATGAGTCATTTTGTATTTTCTTCAAAATAATTATTATTTCAAAAACCCTTCAACATATTTTTATGAAATTTGGCATATGTCTTCATTTCTAAGAAGTCTACAGTTTCCAAAATTATCAATTTTCAAAATAGCGGACATTCAAACATTTTAAAGTAAAACTCCATGAAAACTACTAAATAAAACTAAATTGTAAAACATTTTTAGTAAGTACTTTTATTGTTAATATGTACTTAATTTTATTTTTATTTGAAATTTAAGTATTTACAACATTGTCCTTATTCCCCTAGCCCCAAGCACTCACCATGTCTAATTTATTTATTTATTTACATACACAAACAAACAAATACACCCTTAATATGAGCAATGAAGCCACAGACATACGTCCTTAATGTATCTTAAATACAAATACAAAATTAAGAACCAAAGATTAGCACTTTTCTTCTTAAAAGACTCAAGATTATTGTGAAATAAAATTTTAAGATGTTATACTTTTTTGGATATAATCGGTTGATTTAAGGGCTAATATTATTAAATAATGTAAATACCTTTATTACAATCTCAATATTTCGATCTGTATTAAGATCTTCATCAGGATTACTACAATAATAAAAGTTAAAATATGATGTTATACAACTAAAACTTACTATTGGTAAATTAACAGTTAAAATTAATATAAGGAACAAACATTAAATTTTTTTCTGATAGATATAAATTAAAATTTGATGTATGATGTTGTCATAATTATGAGCTAACGTGATATAAAACTAAAATTGTGTATATGTAAAACTTAAGAATAATGAATAATCAACTAAGAACTACCTATGTCAATTAAAAGTGAATAAATATCACTAAGTCTATCAACATCAGTTCTAAAATTCATGGTATATGGTAAACTTCTAATATAACACATTTCAAGAAAGCATCTTAATTTTAAATTATTACATGAGTCTAAAACTGTTGTATTAACAAAGTCAATTTGGTGATCATAATTATTGAAGTGTGTACTTAACGCTGTTGAAGATGGTTTGTTTTTACAGTCATTTTTATGTTGTGAAATACGTTTGGTTAACTTCTGGCTTGTTTGTCCGATGTAAATGAGATTGCATTCTTTGCATGGTATTTTATAAATTAAATCACTTTGTTGTAAAATATTTGTTTTGTCTTTGAGTTGACTGAATAGAAATTTAACTGTATTAAAATTAAAGACACTGATCTTAATATTAGAGTGTTTCAAATTGTTAATGAGGGATGAAGTAAGATCAGAAATGTAAGGTAACTGACAATAATTGATAGGTCCATTAATAACATTGTTGTTATGGTTGGTTTTATTTTGATTTTGAAAGAAAATAAGTCTTTGGAGTAAGTCTGCCGGATAATTATTATCAAGTAAAAGTTGAAACAATAATCTTTTATTTTTTTTTTAATAAGTGTGGTGTGACAAATATTTTCTATTCTATATCTTAAATTTGTAATTAAATTAACTTTGTGTTTAAAAGTGTGATTTGAATTAAAGTTGAGATATCTACCTGAGTTAGTAGGTTTTCTGTACCAATCTAGAATAATGATGTTTTCTTTTAATCTAATAACTCTTGTATCTAAGAAAGGTACACTTGAATTTATTTCTTTTTCAATTGTGAATTGGATGTGTGGATCATATTGGTTAAAGCTGTTGAGTATTAACTGATGTTGGTCTTCTTTTATTGTACAAATAATATCATCTACATAATGGAAAATAAAGGAAAATTCAAGGTTGCATATAGTAGAACAATCGATTTTGTAATTTAGTAGTTTAATTATAAAGATGATAGAAACATATTTTCTTCTATTTTCATTAATTTCTTTTCTTAAAATACTAGTAGCAAGGTCTCTGGTTGGAGATACATTACATGACTTCTTAAAGTCTTAAGTTCTTAAGAATGAGGTATTAGATGCAACGAAATTTCGGCAACGATCATTAACTGATTAATAATAATGTATGACCAATTTTTTCTTTGGACATCCTTTTGTCACCAGTTTGTTGAGTAACGATGAATATTTTCATCAATAAATTTTGTTTTCAGTTGAAATATGTTTGAATAATTGAATGTGACAAATTTCTCAGTACGAGCCTCTTCGTTCCCTAGACTAAAAGAAAAAATGTGCTCTTTGCCAACTTTCGAATGTGTTTTTTTATTCATTTTACTTTTCTTAATATATTTCCACTCTTCAGGCGTTATTGTCAGATTTGAATTATATCGCATTTCCATTTTATAGTTAAAAAAGGTTAAAAACTGTTTTTTACGTCTCCTGGCCACATATACAAAGTCTCGGTGTTATAACTACGACTTTAACACTTTTTGTCACCTAAAGAATCTGCAGGTGAGTGTCGGTGTGTATGCAAAAAATTTCGGTTTGGTCCCAAAGACAAGACCACTGTCGACCGAACAACCCATACTTGATACGACGATTATCTACTTGAAACCACCAGTTAGCTATTGGAAACGATGATTAGCTGCTTGAAACGACGAATGTTAATTTTCTTCTGCAGTCACCATACTTGTAAACACACACGATGCGATGATTGTTAATACTTGATGAGCCGTTGACAGCTAATAGACGAATGGGGAGGTTTCAGCGCTCGATTCGACCGGAAAGGTCACAATAAAATGCGGCAAATTTCAAGGGAAAGGATTAATTCCCTATCAATAAAAGATTAATTATTATTAGGACGTAACATATCTACACTATAAGATAGGACCTTATACGCTGAACTTTAATGACATTATTTCAATGTTGATCCTTTCAATTTGAAATTTAAATTTACCAGTTTCATTATTTAACCTCTTTAGATTGAAGCAAACTTTCCACGGCCAGTATTGAATACTAAGTTTCAATATTTTCCAATGATCCTTTACCGTACAACAACTTTGAAGCCCTGAATTGATTTTCTATTTAGAGAATTAACCGTCGATGCCGGTTTAGATTCTATGTTGAAGCCGTCTAATGTTGTGTATTCCATACAAAACGCACTTCGTTTAAAGTTAGAACATAATACCTTTATTTAGTGGATTAGAATTAATCTCAAGCGATACACCCACGATGACTTTTGAATTTAAAATACTATACTTTTAATTTTTAAAGTTTAAAATTTACTTAAGGTTAATACAGAAACATGTATAAGTAGTTTATATCTCAATATACATAATAAATATATAATATAAGTAATAAATGAAAACCAATGCGAGAATATGTTCCCGGGACTTATTAAAACCCACTTAATCACTCAACGTGCAATAATACAAAGTTTTTAATGGTCTGCCTAATATTTTAAGTACTGCGAATAGTAAACCACATTTTTCCAATAAATACGTTTGTAAACACCAATAAATATTTTTAGTACAATTACCATAGAACATTAAATTTATATGCTCTATGGTATTACTGTAGGTACTTTAATTTAGAATGTGCTTTGGACGTTAAAATTGAAATTCATGACGAGTTTACAATTCTAGATAAATGAAACAGAAAACGCTGAGTTCTTCAAAATTTGGATCTGAAATAGTTCCCAAAAACATTTAGTATCCTTTTCCCCTATAAGAGACTATTATATGATAAAATATACAAACAACTAAAATAAACTATAACAGAATTAGCGCAAGTCACTAAATTGTTTAAAAGTTCAATAATTAAATAATAGCATCTAATAGCAAAATGTTCAAGAAGAGGATTCCGGAAATCGTTTTTCGTTTTTATCTGAATTAATTAAATTAATTACTGGGTGGGTATGGGACTTGCAATACTCAAGTGCATTTACATTAGACAACCCACATGTTATTTATACGTTTTCAATTCAGACACAGACATCGATTCCGATAAATATAGTTTATTCGTTCTTAAATGTCGCATTTCGGATTAAACGCCCCTAAAAGTAAGACAAGGTAAAACGTATATGGTAACCTTGTCTTGCTTCTTACGCATACGTACCAAAGACAGAGTAGCGAAAGGCGTGTACGCTATTCTGTCTTTATCTTATACATTGACAAACATATTTCACGTCGTAAAGTGGGATGAATGAATGGTACGTATGCGTAAGAAGCAAGACAAGGTTACCATATACGTTTTACCTTGTCTTACTTTTAGGGACGCTTAATCCGAAATGCGACATTTAAGAACGAATAAACTATATGTATAATAATCAGTTATCCACTCTCTCCTGATTATCCTACAGTTTCTTTACTTACCTATCCATTATGTGTTAAGTAATTCTTTATTATTTACTTCATATTTATTGTTTAATTACAAATTCATACTTATAATGCCACCTATTGAACAATATCTCTATAATTTAATATATTTTTTTTATTTTATTTTATTTTTTTTTTTTATTTTTTTTAAAAACCCCCAAATTTTTTTCCCCATTTTTTCTATAAGGCACCCGTTCCCTATCATTCATATAAATTTTTCCGCGAAATTAGTTACTGACAGCACGCTAAACTGTTACCCTTAATACGAGGGACAAGCCATTATTATTGAGAATAAAAGAACCAAAATTTTATTTTAGATATGTTCAAAGTAGTTGCCTTCTGTTATAGCCTATAATGCACTTAGCCACTTTTTCCTTCCACTACTTAAATGCTACAAGCCAAGCAACTTTAGGAATACTATTAAAATAACAACAGCAGCATCGATCTCTTCCTCTGAAAAAAACCTCTTCCTCGTAAGTTCATGTTTAGCGACCAAAAGTCGCACATTGGGACATCCGGTGGGTAGGGAGGGTGTTCGATTACATTAATCTTGTTTGCAGCCAAATACTGTCGAGTTAGCTCTGAAGTGTGGGAAGAAGCATTATCGTGATATGGCATAATTCCTCTAGCTTAATAACGCTCACTGGACCGGTACTTCTAAAGAACACAGCGTACATTACTTTCTGCATTGCTCGCTACTTTCTGATTATTATTATTATTATTGTTGGTGTGGCCTCGTCTTCATGGATCCATACGCGGCTCTCTTGTCGAGTTGGCATGTCGATAAATGGTATCTATGCAAGTTTCATCGCCTGTTACAATTTTCGGAAAAATTTCTTTATGTTAGAGTTCGGTGGCAAATTCGTACTCGTTCTGCTCAAATTCTGTAAGACGACTTACGACCTTTTTCAGATGAAGGTGGTAGTGTATTATTATTTTTACAAATCCAATCCCCAATTGAGCCTTTATTACGGCGTAACTAGTTCTGTTATCTGCTTCCATAATCTTCTTTACAGTCCTCCGTCACAGCGGGTGATCAACTGTAGTTTTTCTACGTTCGAAGTTCTTGTATGTACCATCTGTAAATTGTTGCCAAGGAAGGGACCTGATCGCCAAATTTTGATTTCAAATTTTCTTCGCAGTCTTCTTCGCCCTTAAACGTTTCTTAAAGTCATAATAAATCATTATACGAAAATGATCTTGGATTAATTCCATTTTTTCGCGGAAATGCACGCCAACACTGCCGTCTTCAAGGCTTCCTGCTGGTCCAGATGAAAAATGGTTGGTGCCATACTACAGTAGCTCTGATGTTAGATTTGGTGTCTGTGGCAGTGCCAATGTTCGTAAAATCTCCATTAAAACTAAGTTATGGAAGTAGATTTGAAATATGCGCCATGTTGGTGAACCTAATTTGTCACGTAAATGTAGCATTTTTACGTTTGACGTTTTGTTCTTGATTCAATTAGTCAAGTTTGACGCTTTAAATATAACACTTTATAGGTTTGACGTTACATGGTTTACTTATATTTAAATTTAGTTTTTATTTAAAAAACTGAAACATCGTTGTTTTGTCCCCATATTCGTAAGAGTGCTTTCGGTGCCATACTTTCAACTGAAATGCTCCTTTCGTCCACTCCTGTTTCATTGGATGAACTTTATCATAATGTGTATTTTCTTCTACTTCTCTCAGCGATTGACATTACAAACTGAATCGCATTAATCGGCGAACTACAAACGTTACACTTATTCAGCCAGATTCAAACTCAATTCAATTCCATATTCCATCAGCATTTAAATTCATGTAAAACCTTGTTAAGTTGTACGGTATCATCACATTTACTTTATGATCCAAAAAATGAGTAAGATGCTTAATTGAGATCTCTAATGCAAAACGAAAGATCAAAGATCCATGAAGTGTAGTGTGTATCTGTAGGCGCAAGTTACCGTTAACCTCGAGCTTAAAAATCGATTTTGATACTTTGCTGTTTAAAAAGGCACTGGTATATTTCTCAAGTACGTACACGATAACAATTCGACTTGCGCTGAATTTGAATAGAAGCGCGGTTTATAAGCATCCTTTAATACCCTAAAAATTTTAAAGTACTTCGCAGTCGAGTGTGCCAGTAAACTTAAAGGACGAACCCCTTCATCTGAATGACAAGATTTCAAAATGTCTCAATGAGCACGCACGCAATATAATACACCTCTCCATCATTTTTGGAAGACAATCTTTATAAGTTTGTAAATGTTCAACTGACGCGCTGGGAGTGAAAGACAAAAAAAGCTAAATTAACGAGATTCTTAAGATTACATTTTCTAAATGTGAAATGTTATCGATACATCTTCGTTTGACGCGTATTAATAGAAGTAATTTATTTAGTAACTGAAGCTTCTAAGTAAGATTCTTAAAGTGCCGAATTGGAAAGGATTAAAAGTTTAATGAGGTTTTATGGTAATTATTATTAGTTTCGTTGATTCTCGTAAACTTCACAATATAATAATATTGTGTGCTTTTATTAAATACAACAACAAATGGAAATCTCGAAGAGAGAGAGGCCAGTACTAGGTATGTGGGGTATGAGCAAATGTGCAAACGGCTGTTGAATGAGCAGAGTGTGGACTCCCGTTGTCGTGGAGGAGGATAATGCTACTGATGAATTGATTCCGTATTCTGGTTTAACACTTTCATGGGAGAAGTTGGCAATAATTAAGTAACTTTAAAAATCATCAACCACAATAAGACCTTTGACGTCCATAATTTGATATGCTGAAACCACGTTTTTGTCTTTCGATGTTTTGGAATAGTCCTTGATCCTCACTGGAAAGTGACTTAAGGCAATCCCGGGTTCCTCATTGGAGGTCCCTTTAAATTTTATTATATTTTTGTGTCGATTTAACTAGTTCAGTCAGAACTCAGTTCTTAACCTATCTTTTCAACTCGATTTTGTTACTTCTTATTTGTCGTTAATTAGTTATGTAATTATTTTATTCAACTGTTTTTCAATGGACATTTTCAATGATTTTGCTTGATAATGGGATCGGAGTATCCCGAAACATGTAGCAATTAATAAACACACTCTGTTGTTATTAAATATATTTCCAAGGGGAGGTTGATAGTTCGTAATTTTCCTGTTTATTTATTGTTGGACAACCCTTAATTTAAATTCTAAAAACCGGAACATCGTCCTTGGTTATCAAAAAGTATGCAAGAACTTTTCTTGAATGGTCGTCAATGAGAGTAAAGATATACCTTGCACCGCCCCCTGACTTGATTTGGAACGGGCCCATAAAGTCTGAGTGCAACAGACTTAGAAGTTTTGGAGCTAACTTTCGATTAATTGGAGGAAATGACTTTCTGCATTGTTTCCCAAGAATGAAAGACTCGCATTTTTTGTCTGTTCCTGAGGAACAAATTGAATGTTTCAGAATTGGGAGATAAAACAAAATAATTCAAAATAAGGTTATTATCTCGGAAAGTATTACCTTTAGATATAGGACATATTTAACAAACATTAAAGCTAACTTAAAAATCAGTTCATTCATGAAAAAATATACAGGGTGTTCTATTTAAAATAGTCGACTTTTGACAGTTCTTCTGTGGTCGTTAGAAAAAATTCTGTACGTCCCTTTTGCAACAAATTTCGTTCAAAATCAGCATATCGAAAAATAAAACGTTCTTTTGTTTATGATATTCTCAAATTTTGTTACTCTGTTGCCAATGATTGAATAGTTATGATTTTTTTACTGATTGTTGATTTCGGCGACAATTTTTAAAAAAACATTTATTTTCTCCTAAATGAGTTGACTTAAATAGGTGAAAGGCTGAACGCACTTGGTCTAGAATCGAATATGGATTTTAAAAATATAAAAATCTATAGGGTGTTCCATTTAAAATAATCGAGTACGATCCTGTACAGACGAAACCGGGAGCAGTGCGGGCCTGAAAATATTTTTAGGTTGTAAACAAGGAACATTTGAATAAGAAATGTCTCTTGACCTTTTGTCCTAAAATTAATATTAAAGGTACTATTTATCTGTGGTACTATCAAAGAACGAGGGGCAAGTGGACAACCCTGTATATGAAGACAAAGAAAGAGTAAAAAGTATGGTTCCAAAAATAAAATAACATCTTGTGCAAGTTGATATTTAAATCATAACTGGGATGTTATTAGGGGTTGATTATTAAATACATATCCATTAATCTCTAAAAAGCATAATTAAAAGGCAGCATTACGTTATCTAGTCCAGTAAAATGGGACAATTTGGATGAAATAATGGTTACAGCTTTGAAAATTTGGGAACAGGCTTGTTTTGTGATCCCTTTGAAGTGTTCAAAAGTCCCCATCCTTACCCCACCTCCGAGAGAAATGGGGGGCCAAAAGGCCAAAAAGTGTCAAAAAACAGGTTTTCCTAAATAACTGAAAAAGTACCAATTTTATCAAAAACAAAAACGTTAATAAAGTTGTAGCTGACAAAATTCCGCATATTTTCATGTTTTATTTTGGTCTCTACGACCAATGGGAGTCGAGATAGATTTTTTTAAAATGTCGACTGTTTTGCGGCGAAACGATAACACGTGCGCGTATTTCGCTTATATCTCGAGAATGGCCATGCGTATCGCAAAATGCTTCAAATAAAAGTTGTAGAGAATTTAATTACGAATAATTATCTTTTTAAACAGTTCCATACGATTAATATTGACAGAGATATAATCCTTTAAAAATCCTATTAAGTCGATGCTAATAAAACACGCTTTCTACAGTACAAAGGAATATATGGACATCAGTGTGGAGTTACTACTATTTTAGTTCAGTGTAGTTTCTAGTATGTGATTTGTTAATTGTGAATATGTTGTATATACTTACCTTTTCTTGACTTGGCAAAAGAGGCTGTACCTTTATGTCGTAATAAACTTATACTTATACTTATACTTATACTTTAAACCTTTTTCTAAGACACAATCGCTGCTCGTTTTGCATAATAAAATCAATAATAAGTCGAAAACTATTGATTCTACGTACTTAATGCATATAATGAAAGTTGTAGAGAATTAAATTTTGAATCGATATGTATACACGAAATATCATTTTGATAATCTTTATAAGGCGATGGAGGAAGAAATAATGAAAAATTCTCGTTTTCAAGCGTTTCTTTGCAAATAACTATGTTTTGACTACTTGTAGATATAGTTTTTTAATTGTGTATGTTTATATTTCTTCTCTCCTTCTACATGACGATTAGTAATATAATTTAGTCTTTACGACAATAACTACTTTACTAGTTTTTTAAAGATAATTAATGTACCTGTAAAATGAGCGTCGGCAGAAGTTCATACGACAAATACTTCGCTAGTTACAGCTGTTTGAAGGTATACTCAAAAATGGACATTTTATTAAGAATCCCGATTTTCGCTAAAAAATGGCCGTTAACTTTTGTTAAAAATTGGTTTTATCCTATTTTCAGTACTTTATATACAGGGTGTTTCAGACCACCCGTACCGCCCAAATATCTCGCGAAATACACAACGCACTGAAAAAAGAAAAAGTACGTCTAAAAAAATTTTTAAGACTATTGTTTGATAGTAATAGGATGTCCCCACCCCCACCCCCGAGGGTGGAGAGAGGGGTAACTTCGTAATCTTAAATAGCACCCCCCAGTTTATTATTTGAATTCTGCGTTAAGAAATAGGAACTTTTTGTTTGAAACATTTTTTGAAGTTCGTGACAGATGATCGCCGAAAGAAGTTTTTCCGATTACCTGTGCTAATTTGATGTCAGTTTTGTTAGTGACAATCAAAAATGTTAATGCTTTGTAAAAACCCCTCCCCCTTCGCCACAACGCCACTTCACCCCTACGACCCATAACCTAGGATGGGAAAACGCAACCATTTTAGATTTAAACAACTGTTCAATACCACGATTGAAGAAGTTAAATTTTGTAAATTTTTTTTGTCTTTGATGGAAAATGGAAAAAATAATTTGAAATACTTCGATTTCATGAGTAAAGAAATAAAGCTCCCTCCCCCTCTTCCCTTTTACAAAGCATTAACATTTTTGATTGTCACTTAACAAATCTGACATCAAATTAGCATAGGTAATAATCAGAAAAACTTCTTTCGGCGATCATAGCGCCATCTGTCACGAACTTCAAAAAATGTTTCAAACAAAAAGTTCCTATTTGTTAACGCAGAATTCAAATCTGCATAATAAACTGGGGGGTGCTATTTAAGATTACGAAGTTACCCCTCTCTCCACCCCCGGGGGTGGGAGTTGCATTTTATAGTAAAAATACATCTTTGAACACTATATTTTCACACAATTTAACTAAAATGTATATTTGTATTCAGTTTTTCTTAAATATCTTCGTTTCCATTTATTTTGCGACAAACTTTTATATAAACTAATTGAAAGCTTTCAAAATTTCCTATACAAAACACTTTGTCGCGTATGTTTTTCTGTAAACAGCGACGAGAAACTGACGATTGAAAATGCAGGTAATGTTTAATTTTTACAGAAATTGTAGCTACTTTTGAGACGAAGAAAAGGTAGTACATATAAAAAATGTGATCCTATGATCAATTTACTCAGAAAAGATCAAAGATTAACTTCTGATACTTGGAAAAGTCAAAACAATTTTTTATACTCTGTTTAAATCTCTGTTTTTCAACATTGTAATTTTCTGTGATTTTGTGATTGTGATTACCTTGCAATACTGCATAACCTTTAACACCACTAACGAGTGTAGTGGAGGTTATCCCAAAAAAGAAAAAACGCAGAATTTAAAAGGAAATGTTTTTGTTCCCCTTAATTTTTTGTTGGTTTTTCACGATTGCGATTCCCTCCCAAGGAAATGAGAACCCCTCACATCTTTATTCCTGATCCAATTAGGAATTCACATACCAAATATAAACACCGTAAATTACTTGTAATTATTTCATTTACTTCGTCTAATTTAACTGGATTATTAATACTGAACAAGTAGGTATTCTACATGTGGAACTTTAGAGCGTCTTTGTAGCTTTACTTTTGCCGTGAAAAAATAAACTACCTAATCGAAAATCCAAAAACCTAGTTTCCGTTATAAGAAAAAGAATTTATTTGTTCGTTTTCCCTTTCGCTGTGTGCAAATTAGAACATACAAATTTAATTAAGTACTTTTTGTAGTTATTTCTGTTTGTTGAAATGAAATTAGACATGCCCCCCTCTTGTTATAAAATGCCACAATAAATCAAAACATGCTGCATATTTAAAATATAAACTTTACAGCTGACACCACCAGATGTATCTGTTTCAACTTAACATAAATTTACATTTCCCTCCCGCTTTTTATAAAGTTACGAACTTTCATTCTTACTCCTTTCCAGTTTTCACTTTGTCGAATTTTTTTCCTTTAAACATCAAACGAAAAGAATACATTTTGAATCGCTTGTAGGTAGTAATTTGAAAATACGGTTTTACGAGTTAAATTGAAAAGGTCAACATCACAGTAGGTAATTAACTTAAGTGAGAAGTACCTACCAACAACAGCATCACCTTCATTAAGGTGGTCACAGATGTTCATAATACACTAGCAGGCTTTTAGTGATCCTTGCCTCTAACATAAGTGACACTTTTGAATAAGGGTTCTAAAGGTAATTATGCGTTGTGCTACTAACTGGGTTTTGTCATAAAGCTTTCACATAAAAAGCCCCGAATTTTTATTATTAACTTCTCATTAAAGTTTACCGTCTGAGGAATTCAATTTATCCTTGCATATTGTTGACACGTTTAAAGGTAAATTTAACACCGGAAAGTTTCCAAGTTTGTGTTTACTATACCTAAACTTAATGAATCAAGTATATTGTTAGAATTTGGAAGTCAATTATACCTGTAGGAAAACCGTTTATTTAACCAACCGCTTCAAGAGAATTTCAAATCAATACTAAATTCCGTAAATTACATTTGGATATGGAGATAAACCCCTAATTAATTATTCTACTACCAATAAAGGTTTCTCATCAGACGCACCCCCATTTTAAAGACTTGGTCTCACAGTCACCATAGAAAATGTATATAATTCATAAATTTAAATCGTATCAGACAAAGGCAAGGAATTTGGTAAACTATAACAATTTTTAAAAATCTTTTTATATGCATATATGTAGGTCAATAAAAGCTACATTGCAAAAATGTTTATAAATATACAGGATGGTTCAAAAAAATGTGTAATAATTTCAGGTATTGTAGGTACCCAGCTACACAACTCCTAAGAAAAAGACAGAGCTGTCTTTAAACACATGTTTTCTATTGGTAACGTGAAAAATACTATACTTGCTAATGATGATATTTCGCACGTTTTGGAACACCCTGTACATTTCTACATAATAGTAAATATTGCAATTAGTTGCCAAAAGGCTTTAGATCAAGTGATTCAAAGCAATTTTTTGAACGCCTATCCATTTTGTTGTTATTCTTTTTTTTGTGACCTACTGTATTTCGAGAAAAACCGGAATATCTCGAAAACCATAAAAGATAGGTACCTATAGGGAATTGTTAAGAAAGATACATTATTTTTTTGGGTAAAATTCGAAAATGTGATGATATATAGGGTGTTCCATTTAAAAAATATAACTTTGATATCCCACATTTTTTTGAACCACCCTGTATATTTATAAATATTTTATTGGCCTACATATATGCATATAAAAAGATTTTTAAAAATTGTTATAGTTTAGGCACAAAATTCCGTGCCGTATGTGGTGCCCCCACCCTGTATGTACGCGAAAAGGGGTCTCATCACAAATCACCCTTTGTAGCATTTGCATCGACTAGTCAGTCAGTCAGGCGTGGGAGACGCAGCCTCTGAAGTGTTCTTTGTAAGTATAGAAGTTTATATATAACATTAAGGTTTTTGGATTCTGGATTATGATAGGATGGTGGAGAACATCTACGCGCGAATAGGTCTGATATTTGGGCCCTTCTAGCTACCTCCCTGATTAGAGTCGTTCGACCTCGCAACGTCACTGAAGCCATTCCCTAAATGAGATATGTTTGAGGGTGTTGGAAAGAAAAGTGGTTCTAATCGTAGTCATATTGCCTATGTGCAAATGTGCTGAACACCCACAAAATATATGGTGCGTCGCCTCGTCTCGTCGTCCTCTACAATGTTCTACGATGCATGTGCTTGTTTAGTTACAGCGCCAGCGTCCAGAAAATAGGTCAACAAGCAAGCCCAAGTTCTTTCTTGATAGTTCTGTGCAGGAATGCTTCATATTGGGTGATGTTTTTTGAAGGACTCACTCATATCGCACGGTATCTTGAGGTATTAGGTTGTTTATGGCTAGTACTAGAATTGGAATTGGGTTACTCTCAGGTCAGGTTGGGAGATCCCTACCTCAATATCTATGTTATTCAACAACCCCTTTGTTTATAGACGTAAATCTGCCAGCAGGGTCTGCTTTTGAACGTTTCCACGTTCATCCAGTGGTTGCCTCCACTGTCTTTGCACATTGACATGATTGAGAAGTGCAATGAGAAATTGCCACGAGGTTTTAAACAATTGGTTGACAGCCCCCCCCCACCCTCCCCCCGGTACTCGATCTCGGATGGTTTCACAAGTTTTCATTACCTATACCAAGTTTTTAAGGTGCTTCCAAAAATAAAAATCCAAAATACTGATGTCGGAAGAACGAGCAGGCCATGGAAGTGACCCACTTGTGCCTGTCCATCTTTCGCGGTACATACCAGCCAGTGCATTTTTTGAATTATATCTACTATACAATATTATAATTTGTGGTCCTAATATTTTACAAAACATTTATTATACATCCTTTTTTTATGGATGCTTGCATACAATTGGTTGGATAACAAAACTGTTCGATCTGTTTTGATGCAACAAATAACTTTATCGCTACGTACCAACCTTTCAATAGTTTTAAGGACAATCTATACCAGAGTATTTGAGTAATTTAAAGGATATGTAATTTGTTTATGGAATAGTTACCAAGTAAATTTTTAAAAAGAATGTCATATACAACGAAAGAACCTTAAAAGCGAATGGCGGTTTCAGCATAACGGAGCTCTACCACGTAATAGCCTTTTTGTAGGTGAATATAAAAATAATGGAATTTTATTACGATTAAGTTCATTTTAAGACAAAAATATAAAATGGGCGAATAAATACTATAAATAAAATAAAACAACAATATTTAAAGAGTACTATTTAAAAAAATTATGTTATGGCCCCAAGTATCAAAATTTTGATGCAACATAGTAAAGCAGCCGCATGAGTGATTTCATCTACAAGTATTCTTACATAAAAACTTAATAGCATGAGAATGGACATCAAATATGAAAATAGGTATTTATGTATCAAGTACCTATGCAAAATCGTGTTTTAGCGGATGAGTCTGGATGTTTGCCGTACGAGGCGTTAGCCGAGTCCGAAATCTTCGACGAATCCGCTAGGGCTAGAGCTAGAGCATTTTGGGTACGTGATGCATACATTTTTTTGCATGAATTCTCTAAATTATCAAACTAATTTCATAAAAATTTATTTTGGTGCGTACAGAACAGTTGTAAACATCATATTTAGGTTTGATATAGTTGTTATGGCAACAACAGACAAATGCGTAAACACATCGTAAACACGTCAAAATGAATAAAAGTCCAGCACAGTCCAGCAGCAATTACTGAAAAGGCTAAAAATATTGTTCTAAATTTACTTCCTGCTAAATCTCGAGAACAATACGAGAAAGAGTATGTCTGTTTTCATGTGTCTAAATAGGTATTTTCTATTCAAATGTATTATTAATAAATAATAGTCTTCTAAAAGGTTGTCATAGTTACTTTAGCGTACTTGTCCCCTGGAGCATATAGAATCCGCAAAACATTAATTTTAGAGAATGAATGAAAAAAAACATATAAAGAAGAACTGGGACTGGGACCCTTGTGACATTAGAGCATCACTTAGGCCGGGCGCGAAATGTGACGCAGCTTGGTGAGGTTACGCAGCGTGAGTCACGGTGAGTTTTTGTGAACCTAAATGAAAATACTCAAAAAGTAACTTTTATTTTGTTCGTGAAATTGCTCCACTCGCTTCGCTCGTTTCGCAAACTTTTCACTCACAAAATAAAACAGTACTTTCAACACTCATATCATAAATAGCTATTAAACGATCCTAGAAAACAAATGGAGCATCCTAAATAGCTAAATAAAACAAATTAAAAATTCACAAGTTCGCGTGAAGGCTTAGCAAGCTGTTTAAGATCAATTTGTCATATTGAGCAAATGTTTTTTTATTGACAGATACAATCTAAATAGTATAATTACGTAATGCTTATAATTGAATACATACCTTCATATATACACTGTGTCCAAGATAAGGAGGGCCACTATGGGGATCTCGGAAACGGTAAGAGATAGAGTTTCGGTTAAATGGGAGAAAAGTTGGGCAATTTTGAGTTTAGTAAAATGTAATTTTTAAACTGACGAAATTCCGAACCGTTCCAAAGTTATGCGACAAAAAGCGAATTTTCAGGATTTCGTTTTTGACAAATTGTTACTTTGTCGTTGATGTTAACTAAAAAGTAAAAGAAGCTTCTACAGGTACTTTTTAACGTTCTTTAATACGGCATGCAGCAAATTGGAATCCGACGTTTCGTTTTTGAGAAACCATCATCAACTTTGTTTTTTTAAATACGGTCCTGATTTTTTGATTTATAATATTAGAAGAGCTTTTTATTCTGCATCCAAGCATGTATCACACTTTATGGTTTAATTGCGATTTTATACTTACTTTGCGATTAGCGGAAAAAATCCTAAGTACGAACCTGTATCCTCCCTCAATAACATTGAAACTAAATTTTATTTATACCTAAATGGACTTTTGCTAACTGTGCTTTCCTCATCAAATTAATGAAATGGCACAGAATTTTCAATTTTGAACACAAATTTTATAACGAAATACATAATTACAAACAATCAACAACACGTCATACATGAACAGATAACATTTGATGAAACAAAAATTTAAACATGACACATACCAATAATTAAAAAAAGATTATAATAAATGCTCGAAAAGCCCTCCTTCGTCCTCCAATCGTAAATAGCATCTTCTAACTGTAGAATCCAAAGCATTCTTTAACATTGCAGGTGTTACAGTTTGGAATGCGTTAAGTACAAACTTTCGGAGTTCTTCTTCTATTCCAAAGATATCTTTGTAGACATAATTTCTTATGGATCTACCCCCAAAGAAAAAAATCCAGCGGGATTATTTCGGAAGAACGAGCTGGTCAGAGTGTTTCAGAATTGGTGCTTAAAACTCTTTCGGCAAACCTATTTGAAAGGTAATCCTTAACCACCCGTGAATTGTGCGCAGGTGCACCATCCTGCTGAAACCAACAATTGCGTACTACGGCTTAGGGTAAAATATCAAGAGCATCTTCCAAAGTAGAATCTAGTAAATTTAAGTACAATCGTAAAATAAGTATAAAATCGCGATTAAACCATAAAGTGTGATACATGCTTGAATGCAGAATAAAAAGCTCTTCTAATATTATGAATAAAAAAATCAGGGCCGTATTTAAAAAAACAAAGTTGATGATGGTTACTTGAAAACAAAACGTCGGATTCCAATTTGCTGCATACCATATTAAAGAACGTTAAAAAGTACCTGTAGAAGCTTCTTTTACTTTTTAGTTAACATCAACGACAAAGTAACAATTTGTCAAAAACGAAATCCTGAAAATTCGCTTTTTGTCGCATAACTTCGGAACGGTTCGGAATTTCGTCAGTTTAAAAATTCTATTTTACTAAACTCAAAATTGCCCAACTTTTCTCCCATTTAACCGAAACTCTATCTCTTACCGTTTCCGAGATCCTCATAGTGGCCCTCCTTATCTTGGACACAGTGTATAAAATCATTCTGCTATAGATACTACATTATGTTAGTAGCTTAAAAACAGTATGACATCGCGTAACTAGGTACCTACCTACCTTATTTTCTTCGAGAAAATTGCTCGCTACCGAATTTAATTTAAATTTTGTAATTAGAATCCGTTAAGCATTTTAAATAAAATGTGCTTAAGGTAGTAAATATTTTCATTATAGCCGTTTATCTTTATTCCACAGACGTTCGCGTTAAAAGCTGTAAACCATTAATAACAATTAATATTAATTCGCTGCTACTTGTTCCAAAGTTTCTTCTTGTAGATAAATGTATCTATGAGTATTGATTTTCTTTTTGACTAAATGGATTTCAAACCGTGAAAAGCTTTTATCTAAACTTTTAAAACGAAGTTGAAACTGAAACTATAAGACGATTAGATGAATTAGTGGAGCACAATTGTGTTTGCGTCAGTAAACTTGTGCGGTATGCTTTCAAAGTTTCTCGAACTTTATATAAGCAGTGAAAAAGGTAAAGGTTTGTAGTAGGTAGTAGGTAACTTAAAATCTCTGGAACTTCATATTTTATTATTCATGCTGAAAAATTTTGTTTCCTTTGATTTCTGTTTAAGAAGGGTGGTTCCCAATCCATAATCCATTGAAAACTGACAGTTGTTTAAAAATAATTGTAAGTTATTTGAACTTTTACATACTGATTCTCATAAAAGCTCGTGTTTTTCATAAAGTTGCATCTACAATAGGCAATTGTAGCTATTGCATGCGAGCTCTGTGGGGTGACTTATACACTGTAAGTAGGTAGTGATTTTGTTTATAGGTATATACTTATAATTAGGGAATGCTTATGGGCAATTTGTTTAACTTTTGTGCATCTTAAATAGTCGAACTCAAATACAAGTTCGATTTGAAAATTTGCAAGTAACTTAAAAGAATATATTTCGCCAACCAGGGAAATGCCATTTCCCTGCACCCCTTTCAATTCGATCACTGCCCTTAAGTTGGCCAACACACATAGTTGATCCTTTTCCTTCATGTTACCGAGTTTGTATGATTGAGTTTGTTCGTACCGAACCAAATTTGTGCAATCTAAATACTCTAGAGTGCATTTGGTAAAGAACCGGAGTAATGAATCAGCCTGTCAAGCAGATTTCAGTGTAGTAGATGAGAAAACTATATATTGTAAATAAATTCTAATTTATTAATTGTATGGAGTGTTATTGTTCACTCTTTTACAAATTACCCATTTTCGACGCCTATGAACCCTTTGCCGAAGGATTTAGCTGGGAGCTTAATGAGGGTTTCCTATTGTCAACGCGGTCATTTTTAAAGGGTCTTCTATTGTTTGGTGGTCTTAGTACGAAAGAAGCGTCATTTTCATTTTATGTTTCCGATATTTGCAAAACTTATTATTGAAAACGGATGTGCCGCTCGTATAGCAAAAATACCATACTGTACTTGAAGTAGTTGATTTATTACTTCGGCTCTTTACCAAATGCACTATAAATACTTAAATAATACTTCCGATATACTTACCTCCTGTGCCTCTACATTTTGATCTTATTGAGAAGAGTTCTCCACCTTTCTTATAAGTTGTAATGTGTAAGATGCTATTTAGTCCATTTCAATTTCTTCTCTACTGGCCACCATTGTAATACCATATTTTAATTGTTCTATCAATTGGGGAAACACGTCATTCTCAGTTTCATCCGTTTGACAAATCCACACTCCATCTTCCACATAATATATGTGCATGTGAATCCATTCTAAGACACGTTTTACCATCACTCGTTCAGTTTTAAAAGTATTTTTCCTCAAGCTTTGTATAACTTCATATCTTCACTGAAGTCAATCGTTGTCCTAATTTTGAATTCCTTTCATACTTTCCACACTATATGGCTAGCTCATTATGTCAAGTTTCAAGCTGCTATTTGCAATATTAGCATCACCATCTAGGTGGTTAACCGCTCTTTTGTTTAAATCGGTTATATATCATACAATTTAGCTGCTTTGGGTCTTTTTGGCACGAAGATAGTTCATTTTTCACTTCCACAATGGAAATTTCGATAGAACTGACTTTTTTTGGCATTGAGTTTGAAATTACTTACTATCTTTAGAATTTTTCTAACATGCATAGCCAAATTGTCGTTACTTTTTGCATTGTATTTAGTAGAATCCCTCCAGTAAGTTACATGGTTGTTGCTCCTACCTTTCTTGTAGATTTTTAACAGTTAGCGTTTTGTCGCCCGCCTGTTGGTCTGGATCTGGTTTTGAGGGAAATTGTCCTAGAGAGCTTGAAGACAACTGAAACGTTAATATCATCTACACCGATTGGAGTCAAACGTATTGGAAATTTACTTTTATAGGTCTATCTGTTTTTTTTAAAAAAGTGCCAAACATATTGCCTCAATGACTAAGAACGAACTCTTAAGGTTTTACTATGTTAGTCATGGTTTATTCCCATAAAGGTCTAAACTCTTGGGGGCAGTGATGTCCAAAACCTTTATTTGTGTTTCCAAAACCCCTATTTCTTTTCTAATTAACGTTTAGCGAGATTTAAAAAAATTAAAATACGATGTGCTATCGGCTTGCGTATCCATCCGTTGGTTCGTCAGGACCCATTTCTATGGTTTGGAACAAATTTTTAGGGAAGTTTCTACAGGGGCGAAACTTTATGTATTTCATAAAAACTTAGTCGCACGTGCTATGTGCGAAATTTGTATTTGTTTAATTTTTTTGGTTTACTGATAACATCAACACCAACACCAGGACCCTAACTCACCTGGTATTATTTGATTACCGAAGTTTTTAATGTGGCCTACCTAACATTATTAAAAATTCCAAATATTGCATAACCAAATAAATAAATCAGTTGTGTTTCAGCAAAAGTTAAGGAATAATATCTTTTAAGCTACATTCGATAACAATTGCATTATTTAGGAAATAGGGATACTCTTTCTTTGGCAACTTTAATACTCTACGTTGAAGTTGATGTTAGTAGATATATGTATCTGTATCACGTATGTGAAGAATAAACGAGAGAAATTGCTCGTAAAAGGGAAGGTTTCGTGGCAAAATGATTAAATAAAACGCAAGACTTCCTTAATTTACTTCAACGTGTCTCCGTATTATGTATTGCTTTCAAACAACTGTCAAACGTACCTACCTACTACAGAAATAGATTTAAATTTTATTTGTAGTATGGTAAGGCACCATCTTGAAAAGCGCAAGTAACATCTCTACTTTTTTATTTTTGTTAAATATGAAAGTTGGGGTTGGATCGTGTAATTAAATTTCATTCAAAACATTTCCTCATAAATTCTTTTTATAGCTCAAAGTTTGCAGTATAAACGCATAGTAGCTTAAATTGCTCTTGTGAAACTGAATTTTGTGTATTATACTGTTCGGTCGTTAGAATATTATGGAATAAGTTTAGATTAATATTTTATTCTTGAAGATAACATTTTATCGGTAATTTAGTAAAATACCGAATGTGTAACGAATACCACAACACTCCAGACTCTTCTGAGTAGTTTTGTTATAAAAACCTTCTTATGTTTTATCACACTAGAAACGTTTTTACTGTTTGCCATTTCGGAAATTGATCAAGGAAGCGCTATTTCGGAAATAACGGAAATAATGTTTTTGCCGTTAAATGATTTAATATGGTAAAAAATATTCCCCCCCCCCCCCCCCTCTATGCTTCCTTCAATGCAATACTACAAAACGTAAACGCTGCATGATCAAACAAATTATTAACTTTTCCTATTTTATTTGAAAGATTTAGTGAGCGAACTGTAGGAAATTCTAGCTATAATAATTATTGTGCCAATCAAAGTTGAAAATGAAAACATAATGTTGAACAAATACAAATATTACAAACAAACGTGAATTAAAATTCCAAGGTGGCCTCTGTTAGAAATGGTATGGGCAGGAATTGCCATGGAGAAAACACCTTTTGTTGTGATTGATCAATGGTTAAAAACAAGCACCAATAAGTCTATACTGGCTCGAGATATTGAAGCGTGTATTATTTTTTCAATACAAGAGCTTTTCGATACGGACATAATGGGTTTTTAAACAAACACAATGGCCGAGACTTAATCGTGAGAAGTTAGTATGTAAAACATTAATTAAGCATAATGCACATATTACAATGTTTGTTAATTTAATAAAACAAAATCGTGTTCAAGTGAGAAGGAAGGAGAAAGGAGAAAGAACACGAAACAAAACTTCTTCTTCTTCTTCACACTAGAAACGCAACATTAAAAATGTAATAAATAAAATATTGAATAGAAATAAAAATATCTATTTTTGTCTTATTTTAAATAAAGTAATTACTTCAAAAATATTTACAATGGTATAAGCAAATATTAAAATTTTGACATAAGACAATTGAAACATATAAAGACCGGAAACGCCTATAACAGAGCAAGGTGAGATAACAAAATTTCTGATTTCCATGAAATTTGGCAGTTGTACTGGATCCACGACTCTAACTCACCTTGCCAAATATTTTTGAAAAATTAGCAATACTACAGCAGCAGGCTCAGATCAAAGTGGTCCATTTTTGCAAAGTCTGTCGCCAGAAACCTGAAACACCCTGTAATTGAGGTCAGGCACAAATCCAAATTCAAATCTCGAACTGTGTGCGCCATCTGAACCTTCGACGTCTTTTTCATCTGCTTGTGTTGTCGTCGTTTCTGATCGTACTACCAAGAATTGCAATCAAGAAATTGCATGAATATCAACATTAGCAATGAAAAAGATTCATTAGGATTTAGGTCTAAACGACTCCGGCAATTTATTCAAAAATGAAGGAGGTGGCGTATTGTTTTTGCTGTAAAGCGTTTAATATGGGAATGAATCTCACACAACCGAATAAAGTGTCTTCGGAACGATTACCATAGCCTTTCTCAAAAGCTACAACGGCAGAATTCCTTCTAAGTGGGTAGAACTGAAGGAATTGTTGGGAATAAAGACTACAATTGATGAAGATAATCAAAAATTAATAAATATGGAGAAAGAGCAATGGCGCAAAGTGATACACAGAAAAAAATGCAAAAGCAACTAGACACCTACCTATTTGAAATTTACCTTTACGTTAACACTCTGTACAAAGATACTAGACAACATTTTTTCTCGAGAACCACAGTTGACCTATATCTCGAAAGACCAACTACCCTACCTAACTTAAGCGGGCCGCACACGGTCAATGTATTGATCAATAAAAATCAAAAAATCTAGATATTCATCAATATCGAAAATGTACTTCAATACCATCATCAATCCACTCCGCACACGGTCAATATATTTATCAATATTACCCTCGGTTGATCAATACAGTGACCGTGTGCGGCACGCTTTAGGCCTCCTCGACGCTTCGGGCCTCGGTCTTATAAGACGCCAAAGGGAAAAATTATCGTTCACGCCCAAAATACCATCTTTAGGGGACAAGTACGCTAAAGTACGGAAGCGCTCATGGATCATCGCAGATATTATTTTATCTCGAACGGTCGAGATCATAAGTCGACCGGTTGAGATAATAAGTCGACCGGTTGAGTTACTAAGTCGACCGGTCGAGATAATAAGTCGACAGGTTGAGATAATAAGTCGACCGGTTGAGATAATAAGTTGAACGGTCGAGATAATAAGTCAACCGGTCGACTTACTCCTCCTTAGTATTTTACTTACTGCGTTTTTGAACAAGTTCATAAGAGATGTGACAGGGGCTAGTGTGCAGTGCTTATTGTTATTCAACTGCGCACACCACAGAATGCGCAAACGCAACCACACTGCAGTAAGACAAAGTATGTATAGTGGGGACTTAAATAGGTCGACCGGTCGACTTATTATCTCAACCTGTCGACTTATTATCTCGACCGGTCGACTTAGTAACTCAACCGGTCGACTTATTATCTCAACCGGTCGACTTATTATCTCGACCTCGACCGGTCGAGATAAAATAATATCTGGGATGATCCTTCAGCGCTTCCGTACTAAAGTAACTATGACAACCTTTTAGAAAGCTATTATTTATTAATAACTAGCTGCTTACCCGCAGCTTTGCCCGCGGTCTTAGGAAATTCATATTTTTCTTATTTCCCGGTGTAAATACTCGATTTTGCACGGAGTAAAGTAAAATTTATTTTGAAAAATTTTATAGCTATTAAAGACCCTATACATATACAAATTTTCAGCTTTCTAGCTCAATTTCCTGTTAAAAAACTCACTGAAAATCGGGTATTTTTCGGGTTTCCCGGTGAAATTCTAGAACGGGACCTATTCTATGACCTTCTCCTGATCATGTAAGGTATGTGTGCCAAATTTCGTGGAGATTGGTCAAACTGTGTGGGTTTGTATAAAGGACAAACTACCCGCAACTTCGCCCGCGGTTTGGGAAAATGCGTATTTTCCGGGTTTCCCGGTGAAATTTTGGAACGGGACCTATTCTAAAACCTTTTCCTGATGACGTAAGGTATGTGTGCCAAATTTGGTGAAGATTGGTCAAACGGTGTGGATTTGTATAAAGGACAAACACACACACACAAACTTTCTATTTTATATATTAGATACATTTGAATAGAAAATACCTATTTAGACGTCATATAAAAACAGACATACTATTTCACCTATTGTTCTCGATTAAGCAGGAAGTAAATTTAGAACAATATTTTTAGCTTTTTCAGTAATTGCTGCTAGATTTTCATTCATTTTGACGTGTTTGGACGTGTTTACGATGTGTTTACGTATTTATCTGTTGTTGCCATAACAACTATGTCAATCCTAAATAATATGATGTTTACAACTGTTCTGTACGCTACGCACCAAAATAAATTTTTATGAAAATAATTTGATAATTTAGAGAATTCGTGCAAAAAAATGTTGTATGCATCACGTACGCAAAATGCTTTACCGGATTCGTCGAAGTTTTCGACAAACATCCAGACTCATCCCCTAAAACATCATTTTGCATACTACTTGATACATAAATAAAAGCTTTAAATAAATAAATAAATGGCACGATTCGTTCCTAAAAATCAAGTTGTTGGTTTGCTATTTTTGCATAATTATTTGAATATACATATAACTACTAGAATTGCTGGTTTTTCCACGGAGGCCTTGCCTAAGGACGCAAAAGGCACTATATTTACGCCCGCAAATTAGTGCTTAAATGATCTAATTTTAATACGATTTTACAAAACCATATTTTCGATTTATTAGTGATTAACTGCACGTCAGTTAAATTTATTTCAATCTGACACGCTTCGTAAGACGTCATTTGTAACACCAGAGCGCTCTCTATGTGAATACAAACCTACAAATGACTTCAATCCAGAAATTCTCATAATTAAATAATGTTGTCATAAGCGTGTTTAATTATTTACACAGCCATGAAATTAAGTGAGAAATTATACTCAAAACATCATATTAACGGTAATTCAAAGTGACTTAATTAATACATCTTTATTCGTTACAGACACTCTTCTTCCCAAAGTTGATTAACTGACAAAGAGAATCATCAGAAGTCAAAAGCTTTAAAACAATTGAAACAATGGAAGACATTAAATCTTGTATAATTGCAAAGGCATATTATATTACTTGCCGAGTTTTAAAGACTTTCCTTCAAAAGTAGAGCATTGTTATTATAATTGCCTCCACTTTTACGTTGACGCCCTTACATTGTTTTTCGTATTTTAGGGGAAGTACCTACCTACCTCTTTAAATTACAAAGAAAGTTGAGTTAACGATTAATACTTATACTTACAAGAAAGGATTGATAATTTATTAACAATAAAGGTTTCGTCTTTATATGATACTTTCTAGGTACGAGCTCTTTCTTCCTACTTTGCAATGTGGAACCGTTGGTCGAATGTTAGCTCATTTTTCCACGAAGTACAAACAACTAAAAATGCTTTTACTTTTTTCAGATCAAGTGACGACGTGCAAAGGTCTATTGATTTGTTAGATCGCGTTCTTTCCGAATTTGACGATGTTGAAAATGCCAATCAGGTGCAAAATGTAAGTGTTCCTACTTTTGTTACAACCTACAATCTGATCTTTATGCCTTGTAGGTCCAACAAATAACTGGTGTTAATTCGCATTTGCAACAAACAGAATCAAATCCGACTACCGGAAATATATCTTCCACTCCTGATGATGAGAGTCCCTCATTAGGTCATCAGTCAGAAGATGATGGATATATGAGCATGAATGGAAGAAAACCAAAATTCTCACTTTCGTTTAAACCATTGACCGAGGAAAACATCTCAGTAACACAATCAGTGTTACATCCAGGGGATCCTAATGATTTCCCTCCTCCGCCCGAGGAAGCGGAACGCCTCATCGCTACTTTGTTACCCAAGTATGTACCTTCACATCATCGGCTATTGAGTAATAAATTTACCGTCTATACTATAGAGTGTCACCAACAAAACGAACGACACCAAAAAGAACGAGAGAATTTCCGCTGACCAGACCACACGCTCGAATAGAAACAATACCTCCTCCTCTGAAATTCCAAAATAACTCTTTTAGCGGAACTTTTGAACCGAAGCATATTGCAACTCAAACAACTTTGGTATGTAGTACTTAATCAACTCACGTAAAAACTTAACCATCAATTATAACATTAGCCAAAAACGCGTCATCAGCGGCCTTACGGTTGGGAAAATAACGATTTCAATTTACAAGCTCCTCCCCCACCGCCAGGTTTTCGATATGGAAGTTTACCCTATCAGCACGGATTATATCCATTATTGTCATCTCCTACTAGAGTACCTCCTAGAACTATACCTACTGCTATTGAACGTCACCGGGAAGTTCGAAGACGAGGTAGCGAAGATAATTTATCCAGCGACTTAGAGGAATCTGCGTTAAGACCTTTAAGTGAATTGGCGGACGACGAGCATTTCTCGGATGATTCACTTGAGGAAATGTTACCCCCGCCACCTCCAGTTGCCAATAAAAGAAGCAGTATTGCATGGGAGGTTCCTCTAGATGGAGAAGATCCATTGTTAACACCTGGTAGTACAAAAGTAGTAGGTCGAAGAAGACGAAAATCGGGCTCCCACTCTAGCACTAGTTCTATCCCTAATAGAATTAAGGATTTAGACGAATGGCCAGATCCTCCTCCTTGTAGCACGGAGGAAGAAATTGCATCACCATTTTCTGATTCAGATGATCACATTATACTTCCCGCTGAGTTGGATTCTGGAAACCTAAGTGGTACTAGTACGTACATTATTAGACGTGGAAATAAAGATAGAAAATCTTTGCTTAATATGGGTAGTTCTGTAAATTCCAGTTCATCTTTGAATTCACGCCTGAGTTCTGACTTAAGCATACCTCATTCTAGATTCAGCGTCGATTTAAATTCACGATTAAGTAGAGAGTTACAAACGCCTAATTCGAGATATAGTATTGACCTCGGTACATCCCATTCTCGTTTAAGTCAAGAACTGAATTCCCCAAAATCTCGCTATAGCTTAGACTTGAATAATTGCAGACGTTTAAGTCAGGAATTAACTAGCTCTCCTTCAAGGTTAAGTGTCGATTTATCTAGCTCTAGATCAAGCACCCCACAATGTAAATATGGAAACGATTTCAAAAAACACAGTACAACATTTGATAATATTCAATCTTTGATAAGAGAAGGTGTCATTGAAAGTTGCAGCGGTCCACCTATAGAATCAGCAAACGACTTTAATTCCCCCACGTCACCTCTCGTTAGAGTAGTATCACTTCCCACTCTAAGTGCAGAGGAATTAACGCCCAGGCGAGAATTGGCGGTTACCGTAGAGGAAGAAGAAGACACCGAAAGTCCTCAACAAAACAGTACAGAAGTATCGCCTCTTAGAAAAATTGAGCAAAGTATTAGTGAACTATTGGAAAGGCGTGATATTGAAGTTTCAAGTGTTGTGAAAGATGATAAGTGTATACTGCAAGTTAACGGAGTAACGCCTTTCAATGACAAAAAGAAACCAGTGCCGTCCAAACCGAATAGAGAAATACGAAATTCTGAGCGGCAAAAATTTAACGACCTCCAAAAATCGAACAGCCATAACGAAATTCAACGATCGGAAGATTATTACAGACAGTTACTAATTGAAAGTGGAAGTGTTCAACACTACCATCCTAAGAGAAATGGCATTCAAAAATCTGAAAGTGCGAAGGAAATGCTAATATCTCATAGGGAAAAAGAATCTCGTCCTATGACAAGTTCGTCTTCCGCAGATTTTCCGGTTAGAGTAGAAGTTTTACAACACGATTTTCCTCCTTTGCCACCATCGCCAGTAGAAGAAGACGAGGACGAGTATTCAGAAATAAATACTGTTAGTCAAAAAATAAGGTCTGATACTCTTCCCTCAAATTCAGAAGCACCAGCAGTGCCTCCTCATAGGGAACCAACATCCAACAGTTTAAAAACACGTTCAATGGATGCTGGTTATAGTAGAGGTAGACGAAATAACTTTTTAAGTAGTTCTAATAGAAATATACCGCCTGAACGACGAACTTTACCTGCAGAACTACAGGGTACTAAACGTCGCACGTATCAAAAACGCTCAAACTCTAGAGAAGAACATCATTTGCAAACATCGTGCAGCTTACCAGAAACGCCTATTTTTGCAAGAGGTTGTGATATACCAAGAACACCTCATCGAAAGGCTCCAGATATTCCAAGTAACCATTCAGGGCCGCGACAAAGTAGTACCATGAGCAGCTTGAACACAATAGGTAATGTTTCGACGGGCGGTTATCGCAGAAATTCTGGTTTGGAACAAGCTCTTGTGGGTGCAGAGTTGCTTAGGTTGGCAGGCGGACCTGGTAGAGGGTGGTATCCCAAACACAGACATCCTCGACCTGCTTCCATAGAACATTTAGACAGATTAACACCTGGTCATAACCCGTGGGATTCAACTAGAAAACCATTAACGCTTCCTCCCAATCTTACACCAAAGTTCTTTCAAAGATCACCTAGAGATGCACTTCGAAGGGTTACAAGTTTGCTTATAAGAAAAGGTGAGTTTGTTAATGTTTTAATACACTGGGTCTCCCCATCACTAACCCTTACCTATATTGCATAATATATCATTTGCCCTGCAACTAAAATGATATTCTCTTTTAAATACAAATCTAAGCAGAAATGATTATTAATTAACAATAATAAACAATTTACAGTGAGAGCAATAAGGAATCATGGGAAAAATGTTTCCCAAATATTCGTTCCTGTTTTTGCTGTTCTACCGCTTTTAATCACATATATTTCTTTAATGACACCATACAATTTTGACACTCTTCTTCTCTAACTTATAAGTTATTAATTTTGTTTCTAATTAGTAATTATTAACGTATATCACATAATTTAATGAATAATAATAATTTATTCGTGGATTATAACAATAAAAATGGATACGTCATTGCCATTTATTAATTTATCTTCAGTATGTTGTGTAATGTTCCTATACGACAACTGATACAAATTTCAGTCAGAAGTCTTATAATTTTTTAATTGTGATAATAAAAACATTCCATTTGTGGAATTACTTGTTCCATTTTTATTATTACAATTTCTAATGCATTTCCAGAAAGTAAGTTTAGAGAAAATTAATAATAATAATTTTAGTTCAAATGAAATTGAAAGCACCTTGGGTTATCTTTTTGAAAATACAAATATTTATTGGTAGATCAAACTCAATGTCAGCTCGTCCTGGATTGATTTTAAAAACTGGACACAACCACTTTAAATATTTCAGGATATCAATCAAGGATAGGGCTGATCTCAAATAGTTTCATTTATAAAATAGAAAGATCAATGGAGGGATGCTGAATAAAATTCCCTTAAGGCACCTTGAAATTACCTCCTCTAGACATAGACATTGTTATGTACCTAAACGAAATGGCACTACCATGTAGCACACAAAGGCTGCCTTAATTACTGATATAAGGTATTATGGGATGGGGTTAACTTCTGTAAACCAATATATGTCATTATTACGCACTATTTTTAAATGATGGTTTATTTTACAGTAAAGAGAATGTATTTATTTTATTTTATAGCTTTAGTGTAGTTACAAAATGTAAACTGAAACATTTTTATGTTTCACCTAATCACACATTTTTATGTGTATGTCACACCCTAACTCATAGGTATAGGTATAGATTTTTTGTATAGGAAATAGGAATTACCCACCCCTTAAAGAATTGAACCTGATTTCTTACGTCCATATTGTGCCTTAAATTCTAACAACACTGGAATCAATTTTATTTAAATAAAGGACGAGCGTTTATTTTTTTCAATTTATCAATTCCTTAATTAAGTAATATACCAACACTCTTTGGTTTTTGGTTACAGGAAATTGCTGCATATTTGAAAATGGTGAGTCTTCTGCCATCTTCTGCCATAGCTTTGAATTTATGGCCACCTCCCCCAACAAGTTTTATTACTGTTATGTTGCTTGTTGTCTTTCTTTTAAATTGCTTACTAATAATCAATTAAGAACCACAATTTTAATTTGTGAATATTAGCGTTTATATTTTTAGAGATGGCAAAATGATACCACTTTTATACAGTTTTAAATAATTATAACTGACTCATCCTTTTCCTCCCTTTTCCCTTTCTTGTCTGTAAGTTCTTCCTGAGTTTTAACTAACATTTGTTTGTTTCCTATTTTTTTAAGCATTTATATGCTGGTGAAAATTTACTCGTGAACTTTTCATAGCGAGTTTTAAAAAATCTGTTTTTTGTAGGTAACGCCACAAAGGATACAAAAAAGGAAGTCCCACAGAAGTTCCAAGAGCCTGCTACTAACGGTGAGAAACACACACATATTTTTCCTGAATTTTCATATTCATAGCCCCCAGTGCAAAATGACTAACATACACACTTTTAACTTTGCTTACTTGTCAACATATCTACGGAAAATTGTGTTCACACTAAACGCACAACAAAACAATAATTACAATTATTGCAAAATGTGTGACGTTTATTCTGACCGTTAGGTGAGAGCTAACAATACCATATTGTAACACTGTCACATATAGGTATAAGGTTCTTACATCGCAGACGAAAATATCATAGTCCTGTAGGTACATATAGGTCGCTATGACATGGTGTTCTGCTGACGAAGGTTGTCCAATGGGTGGAACAGGCGATATATGTTTTACAGATCTTCTTGGCGTTTTTGTTGAAAGTGACATCTTGGGTAACTCTCTCCCTTGGTGTGCAGATCATCATGATATCACAACTTTCCTTATGGAGTTTGGACTGTCTTGTTATTTAAGTAACCATCTGTTATCCACTTATCCTCTACACAACTGTGCACACCTACACTTTAATTCAAATTATGCACTTTGTTAAATTTGACATGGTGCTGTCCAATCCTGTGCACAATTTTGCTCCATCATCATACTTGTTGATAGTTTAGTTAATAACTCGTTAATCTTCTCAAAAGGGTGCAGTTCCCCTTCACCTCACTTAAATTGTACTTTTTTATGTAGCAGCCTGTGTGCAGTGATCGAATGTCGCTTTTGTTTTCAAAAAACGAATAAAAGTTAACTATTCCTAAAAACCTTTTAAAACGCATTCTATAGTCCAGAAATTCTGTTTCAGAAACATTAAATACACATTTTTCTCTCTTCATTTTTGGCGATCTTCCTTGATCTACACTTCAACAGCCATTCTTTTAGCTGTATCTCATCTCTGGTAACCACCAAAATGTCATCGATACCATTGAGCGATGGGGCGCATTACTGATACCGAATGATAAGCATTTTACCCGTAGTGCGCCCTTATGTGTAATAATTATGTTTGTATTTGCTAGATTAGCTAGCTTGCATTGTACCTATGTTAGGTAAGTATTGGATATGATATGGCGCCAAGTATCACGTAGAAGCTTCCGCACCGTACATGTTAGAGCGGATCAAGGAAGTGAACTTTGAGAAATTCAAAATAGAATAGTGGGAAAACGTTATGTTTTGGTATAAACCTAGAACGTGTAATGTGATGCAACAAATTTTTTAGGCAATCCATCCTACGTGATAAAACCCATTGAAATGCCAACTTTTGCCTGATTAGTACCCTTCTAGGACGCCAGGTTTTTTCCTAGTGCGGGGCCCTCCTTGTATACATATAATTTGAAACCACATAGGTGCATAAACTGTCATAATCAAAATTGCCTCAATTGCCTGACATACAGCGATAAAATTCAGTTAGCTAAACTAAGCCATTTATGATTAACTTTTCCTGGGTTTCGATTTAACAATTCCACGGAGCATGTGAAAAACTGTACCACATATTTCATAAAGATACTTTGGTCCGTTTGTCTGTGTTTAAACCAGTAAAGTACATATTTGGTAAAGTTGGTTGGCGGCATGCAATCATAATGGTGGATTTGTTGTCCAGAAAAATCTGTAGGATTGTAGGTAGCTCAGCAGTCTAGTTTTTGAAATATATGGCTCAAAAGTGATTCGCTGTTATGCAACTACCACAGATAAAATACAACTTGTCCAAGATAAGGATGAACAGCATGGGGATCTTGAAAACGGTAAGAGATACGAAGGCGGTTAAATTAGAGAAAAGTTGTATAATTTAGGGCATGTTCACATGTAGTTTGCAAAAGTTCATTATTGTTTATCGTTTCCGAGATTTAAAACAAAATGCGATTTTTGGGTTTTTCTTTTTTCATAATTCCTACCTTTATTTTAAAAGATTTTTAAAAACCAACGATACTTCTTCATTGTCACTTTTTGAATTCTATTAGATGGCGTTGTCAAATTTTTTATTCGACATTTCGTCTTCGAGGAACCATGATGTCAACTTTATTTTTTTATATCGCCGCAACCAACAAAACACCCTGTATTCGATAGTATTTTTTATTACGAATTTAACGATGTATTACACATTATGGTTTTGAAGCAAATTTTTTTTAAGAAATTTCGGATTAATTTTAGTATTTGATAAAATTTTTTTATGCACAAATTTAACAACTCCAATCTTTTAAACCTATTTAATTAAAGTTAAATAATTACAATAACTGTTCAAATAGGTTGTCGTTATTTTCTGGACACAGGTTGACTGTGTTTATTGAAATTTTTCTTAAAAATAAGCTTCAAAACCGTAATGTGCAATACATCGTTAAATTCGTAATAAAAAATACTATCGAATACAGGGTGTTTTGTTGGTTGCGGCGATATAAAAAAATAAAGTTGATGATGGTTCCTCGGAGACGAAACGTCGAATAAAAAATTTGACAACGCCATCTAATATAATTCAAAAAGTGACAATGAAGAAGTATCGTTGGTTTTTAAAAATCTTTTAAAAGAAAGGTAGGATTGGTAGGAATGAGGAAAAAAGAAAAACCCAAAAATCCCATTTTGTTTTAAATCTCGGAAACGATAAACAATAATGAACTTTTGCAAACTACATGTGAACATGCCCTAAATTATACAACTTTTCTCTAATTTAACCGCCTTCGTATCTCTTACCGTTTTCAAGATCCCCATGCTGTTCATCCTTATCTTGGACACGTTGTATACTATCTGTACAACTACTATTGGAGTAAAAACTGCAAGGCTGACTATGAGTGGTCATAATGGAAAAACTGGGGGGTGAAATTTTTTCATTTCATTAGTCATTTATACATATAAGCAATATAAGCATGTTTAACATGTGTAAAAATCAAAATGGCAGAATCATTTATTTAACTATTATTTTAATTAACAGCAGTAAAAACACTGTATTTACCATTTTCCTGGCTGACGGTCAGTTTTAACTTGCCTTGCATTTTTACTGTAACATTTTTTAGAATAAAAACCAATAGATATACTGCGAATTCATTCAATATTCAACTCTTCCCCAAATTCAAGAATGCCATAGATGCATTACTCCTTTTTTCATATTATACTTCCGTATATATGTTCGACACAACACATAACAAGGTAATGCCTTGGTAGTGCTCGCACATCTGTTAAGTAGGTACTATATAATATCTTTATTTCTTTTGTAACACTTACACGTACAATGCATTAATGTAAAATGTAAAATTTTTATTGGTAGTTTATATTTCTTTGTATTATCTTTATTTTTACCTTTTAGGGGAGGAGATTCAAAAGAAAAAAGGATTTTTCAAAAGTTTTTGGAAAAGATCACGACATTACTCACTGGAGCAGCAATAATCTCTATTTTGATCTTATTGTAGTGGTGCAAACGAATTTCGTGCTAGTTTGTTGATGATTTGTAAATATATCAAGTAATTTCCGCTGTACTTATACTTGACCTAGTCTTATACGGACTACACTAACGATTGGCGATTATTCAAATCGCTCACTATCTTTTATGAAATAACAATGTTGCAAATATTTCTTTTGTTAAAATTATACAAATAAATATTCATTTTTTTATTAATATATGTACGTGAAAAAACTGTATTTTTAGACCTATTTGTGACTAATTTAGTGGAACGAAAATTGCCCAATGTTTCATATTTTTGTTTCTTGAAGGGCACTGAAAGGTACTCATTTTTTTTCTAGTTTGTATACCATTATTGGGCACTATAAATAAACTACAAGGATTTGAAATGTTAACTGCCTATATATGTGATTAAATTTTAGATGAATTTGTATTGATAAGAAAATCATTATCACTTGTAAGTATTATTCTGTGAATTATTGTGCGCTCAAAAACTTTGTTCAATTTTTTTGTATGTCAATATACTGGTTATTAAAGGGAACTCTTTAATAAAAAAAAAAGATATCGATTTTATTAACAGTTCTCTTTATTACAGTTATTAAATTAGTAAGTATGTAAAAATCCTAACATAGGTGCCCATAGAATTATTATACATTAGTAAATAGAGCCTGAATAGGTTCCTTCAAATTCTATCATTTTATTTAAAAATAAATTCAGATGGTGTATTGCTAAAATAAATTTAAAATATGGTACTTTATGTGACATTTGTGCAAATTTATGTTGTAAATTAATAGAAGTTGGTAACAAGAGAACATGATCTGCATAATTAATGGGGATGGGCAAAATTTTAAAATTCGGTTTTCAAGACTAACAGCTGTGTCATGTTTTATATTTTACGCTACATCTTCATAAAAAAGGTGTTTTATATCAGTTTTTATCAGATTACATAAAAAGGAAGTGAATACCACATCTAGCCATACACTTTGATCAGTCCAAAGTGTGGGCATACTCTACCTCTAGAATTCCTAATTTTTGTATTGTGCATCAATTTCACATTTGTGTGTTGTTTACATTACTAACACATAATTTGATTGAATTCTCCTATTTTTTTTAAATAAGAGTATTACCAAGTATTCTTTGGTATTACCTCCCTACAATCACACAGAGTCATTCACCAAGACTTAAATAATAATACAAAATATGGAAAATTTTAATGTTGTCCGATGTCACAGATCTTTCCATGTGTGTATTTCTTGATGAATGATTCGACATATCTAAAACGTGTTTTGTAAATATTACCCAATGGTTGAAAATATTCCTACTTTGTGTAGCACTCAAGGCACCAATGTTTAAATACATTCAGCGATTAATGATGTAGTAAACGTTAGAAATTTGTAAATTATTATTAAACTATTAATCACAGCTTCTCTACTTTTTCACTGTTCACATCAAAGTGCCCCAATTTTATATAATTGAACAATAAAGTAGTGTATAGGTGACACCCGTGTCGTGGGAAATATGTACGCTAATAAAAAGGAAGTAGGTAGTTGCTGTTATTAAGGCATTTGTATCGTTTTTTCTAGAAGCATTTTTGACAACATTTGTTAATTTTTTAACAAAAAATATAATTGCGAATATAACAAAGAAGCAAAGTGTAAACTCTAATTATATTTTTTGCTCTTTTGTACAAAGTGCTTGATACTATTTATTTCTTAATATTGATTTCCTTTTGTAATTACATGTTCATTTGATATTGCAGGATGTAATAATAATTGTTTATCTTTCCTCCACATTTTTGTAATATAAGTTTATAGATTTTATTATAGATAGGTGAGTGTCTGAAGTGTACATAAACAGTAAATGCTTCGTAAAAGAATCAGATGTTTTATTTCCTAAATGTTTTGTATTGTCGTTGATTTCTAATGAAGAATCTAATTATTATGCATATCTAGGCGTCATATGAAAAATAAAACAGATATCCTTATGGGAGCTACTTTTTTATTGGCCCCTCACGTGTGCCACAGGAAAGCAATTTGAGTCCTTTCATGTTAGTGATATTCATTAATGACTTACCTGAAAGCTTGTCATCGGATGAATGCCTATTGTTTGCTGACGACTTCAAGCTTTACAAAGTAACATACAGGACAAATTTTGTTAAACGTCCTAGGGAAGTTATTGTTGAAGAACATTTCGGACAATTTTTGAAGATTTTTCTGTTGGAAACTGTGATGCAATAGCCTCAAGGTTCTATTTTTCATGCGTTTAAGTGTATTGATCATTTGCATTAAAATGTGGTTTGATTTAAAATTGATATAACGACCAGAATGAGTATAGGTTTGGTGTACCAGTCAATGAAGGTTTTGTTATACAATGTTCGAATTAATGTGGTGTCATTATCCTTTTCCTTTTCGACTGTGAACTGAAGTTTGTTGTGTATAGAGTAAGGGGATCCCCTACCTTTTACTAAACTTACAAACTTCAATGCAAATCAAATGGGAATCAACATTTCGCACTTTTTTATGCTTTACAATATTGTTTTAAATGTGATGTTTGGTATCAAAATGATCAGCGCAAGAAAAGGTGTCATCCCACATTGACGAAATCATTGTAAGATGTCAAAAATATCACATAATAGACTTTGCCAGGTAATTAAATGTCTTTATTATTCGATATTTCGTCAATCAAATATTGACTTCATCAGGAATATGAAATTTAATAACTAAAAGCCGGCCTAAGGAAGTAGCACATGACCAAGAGTTTAATTAAGTCCAGCAGGTTAAAATACTAAATTACTGAAATTTATGGGCGGTGAGATGTTTAGAATCATTGGAGAGTGAATTCAGAAAAGGCTTCGGAGATGACGTTGCTCAGCCATCCTGAGCTCCAGGTGGACGGTTAGCCAATTTGGAGGTCATATTCGGCAACGGCGCCTCAGAAACCCTCGTGAACCCGAATTGAGTCGATTCTAGAAATGCATTTTCCACTGCACAAATGCAATTTCGAAAAAATGCATTATCAAAAGTAAGTGCAAAGTTTCCTATTGAATTTAGGAAGCGAATGCACAAAAACCCCATCTCAATCCGTCTTACTACAAAAATTTGATACGTTCAGTGCTTTATTTCCTCACCTATCTTTAATTATGCGTTTTCTGTAATTTCGTCTGTAAATGACGTGTACGTGTTTCTACTCATTGGTGGTGTGAGGTTTCTATTATATTACTCATATTTAATGGTGTGTAAGATCCGTCTGTGTATGTAACTGTTTTGTGTAGTGCTGAAATGTGTGATTTTGTTATAAAAGTATTCTCGTAGGTTGTGTATTTGTGTTTGGTGTAAGAAGATTATGTCTGTTAAGCCTCTACTACCTCCTGGTGAACGAGGAAGGTAAAGTCTGACTGTTGAGGCATGTGGATGATGTATTTGGTGTTGAGTGAGTAATGTATGTGTTTTGCTGTAAATGTGTATTGGTCCATTTTATTATTTCAAAGGAATAAGTAAGGTCTACTATCGGAGTAAAAATGCAAGGCCTCTGACTTTAAGTGGTCATAACGAAAAAGCTGAGGGGTGAAATTTCTTCATTTTTGGGCAGTACATTAGTCATTTATATATCATTAACATGTGTAAAAATCAAAATGGTAGAATCACTTGTTTAACTTTTATGGTAATTATAACAGCAATAAAAACGCTGTATTTAGTATTTTCCTGGCTGACGGTCAGTTTTAACTTTTCATAAAATTGTTATTGTTTCATAAATTGTTACCAAATTTACAAATGTTGTAGCACCCATACTTCTGAAAAGTCGACAGCCAATAAATATTGATTATTCATATAATTAACTGGTTTTATAAGCCCTAACCGAAAATGTGCTATTTTGCAAATTAAAGAAAAAATTCTTGTTTTAAATGCTAAATTTGTATTAAGTACTCAAATCGGGTTGCATTATTGCTTTATTGAAAACAAAATTTGTTTTCTTGTAATTCAAAGTAAATGTTATGTTTATCGCGAAAGAAAGACGCACTATTCTCGCGAGAGGTAATCTACCACATCGTAAGCAGCGCGCGGCAACTCACAACAATGTGATTATTCTTTTGCATTGTACAAAACCATGCGCTTTATAGCAATAGTGTACGACAACAGCTGCCGCGCGCGCTGCGCTTCTCTCCGCCAAACCGAAGCATCCATCCTTTTTTCAAAATTTCTTTTTAAAAAGTGGAGCGCTTGTGCGATTTGAGTCATAATTAGCGCTTTTTCGCACATACACTGATACAGAAAATTAACGATATATTGTAAAAATCTAAAACTTTACACCTTTTTGTAGAAATAAATGGTCTTTTAAGTGCACTTTATTTCATTAAATTATGATTGCTAATTACCGAGATATAAGCTTCTAAAGTCAGAGGCCTTGCATTTTTACTCCGATAGTAGTGTAGCATATCGACGGTAACACTTCAATATGTGGTAACTCAGAATTCGGTACTTTTCAGGAAACACTAAAAATCATCGTGTTGAGGTGAATTTAGGAAATTAGGTGTGAAATGTACAATTTGTCTGAAATCGGACTTACAACATATTGAAGTGTTACTGTCGATATGTGTTTTAATAGTTTTGACAATGTTTCTATCGTGTAGGTAGTTGTGTTTAAGTAAACTGCGTAATCTGTGTAAGTATTATGTGATTAGATTTCGTTTTATTTGTGTAATATGTTTTATGTCAGTGTTTTGCTGAAAACCAAGATATTTGTAAGTTTCATTCTCGTCTATGGATCTTATATGGTCACCATGTTCGAGCTCAAAATCTACAAATTCTCTCTTACCAGCAGTGATGTGTTTTGTTTTACATTTGTCAATACCAAGCTCCATGTGTGTGTATATCATTTGAAAATGTTTGAGTGATATGTAATAAACGGTTGAGTTTTGTGCTTGTAGAGGCGTATAATTTAAGATCCTCCATGTAAAATAGATGTGTAATGTGATGTATTTCAAAATTATGTTTTAAGTTATAACCAAAATTTGTGTTATTCAACATGTGTGAAAGGGGATTAAGAGAAAGACAAAACCAAAGTGGGCTCAAAGAGTCACCCTGAAAGATGCCCCTCTTAATTTGTATTGTGTTTGTGATGTAAAATGTAAATTCGAATGGGGGATGGGACCTAAGTCCACGCGTACGTAGGCCACATTCGGGCCCTTTGTACTACCCCCTGCCGGACACACCGAGCCACAGAATGAACCGGTCATCCATCCAGGTAACGACCGCTCTGGCTCTGCGAGTTGCTTAACTGTCCAATACCTGCATGGATTGTGACTGTACATTCTGCCGTACTGCCGGCTGTGTTTGTGATGAGTTGGGTATCATTTAGTGTAAGTGTTAGGTTAGTATTCCAACATGACAATTAGGCTTATTCCCTAACTTCAAATCGAATAGAAATGAAGCAAATCGAATAGAGGTTGTATGATCGAAAAGAAGTTATTTCTGTTTCGTATTCCATAACTGTCAACCTCAACCAAACAAACGCGATCGAAGTTTGTCATTACGATTTAGTGAAATTCCGATTCGATTTGTCAACTTCTATTCGATTTGTGAAATCGAATAGAAGTTAGGGAATAAGCCTAATTATGCGAGTGAGAAATTGTTTGATGTTGTTGCTAATTTTGTACAGCGATAGTATTTTTTGTAACCAAGAATGAAGTGACATAATTGTAGATGGGTTCCTATCTCACAAAGGGGTATGATGAATAAATATAAACAACACTACCTCCCCTTATTGATTTTATTCTTAGCGAACTTTGATTGCGAAGATTGTGAATACTGACAAAGAATCACATCTGTTGCGACATGTTTCGGGTTTTCAAAACTTAATCCATTATCAAGCACATGAATTACATATTAAAAATACAATAAATCAGAGGAAAAGAATCGTGCAGTGGTTAATATACAGGGTGTCTCCAAAAATACCTTACAACGCTTTAGGGTAGACTTATGGGGTAATATTAGACCGATATAACCCAATTTACCTCTATGGAAAAGTGCACCATTTCAGAGTCGCAGCTCTTCAAAGTTTGTTGTTTGAAAAACGTTTATTTATGATAAATGATAAACCGTTTAAGATAGGAATTTGAATTTTGGAATAATAATTACCCTTATCAAAAGCTATAATTGTACAAATTTTGGGGAAAAAAGACATACAAGAAATAGACCATCGGCATTATCGTTACTGTTAACAGTAGAATAATTTTTTAGTTCTTTACTAAAATGTAAAATTCGCTATACCAGATGAAAGGAAATTTCAAAATTAATAACTTTCGCCTCTTCACATTTTATCGTAAATTATTTGGTTTTCCAGATAAAAGGAAAAATTAACGCTAGGTTTTTCTAATAAAAGTATTTAATTGCATATTATCTAGTAGCCATAGACGCAGAACCAATCGTCTAAAATTTTTGGATTTGAAAGATTTTTGTGGTTTCGTATGAGGAAAGCGATAAGGGCGAAATAAAACACACTTTACGGGAAAAAGACTTCCGGCAAAAAACCCAATTTATTATTCAAAGTAATTCAAAATCAATCGGCCGAACTTTTATTTGTTATTATGTCTACGGCTACTAGATAATATGCAATATTAGAAAAATCTAGCGATAATTTTTCCTTTTATCTGGAAAACCAAATAATTTACGATAAAATGTGAAGAGGCGAAAGTTATTAATTTTGAAATTTCCTTTCATCTGGTGTAGCGAATTTTACATTTTAGTAAAGAACTAAAAAATTATTCTACTGCTAACGCGATAATGCCGATGGTCTATTTCTTGTATGTCTTTTTTCCCCAAAATTTGTACAATTACAGCTTTTGATAAGGGTAATTATTATTCCAAAATTCAAATTTCTATCTTAAACGGTTTATTATTTATGATAAATAACACGAACTTTGAAGAGCTGTAACTCTGAAATGGTGCACTTTTGCATAGAGGTAAATTGGGTTATATCGGTCTAATATTACCCCATAAGTCTACCCTAAAGCGTTGTAAGGTGTTTTTGGAGACACTCTGTATAAAATTACAAATTTAAATCGTCAAGTTACATAGCTAAAAAGGTCCCTAAAGGGGAACCACACGATGGCCTGAAGGGCTAATGAGGGATGAAGATGGATAAAATCATGAAGAACTAAATGAAACGAAGTACAAAGATAAAAATCATCAATCAATTTAATTTTACTATAAAATGTTTGAATGTGCACCATTTTGAAAATTGTAAACTTCTGAGAAATGAAGATATGCCAAATTTCATAAAAATATGTTGAAGGGTTTTTGAAATAATAATTATTTTCAAGAAAATACAAAATGGTTGATTACGGCTTAACTATCCTCTTCATAAAATGTAGCAACCAATGATTTGAAGCGAGTTGTGACGGTTTCTTTCAGCTCTTCGTCAGTTTGGAAGCTGCCCCCCAAAGCCACTTTTTCAATTCAGGGGAATTATGGATCAGAACAATTCTATAAGTTTTTAGGAGCAAAAAGGTGTTGTTTGTAGAGTTTATGCAGTCGGGAACAATTACTGGATTCTTATTGTAAAACTTTACAGCGCTTACAGGAAGTTATTCAAAACACAAGAAGAGACATGCTGACTTCTGGAATTGTCCAACAATGTCCATCTAAATAATGTGACCTCCCTCCTACTTTTGCACGATGGGGTCTTGTACATTAAATACGTCACCGACAAGTTACATTGGTTGCTTTACATCTATTGCCTAAATGCAAAAGTTTTTAAAGACACAATGTGTTCTAAACTACAATATCTTCGGTGTTGAAGACAAATATGGTTTATTTATCACTTATAGCACTATATTTTATCTGTGCTTATAGTAAAGAAACGTTTCAAACACAGTGATGAGATGTTTCTATTTTTCGGGCTAGGAATATACTGTGTTCAACAACAGAGTATTCCCAGCAACAGGTATGTTATGCTTGAGGAAGACTACATTAGCAATTCAGATTAACAGTAAATAGAACATTTCAAAGGATAGGTAGGTACACTGTATAAAGTGAATATTACCTAATGTTTTTATACACAAATATTGAATTATGAAACATTTCTGATTGAATTAAATTTAGTATTCTCTTCCATATTTGTCTAAAAAATGTAGCGCGATTATATTTAAAGTGAAGGAAGCCATTAGTCACCAACATCCTGGTTGGAGACAATTCAATAAAGAACACCTTTAGAATATGAAATAAAAGGCACATTATAATACAAATTTATGTTTTATTTAGGTAGACACAATATCCCTTGCGAATTATATACGAAATTTTACAAAGCTACTTTAATCGATTTTAAATAAAGGATAAAATAATCTGATGCCCAAAGGACAATATGAGCATTTTGCAAAATAGAATATTACAGCAGACTACACAAAATTATTGTTTTCTGTAATGTTATAAAACTTTACAATATATTAAGTTATCATTATGTACGAAATGCTTTACAATTGGCAGACTGTTCTAAAATAATCATCAATGTACTAATTATACAAAAATTATCACAAAATTCTGAAAATTAAATGTTAAGTGATATAAAAAAACTAGTGCGCACTACAATTTACATGCAATGAAAACAAAAATTCTGATCATTCTTTACCTGTTTTGTACAAAAGATATAAGAAATTATAAGCAAAGATGACAAAGAAAAAAGCTAAAAAAATAAACAAAAATAGTATGAAAATAAAATGAATACTTAGAAGACTTTCAACTTAGAACTAAATTTGTGCTAACTCACTGAAATTGGCAATAAGGTTAATTCACTAATATACCTTCCAAAATTTTCATTAATACACAATTAGGGAAAGGGAAAAAATAAAGAAAATTTGTGGGACTAGAGATTTTTTATTTAAAAAATCCTAACGGTATTTTCAGTATCAAATATTAGAATAGCAATGGTATAGGAAAAAGCTTACATGAAATGCTCGAATTTAAATTATATTAAGTGCCTGCAGCATCACACACCGCTTAAAGAATAGCAATGGCACACTACAAACACAACCAATACTAGAAATGATCTAAAATTATAACGAAATTATGAGACCACAGTCTAAAATTATTAAGGATAGTAGACTATTTTATAAGCACTAAAGATATAGCAAATTTTTAAAATTACTACTAACAAAGAAAACAACTGTAAATGCTTATAAAATAATCCATGGCGATACCAATTTGTTATGTGTACAAGAATATGTTATATTTATTAAAAGAAACTCAATGTTCCGACATTGACAAACTTTTATACTGATACACTCGATATACACATTGCTGGTTTCGCTGTTATTGAAAAAAATTTATGACGATGCCCATGATGTTAGAGGGCAGCGGCCTATACTATCTGAAATGAAAATTAATTAAATATTATTGTTCAACTCTTTCCGATATGATAAATAATGCAATTACAAAAGCAAAGACATTGAAATTAATAGTTTGCGCAAAAAATCTTATTTTAAAATAACGCATTATTTATTTTATCATACTCGATAACAGTTTTTTATTATTACATTATTACACATGTACATAAAAAAATCAACAAATTATGAACTTTAAAAAACCAAAAATAATTCAGACCTTGCAAATATAATTTAAAAGGTCCAAGGATACTGCACTAATACCTTATCAAAAAATTAATGTTTGTATTACTGTGGCGAGTCAATGACTCTCATTCATTTACTGTAAAAAGTCATGCAGCAGAAAATTATCACTTATTTATACATTGTAAAAGTTTGAATGATGTAACTTTTGATAAACATAGTAAACAAAAGGTTACAATTTAGGAAATGTTGATTTATATTAAAACATGTGGGAATTATTCAAAATATACCAATATTTAAAAACAAACTATTGTTTTTTTTTAATTAATTGTATATACTAACCTCTAGTATCCACAGCTAATTAAGTAATCACCTAACTTTTCTACGACTGAAGCAGCCTGTTGGGGCTGAATTGGATCTTCATAAAGGGATACAACAACAGCTGCAACAAAGAGTTCCCAAAGTTATTAAATGGGTTAAGAAAGGTTGTATGTAAAATAAGACCATTCGCAAGCATAATTAGTGTTTTGAATAAATCATACAATCATACTCCACTTAGAAAGGACAATCCCTCGATCAAATAAAAATGCTATTGAAAAACAAAAAAACAAGTAATAATGATGATGTCAGGTAGGGTAGAATTAATTATTTATACATTTGGTTTAACCGCTATCAGTGCAACAATATATTAACAACAACAATTATCAACAGAGATAATCCCAATCATGCAATCAGAAAAGAAAAAAATCGTTGCTCAAATGATATTACAGACGACAAGGAGTACTTCAAAACCACATTGTGCTTGATTCTAAAACGCAGGAAGTAACAGTTGTTATAGATATAGAAGCGATAATATTTACCGGAAGAAAATTGCGCAACACATTTATCAATTAACACTAATTACCAACAGTGTGACTTCACACCACCAGTTTGTATCCAAAAAATTCGTGTTTCTTTGGTAATTTAAGGCTCGATTCACACTATAGTGCCGGTCACGGTTCGCTCTTGGTCCAATCTCGGTTCGGTAAGAGAGTCTTACACAAAAAACAATGAGCGTATTCATACTATCAGCACCGCTCAAGTTTCGATTCAATCACACTCCGGCACCGATCCGTTTTGAAGAATATTTTGCCGGAGCGTGATCGGACTGGAGCTGACTTGTACGCAAGTGTGAATACGTTTTTGTTTCAAATGTAGTATTCGCCTTCCGTTTTCCTCGCTAATAAGCTTGGATGCGCCCACATTCTTCTTTCCGTCGTCTTGCGTTTCACTCTTGTTTTATTTGCAGCATCTTCATCAAGAAGAAGAGCTATAACAGCTAATTCTTCAATTGAAAAATCGAACAATATTGTCAGACAACTGCAAAACTTGTACTTTAATAAATGAAATAAAGTAAAATAATTGTATTGCGAATTGAATTCATCCTACTTGGACCATCAATGACTTCATACTGACCGAGGCTAGTGTACACATCGAGACTGAACCGTGAACCAATAGTGTAGATACAGTAAGATTTTACCGAACCGAGACTGAACCGAGAGCGCACCGTGACCGGCACTATTGTGTGAATCGAGCCTAAAAGTTCTCGCCAGATTTCACCTAACCATTACAAAAAAAATAAAAAAAAGATATCCTTTACCCAATTTATTGCTGAGCGAGGTTCCTCATTGCTTTGGTTCAATTTCATTTAGGTCGAGACTAACCCACATTAATCGATTATCTGTATTGAGCGAGCTATTGAAGTTGAAACTGGCTGGCTAGTGAAAGGGAGATCGTTTCTTAACGACCTATGTGGAAGTGAAATTTGACCTGTTTGCTGTTTTCCTGTTTTACCATGCAACAAAAATAATTTTAAAACTAATGCTACTACAAAGGTAGCGTCTCACTACTGACTACACCTTTCAATCTGAGCTGCAGGTCGTGGGCCCTTAACGAAAGAAATCAAGTAGGTACACATCCTAGAGCAAAGCAGAGTAAGAGAAAACCAGGGTGGCCCAATTGAGGCTAACTGGTACATTGCCGTCCCCCAGTTCCACAACCATCCTCAGCGCTATCTTTACCCAAAACATAGATGAATAAATACTTAGATGTCTAAGATAAATGAATGTTATACTAAGAATAGTAATGCAAAGATTGTAAAACAGATAAACACTATATAAGCAGCCTCGCTCGATGTAATATTATTTCAAGTACTACAAATATTGATGCTAATGGCTTTAATGATAGATCCGAATCCAGAACTTCACAATAAACGGAAACCACATATTATGCAGCTACTTATTTATTTATCTATGCTCCAAGGCCGGCTCTAAAAGTTAATACGGCGCAGGTAGGGGAGAGTATGAGAAGAGACAGAGGTCGGACAGATCTATTCCAGAACTGCCTCTGAAGAAGAAGGTAATAGTTAAATTAAAACCAATCGCTTCGCAACTCCAGCTACAAATAATAGATATCAACAATAAAATCGATGGTGATTGGTTTTTTGGACCGTAAAAGGCATTCCCGTAATTGAATATTAACACCAACGCAACGGGAGGACCAAAAACAGCTGGTGATATCCAAGTAGTACACAAATTGAAACAATTTTGAAGAAACTAATGGAAATAAATTAATTACATAACAATCGAAAAATCAGGGAAAAGTAAATCAAGTTAATTCTGTGTAATACATATTTTCTTCCTATTTATGATAGCAATGGTTTTAGCAACTGTTGTGTCTACAGTAGCCAAAAATGTTTATTTTTGATCATTTTCAGGGCAAGCATAAATCGATATTTTCAAGATCATTTTGTAAAATGTCATTCGGTTTAGGTCAATACATTTGAAATGTTGCAACACTCTTACATACAAAAATATGTATGTTTGAAATATTGATAGAAAATCAATAAGATAACAAATATTACAATTTTTCCAAATATAGAATTTACAGTGTACGAGATTATTGTTCTATTAATTTTGGCAAGAAACAGGAAAATGTTTTACATTACACATACCATTGAAATTTAGGATAATGAGGTAAATAGGTGAACATTCTCGTTTTCTAAAAATAAATACCTTTGGATGTAGTTTGGCACCACTTACCACTACCCACGTTTTACGCTTTTATAACCGCAATACCAGTTTTAATGTCCTACTATGCAAGAATAACCATTTCAAATCAACTTATTTACTATTCAAAGATGTCGTTATACATTTTATTAAAAACGTGAGATTAAAAATAATTAAAGTTGGAAGTTGGTGTGTATCTCGTACAATTTTTTTGGATTCCCTTAGGTCGGTAGGTACTACACGATGTTGCTGAACTCATCTATTTTGATGTATGTTACATTTATATCACTGAGACATACCGCTTTAGGTGGAAGAATGTAATATTTTGGGAGACGCCTTTATTTGAATTAATGGATTTAGGATCGCGACCTTGCGCGATGCCATATAAGAAGGAATTGTTCCAAAAAAAAAAAAACGATTTTTTGGAGAATATTTAATTTCTGATGCAAGGTACACACACAGTTATGACAAACTACAAATACCAAATTCCATGTAACGATTGTCAAACCACATACATTGGTACTTCTTTACAACCCTAAAGAACCGTTTGGTTCAACATAAATCGGGTTAAACCGAAAAGTTTGGCGAAACACACTTTTAATTATGACAAGACCAAAATTTTATATGTATATTGAGAAGAATTTTGAAAAAAGAAAATGTTGCACATCAAAATTAATGAAAATAGTGTTTGTAATTTTAAAAAAAGTTTTGGACGATCGTTTTAAAGAAATTATAGTGGGCATATTTCATATAAATAGTTATACATACTAACGAAGATTTCAACCAAATCCGAAATGTATCTACTTTTAAAAAAGTTTAGTGCTATTTATTTATTGACTGTTTACCATAAATCAAGAGAATTATTATAACAAATACATAGCATTAAATGCTCAATAATAATACATACTATCTACTGCCAGTCGGGTTTCTTATCACTCAGGTACATGACAAAAAACTATACTAACGAAACTGAAGCTGTCTAGCTAGCTGTAGAGCAATCTTTACAATTCCAAAATAATGCACTTAGAATCACTAAAAAGGCGGCTCCCTAAAGGTATAATAGGACGTAAATCAAAAGCAGTGCTAACTACGTTAATAAGAAGATACTATAGACTGACAGACAATGGGCAAGGCCATCTTTTAGTGAAAGATCGGGTGGCCACTGCAAAGCTACCGACATTATGGAAGTTGTTCTGCACAGGAACAGCTAAGAGAGGCGTGCAATACAAGCGGTGAATAATACATTTAGGGAGTTAGGGGGATTCCTCAAATCATCCTATACCTATAACAAAATATTAAGCCAATTGGGTTAGTTCATAAAAATAAATTTCAAAATAAACATAAGATTCTGCTTTTGAATCGTGTTTGTAAACTATTGCAGTTCAAAAAAGTTAAATAAAACGTACCATTTCCGAGAAAAAAAGAATTGAAGTGTTCAAACATGAGCGTTCGCGCTAAATCAGTTTTAAACAGATAGTGACGTCACGTACTGGGAAACGCCCACTGTCAGTCGGTTATCGTTGCGTTTTTGAAACTGATTCTTACGATGGTGGATGCAGGTTATTTGAAAGCTATGTCGGATAATCTTCGTCGAGTAGATGTTTTTATGTTGGCCGAGTTCTTAAAGAAGGATGATCGATTTAATACTGCAGAAATTCGTGGAGCAAAAGCTTGAATAAAACCTAACAATGTGAAATTCGTTTGCTTAACAGACTCTTACTACGCAGATATTTTGCATATTGCATTACTTTACTCGTTTACCACGTCTCATGTATATTTATTTTTGTCAATTACTTAAACATTTAGGTTTGCTTAGTAAGTAACTACATCTTACATCAAAGTGATCCTCGCAGCAGTAGAAATCCGAAGAAGTGATTTTAGATTTAGAATAATCTCTTCTAGCTGCTTTGAACCACATTTTTCGAATTTTTACGTCTCGAGGCATTGTCACAAATGTCCTTTCAGGTGTTGTAAAAGTCGTATTAGTGCACATAGGCACAAAACACCACTTGTAACACCTTTTCGACGGCTCCATGATCGCCAAACAATCATTCGTAAATACCAGTTTAGCTGAAACACCAGTATATGACGTCATGCCGTAGTCGGCACCTGTCGCTGAGTTGTCGTGCAGTTTCGACGCTTCGCGATTTAAAATTTGAAAAAAAGCTGTTTAAATTATTCTAACGCCGCTTATTTTTGCAATATCGAAGACATCTGACATCTTTGCACTTATTAAGCGTATAAAAAAATTATGTGAATTAACCCAATTGTGACAAGAAGGAGAAACTCGGTGGAAGAGTATGATCACTGATCAATGCAGTCTATACGTACCCATCGAAGTATAACGGAATAAAAAAATAATAATGAAGATAGTCACGCAAACGTCTAAATTTCAGCCTGGCAATATGTGGAATATTTACAGGAAGGCAGTATGGCGAGCACTACTTTTCTTATCCTAGAGACAATCCGCAGGTGCACATATTTATGGAGTGAGACGACCGCGAAGAGGAAACCGGCGAGACCGGGAATCGAACCCACTACTACTAACTTGTAATAGTAGTAAAATCGTTAGAAGTGGATTGTGCGTTGATCGAATCGCATCGTCGGCAGAACAATTAATTGTACGCTGACCAAAATTCTGATTGGTTGTATCTTATTTTAAGCAAATATTTCATCCTTTACAACTTTTCCTAGGATTTTAGATTTGGTAGGCAAAATACTTATAGATCTTACATCGCAAGCAGATGAAGTTTAGGTTTGATTTCGAGCATTTCGAAAAAACTGACCAATTTCCACAACAACCATTTAGAGATTAGTTGTATACGATAATCAATTTAAAAAAGTAATTCTCGTAGTCCGATAAAAGTAGCAGAATTAATCTGTGGGCCTACGTATTGTTTAGTGGAGACAATTATAAATGATGCATATTAGCATTCAAAACCAATAAATTAGATTTCAGATAATCATAGAATGTGGTAAGTTTTTCGCGTTTAAAATTTCTATACATTCAAAAAGGTAGATGATCAGATAAGTACATTTAGACGTATTTGACCTTTTTGTTCCAATGAGAGTTTTGGTTTTGATGACGTACATCTTAAAAAAACTATTAGCCTAAGAGGAAAAGGTTTTAGACAAAGAACATGGGGAATGTTATCTACCTGTACCTCTATACCGAAAGCGTAATATTCACGACAAACTTATTGCTCTCTATTTTTTATTTCTACATCTCAAATGTGGGGGCGCTCGCGACACTCGATCAATGTCGAGAACCTAAATTACTTAATTGCAGCCGAAATAAAGATTTCCGTCAAAGGAGAGTGGATACTAAGCAAATTTAAAAAAATAAATGGCTTTAAAGAAACGGCCGGCTTCTTTGCATTGTTATAACAAATATCAATAAAAATAGGTGGGTAAAACAATATATAAACTGTATGGTGCTTACCCTGTGTTGTTTTCATGCAATGTACTCCTACTTTGCCGAGTTTAGCTCGTATAACACGATCTGTACCAGACAAATATATATAACGACTTCCTGCTAAAGTGACACCGAATGATGTGAGGATATCTTGTTTTTCAAAACCTTGAACCAATTTCGCAAGTTCTTCTTTCGTTACCTTAAAGAAAAACAAAAATCAAGCTATTGTACATTAATATTTCTTTAAAAAAAAACTAATCTATGTAACCCTTCCACTATTAATTAAGCGTTGTTGAAATGATTCACTGATGTATTCGATACAAACCACAAAGTAATGTGTAAATTAATAGCGATATTATATTTACTTATATAAAATTGCCTTTGTATATTACCTACTTATAAATGACGGAGTTACAGTTTTTCCAAAAAATTTAGTCTACGCTCTAGACTCTAGAGTCTAGGACGATATACGTCAAACATAATATCCCGGAAATATATAGAAGGGTGACAAGTGTTCTTAACAATTACTGATTTTAAATCCTTGCTTTACTGGCCATACAGCTAATATCTAATTTTGTTCAAAAACGTTTAACTAAAGTGTCTCCTTTTTTAGTGAAAACTATGCTATCATATTTCGACATCATTTATTCAAAGAAATAATAGGGCGATCATGCTAAAAAATTCACACAATTAAGTTAGTACAAAACTTAATAATAAAACGTGTAACAATACAAAAATAATTAAATCACCGCGACATTTTTTGAAAAGTAGTTAGTCATCAGTCAAATAAATGCTCGTGTCACATTTTTAGACATTGTTTATTGCACAAACTAACACTATTTTAAAGTATTACACGCCTTAAAGCGTTGACCAGGTTTTGGTAAACTCCCTGTATGTCATTATAGTGAATAGGTATGAAAAAGACAAGAATCTAGCACAATTTGAGGCATAAATCATAAAAAACTTTTACATTTTTGTACAGTGAGTCAACTCAAATTAACCTGTAAAAGTTCGTTTAACTTAGTCCCTTTTGAAATATTTTTAAATGATAATATAGGCCTCTTATCTAATTGTCATTGTAAAAACACATACGTATAATTATCCGTTTTAGATTTAATTGTTTAAATTGGACTAATACGAAACAAATAGATCACATTAAAGTAGCTCAAGCATTAATAATTTCCTTATAATGATACAGGTTCAAAAGAAAGCGTGACCGAGCTCGATGGACTTTCCAAGATAGAGAAAATTTCAATTTTCTGATGATAAATAAAACAATCGGCGCCCTTAATGATCATTATATTCTAATTATTTTGGTACCTACTTTCTTCTACGACACCATGGTAATACGAGTTAAGTAACACTCTGTGAAAGAAAGGAAACTACAAGAATGATACATTTTTAGGTATAAGTAGGAGACAAAGGTTTTGGTTCGTATCTACTTCATTACGTTACGTTATTTAAGCACTAAAATAGTTACTATTAATTGTAATTAATTTCTATCAATAAATAATTAAATCAGATAGTTGCAATAATGAACAGAGCAGAAGAAGTAACTTAAATAGTAAGTGAAACGTTAAAACTGAATTTATCCTGCTTACATTTAATTAATTTTCTAAACGAATCCTTCAGTACGTACTTAGCTCTGAAGAGGTAATACGAATACGTACCCATTTTTCTTATAATTACATCATCATACCGGAAATAATTGCATGTCTCATCTAACGCAATATTGCTTCATTCCCGGCATTTCAGAGCACTTTTTAACAATTTCAAAAAGATACCTAACAAGTAGAATGACCAAAACACCGCTACAGGGTTTTGCATTTGACAACCAAACCAGAATATTCGCAAACAATTTACTGAAGTTTCTGTTACTAACGGTAAAGATATTACACAATTTATTTGGCTGCATTTATAATTTTCACATTTGTATCCAATTTAAACATCGCATGACCAAATCAGTCAATTTAACAATAATTATTTATAGGTAGAATAAAATAACGTTGAAATGCATCATAGAAATCAAGTTTCCAAACGCTTGATGGTCAACGGCCTAATTATTGAGTGACGAACAGGTTATAAGAATAAATAATTTTACGTAAACTGCAGGTTATACGAAGTTATGCCTTTAATGACACAAGTTAATGTTTGAAACTTTTTCCTTGCGAACCGTAACCAATTGTGATGGCTGATGTATACCTTCGTTAGTTATCGAAAGATGTTGCAATGATTCGCGAAATGTCGAATACCTATTGGATAAATATTTTTTTATTTTATAACTTTACAATAAAACTACTGTACTTTTTAAATTACTTAACATTGAAACCTGTTATATATCACATAAACTTTGAAGGCGGGCTACGATGTGGAATTATATTTTGGAGACAAAGTGCAGATTATCATCAGGCACTCCTTATTCAAAAAGAAACGGTAAGGACGATGTATTCCTTAAGAAGATTATGAGAAGTTTTTTGTTTCTGTACCCTGTACCAAACTAAATAAATAATGTTCAAAAACGATCGATTCCAGGAAAACCTAGCACTGTATAATTTGCCGATGCAATAATTTATTATAACTTTGTTCAGAATAAAGTTGTCGTTATTCGTGTACACACTTTTACAATAAGCTTCTCTAGTTAGGTAGATAGGTATACCAAAATTTGTGAACTAAAGAAAGAGCTCACTTTAGAAATTGAACCGTAATTAATTGCGAGGGTTGCCATTTATATTGTTACAAATGACAACTAGAGGGCACTATTAAAATGTGTCGTCTAAAGTCACTATAGTAATTTGTACAACAAGTGTCACAATGAGACTTTTTGCCGCACGAAGACCAGGTTTGCAGACCGACTGAAAGGAGGTCTGCAAAGGGATGAGTGCGGCAAAAAGTAATTGTGAAACGTGTTTTTCATACTATTTTTTCTATTTCGCATGAATTTACTGTAAAATTTTTATTAAATATAGGTAATAAAATTGGTTGTGAATTTTTTTTTTTTTAATTTAAGTTGGCATTTCTGACATTTGACAATTCAAATTTAAAATTTCAAGCATTAATTTGTTTAGTTTCTGAATTTGTTTTATCTATAAAAAGGAATCTGAAAATATGAGTTGCACTCCGCCCGAAGTAAAAGAATTAGCGAATAAAGCTTTAAATAATTTGATGCCAACAAAATCCACTCCGAAATATGAAAAAGAGAACTTCATAACTTGGTGTGATCAACGTTGTGTAAATACAACTTCGGAAAATGTAGTGTTAGCATATTTTGAAAACATGAGGCATTCGAAAAAGTTATCTACTATGTGGGTCTAATTATTCGATGCTAAAACCTGTCTTAACATTAAAAAAAATATTGACATTTCGAAATTTGTAAAAGTAACGTATCGAGAAGTTTCCCATCGATGCCAATGATAATAATTACCTTGCAATAAAAGTACATAGATACATGCATTAAACTACACAAAGCGTTTGTAATACACTTTATTGGATTGTTCTAACTAATTGATCTGAAAACAGACAACCTGGAAAATAAGTATGAACACCACACCAAGTGTATTTCCAGAAATATGAGCCTTCATAGTTCAGCCTCTGGCTTATCGAGTGTCTCAAGAAGTCATGTTAAGCATGTAATAACTCATCAAATAGGTCACGTAACTCCAATTTCTAATTCTTAAAAGCGGTGTTACAGTTTGTACCACAAGAGCTCCAGTGTGACTCATTGTAAATTAACGGAAATATTTTGAGACCTAATGCGATCGCGGTGGATCAAATTAACTGTTAACATCAAAATAGTTCAGATAAATAAGAATATACTAAATTTAGCTAAGACAAACGTTTTATTATAATACGTTCCGATGGTTTTTAGGTATCACACTTGAGCTCTCGTAGGACAAACATTGGCCTACATCGATACTATGTTAAAAAAGAAGCTCGAAATTGCACAAAAGCTTTCACATCATTTCGCAACATTTACGGTTGTCAAACCTTCAACTTCAGAAGCTTGTGAAGATGTGAATAGCAGTACCACTGATAATGTAAATGTCTGTGTTAGTGGTAGTACTTCAGAACAAATTAATGTTGTAGAGATACAATCTAAAACACAAAAATTATACAAGCACTTCCTGGCGTACCTATTTCTACAGGTGACAATTGCACTGTTACGATTAAAATTTACAATAATTGTACAATTAATAATGGATAAGCGTTTATTAAAAGTTCCTACATTTTGTTCTAATTTATAAACTAACCTTTAAATATCGAAATTAACTGGACTATAAAATAAAATTACTTCCATCAATAAAAAATTCAACTTAATGTTTAATTAGGTCAGTAAGCTTTCCGAACATCAAACCTTCAACTTCAGCCGATTGTGAAGCAGTATTGGCAGTACAAGGACAGTACCCAAAAGAAACAATTAACCTTGTAGAATCTGAAATGCAAGTTATAAGTACATTAAATTATGCAAACACTTCTTGGCGTATCTACTTACAGGTCACACTGCATCACTACAATTAATATTTATAATACGTTAATAACGTACAATTAACTATGCATAACGCATACGATTTTAAGAAAAGTTCTTTAACTTTGTTTCAATTTACAAACTAACGTTTAAATATCCAAATTAACTATAAATGCTATAATGTAAAGGTAAATGGTCTTGTTTAATGTTTTGGTTGACAGTTTTAGTGTCAAAGAACTGAGAACACTCACATCAGTGCTGCAAACTTAAAAAATAATAAATCCCTGTAACAGTACTGAAACAGAGCTTCTTTCCGCATCGTTTTCAGTGCGGCAAAGTGCTATAACCGTCGCGAAATAGAAAAAATATTCTAAAGTACCGCAACCTTATGTTCCAATGAGTTAGAGAGAGAAAGCTAATTTTAACCCCAAAATGGCGGGAAAATGACATCTGTGTTTGACATACGATGAAAATTAGTATTTTACTCTTTAGACCATTGGTCTAAAATTTTACTATTACTAAGTTTGACGTTTGACACTTGGTTTGAAACGCGGCAATTTGAAAAACATCATAAACTTGTAGTTTTCCCATAGACAGGCTCGTCTTCTTATTCTTACACACTACTTGCTGTATTTTTTAGTTATCCTTTTCTGTGATTTAAATAACGATTCTAAATGAAGTATTAACACGACAAAATAAAATGTCAATTTTAAAAACGTATATGTTAGGTTCGTGTGGCAAAGTTCCAAATTTTTTATCTTTCAATTAAACTGTACCTTTTAATAACAATGACAAGTAATTTTTAAGAAATATATTGATAAGTATCTAATGTTAGTTTAGTTTTTATCAAACACTTCATAAAGTCATTAAATTTTCTAGTGACTAGGTCTTCAATATTTGAAATTGCCGCCAAAATTTTAACCCCAAAATGGCGAACGTTGCGGTACTTTAGAATATTTAGTGACTTTAGTGTCGTCCAGAGTCAGTAGATTAAATTGACTCTGGTGTCGTCTAAAGTCACTAAATTATAAAGTACCGCACAATGAACTCTAAGTTTATTTAGAGTTCATTGGTACCGCAACGTTCGCCATTTTGAGGTTAAAATTTTGGCGGCAATTTCAAATATTGAAAACCTAGTCACTAGAAAATTTAATGACTTTATGAAGTGTTTGATAAAAACTAAACTAACATTAGATACTTATCAATATATTTCTTAAAAATTATTTGTCATTGTTATTAAAAGGTACAGTTTAATTAAAAGATAAAAAATTTGGAACTTTGCCACACAAACCTAACATACGTTTTTAAAATTGACATTTTATTTTGTCGTGTTAATACTTCATTTAGAATCGTTATTTAAATCACAGAAAAGGATAACTAAAAAATACAGCAAGTAGTGTGTAAGAATAAGAAGACAAGTCCGTCTTTGGGAAAACTACAAGTTTATGATGTTTTTCAAATTGCCGCCTTTCAAACCAAGTGTCAAACGTCGAACCTAGTAATAGTAAATACTAGTGCTGGCAAAAATGTCGAACGAATCGATTAATCGATCGTCCGGAATGAACTCGAAGACCCAATATTTGTTTAAATTTTCTTTGACTATTGCAAAGGACACTTAATGAGAGACCTAATAACAAAAAATTATGATGTAAGTATTTTTTAGTTTTAGTTAAAGAAAATTTAAACAAATTTTTGGTCTTCGAGTTCAATCCGGACGATCGGCCCCAGCGCGTAAACGTAATCTTAATGAGTCTTTTTTGACGTTATAAAAAATACTTACATCATAATTTTTTGTTATCAGCTTTCTTATTAAGTGCCCGTTGCAGTAATTAAAAGAATTTTTGTTTACTTTTGGGTCTTCGGTTCAGCATCGTGAAATATGTACAAGATTACGTATTTCAAGACTTTTTATTCACTTAATCTTTAATTTTTGGTAATAAAATTATGTAGCCTATTGAACTGTCATTATCTGTCTCCTATATTAACATTTTTTTTGGCAAAAATGTAGTTGATTTTGAAAAAAAATACTCGTGGATGGTTAAAAAAAATCCGTGGATAACTTTACGCGGGTACTTACGTATAATGGCTGTCATTATTCCACAGACTTGCGCTACAACCAAGAAGATCGTAGAGTCTGGTTTGGTTGATAGTAGTCTATTGCAAAATCGTTGGGATGATACAAATTGGTATTTTCCGTAGCTCTCCCCTTCATCCCAGAGAAGTCGTTGCTTTTATCTATGGATAAGCAGTCAAAAGTTTGCCGATTGAGAAATCGTTTAGTGTTTTAATCTCCCTGGTTAGCGGTTTCTTTTATCTTACGGTCCACGTGTTGGTGCCAGTCTAATTTGTGTTTGTGATCCCTTTTGGATAAGCTTGATTTTAATAACGGGTGTACTCTTCCACGTTGTACTCGTATGTTGGATGACAATAGGGAAGCCGTACGCTTCATCTTCCAGGTGGCCAACTGCGTTGAGTGGGCAGATCAATGCCGTTTTCCAGGAGAAAATCAAAATAGTCCCAGTTTGTATATTTAATTTAACAGGACAAGGTTCGCAATAATATGTGAGAATGGTCGGATATCAAATCGCATCGTTCCTCAATTTTAATGTACCTAATGCTTTAATGATAAACGAACGGTATACTGCAATACCTGAATTAAACAGATAGTCCAGTCAAATTAGACAAAAAAAGGGGGTTTATGAAAAAGTGATGCTAACTTTACGGGACTTTTTCAGGGTTGTTTGGGAAGTTAAGGAGAGCTTAAATCCAAATTTGCGTATACCCAGACCCCGCGGGATTTTTTTAAAGGGGGGAAACGGTAAAAATTTTGATTTCGCTATAACTCGGCAGCAATTGATCGTACAGAAGAAATAAAAAAAGGGTTTTGTAGGTTTGTTGAAGCTCTACAAGTTTCCTTTGGACGACTTTTCGCGAAAATTAATATTTAACGATTTATCGTAAAAAAACAGTAAAAAAAATAAACATTTTTGGTCAACAAATAGAATTTGTTCATGTATGAGAAAGTTGTAGAACAAAATCACCGTGTCAGATTTTTCGATCGGTTGAAAAATAAGGTCGAAGAGAGCGTCTGAAGGTGTGCTATCTATTCGCGCCCCTCCGGCACCGGCGCGGCGCGGGCGGCTCGACGCTGCGGCACGTGCTCGTATCTCGGCGCGTTTGTCGCTTATATCTCTGTGCCAATGGATCGGAATTAAAAGTAAAAATCGTAAAAAAAACAGTAAAAAAAAGTAAACAAATAGAATTTGTTCATGTATGAGAAAATTGTAGAGCTTGAAAAAACGAACAAAACCGAAAAAAAAGTTTATTTTTTATTTCGATTCATTGGTACAGAGATATAAGCGACAAACGCGCCGAGATCGGAGCGCGTGCCGCAGCATCGAGCCGCCGCACCGGTGCCGGAGGGGCGCGAATAGATAGCACTCCTTCAGACGCTCCCTTCGACCGTATTTTTCAACCGATCGAAAAATCTGACACGGTGATTTTGTTCTACAACTTTCTCATACCTGAACAAATTGTATTTGTTGACCAAAAAAGTTTATTTTTTTTTACTTACTGTTTTTTACGATAAATCGTTAAATATTAATTTTCGCGAAAAGTCGTCCAAAGGAAACTTGTAGAGCTTCAACAAACCTACAAAACCCTTTTTTTATTTTTTCTGTACGATCAATTGCTGCCGAGTTATAGCGAAATCAAAATTTTTACCTTTTCCCTCCCCTTAAAAAAATCCCACGGGGTCTGGGTATACTCAAACTTGGATTTAAGCTCTCCTTAACTTCCCAAACAACCCTGAAAAAGTCCCGTAAAGTTAGCATCACTTTTTCACCAAAAGTCTAATTTGACTGGTCTAAGAGGCAAATGCATAGACTAGAATTACATCTGTGAAATTAAACTTTCACATGACCATAAGAGGCTTTCTGTAAAAATTGTTCAACAACAAAAGAAAAAGATATAAATTTGGATACCTATTAGATTACTGTTATAAAAATATACAACAACTAAAATATTTAATTCATTATAAATCACTAAATTATATTCAAGAATTTATTTTAATGGCCTTAACGGTATTTTTCCTTGCAAAGGTCGCTGAAAGGTTGATTAGTTCAAAAGAATAACCGATTAAATAGCTTCTCATAGCCAATTTGATTTCATTAAACCAAACTATAAAATCTCAAAATATACAACCAATTAACCTAAAAAACTGAAAAAAAGAATGAACAATAGCAGTGTAAATGGCCTTCATTAATGAATCACTGGCGAGAGATTAGCCGTTCAAGGTTTATTGATAACAACACGATAAAAGTATGAAAGAAAAATATAACAGCTATAATTACTTCATTATATTTACAACCTTATTAGACTTTTGCGACAAATTTAGAATTCAACAGAATTTCTGTCGAGGATCATTATGGGACACAAATCAATAATACGAAGAGGTGATTGTACATATTACAAAGGCCTTTTTATAATTTTATTTGTTGTTTCTCCGCTATTAATACATTAATTAGCTACATTTTTAATGCAGCCATCTCAGTGAAGCATACTTTAATACAGATTAATTGGAAGTGGTTGAAAATGAAATACAGTAAAAGATTCCAAAAAGTCGCCTAATGCGAGTCACGGTTAAAGAAACATGCATAAGAACATAGACACTTGGTGTTTCTACTAAACACTAATGGACCATTTAGGTTCTTTACAATAATATCCCACTGCAATTTTAAAGATTTCTACGGAATCAAAAAATAGGGTCCTCGAGATATAAAGGAAAATTATAAAACCGTCAAGCACAATTTTCACTTTCTACTTTAAACATTTGAAACTACCACTAACCAACAGAACCGTGTTTTGAAAAGGGTGCAAATTCAAATGACTCAAAACTATGGATATAGAAAATGAAATTCCTTTCAAAACCATACGTGCTTAGACTTTAGATCAATGACGTCAGCAAACAATATGAGCGCTCTCTATTCTTAATGTTCATTGGGAGAATAATGCCATTTTCGTTTACATACGATACAAAATAGTTGCATATTACAAAGTACCTATCCACAATAGTTTGTGAATCATACGGTAATTATAATTATAATTACATGCCACGTAGGTAAGAAAATTTATTTTTTGAAGACGTCGCAATAATGGATAAATTCATACATAAGTAGAAGAAATAAAAATTAGATGCCTTGTTTACTTTTAAATAAAATCCCATAACTGAATGACTCAGAAAAATCTCAAATGATGTGTTTATTGTTTATTAAGTATTTATAGATGTCATAGAAATTCCTAATTCGCTTTAATGTAGAGTGGGTGAATTTAAATAGACGGCACGCTTCAAAATAGTAACCGAGTAGTGAACATTTAAATTTTAGTAGAATACATTTATCATAAAATTGAAAATACTTATTCCCCGACCGCAGAAAAATTAAGGAAATGGGTATATGGAGAATGTGAGTTATCACAAAAAGGAAGTTTGGTGTGAGTGATAGTGTTATCCTTTGGACAAAAACCATTATACAATAAAAATCGTGTTTAACGTTAAAATTACTGTAAAAGGTAGAAACCCGCTTAGGTATTTTCACTTCGATAGCCAAAACCAATCAACGATAGAATGAAAATTAAAAGGGCAATGAATAATGGTTAAGCTCTAGAAAAAATAATTTATCGGTATAATTAAAAGCATGCATCGTTGCCTTAGATGCAAAATATACTTTTGCGGAACGTTGTAATTGCATTATATTTGCACTGCTTTACATTTAGAAAATTAATTAAGTAGCAAGAGATAATAAACTTCTCTATTTATTAAACATTCAATTAGATGCTTTTATATACATATTTACAATTTTGTATAAATGACTAATTTTTGTTCATTATAATTTTAAAATCGGTTTGTGCTAATTTTAGTTGTTTTACTCATACTGAATATTTTGTTGTATCACAGTGTAATAAATTCCTTTACGTGTTAACGTCACATTTAAAAACAGTTAACAATAAAATTCGTTAAGAGAAATGAGCATGTTTAAAAAATAATTAAAACGTTTCAGAATAACCTCTATTTTTGAATTTTACAGTCACCCCTTTTGCGCTTTCTTGATGGAATCTATTTTAGACACGATGAACGTATAGATATTACGAACTTTTGCATAAATTTGTAACTGCCATAATTATAAAGGGTTTTCCATACATCAATCCAATTTTAACATTCGAGAAGTGATTTCTGGTTTCATAAAATTATTAATAATCTTCTCGCCAATGTCGTTTCATAATCTCTAATCACGCATTTCCAATGAATATTACGAATTGTGTCTGAGTTTTTGGTGGACACCAACACCTAAATAACACATAATAGTCCAGTCAAAATAGACAAAAAAAAGTTATAACTTAGCCAAAATTCGCATAGAGCTGAAAATTGGTATACACGTTAAGTATACCATTACAAATGAAATGTCAAAAATCCCCTTCGATCCTACATCTGCAAAAAATTTTATCCAAGGTCAAAGGTCAAAAATTCTTGTTTTTTCCATTTTTCTCTTAAATAGTAAGTGTTATCATAAAAATAGGTTAGACGAAAGTTGTAGATCATGCAATTGTCTACAAAAATTGTTCAGATACTTTTTTTGGTACGAATCACCATTCGTGAGATATCGCGATTTCCAAAGTTAAAAAATTCATATTCTACATATATGCACACATTTCCCCACCACCTATGAGGTAATGTACTTGGCGCATTTTTTTTAACGTGGTTTCCCCAGTCGGCATACTCCACGATCTGTTGTGATAAAGAAAGCTTAATCAGATCGTATTCTATTGATTGAAAGAATGGTACTATTGCTAATGATCAAAGTGGAACGGGTAGATTTCTTCTAAATGTTATTAAGGTATTTCTGTTCTAAGAAAAGTGATGCATCTAGTTGTCTCTTCATTGATATCATAAATATTGTTGTATTTGATTCAATATTGGAGCAAGTCTGACCCTGACAATGATACATACTGGCGAACAAAATAATCCCACTTTTTGACAACCACAATTCTTACTACAATCCGTCTTGCAGTTACAAAAAATAGTATTAAGCAACTTTTCTGGAGCAGGCGGGAGTAGGATTTGAATTGGCTCCAAACAATTATCTATTAATTTCCAATCCCATTCTTCTGGACCCAGCTCATTGCCTAGTCACATTTGAACTTGATAATACACACGATATAGGTGTTGAAAGGCAGAAGCAGATGTTGGAGGCAGACAAGACAACTGTGCTGTTTTATTGTTCCATGCCGATTTTACAAACCTTAAATATCTTATGTCTATAGAATCAATTTTTTTTAGAAGCACCATACATTGCAAGAAGAAAACGAATTCCATTTGTGACGATGTCGTGTGGGGAAGAGTCAATCTTGGTAAATACTTCTGCGCAATAAATTAAATCATTACGTTTTTCGCACAATTTAAATACTGATGTTTTACCTCTTTTAAAAAATGCTGATGTAGTATCGCAACCAGATATTGCATTTAAAAATAAAATATGATTTTGACATTTTGGATATGCAGTCAAACTTTGTGATGAATATATTGTTGATTGTACTTGAGCTTTCCCAGGTTTTAAAAAGTAAATAATTTTATCAATTGGAGTCCGTGCAGTCAGTTGAGTCAGTAGTATCAACACATCAACATCTTCACCAACAACGACAGTTGTAATTGGCCTTTTGAATTGTTCTATTGCTGTTTCAATTATAAGAACATCAGCATCATTATCAGCTTGTTTTACTGGAATACCTGCAGCTGTAAATTCTTCACATAACATTGAAATGAAGCGAGACTTCTTATGAATATTTGCACGAAATTGTTGTTGGTTCGTTGGAATTTTTATAAATCGATCAAAAACGATATCAACAGATGAAGATGTTTTTATAGTCCGACGACGTTGTTCTGCAGCTTTAATATGTTTCTTATGATCAGTATAACCATCAAATACAATCGTAATGTTATGACCAAAATGTCTTTGTACATACTGAACATATTTATCAAAATAACATGTAATGTTTCATCTCGATCCTATACAACACGGTGTAATAAATACCCTCCATCAGTAATACAAACCAATAGTTTTTGATTTTTATTTATTAATATTGAACGTCCGCTAAAGTATACAGGATGCATAAGTGCATATTATTAAAATATGAATTTTTTAACTTTTGAAATCTCGATATCTCACAAATGGTGACTCGTACAAAAAAAAGTATTTGAACAATTTTTGTAGACAATTGCATGATCTACAACTTTTGTCTAACCTATTTTTATGATAACACTTACTATTTAAGAGAAAAATGGAAAAAACAAGAATTGTTTACTTTTGACCTTGAATAAAAAAATTTGCACATGAAGGATCAAAGGGGATTTTTGACATTTCATTTGTAATGGTATATTTAACGTGTATACCAATTTTCAGCTCTATGGGAATTTTGGCTAAGTTAAATGTCTATTTTGACTTGACTATAATCTCAGTAACATGCTGACCATTCCCCAATATCCCACTATAGAATTGTACATCTGTGATAATTGATAATAGTTTTCAGTAGATGCACTTTACGCTTATGGTCGGGAGATCCGACAATCTTTCCTATTCACTAACACTAAAGAGAAAATGTGTCTCGTAATTAAAACAGTAGTAAGCACATCGTCCCTATTCCACATGGTCAAATGAGAATGTTGTGTTGTGTAAGTGTGTACTTTATCCACATGCATAATATGAACAATTTTGATGTACCGAAGTTGTGAAAATGTTCAATTGACACCAACGGCGGACGAATGGTTTTGCTTAACATACAGTTTAGGCCAGTAGTATTAGGGTTTTACCTGGAAATAATTCCCTAAAACAAACCGCGTACACGACTGAAAAAATTTAATATCTGATTATTGTATTTTAGATTTTAGAACATGCAGGAGCTTTTTATAAAGAATAACTTTTTTTCGTAAAATTAATAATAAAAAAGTTTCTCATATGTTGCCAACTTTTACAGACATACTGTATATCACCAACTTCAAAAATGGCTTGGAAATGATTTAGATCCTTGTCAGTGGGAATTGGGAATGGAGGTTGGTTGACAATTCACTAGCTACCTATACCAACCACCCTGCCCCATCAGCACCCGAGAGAATCATGTTCTGACTATTGGGAGTGCAAACGAACAGGCCTGCTGTGCAATGTGTGGTAAATGTGAGGGATTGTCATGCGAGAATTCGCCAGAGGTGGACATGGATCAATCCAAGATCGTCGAACAATATGAATAATCGAGATGTTGTATTAACTTACAGTATTTTACTTGTTTACTTGGAAGTTATGTTAAAAAGTAAGAGAAACAAATAAATATATGTATTGTATTTCAACTATACGTGTGCTTAAATGCCAAACCCTGAAGATTAATGAACGTGTTAAATTGATTTTCCTACTTCAACATCAAAAATGCGAACAAAATTCAAGTTTTGTTGTTATTGATTTAAGTTTTTCTCGGTAACCGTTAGAGATTAGATAAAAGTTCTAAGAACAAAAAAGATGCGTTTTATTGTGTTCCTTAACTTTTGTTTAAAAACTTTTTTTATATTCCCAAAAGTAAGTGAAAATCAGCCGCCATTTTCCAATATGGCGGCCGTAGCACAGCATGCACGAGTGTTGATTTTGCATATGTTGTTAATGGGTACTAGTACAACACATATGCAAAGTTTCCCGTTTTAGGGAATTATTTCCAAGTAGGGGGATATTTTTCCTTAATATGACTGGCCTAGTTGCACTGCTATCAAACAATAAACCACTCTATTTGGTCGAGATTGAGCCACTGTCTGCAAATGGAACGAAATGTGATGGAGCTTAATACGCTTAATCTACAATCACAGATTAACCGTGATACATGCCCAATATGTATATAGTATAACAGTATTTTGACACTTGCAAACAATTTTTAACGTTTGCAAAGGTACAATGAAACTGTATAGAAAATCGCAATCTCATTTCCATGACAACGAAAGGTATACTGATTTCAACCATTTCACACTATTAGTTCTTACTTCCATTTTAATACCAGATTTCAATGTGAACCAATAAAAAAAATAGCGTAAAGTATTCGTGGATAACTGGTCTTTAAAACACTTGCTCTATTTCAAGCACGACGGCTGCGCCGTCGTGCTTGAAAACTCGCGCGTGTTTTAAAGACCTGTTTATCCACATACTTTAATATACTATTTTTAAATAAATAGTAACTTAAACTGCGTTCAACAAAAGTAGCAGAGATGAAATTCAAGCGAAATGTTTCGAAACCAGTACGGGTAAGATGATGATGATTAAGATACCTATGTGATGGTTGAGGGGAAAAAATTTGAAATTATAATATAAAGTTATTTTACATTTTTTAATTAAAACGCGCCCCAAAATAATTACCTATTTATTTAAACAAATAACAGTTATTCATTAAATTTGGTAAAGGGGGAGTTGAGAGTTTTTTCATTATTAATTCCAAACCCCTTTGTGAGTCAGAACTCTCTGGGATGTTTTAGATTAATGTTTACAACACTCGTTACAACATTAACAAGTTAAAAAGATGAACAGAAATATCCTCGTTATCAATAAAATGACTAAGCAAATGATATCATTAATGCTCATCGTGATGAGGTCCGGAAATCACTAAGGGGTTGAAACGAATAGGTTAAAATAACACACAACCTTCCCCTTTGTATAAAAGTGATAAATGATATATATTTGTCTAATAGATCACAATACATGGTGTTGATTTATTCACAGTATGCCATGCAGTGATGGCTTAAAATTGAGTTGTTTTTAATGGCGACATGTTTCGAATTCCACTGAATTCATTATCAAGCCCATGAAAAATTATTTGTTTATAAGATAAAATTACAGCTAAAAATAATTAAAAATTATACATACTAAGATATACTAACAAAATGGCTTACCTATCACATGTTATTCATAGTGTAGTCCATGACTCACAAAGGGGGTTGTAGATAACTTAATACAAATAAAACACCCAACCTGCCCCTTAATTATTTAATAGTGATGATTGTTGTGAGGCGACATGTTTCGGGAAACACTATTCCCATTTTCAAGCCAAAGATGTAAAACGATGAATTAAAATTTTTTTGTAGTTGAATTAAATACTTATAAGTTAGAATCAACTAAGCACATGATGTAATTACAATAATTAATTTAACATTAACGTAATCCGTAGATCAGAGGTGAAATTATTAATAAAACTGAAGGGGGTCTCTAAGCGAGGCCCCAAGTTGTGGCTCTGAATGCCAGGATGAGGGATGAGATGGATTAAAATATGGGGAAAACTAAGGTGATATCAAGTGCAAGATGAAGTGAAAATCTTCACTGATATCAAGTGCAAGATGAAGTGAAAATCTTCACTTCATCTTGATATCACCTTAGTTTTCCCCATATTTTAATCCATCTCATCCCTCATCCTGGCATTCAGAGCCACAACTTGGGGCCTCGCTTAGAGACCCCCTTCAGTTTTATTAATAATTTCACCTCTGATCTACGGATTATGTTAATGTTAAATTAATTATTGTAATTACATCATGTGCTTAGTTGATTCTAACTTATAAGTATTTAATTCAACTACAAAAAAATTTTAATTCATCGTTTTACATCTTTGGCTTGAAAATGGGAATAGTGTTTCCCGAAACATGTCGCCTCACAACAATCATCACTATTAAATAATTAAGGGGCAGGTTGGGTGTTTTATTTGTATTAAGTTATCACATGTTAATTATATTCCCAATTAATTAACATGTGATAGGTAAGCCATTTACGACTATTAAAAAATCGTCAATTGTCGAGATGTCTAATCAATTTTAGACCTCACCTTCTCCTTCAGCCATCCTTACTTTGAAAGGGGTGCCATTCGAAATTTCAGGAGGGCGAAGAGGTGCGACCTAAACTTGTCTACATGTTTGTACTTCTCCCTTGATATCCAAATTAGCGATTTTCTCGCAAAGAAACTCGTGGCATGTCAAAAGTTTTTAAAACGCTGGATACTTTTAAAATGAAGACACTGGACAATAGCGCGCGTGCACGAGTTGTTTGAAATTATCACGAAGTCCTCGAAGTTAATTATGTTGAATTTATCAAAATTATATGGAAAATTAAGCGAAGATAACTATACGGTTCTCGAGTCACGTCAATTCTATTATTTACTTCAAGCGTACCTGCTTCATTTTTCGGTTGTGCGTAAACTCTCACAATGTGTTCGTACGTATTGACCCAGTTTGTGCATTAAACCAATCAAAACTAGTTACGTGTTCAACTGAATTAGTTTCTGAAGTTTCCTGAGATCGGAGGTGACAATTTTCATTCATATCAATAAAAAGGCGATTGCTGTTCACTCGAAGTAATTCGTTGGGAATTACCTTTTATAGATCCGCTAATCGATAAAGTACGAGGGCTAATTTTTACGATCTCTTAATTTTAAACACGATATCATAATCGAAAATTGTCTTACAAGGAAATATGAACGTTCGACCTCAAATTCGTATACTGATGCCAAATTATCAAAAATAACTTACACAAAAATAGATTAACCGTTTATTAACAAAAATTAGATTTAAATGACAACGCTCGACTATAATATACACATAATCATGTTTTATTCAACGATTTTATACAGTGACATTTCGTTATAATATGATAAACCACAGGAAAGGTGCAATCCAAATGTCGTCTGCACTCTAAAAGCATCCTAACCTTTAACGGCCTGAATTGAACTCGCCTTTTTTCGCTCTCGAAACAAACGTTCTCGATAGTATCTCTTTTTTCTGAAGTCGTTTTATTCCGAAAACGGTATATTTTTCTCCTTTTCTACATAGAGGTAAAATGGGAAAAATATATGTATGGGAAAGTGACATATTAGTTGAATATTTATAAACCGGCAAAGTTCCGTTAATGTTATCTCTTTAACCATATGGTATAAAGTCAAATAATTTACTAGTGTAATATGCATTCACCACGTTATGTCCCTTGAACAGTGCGTGACCTATTACCACCCTCTTTTCATTTGACTCGGGCTGCTTTACGGTTAAAAAGATCGTTTAAATTGTGAATGTAATTGTGATCATAACATAATAGAAATTTTAAGTGCCCATTGTAAAAGTTTACATTACTTGTTGTGTGTACAAAATGTTTTACATCACTTTAGTATAAGCACGTTAATTGATTAAGTAGAACATTTACGATACTCCCCACAGTAATAATAATGAATATAAAATTCGTGGCGGCTTAAATGATCTGCCTACATTCGTTTCTCTGTTCAAGTTGCCAGTAACATACGCCAATCAACCTTGTAGAAGGCGGATGAAAAACAAAAGGATTTGATACAATAATAAAGGGTTACTGAACAAGCAAAGGACCTCAAAATACCTATATAAGCAAGGGGAATTAAACATAAAGACGAATCAGTAGATGAGACCGTTTAGCTTTTTTCCCTATATACAATAAGCTTGCAAGGAATATTTTTAATACTATTATTTTAAAATAACCGGTAGGTATTTGAAAACACGAGCGCTTGAGTTATATTTTAAATGTTACAACGCGTCCAAACTTACAACGCGTCCAAAACTAATATGTATAACTTTAGCTGTTCTTCATATTAGGGAGAATGTCATATAGACAACCTCTAAATCTGAACGAATATGCCTACTAAATGAGTTAATTGTACGAACTAGTCCTACATAGAGTGGAGAATATAGCGGAACAAAACACTCAGATTCCAAGATGATACTTTTTTAAACATGAAGCGGAGCATTTGATAATCTCTCTAAACTCAATCACGAATAGTATGAAAAACATGGGAATGTCGCCACCAATTGTCAAATGGACAACATGTATGTGAAGTCTGAACATCTACACCGTCAATTAAAATATTGTGGGAGTACGAGTCATGGGACGATGTTCGCAAGGAGGGATACTCTTCCCCCCTTCCGTAGAGTCCGATTATGGAACCAGCTGCCACAGGAGCTCGACAGAGCAGAGTATAAAACAATAGGATGCGTAGATGACAAGTACAAAATTTATGTTATGGACTTACGGGAGTTGATCTTGTGACTCTTGATTTACTTGGAGATTGTTGATGCCTGCCTGCTTCTCACTCCTTTGTAATGACGCTTAGGTACACTCTTCACGAACATGTGGCTCGTAAAACAGAGCTGTTACAAATTGCGGAACATTTAAAGGAGTCATGTTGCAGGGAGCTCTAGGGCAAAGATGGTATGAGAAAGAGGAACTGTCGGTAACCACACAAAAACCACCCTCATTCCATTAACAAGGAAAAGAGGCGACTATGATAAACAAAGAAAGTACCTACGGATAATTCTAGACAAGACCTTACAATTCAAAGCACATTTGGAGAAAACAACGAACAAAGTCATCAAAGCCTTGAGCCAGTAATCGAATCTTAGGGGAAAAGTGGAAGCCTATATCACCAAAGATGATCCACTGGATATACACAGCAATGATTAAACTCATACTTACATAGTGGTCTTAGTGTGGTGGAAAAGATCGAAAGGTAAACCTATCGCACTGACAAGTACGTTGTTTATTACTGAGAGCAGGAATCCGAATAGGATAGTTAAGTGACAGGCAAACAAGATTAAAGCTTTTGGGTAACAAGAGACGAGCTCTAGCCTATTGCCACTATTGCTGGAGTACACCCAAAACCTTATCCATCTGATGTTTGCAAACCGCTACAAAGACTTATAAAAAAACTTTAAGAAGTACATGTATTATTGAACTGCGCAAAGCGCAACTAACAATAATTTAGCGAATAACAGCTGATTTGCTAAAAATTTTCAATGATCGGACGATAAAGAGAACTGACAAGAGTTTAGATAAAATTTCAGTTAAGTGGTATCAAAATTTTCCGTTGCTGCGTTCTCTATTTCGAACTGTCGAAATTATTCACCTTGCAAACATTTGGTGCAAATTACAATGTTCGTATTAAAAAACAGCTTATGAAGTTTGAAGTTCGTCTCTAAACAATGATGTAATGTAGTCTAACAGTAATATAATTAATGTCAACGTATTCGCACTTTGCGTGGGAAGAAATACTCGGTACCTGTTAGTGGCATGTTGACTTAAACCATTAGTTTTACATGCACCGTTTTTCATGTAGTTAGTTGCGAATAATATACCTTTGGGTAGGTCACGCTCGCCTCATGAAACCGATTGAGATGTGCACGGTCTCGGAGAACTTGTACCTTTCGTTGGAACTCCCGTAGTTGTGAAATTAACAAGTTTGTTTAAACACGACATTAACTCCACTCACTTTCCACCAAGAAACAGGGATAGCTGTAGGTAATTTTTTGAAAGTCTAGAAATTTACAACTCTCAAACGAACGCTCTTTTCAACATAGAAAACTCGACATCACTACTTCTGGTTTTAACGAAACTGTTATTTTTTAATTCCCACAAGGGTGAAAGTTTCTGTCCGATGGTTCCCACAATTTATTATCATTAACATCAGTTTTAACAAAAATATCACAGGGGAAAATTAAAGCTTTTCTTGCGACCCAACCCTATTTTGAATATCAACAATCGACAACAATGGAATTGAGCAAAAACAACAGTTTAAGGCCGGCCGCACATTGAACGCAGCACAGCACAGCACAGCGTAGCACAGGGCAGCAGAGGATTTTGTAACCCACGGAAGTAAAGCGAACACCGCATATTGCACGCAGCCGAGACGTAGTACAGGCAGAGGATTATTTTTTTCCTCTGCGTGCCTGCGTCCTCTGTAAACTGAACACAGTTTTCCTCTGTGCCTCTGTCGGGCTCCGAGATATTTTATGCGTAGTACCTTATAAGCGTATGTATTTTAACAAACTGATCCTTGTTTAAACGAAAATAGATTTTTCTTCGGCTATTATTTAGTCCCTTTAAAAGGAGAAACTCCCCCTGGGTATTCCCTTGTTTTAAATAATCATGCATCCATACAGACTTTCTACGTTTCGTAGTCAAACTGCATTACTGTATTACGATTTCCATTAACGAATCAGATTCTAATACAGAATCGAAATAAATTTACTCATAATTGCGTACTTCGCCCGAAAACTGCACAGAGGAAATTAAAATCCCTGCGTTCAATATGCGGTGACCATTAGTCGCAGAGTCGAGGAATAGTTTTCCTCTGCTGCCCTGTGCTACGCTGTGCTGTGCTGTGCTGCGTTCAATGTGCGGCCGGCCTTAAGTCGCAGAGTCGAGGAATAGTTTTCCTCTGCTGCCCTGTGCTATGCCGTGCTGTGCTGTGCTGCGTTCAATGTGCGGCCGGCCTAACAGTTCTCGCTTATCTGTTGGTTTCAGGTTATAAATTATGTGTATTTGTGAAAATAATACAACAAAAATAGGCTGAAAACATCTAACTGGCATGTTAATATTTCGAATTTAATCAAAATAGTAGACAAGAGAAAAAATTTGAGCATTTTCCCAATAAAGAAATTACACAACACAACTCATATGCACCACAAAATAACTTCAAATTAGGGATCGACCGATACCGATATATTATGTATCGGCATATCGGTTATATCGGCTACCTTTGCCGATATGGCCGATACGCCAATATACAGTGCTCGCCAAAAAGTCGTCACCAAATGGATTTTTTTTTTATTTTTGATTTTTTTAAAAAACTTTTTACGGCAATAATTTGTGCTTGTCTGAAAACCTATTTAGCCCCTATCAGATATACCGAGTGATTTTCACTTAGCTAGAAAATGGCGTTTTTCGAAATTGTCTCAATTCAAAGTGTGCTATTTTTCGTAAATTAAGCAAGATTTCAATGAGATTTTTTTATCGTCTGTCCGTTTTAGCTTACCGAACAATCTCAAGACCAGAAAACAATTTTTTTTTCATTAACTTCCGCTAAAACTAAAGTTTAAATTTTTTGCAACATTTTCAAATTTTCACATACCAAGACATGATTTCAAAATTCAATTTGATTTCGTTAAAAAGTTAAAGGTTTATAATTGGGAAAAACAATAGAAATTGCTAATTATTCCTTTAGGTTTGTTATTTATTTACAGAAAAGTAATATTGTTGCATAATCTTTACGTTTTTGGTGCAACATACCTTATGGGAGAAATGTTTTTCAATGATAATGAATATCTATTTACGTGGCTTCTAAAAACCCTAATTTACCCTTGCCGATTAATTACTCTCACAAAAATCCTCTAAATGTTCTTTTACAGTTGCCTAAATGAGGAGATTTTTCTTTATTCAGTTTACATGATTCAGTCAATTAAGTAGTAAAACAATCCACAGCCGTCTCATATTCTGCCTACTTAATTGACATGTAAACTGAATAAAGAAAAACCTCCTCGTTTAGGCAACTGTAAAAGAACATTTACAGGATTTTTGTGAAAGTAATTCATCAGCACGGGTAAATTAGAGTTTTTAGAAGCCACGTAAATAGATATTAGTTTTCATTGAAAAATATTTCTCCCATAAGTAAAGTATGTTGCACCAAAAACGTAAAGATTATGCAACAACATTACTTTTCTGTAAATAATAACAAACCTAAAGGAATAATTAGCAATTTCTATTGTTTCTTCCAATTATAAATCTTCAACGATTTTAACGAAGTCAAATTGAATTTTGAAATCTTGTCTTGGCATGTGAAAATTTGAAAATATTCCAAAAAATTAAAAATTTAGTTTTAGCGGACGTTAAAGAAAAAAAAATTTTTTTCTGATCATGAGATTGTTCGGTAAGCTAAAACTGACAGACGAGGAAAAAATTTCATTGAAATCTTGCTTAATTTACGAAAAATAGCACACTTTGAATTTAGACAATTTCGAAAAACGCCATTTTCTAGCTAAGTGGAAATCACTCGGTCTATCTGATATGGGCTAAATAGGTTTTCAGACAAGCACAAATTATTCCCGTAAAAAGTTTTTTAAAAAAAGTAAAAACAAAAAAAAAATCCATTTGGTGCCGACTTTTTGGCGAGCACTGTATATATATTGACATGTGAGAATAAAGAGGATTTTAATAAATAATAATGCAAATTTTGTATATAACTCAAAAAAAAAGAATACAAAAATTAACAATAAAAAAAACCAACATGATTTAGTACTTAAAATCTATTTTTTAGAATTCGCGTCATTTGAGTGCTTTAATAGATCCTATTAAAGCACTCAAATGACGTCATTTGCGTGCTTTAATAGACATTTGGGTGTTTTAATAAAACCGGTACAATTTAATTTTACTAAGTTGGTATTTACCGAATTAATTCATAGCAAATACTGTAGTTAACCTTTAAATAAATTTTAAATTGACAATTTGAAAAGTAGTACTTAGTTCCAATCTCTAAAAAATTCCCTAGATTTTGATAATGTCAAATATTTATTTAAAATTGCTTGCAAAAGGCGCAAATTCTAAAAAATAGTATAAAAAACTCATTCATAAGGCTTTTATGGCACTCATCATTAAGAAAACTCGTGGCTGCGCCACTCGTTTTCTAAACTTTGATTCGTGCCATAAAACGTACCTTATGAAACTTGTTTTTTAATATACTATTTTTCAAATTGTAATGTAAAAATATTAACGACTCAGCTCGATCTGGTGTTAAACGGCTACGATTTGCCTCATAAATATTGTCGGCCTATGAAAAAACTTGTTCGCTATAAACACTAGATGCTGAAGCGGAAAGATATACATTGTGGCTGTTTATACAAATGAGGAAAAACGTCCTTTTTGGTTGCCCACCAAGAAAATGGGTTTTCTGTTCTATCTATGGTGAATAAATCTCGTTGTTGCGATCTACGCAGTTCCAATGCCGAGACGCCGATATATATCGGTATCGGCAAAAAATGTTCTATCGGTCGATCCCTATTTCAAATCATCTGTGTATAGTGTATAATATCATGGCTGATGCCAATGAAGAACAAGATAACCTGGCTCAAGTTTGGATCAATCAGAAACATTTTCTTTATTTGGACCTAACGCTGGCCCAGGAGCTTGGTCACTAACGTCTCTAAGTTCCAGAGAAAATTAAAAGTGTAGACTTTACGATAGGTAAAGTACCTACAGACCACATGTATGTGCAAACAAATAGGCTAGGTATTCCAGTTTTTAGTTAGCCAAGTCCTCTTGGACCAAATGGTCATGTTGCAGGAAATGTTGAATAAAAGCTTATCCAAAGCAGTGTTCCTCAGTGAATGTCTTTTTGTCTTTAGTAGAGTATCCCTACAGATTTTTTTTTCATCAAAAAGTTATTCGTACAGATTACCTTCAAGATATCATGTGTATTAAACTTACGATGATCAGTATACGGAAATGCAAACTCAAATAAACAAACAACTGCAAGACACAAAAACTGCTATACCGCAGACGATAGCTGGAGCAACAAAAAAATTAATCCATTATAAATTTTATTTCTATGCTTTCAAAATGACTGAAACCAATAGACACGATTATTAGTATCTTGCGCAGCTCATTACAATGTTACAAACATAGTTTTATCATTGTACAATGAAAACTATCCTCACCATTGTCCTATTGGGCTGTCAAGACCTTCTCTACCAATGCCATTGAGAAAGATCAAAAAATATATTTTAAAACACTGTTTCATGAAAATTTCTTCTGCATAAATGTTCCAACGCTGCCCGGGAAAAACTTTCTGCTTGCAGAGTTTAAGTCTAATGAAATATTGTATTGCAATTATAGCAGTTAGTGAAAAAGCTAACCTCTTTCTTTGACGATGCTGCTTTCTGAGTCAGGTTGGCAGGGGCGGCATTTAGGGAGGGCTGAGGGGGGCGGCCGACCCCCCCAAGAATGTGGGCTGGAATGTGGGGTATTAAATCTCAATAAAATAAAATTGAACTGTCTGTTTAAACACAAAAGAAAAAAAATTAAGCTCAACTTTCCATTATAAAATAATATATACTTATTAATACTGTATAGGTATAGGTACCAATTTTATTGAAATAAAAAAAAAATAGAGAAAAAACTATTCGTTGCCCCCTCCAACAAACCATTGAAATGCCGCCACTGCAGGTTGGACAAGGCGATATAGTTGTACAACATCTGAGCCTAAGGAAACGTAAGCTGGAGTTATGCGGGAACCAAATAAAACGGGAAAGCTAACCGATTAATTGCCCTCATCTATCTTCCAGAACTCAGAAGAGAAAAACACAATAACGAATGTCAAAGAAAAAAAAGATTACAGGGCCTATTCACAATGATCCATCTTATTTGAGAATGTAAGAAGTTAAACGTACTGAAGGTTTGAAGAGAATTATAGAGGCACGTAAAGTAGTATTTACGAAAAGATTTCTTTGAAAAGGACTGAGTAGGCTGTGCAACACTGTGGATGCTGGCATTCGCATCTTCGGTTACATCTGCGGCTACTGAAAGCACCTTCAGCACTTTTTATACAGGATACACGACAAGAAAAGAAGCTGCTTGATCTCTGAGTGGGAGCAGCGCCAGCAAAGCTCAAAAAAGCGGCGAAACACAAGGTGGAAGGACCACCGATTAAAACTGACGAAACTGGAGAGATTGGAACATAAAGCCCATCATGAAGAGGAAGGATATCAACGATGATGAAGGCTGTGATTTTGACAATGGTAAAGAGGCGGACTATGAATCGCATGCATTAGCACCATGTAATGTAATGTAAGTATATAATGATAAAAAAATGAATTCAAATAACGAAAAATTTTGGAATCAAAAATTGTAATTTTATGAACCATGCTAGGAGACGAAGGGGAGAAAGTTACTCCCCAACAATGCAAAGCCATCAAATTTATTTATTTATCATTCCGACAATGTAGACGGTTGTTTTCCCATAGAAATTTGTAGATACATATGTAATTAAAAATTTTTAAGATCACTGCCTCCAAAAGTTGGACATTCCTAAAAGTTCATTGAAGAAATACGCCTGGAACTTTTTCGAAAGACCCATAAATACAATAATTTTCCATTGGACAAATTCTAAAGGTAGAATGTAATAATAAGATACAACCATAGGCCCCAATCAGTTAATGAGAGAGCTCCCTCTTTAGACACAAGCATTTGAAGGTTAAGTATCTAGTCCAAAACCGCCGTATAGGTGCAGACGAACGAGCAGAACGCAAACAATACCACATTGTTTAAAATTCAACATGAAAAATATACAAAACGATAATCAGCTCTCTTTCGGTAAAATCGAGAGTAGGCAGTACCATTGTATTTTGGTAGTACTTTGGTTGTTTTATTTGGTGAGAAAGAGCGTATAAATTCATCGATTTTCAAAACAAATACCTAGGTACCTATGTGACTTACTTTTTCCAGAGATGACTGGCAGGTTTTTAAAAGACAAGTCTTTAATTGAAAATCACTTCCGAGACAAAAACTTCCAAGGCTCTTTCTCTTAACTGATATATTTAGAAAGTCCGTTCCTTAAGACCTCAAAGTCCACAAGGCCATAGTACTACAATTTGGCAGAGTAAGATAATATGAGAAAGCTTATCAATGGAAAATTCACTTCGATCTAAGCACATTCCTTTATCATTTTCGATAAATGAAATTACACGGTTTAATAATAGAACAATAAATTACAATTTTACAGTTCGGTGGGTGAGGCGCTACTGACTTTAATAATTTATAAAGAACTATAAATATAAATGCATGTACTAATTATGCTGTATACCTTAACGAATACACAAAGTAAAATTAATTAAGCTACAAAGTTGAAGATCGTGCAATCTTTAAAATTAAAATTTTAAACGGATTGTGTGCACATGTTTTTAAATTGGGCTCCAACAAGCCATAGCAATAACCTTGAAAACCCCATTTGGTCTTAATCCTCATAGACACTTTTTTGTTAACGTTTTACATTAATATTCGGTTCAGTTGATCATCAACGATGACTACTACCAGCCCTCAAGTTTTTTGTTCTGAATTTATACGCCCTCGAATTTACTCTCATCAAACAACATTAATTTCAGTGACAAGAATATTACAATTAGAATTGAGACCTTTGTTCTATGCCAATGTGTTCACAAAGAAGCTCTTCGTGTATGTACATATTATATTGATGTAATGACAACCAGCAACCGACATGGCAAAGCGAAACAGGTTTGGGAAGAAATAGGAATGTAAAGTGGATGAAAAGTCATTGTTAAATTCGGAATGGCATGGCGGTGTGATAATAATAAAATTTCATTTTTCTAATTCAAAAAGATAAAGAAAAAAATATTACAATATGAGAGAACGTACGGACCTTGGAAAACATGAAGGTGAAGGCTGTAAAAGCGCATTGACCGCCACCCGCCAAATACAGAAAATACGATCAATAGATGCTGGCGGGGGTTTATGCCGTTCAGACTCACTTTCGCTAAACATGCTCAACGCAATACAAATTTAAAACATTTAAAGAAAATTAAGTATGTATGTTCGCTGGTATAAAAATAGTTTCTAAAACGACATCTTCCAGATGTAGGGAATTTTCTTTTAAAATGTACTACACATATCTAAAAATATCTAAAGTTATAAGAATAACCTAGTAAGGAGATATCGCAAGATCTTGTTTTTAAGTTCTCCTTTTAATAATAAAAAGTAATAGGTCGTTAGCGTAAGAACTATTATTAAGAAATAGCAAATTGCACAAACTGCTACAGGTGCAAAATCGAACTTTTACTAAGGTTGTAAATACTATGCAATATTAACGGAACAAACAAAATTTTGCAGGTATCAGGTATACAAGAAAGAGTATTACAAACAAATTCTATTAAACTAAGCAAAATGCTTGTGAACATAAAATCTAAAATCGCGAAATACACGTATTCAGCGGTGACCGCCATCTTGATTATAAACCGGCTGCATTGTTTCATAAAGTAATTAATTTCTGGATATAACTAACAAAATCGACTCAAAGTAACTTTAACAGTTAATTTTCTAGTAAAACAACACAATTAATTAACAAATGTATCACAAATGTAAATTTTTAACTCATATTAATACGTTCAGAGCCCAGCCCTTACCTGTCATTGTTCTCCAATGACTCAATATGATTCAAACGAAATTATTAGAAATATGAATAATACTATAATAAATCGTGTACAATTTAAAATGATTTCTAAAAAACTAAATGGATAAATACCTCAAAACCTTCCGATTTGGCCCATACATTTCCGTCGTGTCCTGCAATTGCAGCTTTTGTTACACAACGTGAAGCCAAGAGCTGCTTTTCAACGTAATCCTGCCAGCTCATTATGATTTTATAATTATTATTCTAACTCCGCACACGCGAATTACTATTTTATCTTATATCTTTTTACTTGTGCACTGCTCACCGAAGCCGCTACACGATGAAACAGCGGAAACGTAGAATGAGAATCTGACAGCTCCTACATGCGCACTTTGGGTTATATTACAACTAATGTCACGCTATTACCAACGTTATAAATGCTATTGCGCCAAATTTAAATTGAAATTAACATTAAACGTAAGAGGAAACCTTCAATATAAATTCCTGAACAAAAACTCAAACTTCCCATTATTACTTTTAATTCACCTAGGTACGTGATATTAGATATTACAATTAAATGATTTCAACTAATGTTTAACAAATGAGAATGGTGCAATGGTATCAAATGAAAAAGCTCCAGATGAAATTATTTAAATTGCAAGAATTTGAATTCAGTAGCGTAGTATTGGTCTACTTTATAAGGAATTTTCTTACATTTGACAAGAACGAATTGTGATGAGTTCTTCGATCCATACGTATAGCGATTTTAACATCTTTTGGTGCTCATATGTGGGCTTCTTATGGGCTTATTCCATCTCAAGTGGTCTGAGGGTCCACACTCACCAGCTTCAATTTTGCTGAAACTTAGTGTGGACCACAAACCACTAAAAATAGACTGTCCACTGCTATAGGAAAATAGTTGGTAGAGAAATGCGGGTGTTGACTTCACAAGAGGAAAGGGGATTTGTAGGTTGGTTAACCTGTTCACAAAATTAGTTGGTACTGAGAATTATAAAATTAAATTGTGACATTTCAAACGAAGCGATAAGCGTTTGATTTTACGGCGGTATTTTTCGTTTAAAATATGTGAAGTACATCAGCGTCGCATAACCGTTCATTATTGGGTTTTGCGTTTATATTTTGTTGTTTATTACTTATTGTGTATTAAAGTTTATAGTTTTCTGGTAAGTTTTTAAACTTGCGTACCTACTTATATTTACTTTCGCTATTTGTTAAAATTAAGAACATAACATGGTCACCGCATGTGTAATATGGAAGAATAGGAATAGAAAAGTCTGTAGATGTAGGTTTCAAAACCCAAAACATTTTATTTAAAGTCCATTTTTAACAAATGGGTTGAATTTATTAATGGAGAATTTAAAAATTGGACATGGTTTTCCCTTTATAAAGTGACATTATTGAAGACTTCATCAGCACAACTTTATTACGTAATGATGCATTTCCAATATATAAAGTAAGCTTGATACAATATTATTTTTTTAATTGATTATATTTATGAGTTTCATATGAGTCTTCATATCCACATTTATTTCAGGATTATAAAGAAAAAACTGTTGCTGAACGTTCCAAAAGTGTTGTTATGCCAGCATTGCATTGTACAATTTCAACAAATTCATCCGGCAGATGTATTACTTTGTAGAATAGGTACTGTTTTCACTGTTATATATCATGTAAATTGTAACTAAATGTCTTATTTCATTTTCAATAGATACATAAATGATAAACATAACCATAAATATGATTTTATTAAAACAATAACCTTACTTTATTTCAATTCAAATTTTCCCCCAATAAAGCATTAACCAATAAGGTGCTGTGGGCGTCACTCAACCTACCCTTTTCCTCTTGTGAAGTCGCCGTCCCGCATTTCTCTACCAACTATTTTTCTATAGAAGTGGACAGTCTATTTTTAGTGGTTTGTGGTGTGGACATAGAACCACCCTAGAAATAAACATCTGCAAAATTTCATGTATTTTGGAAACTGTGGCCTATATCCCTATACTTTATTTTATAGGGCCAGATATACCCGGTGTCCCATTTTAATCTCCCACATGCGATAATTCTACAACACACTGCGACGGATAAAAAAATGTTCCGAATAAAAAGTTAACGGTTTTGAGGGAGACATCTGATGCTGTTAACTATGCCTCCCCCGGACCCCCAGGGAGGCGGGAACGGGGGCAACTTTCAAATTTTAAATGGAAACCCCAATTTTTTATTGCAGATTCAGAAAGAGTATAAAAAACTATGACGGTTTTATTTGGGAACTTTTTCTTTATTTGCAACAGGTGGCGCTGCAAACTACTGACTCTCCTGACTCTTAGACCCGCCGTACACGAGCCGCATTTTGCAGTCGGACCGACCACACAATTGCGGTCGCCCCATAAGAAACTACAGACGCGCGTTTCGACTGCAGTGAACGCCCGTGTACGGCTGGTGCAGTATTTCTTATGGCCGACTGCAATTCGCCGGAACGCGACCGCAATTGTGTGGTCGGTCCGACTGCAAAATGCGGCTCGTGTATGGCGGGTCTATACAGTGACTGTATTACAAAAAAGTCACTGTACTGACTCTGGGTGTCCAGGTGTCCCATTTTAATCTTACCAGGGGAATTTTTCGAAATGAGTAGGTATACATATCTGACAAAAAAAGTTTCCAAATAAAACCGTCATAGGTTTGTATGAGCTTTCTGAATATGCAATAAAAATAGGGGTTTCCATTTAAGTCCATTTAAGTCAGTAAAGGAAAGCAGCCACTTAAAAAATTTGGCAACTGTGCGCTGTGCCTGCGACTGTACCATGCCATATTCTTCATTCAGAGCCACTTATCTTAGATTCTATTGGAGCATAAACATGGTAGCAAGCACCAATAAGTTGTCAAAAGTGGGGCAATGTCCAGCGAGTCAAATAAAGTGACTTTTACATCATTTCAGAGATTATTTCCGCTAAGTACCACTGATGAAGAACACATTTTTTTCTAGTACTAAACATCTTGGTTTATTTTAGATTCGATTCAACAAAGGTATGAAATAATAAGGCTGAACTTAATGAAAAATTATTTGTAATACACTGTGGTGGGTTTGCAACTCTTGATACCCTCCATGATTTAATTTAATTATCACAATTACTTAATACAATATTATTATGTAATTTCATGCACTCTTTTGGTCCAGCTCGCTCATTCTACTGGTAGTCCAGTCAACGAACAGCTGAAATCGAAATTTTTAATCACCCCTGCAAACCAGATATTTCGATTTAGGTAGTACGCCAGGTACTAAATCCAAATTTGCAGGAAAAAAAACATCCGGGAAAGGTGAAAAATTGATAAAACAGTGTGGAAATTCATGTGTATCAATGAATTTTATATGTATCTTAGTTAACATGTTCGTTTTATTTTTACAAATATCTATATTTTACATTATCCTTAATATTTCTAATGGTATGAAACTTAGAATGACAAATTTGTTGATTTTATGCAATTATTTATATTTTATTTTATTTGTTAACATATCCCATTTTTCTCCTACAAAACCACCAGTTTTTTAATGTGTGCCTGAATATTTTGGAAATGCACAATATTGTGATGGGTCTAAATTTTGACAAATTTACCCTTTGTACAATGATTAGACAATTGAAACTTTTAAAGCATTGGGATAGTCGCCTTCGAAAGAGCAACCGTTTTACATTATAGGTGGTGGAAAAGCAGTAGATATTTTCAGTTTTTGTCATTAGGGCGAGCCCAATGGATGAAATTTATACAGTACCTTTACATATTTTTCAGCAAAACACGTAAAGAGCTTAACATTCTTAATTTCATTTATTTTAGTGTGTAACGCCTTATAAGCTAATTGTTTAATAAGTACAGCTCCACTCAGCAAACAAGATAGTCGGAAAATATGTCAACTAAAATCATGTATTTGAAATTTTTGACGCGGCAAATTATTTGTCCAATCATATTTGAGTATTCACAGCTGAAAGTAAATTATTACAGTTTACAGCTGACATTTTCCGCGTGCGTTTTATTACTTAATCCTTTTATTGTGTTACTCTTGTTTGTTAAAATCAGTCTTTCTGATGACTTCTAATGCAGCATACAATACATTTATGTGTATCCAACAATACGCATTTAAATTAAGCGCCCAAATATTTTTTTCCAGATTGTACCTTAAAAGCTACTCTAGCGCCGGTATCCCCTCTCCAACTATCTTGTTTGCTGAGTAGAGCTGTACTCCTTCCTATTATAGACCTAGTTGTTCTACGTGTTTCTGTTGAATAGTAATCAGCATTTGTAGGAAATAGATGGGATACTTTTTAAAAATAATACTGTAGATAGATAATATATTTAGTGAAGGTATAATTAAATAATCATCTTCCCTGAAACACATTATCCAAGCTATATAATTATTTTCAACCTCGACGATTACGTCCAAAAACAACTAGTAGCGACAAAACACAAGACTTGGGTTTTTCAATTAATTATAACTAGTCATTTCATTAGTCATGGTTTTTGAAATATGTATTGATAAACTATTGACTCATGTAGTCGACTAGTCAAAATTAACTGTTTGATTGGATTAGTCAATTTTGACTCATTTTTAATCATTAGCTACTAATCACTAGTTTCATTATGAGACAAATTCGTAAAATCTCCCCCTTCCCTCATTCTACCCCACTGTTTCCTGTTAATCATAAAACAACTGTGACTATTGAATAAAGCAGAGATGTCCCTTATTTTATATCAGTAAAGGTCGATTCTCACTAGGTGCTCCGGTTATGCTACGCTCACGATCCACTCCGAGTTAAATATTTGAGGTAGTATTCACATTTTACACTCAAATGGCGCTCATTTGTTAATCAGATTGAAAAGCCTCAACATGATGAAATGTTCTGATCTAGAATTAGCAGCAAACAACTGTATTCAACAAATAATAATTTTAAGAATATAAACCCATTTGAATACACTTACCTGTTTTATTTAATTTTTCTCCAATTTCCCTCCATCTTTTCTTTTTCAGTGCCGTGTCAAAATAACGTTTGTCTCCCAGGTTATACAACTCTTCAAAATTTGTAACAAATTCAATTAACTGCTTCTCCATCTTGCTACCGTCACCCCCATCTGAATGATACTTGTACACACTGGGGCAAGCACAGCGCAACGGCAGCTAGCTCACGGTTCGTTCAAAATATCCGTGGTGAGAAAGACCGCGATCAAAGATCGTGAGCGCACCGTCAAATGTGAATATTCTCATTTAAACAACATGTTACAATATTTGATTGTACCTTGGGCGGAGCTTGAGCGGAGCGTGACCTGAACATGTGAGAATCGACCTTAAAGGTTTTATTATTGCAACATACGCATTAGTCCACATGTATAGGTACAAGGATGACAAGACATACTGTGCATGATAAGTGCAGTGAACTGTTAGTAGAGAGTTCACTGGATAAGTGTAATGCCAACTCTAAATGCTACAATGTATCAATGTTTACTGAAGGAATAGTACGCATCAGTACTATTTCTTGATAATCCATTTCAAATTGATAATTCTTGTGCATTGATGTGAAGAAATATTCGCAACTATCCATTCCAACATCGTGTATTTTATAGAGAAAATTTTAAGCACAACTTCAATTTTTCATCATTCAGGGGGCTTCCAACCTGCAGCTGTCAATACATGTAGATACAGGGACTTCCCCATGCGTCATCGGTAATAATAATTACATGCATTTTTCAAGATGATCTTATATTTTAAAGTGCCTTTACAAGTTTCTCAAAAACTTGATGGTTTCCAGGATACCATACGAAGTAATATGATGTACTGAAATAACGGGGAAAGTTAACGATTACATCATTTGATATGGATGGTTGGATAAGACAAAAATGTTGCGAAATACTGCAAGTTTGAACTTTTACTTACATTGGTAATGTGTTCTTATAAGAAGGGGTTGGATACACATTCACTTTTCAATGAAAAGGAGTACAAAATGAAAAATTGGCGATTTTATTTTTTACTAAAAAAAAACGAAATCTTCACAAACGAGTTTAACATTTGAAATTATTACTAACTGTTTAATTAAATAAAAATATAAATTATGAACATGTCCGAAAATTAAAATTATTTAAAAGAGTTTGTAAAAATAGTCAAATTAATGAAGTGTATATGGGAACACCAAGATGGAATAAATAGTGGAAATCTTGATGTATAGAAGCAAAACCACTGCAAGATGTTATATGGTAATTTAGTTATTTTCAAATTTCTCTTGTCCAAAGTGATAAACGCTGCTGCCTGAAATGAGAAAATTTAAATGAATCTCTCAATTCACCAAATCAGTCTCACAGAGTTTTGGTTCTTGGAGAGGCTTTAAAAATCAAAGGAAGAAAAAACTCCAATTCTTACAAGTTTATTAAATAACATAACGTAACGTTTTACAAATTTTGGCAATACAACTGAAAATAATACGAAATTTGTTACATATTCGTAATTGGAACCTTTCCAGAAGCCAACTAAACCCTTGAAGAGACCTGTGAACTAGGGGCGGCAACCCAATATATTTCATTATTTATTGGGTTGCCGCCCCTGAATCGAAGGTTATAATAGAAATTGAACGAACTGCACATGCAGTGTCACTGTCACGTACTTAAATTATATTATGTATATACTAATTCTAGAAATAATTACAACGGTTATTACAAAACCAATAACTGAATAAATTTAAAAAAATGATAAATATAAAACTGCACACTGAATAGTTTATTATGTAGATCTTAAAAAGATCTCACAGCGCTGAGACGCGGCGCTGTCCTAAAGCAACGTGATGGCGCACAATACTTAGATAAGACGCAATCGGAGCACAGAACACCTAATACTCACACCATAACAAACTCTAGGCAACGTCGGACACAGCAATAAAACACATTAGATAAGGTCGGCCACATTCATTGGCATTTCATCTATATGCGTGTTATAGAAATGCTCAATATCCTTTAATGTACGTTTATCATCTTCTGTAACAAAATTGATGGCAACTCCTTTACGACCGAATCGACCACCGCGTCCAATCCTGAAAAAACCATACAAAAATTAATACCGCTGTAATATGTGCAGCAATTATTTTTCAATATTAAATTCAATTTATTTATGGAATTTAACATTTAACAAGATATGCCACAAGGTGATTACTTCACCTTGATTTGACACTGCTAAACTGTTTGCCTTACTTTTACTTTCAGCCATATGGTTAAATTATGTAATATACTACAACAGTAATGTTTGCAATTTTTTTGTATTTCAACAGCCATTTTAGAATATAATTAAATAACGAATGAAAGTAACACTGTCTTTCAGATTGCAGTAATTGATCAGTTAATTAATTTAGGAAATATAATTACTTAATTCTTATACTCAAAAGTGGTCAAAGCAAAATCTATACATATGATAAAACTCTAACTAGGGTTAATTTTGTACGTTGAATATTTTTTGAAAATAATGTTTGCTGGTCACACTGCATAAGCGATATAGATAAGAAAAATGCAATTTTTGTCTGTTTGTATATTCCAGCATCACGTAATTCCACTAACTACTGTATCAATTTTGATGCCGTTTCACTATTGTATTCTTTGCGGTTCTGGGAAGGACATAGCTCTTATTTGATCGCAATCGGTTAACGAGAAGTCCTTTTTTATTTTAAAATTAAATAAATATAACTGTTATACAAAAACAAAAAAAAAAAAATAATTTAGAGTATAATTGAAGTTATGAGCATTTAAAGTTAAAAAAACGTTTGCATGTGTATAGGTACAAAAGTTCGCAAAAAATGTTTTTTACATCTGTAAGCTGCAACATAAGATATCTATTTTAAGCATTTTTAAATAAAATAATAAAAAAAAGTTATGGGGGATCGAACTCAGGCCCCTTGCATGACTTGTCCCACAAGCAACTTACATTTTAAAGATGAAAAATAGTGCCAAAAAAGCATTGGGCGGGTCACCAAGTGGAGAATAGAACATAAAAATTATTAATAGAGCTGCTGTATTAATTATACAAGTTGTAGAAAAGGAGAAGACTGCAAGTAAGCAGCTATAGTCTATTCAATCTTAAATGTCCTCTATTTGATTAAACGCCCCTAAAGGTAAGACAAGGTAAAACGTATATGGTAACCTATTTCTTCCTTATGACGCATACCTACCATTCATTCATTCCACGTTAAATGGTAGGTATGTGTAATAAGAAAGAAAACGTTACCATATACGTTTTACTTTGTCTTAACTTTAGGAGCGTTTAATCCGATAGAGGACATTTAAGATTGAATAGACTATAGTGTTGAATGTTGCATTTCTAGAGACAATCAATTATTTGCAACACTTTTACTATAAATGGCAATGTCCACTCAATTTACATTACCATACAGTGCAAAACAATTCCACATTACAAAAATGTCATTTAAGGAGTGCTTGTACTAGTGCCAGAACGCAATGAAGAATTAATAAAATCACAAAACCCCCACCATATTTAATTTTATTCATGTAAAAGTTTTGAGTAATGCATCCTCAAGCTTACATTATGAAGTTTCCGATTGAGCACTTTTTGATACTCGTTACGTGCCTATTTAAAATTCACAGGTCTTAAGTAATATTTTTCATTCTGATTATACATATTATATTATTATATTATATTATATTATATCATATTACAATAGTAAAACTAATTACAATCAATTTAAAAAAATTAGTATTTGTACAACCTGTCAACGATGACATTAAAAATCAAAATGAAGAGTATTATTATTATTTAAGAGATGAGATTTTATAATTTTAAGTGCTTAATGCACAAGGATGATCACTACGGTAAAAAATAATGATTAAATCAATTGAAACTTTTAGATCAATACAATACTAAATAATATGAGAGGGGTTTTGCGATTTATTTCATTCAAATTCTATCATATTTGCAGCTTTATGAACAGTCGCTGGAATCTGTTTGTCTGTCCACAACACAATGTGAAAATGAATTATGGAATAAATCACTTTGCTTTTTACACATTTACACTTGGTGCCTGTATCTGTTGACAATATGTTTTATAAACACCGACACTGGAGAAGAATGTTTATATGTAACAAAAGCTTTGATCAAAAATCATTAGTTCGTTTTCGAAATACCAGTCTTTCATAAATAATTGTGTTTTGATTTAATCTTCAATGAGAGCTTCTCTGTTAAAGATTATTATTCTATAGATATTTTATTTTTCTCAATATATTAGTTGGTCTCAGTTCAATTCACATTTTAACAGATTTCTATTCTAATTTTAACTTGGCTCACATTTGTCCAAGTAAAAAGAATACATAATACAATCAGGATTATGTTATCTAAATTGTCAGTGTTCAAGTGCATTACAGCACAACTCCATAACTCTTTAAAAAGAAATTATTTTAAATTTACCCCCATACATTCTTTTATCTATGAAGTCTAAAACAGTGATTGTTAGCCAATGGTATGTGTACCCCTAGGGGTACGTGTTTGATGACTTAGGGGTACACGAAACAATTTAGTAATGGCGAATTTTAAAACTATGCTATTCTCCTGTTGTCTCGATGTAGTTTCAAGCAGTGGCAAAACAGTGGACAAAAAAATGTATTTATTTACTTGTTAAAATAATAACAACTACCGTTCAAACTTAGGCATTTTGGATACCGAAAGTCATTTGTTTTTTTTAAAATAGAACTGTACCTTATTTTTAGATTTTTGAATTTTATATCTTATATGTAAATATTCACTATCTTTCCAAAATATTTCGAAAAACCAGTTTAAAGCCACTTTTGCAGTAAGAATAACTGATAGTAAAAGTAGGGTTTGACGTTTGCGAAAAATTCATTCTTAAGAATGGTAAATATTTCTAGCATCTTATTTTCACAACTGCATTGTAATTAAAATAAAACAAAGTCGCCATTTGTTACTAAACAAAAATTGCTATATAAAATTGGTTGAAAATGCAGTTTTTCCAAAATATTTTTGAAACCATCAGTTTTAGATTTAAGGAAATACTGTACATGAGACAGAGAATTAAAAAAATATATAATACTAAAATTGAGCACTGTACAATAATAAAAATTCAAAATAATTGGAGGCATCTTGACAGTTTGCACACATTATTGTCTCGTCTAACTTAACATTATTTTTCAACATACAATTGCAAAAAACAAAATTTTAATGGCGTGCCATTTAAAATATTGAACTTTAAGGGTTTAAGGGCTATGGGGTCACTCTGTGTAAGTGACACAAATTAATTTCTAGTACCTTAAGCTCCTATTCGAAACTATTGATGCGCCTAGTATACTTATATAGACAATTATTTGAAAAAGACTAAAAATGATAACCATAGAACGATTCATTGCAAAAACTTAATAATTTACCTGTTTTAATAGTATTTGATTTTATTCCATAAACAGTTTACACACTATTATATTAGTATAAAAAAGGCATTAGCAAGAATAAGAAAAATTGAAATTCTTACCTATGAATATAATTTTCTCTATTTGAAGGTAAATCATAATTAATTACAAGCGACACTTGCTGTACATCAATCCCTCGTGCCAGCAAATCAGTGGTAATCAAAACACGAGATGATCCACTTCGGAATTGCTTCATAATAACATCTCTTTCACGTTGCTCCATGTCGCCATGCATGGCTGAAACGGTAAAATCACGGTTGTGCATACTCTCCGTAAGCATATCCACCTTGCGACGTGTATTACAAAATATTACAGCTTGAGTTATAGATAGAGTATCGTACAAGTCACATAAAGTTTCTAATTTCCACTCCTCTCTTTCAACATACACAAAAAATTGTTTAATGCCTTCCAACGTTAATTCTTCTTTTTTGACTAAAATTTGGACGGGATTTCTCATAAACGATTTTGTTACATCCAAAACGTCGCTAGGCATAGTTGCAGATAGTAAAATAACTTGTACGTCCATGTTAAGCATTTTGAAAACGTCATGGATTTGATCTTTAAAACCGCGAGATAACATTTCATCGGCTTCATCCAGTACAAACATTTTAATATTATTAGTACGTAAAGCTCTTCGACTGATCATGTCATAAACACGCCCCGGTGTACCTACGACTACGTGCATTCCCGTTTCCAATTTTCGCATGTCTTCTCGTACATTCGTACCTCCTATGCAAGCGTGACATTGCGCCGACATGAAATCTCCTAATGCGATAACAACCTTTTGTATTTGCTGCGCCAATTCACGAGTTGGAGCTAAAATTAGTGCTTGACACTCTCTAATCGAGGTATCGATCTGTTGTAAAATTGATATAGAAAATGTAGCTGTTTTTCCAGTACCGGACTGTGCCTGTGCAATCACATCATGTCCTTTGACACACGGCATGATGGCTCGCTGTTGTATAGCGGAAGGCTTTTCGAAACCATATGCGTAAATTCCTCTAAGCAGTTCTTCTTTTAAGTTCATATCATCGAAATTATCGACGACTTCCTCCCAATTAGACTCGATAACTCCATCAGGATTCATGCCTGGTGGTCCATCATACAATTGATCCTTCTCATTATCTGGCCCATTCTTATCGCCGCTCCAATCCTCATTTCTAAGAACAAAGTGTTAAAATGACTCATGTGTAACATATGCAACAAGGTTATATTTTTCAAATCAACCAACAATTGAGAAAATTGTAACAAATTTAAATTGTACATTGTAAATTAGTTATTCTAAAGCTTAAAAATGTGAGGTTTTTTTAAAAATCTTATAATAAAAAATTCCGCATGGAATTTCACGTGGATTGAGGAAAGTGCATGCAGATTCTCTATGAAAACCCTTTTTATGGGCCGGTTTTAGGACGTAAAACTATTACACCTATTTTTAGTATCATGTTATTTATGCAAAATGGTTTTACTAATACTTATTTTTCGCGTTACGGTGAGCTAAATTTAAATATTTCAAGCTATCGAACTTCTCTCGCCATGTTGGCAATGGCAAGGAATCGTAAGAAATGTTGCCGAATTATAGCGAGTTATTAGTTAAGTATGAGTATTTTTATGTCAGTATCGCTTCGAATCGAAAATTAAGAGATAGATTTACAATATAGGTGTAATATTTTTAGCAAACTAATACTTGATTTAACAAAAAAACAATAAACTTACCTAGTCTCTGATTGATAGGACATGTTTTAGTAGTGATCGCTGAAAGTAAAAGACTTCTACTAATCGCCGCAAGGTGTTTATTCCTACGCCTGATATCACTTATTATTATTAACTAAGGATACTTTTATTTTAATGAAATGTCGAATTTTTGTAAATCGTTCACTTAATTCTTGTAAAACAAATTTTGTTATATGATAAAGTTATGCAAAAAATTTTGTGGGATTCTTTCTTAAGCGGAGTATTGACGGTTGCTAAGTTGATTTCCGATACGGTATGCGACGTGCGGCAAAATTCAAATGAGAAGTTAATTTGACAATAATTCGTCTTAGAGATACTCTGACATTTCATTCATTTATTTTTAATTTTCCATTTTATACGCTTCGACTGGTAAATATTGTATCCATTATTTTTTAATTAGATCTACCGCTCTTTTAAATACATATATGTACATACATTAGCAAACTATAGGTACTTTTTTTGTATAAATATTAAACGCGTGTGTAAAAATGTCATTGTTTATTATAAACAAAATTCATGATACAGGGTAATAAAAAATCAAGTACCTATAGATACATCATTTGTGAGTAACAATTTTTTTTGAAACTTTTGAACTATATATCACAAAATGTTATTTTATTTCAAAAATTCCCCCAATCTTGATAATTTCAAAATTGGTTTTTGCCGCCGTATGTGTACAACTGTCACAGAGGATACCTCGACTATAATTCGCCAAAATCTTTCCTGCTGCGCAACGGTGATCGGTGATATCGTAGCAACTTGCTAGGACCGTTGCGTTCATTCGTTTAAGGCAGTTATTTACCATGATAAAATGTTTATTTGTATCATGGTTATTTACAGTAAAGGTACGGACAGACGTGCTCAAAAAAAGCATGTTCATAAGCCACTGACCTGTATCTTAAAGGACTGAGCATTCTAATGATCCCCTCCACTATTTTTGAAGCAAATTGAAAACCGGTGTTTTAAGGTGCCAATTAGTAATTTAGGTTTGTTGTGTTGGTGATTATTGGTAACACTGTAACTAATGTTTTTATTTACATAAACATAACCTTGTTTCATACGTAGTATAAACTACGTTTATGCATTGCAATAAAATACAATTTTTAATAATTTACGTTTTTAAATAATTATGAGCCTGTAATTATACTACTTTTCACCAGATATTAAGCATATAGATTAGAACAAGCTAAACTGTAACAGCTGATACCAGTACTACCAACACATTATAAACACCGAGCTACCATCATTATATAACTAACGCACTAGTTGGCACCTGAAGTAACTAATATTTAGGTGGGGCTTGTTTGCTTCAATGTTGTATTGAAGAATGCTCAGTCCTTTATGATACAGGTCAGTGTCATAAGCCTGCTTAAAATTAGCACGCTCTGCAACTGTTCACATTTGCCAGCAATAAGCATGGTTATTTTAAACATACTCATATAAGGCAGCAGTCGCACAGACTTTGGTCGCCGACCAAAGACGACCGACCAAAATTTCATTATAGTAGGATTCACCGGGTTTTAGGTATGACTCATTGCAGTAAAGTATGATAATCGACGTGACATAGTTTTCTGTTTCTGTAAATAAAAATATCAGTAAAATGCAATTGAGAAACGTATGTCGTTCCGTTTATTTTATGTGCAAGCAATGAAACGTATGTCAAATAATTTTCTTTGTTTACATTGACATAACCTTACTTCGTACTTCAAGTTGCCACACCGTTTTGAATTTTTTCCAACGTTCCTTTATTCAAATCAGTATTTTTCAATGCTAATCACAAAATCACAAAATGAACAGAAGATCACAAAACTTCTTGTTGAAAACAATAAATTTGACTGGATTGACAGATTACACAAAAATTGACAGTAGGAATTATTGTTACGACATACGAGCGTTTGGATTGATGCACGATTGATGCATACGATTTGTAGCGATGAGTCATACCTAAAACCCCGTGAATCCGACTATACCACGTTGTTAGATAGAGCACGTCTTACAAGAACGACCGTCCATGATCGTCCACAAGCAACCACGACCGTACAGTTTGAAATTTCAACCCGGCTTTAAACTTTTGGTCGACGATTAACGGTCGGTGACTCATAACATTTGAAATTTTTTTACTAACCTAATATAATTATTTATTTTAAAGTATTTTATTATTGTTAAGTATGGATGGGTGGACAGTCCAGGAAGTGGATGAATGAAGTTGTTTAATTTGCTTAATTTGTTTAATTTACTGTGGGTAACATAAATATCGATTTTATTTATGGTGGGTATGTAGAAACCTGCAGAATTATTATCGACTTTAGCGCGACATTTAAAAATCGGTTGGTCTTGCAGCGGATCTTCCCTGTGCGACGGTTGTTTAATTTTTGGTCGGTCGAAGTTGGACGGTTGCGGATGGCCATGGTTGGTCGTCTCTCTGTGCGACTGCCGCCTAAATAAGCATGATCAAAGCAAACGTACGGACCAGTGGTGCACCCCCCCCCCCCCCCCCCCGCCCGAAATTTTGAACAATGAAGTTCTTTTGCCTAAATACCTTCGCCTTCAAAATTTAGCAATATTGCTGTACCGTAGGTAGTGTAGTAGGTGGTATACAAAAAAGTGTTGGATGCGCAACACGCACCACTTTGTTTCTTCGATGAAGTTAGATAGTGCGCTTAACTTTTCTCAAATATTTTTAACACCCCCCCCCCCCCCCCCCCAGCTTTTTGTTTTTAAGTATTCATTAACAAGTACAAAAAATAGTCGATTACAATTAATTAGTTTCGAAGTTATAAATAAAAAAGTAATTTTTTTCCCAACTTTGAAGACCTAATAACTTTTTACCTGTGCATGCTAGGATATAAGTTTATTTAAACAATCGTCTTTATTTTATGCCTATTATTTATAGTTATCGTACTTCCCACATATTCTGACTCACCCTGTATATTTTGGTAGTAATACCACAGAGTACCCCTACAGAGGGGAAAGCTAGCCTTCCCGCTAAAACATCGGTCGCCATCTTATTAGTAGTTTTCCAATCAAACTTCGTGCTTCGTTGTTATATTGTATTAAATTTATAGATATAGAATAAAATACATTGTGCTTGATTTTTCAGTGGAATATTATAATGACCGAATGGTACTAAAATAATATACAACAATGTTTTATATTTGAATTGGAACTACTTAAAATATGGCCGAAGGTCATTTATTCTTGACACCAAAAGATCAAAGGTACCGCCGTAGCTTTCCCCTCTGTAAGGTACTCTGTGGTAATACCAAAGAGAATTTATATACTCTTTGGTAATACATACAAAAAAAAGAAATTAGTGTTACAAATTTTTTGCCAAGGAGAAGTAAGCTTTTTGAGGGAATGGCTTTTTTTGAGGGTCAATATTTTTTTGGCTTATATGGAAGCAACTCATGTTTAAGGTTTCGCTCATAATCATCATCACTAAAGTGTTTTGAACAAATCCGAGCACTTCTAACATTAAATTTATCATTCCGTTTACACAAACGTCTCCATATGTCTTCCAATTTCCCTGTCTTTTGGAAAGCTAAAAAACTTTTATGTCTCGAGAAAAACCTTTTTCTCTGATTGTCGGCACCACATCCATATACAGCCACTGACCTGTATCTTTAGAGGTCAGTGTATACAGCCCACCTCATTTTACTAAATTTATTCACTGCCGCAGTATAATAAACTTGACGTTTTACTCACCGAGTGACGTCAGCTGCGGAACTTGACCACGCCCACTCCTGCTCGAAATCTTATCTTATCTCCCTTTTATTGTATCATCACAGAATAAAGCACAAGTGATTCAGAAGTGACACTCCCCGTCGGCACCTTTGAAGTTATGTTGCCGGTGCAAGGCGGTTTCGTCGGGGCAACCACGCCCATTTTAGTCAAACTTCCTTGTCTGTTGCATTAGCAAGGCTAGTAAACAGAGGAGTGGTTTGTAGTTTTTGGCATTATTTTCTAAATTTGAAATCGTATGAAAAAATGTCATAAACGAAAAATATTTGCCATACATTTTCGCAAGTCATAGGCGGTGCACCCACAAACCACTAAAAATTGACTGTCCACTGCCATAGGAAAATAGTTGGTAGAGAAATGCGGGTGTTGACTTCACAAGAGGAAAGGGGATTTGTAGGTTGGTTAACCTGTTCACAAAATTAGTTGGTACTGAGAATTATAAAATTAAATTGTGACATTTCAAACGAAGTGATAAGCGTTTGATTTTACGGCGGTATTTTTCGTTTAAAATATGTGAAGTACATCAGCGTTATATGATTATTAATAAAATATATGCACAGTTTCATAAATTTGATACCTTAATAAGCTTTAAATTTTTAATATGCGATCCTTTTATACTTCTGTTAGCATATTATTTCAATGTATAAAATATTCTCATTCTAATCGATTTCCTTAGCGTCGCTTAATTTTTGTATCGAGTATCGTTTAATTAGTAAAAATAGTAATCGATTCTCAGTAATCGATGTTTTGTTGCTCGATACCCATCTCTCATTTTAACCGGTGTAGAAAAAAGTTTATTTTGTACCTACATTTTGTTATCCTTAGACAATCGAAAAAAACTCATATTTTTATGCGATTTTGGTGTTAGTGCAGTTTGGAGTAGCGCACCATCCTCCACCTTTACATATTTGGTGCCATTTAAACTCTGTTTTAATAAATACATAGTTAATTGAATTACCAATTGATTGTTTTACGCTTATTACGCCTATTAAAAATCAGAAGTCAGAACACCTTTTAAAATTTGCAAAGCACCGGACACCGCTACATACGCTGAAATGTATAATGTATCAAAGCATTCAAAGCGCTCGCTATAATTCTACACCCAGAAGGCGGAGCGGTTAGGCGGCAGTCGCACAGAGAGACGACCAACCATGGCCATCCGCAACCGTCCAACTTCGACCGACCAAAAATTAAACAACCGTCGCACAGGGAAGACCCTGCAAGACCAACCGATTTTTAAATGTCGCGCTAAAGTCGATAATAATTCTGCAGGTTTCTACATACCCACCATAAATAAAATCGATATTTATGTTACCCACAGTAAATTAAACAAATTAAGCAAATTAAACAACTTCATTCATCCACTTCCTCGACTGTCCACCCATCCATACATACTTAACAATAATAAAATACTTTAAAATAAATAATTATATTAGGTTAGTAAAAAAATTTCAAATGTTATGAGTCACCGACCGTTAATCGTCGACCAAAAGTTTAAAGCCGGGTTGAAATTTCAAACCGTACGGCCGTGGTTGCTTGTGGACGATCGTGGACGGTCGTTCTTGTAAGACGTGCTCTATCTAACAACGTGGTATTGAAATTTTGGTCGGTCGTCTTTGGTCGGCGACCAAAGTCTGTGCGACTGCCGCCTTAGTCGCGCGATAAGAAAATGTGCAACACATATTTAGCAGAGTGTCTCTTCTGAATCACTTGTGCTTTATTCTGTGGTATCATCATGGCATCCGTAGGTAGGTATTTCTTCTGTGGTCACAGCACAGAAGTGGTCTGTGGCCGTGGGTACAGCTGCATTTATAGTGTCGGTATCGGTATGCAATAAGAAATAAGAAATAAGCGGTAAGGAAATGAACTTATGGATAACCTGTATATCATTTATAGTAGAAATAAGAAATAAGCAATAAGCAATAAGAAATAAGGAATTGGTTCAATTTTATTTCTTACCGTTACCGTTACCGAATCGGCAACAGTCGTATACGATGTGAGCTTACGAGTTAAGAAAAGACAGATGACATCAATATAAATCAGGTGTTAAAGAAATATTTGAGTGAAATATATCTCTTATTCAAGAATCGATGGGAAAATATTATGTCAGGTTGATTTTAATTTTACAATCGTACATTAGGTAACCTAAAAATCGTACCATAAACACAGTAATAATTTAAATTAAACACGCAATGCGCATGCCTACTCTGTTACCGTTAAAGAACTATAAATGCGTTTTTATTTCTTACTGCTTATTGCTTATTTCTTATTGCATACCGATACCGACACTATAAATCCAGCTTACGTCCCTGTCTGTGGGTCACCGCCCGTCACAGCCTCACCACAGAGTACCTTACAGAGGGGAAAGCTACGGCGTTACCTTTGACACAGTATAAAGACAGTAAGCATTAAACTGTGCCTTTGATCTTTTGGTGTCAAGAATAAATGACCTTCGGCCATATTTTAAGTAGTTCCAATTCAAATATGAAACATTGTTGTATATTATTTTAGTACCATTCGGTCATTATGATATTCCACTGAAAAATCAAGCACAATGTATTTTATTCTATATCTATAAATTTAATACAATATAACAACGAAGCACGAAGTTTGATTGGAAAACTACTAATAAGATGGCGACCGATGTTTTAGCGGGAAGGCTAGCTTTCCCCTCTGTAGGGGTACTCTGTGGCCTCACAAGGATTTTGTACTCTTTGTAGTTTGTGCTCACAGCCACAGCATAATAATCATAGAAAAATTAACCTTAATTTTCTATGATAATAATAGTCGCTTATGACGCTTATTGTTCCTATTACAGGTATTTGTTATTTGGCAGTACAAAGACGAATCAGACGACTCACTAAGTGTTAGCGAGGATTCGTTACATTGCGTACACAAATCACTTAATTTGTTAGTGGTTTGTGATTGCGTAAGTGCACCTTGTTGTTTGTTGTAACATGTAACATGTAATCTAACAATTATAGGAATCATTTAGTGACTTGGCAGGACAGCTGCAGGACGATACTAACATAACAATGTTGAAGTACCACTGCAATGGTTAAATTTGAGTGAAGAGGCTGGATGCTCTGTAAGTGTACCTTGTTGTAACATGCAACATGTAATTTAACAATTACAGTCATACACAACATGTACTGTGTTATATACGATTTAGTAAAGTAATACAACTTTAACTGAACTTTAATTAGCAAAAGAAACAGACTAATGTTACATTTAGCAAATGACAACAAAACTAAACAAATTGTTATATAGCCAACTATACCTATGATAGGAATAGTGGTGTGTCTCTCAGAACCAGTGAACTCTATATATAACTGGAAGGATAACGGTTACTGCAAATGCGTTCGTAATTTGTCCTCGACTGTTAGACAAGCACCGCTACTGCGTGAGTGGATTCCTATTTCTTTCTAACGTATTTGTATAAACGATGCGAAGGCGTGGTTAATACTTAATAATGAGAAATAAACACAAAATATTAAGAATTTCACTCTTGTATATATAATTATCGTACACTTATGTTATAAATGTACATTTAAAAATTAATCATGAAATAAGTGTCATAACCAAACATTATTTTTAATATCCATAAGAGAAATGTAGTAAGATAAGGATAGCGATCCCCGCACTAATTTCCCTCTTGCTCTAACAGAACCGGTCAATTTTTATATTCGACGTTATCCTTCCAGTTATATATAGAGTTCACTGCTCAGAACAAATATATTACATTCATCCCCCCTTTTCATTATTTAGTTACATAGTCTCAGATATTCGATATTCGGGTGGACGCCTGGTTCTTCGGGAAATGGGAAGTGGAGGATCTGGAGAGTTATTCGTAGTATTTAAATTAGTGTTCTCAGGTTCAAGTTCCTCGTTTGTTCTAGTGGAAGTATCTAATACCTGTCTGTAATTATCGTCGAGCGGTGTGATAGTCTCGGTTTGGGGTGGTTTTACAGGAATACAATCCATCGTTTCCTGCTTTGTGGTTATATCTCCTCGAGGAGCAAGATGTCGTAGAGAGACACTAGTTTCTCGCCCATCAGGTAATCTAACATGTGCATACTCGGGGTTGGCTTCTATTAACTCAACTTCCTGGACAGGAGGTTCATATTTACTTCCTCTGACAAAGTTTTTCATTAGAATTAGTCCTGGAGTTGACAGCCAAGTAGGTAATGAACATCCACTATGTGACCTCCTAACATGAGTAAACATTCTTTCGTGAGGAGTGGCATTAGTTGCCGTGCATAAAAGAGAGCGTATTGAGTGAAGCGCCGGCTGCAAGACCAGTGCCCATTGCTGTATACTTAGACCTTTCGATTTTAAGGCCAGCTCTATGGTTTTCCAGATTATGCCATTGTATCTCTCCACTTGGCCATTCCCTGCAGGGTTGTACGCCGTAGTACGACTAGTGGCAATGCCTTGAGAGGTTAGGTAAGATTTCAGTTCATTCGACATAAATGAAGACCCTCTGTCAGAGTGAATGAACGAGGGCATTCCGAACAGTGAAAATATATTCTGTAAACTGGCGATCACCGTAGCGGCAGATGTATCTGAGCAAGGTATGGCAAAGGGATATCTCGAGTACTCATCTACAATGGTTAGGAGGAAGCGATTTTTGTTAGTAGAAGGCAAAGGGCCTTTAAGGTAGTTCCTCCGCGACAATCTCAACCAAAAGTTTCGTCCCATGTAACCATAGTAACTTCTATTATTAACCATTTTTGTCACGCCAGTGGAAGTACACTTTTTGTTCGGACTGTCCGCGTTGTCATGGAACAGATTGCGTATACAATCATTCGCTTGCCTAAACATATCTAATAATACCAAAAACGTCATGTTTCTCAAGGCTATATCTTCAAAGTAGACGGTAAACAATTCTCAAATGTTTTCACAATATTCGTATAATCCCTCTCTAGCATTCTTTAGTTTTTCATTAAATTCTGACATTTAGTTTTGACAGTACAATTGATAATGTGTCAGTGCCCACATAACACGAGATCTGCAAGGGATGTCCTGTGGCCTTATGCGGAGATTCAGAAGTTCTCAGAATGTCTTTCGGATGTCCTGGGGACTTATGTGGACATATAGAAGTCCTTAGAATGTCTTTGGGACGCCTTTGAAAGATATGTGCTACGTGGGCGGTGTTTTTGTATATGGGTTATATGTCAATTATGCCAATTTTAAGTGTAAATATCTCGACTTAGGGACAGTAAACCTCATTTAAACTCCACAGATGTTTGGATAACGTATTTAATAACGTATACGCCAAGTTTGAACAAATTCTGTCGCAAATCGTTCCGCGGAGGAACTACCTTAAAATCAAGATTTAACCTTTCGAAAGGTGCGGTGGCTTTGATGAGGGTGCCTTCATTTCTGTGGAAGCGCGGCTTCAGTTCGTGACATGTTGTACAGGTACTAATAGTTCTTTTTACTTCCTCCACTGAGAAAGGCAGGTTTTTGGACCGGATCCAGTGAACCATACGGGTTATTCCGGGATGACAAAGAGCCACATGTAGTTCCATCAAATTGGTTCCGGAAGTAGTAGCCGCTGATATTCTAGATAGGGTGTCTGCAGTTGCATTTTTGCTCCCCGGACGGTAAACAATGTCATATTTGAAACATGCGAGTTCCAGTCTCCAACGCATGATCTTTTCATTCTTGATTTTGCTTAGATGCAGTTGATTGAACATGAAGGCCACTGAGCGTTGATCTGTGACGACTTCAAAATGTCTACCTATAAGATAGTGCCTCCAATAACGTAATGATTCAACTATTGCATATGCTTCTTTTTCAATTGACGAGTGTCTTTGTTCAGGCTGGTGTAAAGTTCTTGAGAAAAACGCTATTGGCCGACCCGCTTGGCTTAGTAGCACCTATGGCAAAATCAGAGGCATCAGTTTCTACGCGAAAAGGAACATCGTCCTCAATAGCAGCTAGAGTGGCGTTAGCGACAGAGTTCTTGAGAAAGTTAAAAGCATCTACAGCCTTCTCTGACAGTGGAAAAGAGGCTTCAGTCAGAAGAGGACGAATTTTATCTGAAAATGCTGGAATCCATCGACAATAGTGAGCGAACATTCCGAGAGCTCTTTGCAGGGAGGCAGTATCACCAGGGACAGGTAGAGCCATTAACGGAGCTAATCTCCCAGGGTCTGGTCTAATAGTTTTGTTTTCAACAATATATCCCAATAACGCTATAGACTTTGTAGAGTAGACACATTTGTTTTCGTTTAGTGTTAAATTATACTTTTTAGCGGCGGCAAAAAAATGTTGCAAATTCCTATCGTGCTCCTGCTGGTCCCTTCCACCGATTGTAACATCATCTAAGTAAGGAAACGTATCCACCAGTTGTTCCTCCTGAATCACTGTATCAATAGTCCTTTGAAAACATGCTACACCATTAGTAACTCCGAAGGGAACACGTCTGAATTGGTATAGTTTGCCATCAGCTTCGAATGCTGTATAATGTCTCTCAGAATCAATGATTGGGACTTGATGGTAAGCACTCTTAAGGTAAATTCTGCTGAATATTTTGTATTTGGATATACGTGAAATTAATTCCTCGATTCTGGGGAGAGGGTAGGCATCAAGCATGGTGAATTTGTTTATGGTTTGGGAATAGTCGATAGCCATTCTTTGTTTACGATTTTCACCATTGATAACAAATGCTTGAGCACGCCATGGAGAGTGGCTGGGTTCGATAATGTGCTCCTTTAGTAATCTTTCAACTTCCGCTGTAATGAATTGCCGATCTTCTATCGTTTGCCGCCTCGATTTAATTATCACTGGTTTGCAATCAGGAGTGAGGTTGGCAAATAAAGAGACTGGGGCGACATTTGCAATAGCCAGTGAACATATCTCAAGCGGAGGCTTGTTCCCACTGAAATTTATGATCAGTGAAGAGTGATTTTTTAGAATGTCATGACCAATCAAGAAGTCAGCACAGAGGTTTTTCATGATCAACACTTCTATGTTTTCATATAGATGAGCTTGTACTGCGATACTCACAACACAGCGTCCCGCAATTTCTGACGTCATAGCAGAGTTCGCCATAGTTATCTTACCTAGATATGGTTTCATTTCGAGTTTGCATGTAGTCACATGTCTGAAGTTAATGAAACTGAGGGAGCTCCCAGTGTCAATTAATGCATGGAGTTTCACTCCATTAACTGTCACAATAACTACTGATTTTTGTAAGCAACTAGGAGCAGACGATAGTGAAGCTAACGTATGAGCAGAGGTAGCCGCGTTGTCTGAATTCCATTGTTGTTTTGATTTACACACCTTTTGGTAGTGTCCTTTTATCCCACATTTACGGCAGATCGCATTTCTAGCAGGGCAAGCGTTTCGTAGATGTCGGCCATTACCGCAGAAGAAACAATTTCCAGAACGAAATGATGTGGCAGCGGTTGAATGTTCTTGAGATGGGACTTCCTCTAAGAATTCCGCAGCAGCCGTGTGTGTAGGCGTAGGCGCAGTGAGGTAGGATGCAGAATTTAGCTCGGCAAGTTCCAGAGCTCTGGCTTGGTCAAAAGCGTCGTTTAAGTTGATCGTAGTGTTCTCAAGCAACCGTTCTCTAATGCTAGCACTTTTTAAGCCTCGTATAAACGCGTCACGTACATACTCATTTTTATACAGTTCAGCCGAGTCTTAAACTCGCAATCTTTACTTAACTGTTTTAAAACTTGCAAATATTCACCAACACTTTCACTCGCTTGTTGATTTCGCGATGCTAAGCAATGCCTGGCGAAGATTTCATTGCGACGTTCCACATATAACGAATCCAGAGTACAGATAGCAGCTGTATTGCTTTCCGTATCGTTGATATATTGAAAAACTGTAGCAGAAATTATAGTTACATAATAATGGAAGCTTGTTTTGTTCAGTCAAATTTGATATTTTGTCAATAAAGTTCGAGAAAGTTTTTTTCCAATGCTTCCATTTAGCTTCCGCACCTGCACACGAGGGATCGACATCAAACCGTTCTGGTTTAAGGAATCGTTCCATAACTACGAGCGATATTTTTCTCTTTTTGCTAATTAAACTGTTATACCTATACGATTTAGTAAAGTAATACAACTTTAACTGAACTTTAATTAGCAAAAGAAACAGACTAATGTTACATTTAGCAAATGACAACAAAACTAAACAAATTGTTATATAGCCAACTATACCTATATAGGAATAGTGGTGTGTCTCTCAGAACAAATATATTACATACTGTCCAGTTGATGGAAGATGTATACGAGGAAATAGGGAAAAACGTATGCTATAAACTAAAGGCTAAGACCAATGACCAAAAATTAATAGCGGAAAAAATTATAAATGACACTTTTATAGGTACCATGGCCAATTGCAAAACCTTACTTTCGAGTCGCATTTACAATTTTAAGCATAAATTTATTAAAGCTTCTCTTGTACTAGGTGTTTGAATATTTTCGTATATTTTGCATATTATTGAGGGTGAGAACAAATCAAATCAAACTCCTGATATCCCTTTACAGTTATGCTTGTGCAGCGTAATGTGTAGAGGTATATGGCTCTGTACTTGTGAAAATAAAATTGAACCCGACCATAACTGCTTGTGCAGTTATGCCTGCGTATAGTTCTACCTGTAGAATTGTGCCTTTGCAGTTATACCTGCGAAGTGGTCTTATATAGCGTATACTTCCCCCCTGTCTGGTGTGAAATGTGATGTGGTATTTGTTGATGAGGGTGACAGACCTTCAATATTGATGCTTGTTTTCATACCGTGCAATAAGATGTAACCTATGTTTTTTATATACATCATATTCGATATTAACATCGAGAAGTGTCTGAAAACTGCTTAATGCACAACTGCAACGAATAGCTCCAAGTTCCATTCGGGTTTCGGGTATCATTGCGGAAATGTACCATTCAAATAAAGGCCTCTTGTTCTGACGTTCACACCATTGTTTTTGTTGTACAGTCTCACTATACAGGGTGTACCAATCTTACGACAAAGTTCGGTATATGGTTTATTTCAAGCGATATTAAAAAATGTTGTTAAGAAAAATAATAGATGTCTTTAATGACCATATTTCTAAATTATGTTGAACTATACAGGGCGTTGCATAACTCCGTTACAAACCAAACATATGATTTTTTAAATGAGAGCCCGTGCATATTATGCCAAATTCGGATTGCCCACATTTTTTCGAATCTTTTGATATAAGGTTTTACTACGTTATACAGAGTCCTTTAAAAGTTATGGACACGTTTATATTAAAATCAATGCCCTCTAGCTTACTGTACGTTACGGAAACATACAATTTTTTGGCTAATTGAGTTTCGTAATACGATGTAATATCTCCTCATTCGATTATATTTCAATTATTTTCTCTTTTGTGTACAGGGTGGAGCGAAACACAGACCTTTCATTTTCTTTCATCTTTTAAATGGAAGACCTTGTATTTAATTGCATAAATAGAATCTTTGATTATGTAGCTTTAATTTTTGTTAAACATTATAGGTACCCAAAGTTAATAAAAACAGAGTTAAGTATTTATTTTGTAATATTTGTTGTAAACTATAATTGTTAATTTAATTTATTATGTTAAAGCAAGCGTTGAATTTAACAAAAAATCATAAATAATAAATACTGATAGAGAAACTAATATTATTTATACTAAATTAAACAAGACATCTAAAGTACAATCCTAACCTAACCGTAATATTAAACTAAATGGTACAAAGTAATTCTGTTTTTGGTAGTGTCTTGTTTTATTTAGTATAAATAATTCGTTTCTCTACTTTAAATGTATAATTCAATGTAATTTAATAACCGATGTTTGCACCATAGAGCACTCTAAACAGAGTCTTACGATCTTGAATTTTGATGCATTTGCGCTGCTAATATCAGTTATTTTAGTACATCTTCGAGTGTCACGTTAGCTATTATGTCTCCAAAGTCGATGAAAAGGAGACTTACTTCACAACTTCCATGCGATCTCCAATTATTACCTACCTGTGAATCTGTTATTATTTCAGTTATTTCATATGACTCAAAGTAAAACAATAAGTTTCCAACCTTTCATCGAACAAAGCATTTTTTGAGCGATAAGGATCCAAAATGTGAAAGGTGCGCGGAAAACATATACTTACTACATTAATAAGCTATAAGCGTAACATATCACGCCACACTGTTAGACCCAGGAAGTTACCAGATGACACTTTGATGGAGCAGAAGCTCACGTCAGAATTCATCCAGACTTCATCAGTGTTTGGTCCATATAAAAAAAGGATAATGAAACAAAAGATTAAAAATCTTAAACAACCCCATATTGTAGAAATTAAAGTATCAATGAGGCGATGTTTATTTTTCCAGCACACACAGTTTCTTTTTTTTAAATATGTATCTTGAGAATAAATGTGTATTTCATCATGAGACATATTACTAAACATAAAAATTAATTGAAAAAACTCCGCTAGTTTTTTCTCAATATGAGCAATTTTTTAAATTAATGTATAAAATTCCACAAATGGACCATTATCAGAAGCTTAAACATGAACAGTTCGCAATCTCTAATGGTTTCTGGTATCTCCATACTGGCCATTCTTATATATACAATCCCAGTATCTTAAAAAAAAAACCACACGTAAATAAAATAAAATTTATTACACTTTCCATACATGTTCAATATTTACATACCAGTCTTATATTACTTTGTACTATAATTATAAAAACAATTACACGTGGGTACAAAAGGGAAAAGTTAAAAAACGACCTAATGATTTGAAACTTTTCTAAACATTACATGGAATAAAAATGCTATTGAGTAGGGAAAGCTACAGTTTTACTACCTTAACACCTGTACTTAATTAAACGTTGTACAATAATTTAAAAATGTGTCATTTGTTTGCAATTGACTTAATACATAATAATTATCACAGCAATCACATTTTACACATGTTATGGCATGGATCTATATTTGATTTTTATGCAACCATAAGTAGTTATTCAAATTATTCATTTCATTAAATATCTATATAGAAGACATTCAATAATAGGAATAACGTGGGCTTTTATTACATGAAGACGAAGTTTGGAATTCATACAAATATTCAACTGTTCATATTTAACTCATAAATAATTTAAAAAAACTAAACCCATTTGCGTTCAGAAGAGATAGACATGTTCTCTAACTTGCCAAAACACCCCTTGCACTGGAATAAATTTGAACCTCATAATCTAATGTTTCAACTTTTATAGCTGTAAATATTATAGCCGCTTTTTTTTTAAATAAAGGCTTATTTTCCCTTATAGTGCTTTTTCTTCTATTAAATCAGTTCCAAATATTACATGTAGGTACTTATTTTTCTTTTGGACCAAGTTTATTTGATAAATATTCACCGTAACATCGATTTTTAAGAGAACAATCAAAACTAAAACGCCAAATTACAAAAGTAGATGATAGAGGAATATATATTAAAAATTTAATATTCTCAGTACCATATTTACCAAGCCATTAAAAATCTCCAAAATTTCTCCTCCCTTACAATATTAGTAGTGGTCGCAATTATAAATTTTTGTAGGTGTGGAGAAAAATGAAATGCATCTAACATTCCTACTGTAGCACATAAACATTGCTTACATAGAAAATAATATACAAATACTGATGTACAGCAATATTTGTATTTTAAAAAATCTTCCAAACAATGCCAAATTTTGCTATTTAAGAAAATTGGATCTTGAATATAACATTTGCATATAGAATTGCAATTTGGTATTTTTGCAATATTCGACTGTTTCCATACATAGTAGCCACCCTGTATATAAAAATTACATTCAATATTTGCAGTTCTAGATTAATAATGTCTCATTGAGACATTATTAAACCTATTGTATCGCTCACAATCTCTCACTCGCTTATTTGAAGTATCTAATTTCTTCTTAAATCCGAGTTGTCTTCCAAATGTTTTAACACACATTAGTGGATATAATCCAAGAACACAATCTGATATACAGTTGACTGTTGATAATCCGTTACCGGCCCGAGGGGGTGTCCGATTTATCAAAAATGTTGGATTACCAAAGGTTAGTTTTTTTAAAAACTGAATTTTGACGAAAATTTAAGTTATGTGTATGTGTATTTGGATGTTTCTTATATAAAAGCACAGCCTAAAATAAGAACCATTATGGCGACAGGAAAAATAATGTATACGGACATTCTGGGTTGACACGTACTAATTAGTATAGTATCATTCTGTTGATACACAATCCCTTCTTTCATTGGAACTTCCACTATCACAGTTTCATCTCTCCAAAATCTCATGGGAAATATACACTCCGTAATATTATTGCACGTTTTTGTTTCTGAATTAGTGGGCACCAATAAAGTCGGTTTATGTATATCAAATATACCATAAATATCATTTACTTCTTCATCATTATCCGAGTAAAAAATATAATAGTAATAACCGTCCGAAACAATACTGTGAATTGTTTCCATGCGTTCTCCGTTTTCTAAATAATTGATACCCGTACATAAATGACTGGGTGGAAAAGCCTCGGTTAATAGAATTTGTCCATTATAACAATTTAATAAACTAGTTTCAAAGCTGGAAGCGCTACTTTCATCTGAACTACTATCGGTAAAATTAATTGCATTTCCGCCATGCTCAATCTTTGTATCAAGAAGATGACCGATATCCCTTTTTACACGATTAATCATCTCTTCATCATCATCTGCCAATAATTCACGCTGTAACTCCTCTTTTCTTATATTATCACTAACACTAAGGTGAAGTTCTGTTTCGCTATCATTATGTATATTTTGTAAGTCGTTATCATCCGTAATTTCTCCTCCATCAATTATAGGAAATTTCGTTGATACGTAACGTTCCCTACCTTCTGCCGACTCAAAAGTAAATTTGACTTGCTTATATTCGCGATCCATTTTAGCACCAAATTTAGAAACATTACGTTCCATTAAGCCACAAGTTCGTAAATTTTTCTCGCCCCTTACAACTAATATGCGTGCGCCGTCATAACGGGAGCAAACTTTTAAATTCACAGTAGCTCCTTTTAATAAATAAAATCCCCAATACTCTAAAGTGTCGTCGGGTAGTGACATTGTTTTTCGAAGCCGTACATGCTTACGTTGATCACTTATAATTGGTGCTTTATCTAACTGTATTGCATTAAATGTTACGTTCATTTGTAAGCTATGTGCTGCACAAAATATGGAAGAAATGCCATTTTTTATTTCAACCACATCTGATTCCGTTAAAGCGTAAGGAACGTCAGCAAAGACAACGTGCCGTAGGTATAAGGGGGTGATAATAAGCAGTGCAGGTAGAACTGTGGTCATGATACAAAAAACCACAACCCGCTTGACTCCATGCATGCTGCCAATTTCTGCAACAATAAATTCAATGAAAATTATTCGAAAATACAAATAAATCATTTTAGATTACATGATTAAAAATGTTTGAAAAAAATCAGCATCCATATCTCACTTCAAGTGTAAATTGGTTTTAAGAAGTGGAAATGTATTATTGCGTAAAGTTATTCAGTAAAAGGAGATTGCTGAATATTAATATTTTGATTAATAAAAATAATAATCAAAAGTCAAAACCATTGAATGTTTGTTTTGGTTTGATTTTGACACGTGCGGTGCAGTGTTGCAAATGTTGCAATATCGAGTTTAAAACATATAGATATATACAAGGTGTTAATACACTGCATGTTATAAATTTAAGGGGTGTGAAAATTCTGAACACGGTAGCAATAGACACCTTAGTTCCTGCGCATGTTATTCCTTTAATCTCTTTTAATGCGTTCGAAAGATTAATGGTTTTGAAATAAATGTACACATTAATATGTAGTATTGTACACTACCTCGCGTGTTTGACTGGGTATCATTTGTCCGTGCTGTAGGCGATATCGTTTTACACAATGACCATTGTTCTAATTTAAAACGAGAATGAACGCAGTTTTGCATTGACATTATTGAAACCGAAAAAATTTTCGCGGATCTGATTTATAACAAAGTAAAACAAAGACAATGCAATCAATTCACTAGTGCTAAAGTGAGATAGAATACACAACAAACTAAGAGCGCTGATGCCATACATGCACTGAACTCTAATTATACTGGAACGCTTACTGTGGCCGTCGGCCCGATCCGAGAGAGAGGACCCGCAAGGGACATCCCTGTCCTTCTCTCGAGTACATGTTGGTTAGTGTGTGTTAGTTTAACGCTGCCTGCTCTCTTACATTTTGGTTAGTGTATGTTAGTTTAACGCTGTCTGCTCTCTCTGAAAAGGACAGGAATGTCCCTTGCGCGATATCTCTCTCGGCTCGCGACGTTTCTATGCGTTTAGATGGCAGAGATCGCCAAGTGAGCGTTGGCGTTCCAGTATGTATAGAGTTCAATGCATACATGCGTCTTTTGAGTACGCTGATATCAATAACACGTGCGTGCTGTAAGAGATCTCCTTTTAGGAAATAGCTCAAAATTGAAATGGCTAGGAAGCCTAGAATAACCCATTCTCTCTCGCTGTTCTGAGAGTTCAAATATTACCGATTTATATTTGTATAAAGTATTGATTGACTTTCTGAAAAGTCAATTGGTGGGAGTAGTAGAATAGCATCAAACAGATGAGGTGGATAAGGGAAGGCTCATTCCGCCCAAGCGAAGAACCGAGAAGTTTAAGAGATCCAAAAGTATTCAATTTCTTGCCTGATAATATAATTGGTTGTAATAATTCTTGTGCAAAAAGAAAAAAACTAGTCTATATTGAATTCTTTTGGTAGACGATCCAGAAATTTTTTTGGTCCACTATATTGCTTAGCCAATGGTTTCAAAGTTTCGTAACGATTGTTCGCTTCTAAAATGAGATATCGTACCTACGAACGGACGGACGGACGGACAAGTATACAAAGCTAGTTGCTAGTAACACCTTACCATTGAATTAAATCCTTCACTCAAGGACCTTAACCAAAATAATACATTCAATAGTTGTATTTGCCTTAACACACACCGTGAATAGATGCAAACAGTTATATTTTTACGTCTTCTGCTGAAATTCTGATTTAATATTAAAATTCTATACGGAAGTACTTTTCATCATTTAACATAAAAATAAGGGTGTACCTACTGAATGATGAAGTTTGGTACGATATTTAGGCATCTTCGAGAGAATCTGCGTTGAAAAGTTGCCCAAAAAAGTAGTCTGCCTTGATAACACATTTTCAATAAATATTGTTTTTTCACTACTAGTAGAAACAGCATAGGATTTTTGATATCATAGGCGACTATGAAATATCGAATTAGAGGTAAATAATTTTCATTGCACAGGGTTATTCACTATAAATTACCCACCCCTTATTATCGTTATTATTGCTCGTAGAGAACAAAGTTTATATGAAAGTTGTATGGTTCTAACTGAATTTTCTTAATATGCTATCAATAGTTCAGTTACTCGCCGTTTACAGGGCAAAACAAAAATGTGATGTAGGTAGTGTAGTATCCACAGTTGGGTTACCTATATTTTAGAGATCCGACAACATGTACAAAAAGCTGAAAAGTAGTGGCAACGTCGATACTTTTGTTTGTACTGGTAGATCCATCTGGCGGGGGATTTTTATGGAAGGCGGCTGACTCATCGACATATAGAAATGGACTGCGCGTGGTTATGCTAAGCCGGGATACTGCAGGTGAGAAAGAGGGTAAACGTGGAGGCCTAGTTCTAGCTTTATCTGTCGCGTATCTATTGGTTGCTGCATTTTCATGGGAATGCAGCGACCAATAGATACGCGACAGATACAGCTAGGGGAATGCAGCGACCAATAGATACGCGACAGATAAAGCTAGAACTAGGCCTCCACGTTTACCCTCTCTCTCACCTGCAGTATCCCGGCTTAGCATAACCACGCGCAGTCCATTTCTATATGTCGATGGGCTGACTATAATAATAACCTTAACTTTCAGCATCATCTGAATTCAAGCCGCGAAGTAGTAAAGATCGTTTTCACTTGTTTTAATTTTGTGACTCCATTTTAGTGCTTTCTGCAGGTGAAACGTTTTTGATTAATATGATTATATCTGTCTAATTGAATTGCATTGTTTGTTATTATAAAGTGGTCTTACCCTGAATTTGCATTGCCTCGCTTTTCAACGGGAGTATTCAATTAATTTGAATCTCACATTGGGAGCGTTCGTTGATTATTTTGATGTCGTGTGTAGTAGAGCCATCTATGTATTATCCCTTCGTTTTCATATTTAAATATGTGTTTGAACTGATGGCATTTCCGACATTTAATCTAATATGTGTGTAGTTAGCAAAAATATGAAAACAAAACAAACGACAAAAAAATATGAATACCTTAAAAAGAGACAGTCGAACATGGGGAATACCCACGGCTGTTCTGCTTCGATATTATTATGATTATGTGTGTAGTTAGCAATTTTTATGATGATTTCTCCTATTTATTTATGTGTTTTATGATTAATTGAGGGACATTACAAATGAGTTCAAATTGAACATAATGTATTAAATATTTGTGGATAAACAGAAAAGGTGCCTCTATTGTACTCGGAACCGTGACTAACTGTACCCTTTGTGGATTTTTACCTGAAGTTGAACCCTTTTGTAACTTGTGTACATTTCTATCTATTTAAACTCTCTTGACCCTTTTATTTTAATATGCAATGTATTTGATTTGATTTTGTTTGTGTAATTTGATTATTTATTGTGCCATATAAACCATTGCTGCATAAAGTATTTAAATCTGATCGAAGCGTATCAACAATGAAATTGTAAATGTTTTGTCTTGATATTATTTAACAGTCTTGGTGCTATAGGTAATTTTGTATTTGAATTGTGTCATGTATGTAATCATGTCTAAGGAGGAGTTTTTTTAGTGTTCGCACTTTTTCTCCTCCGAATCGTCGAGTAACTGTCAATAAATGAATTATTTTGGTACAGTTAATGTTGGTTTTGTTTCTCCTTCCCGATCATAGTTCACGACCAGTGTATTCGAACTTATTATACGATAGAGGGCCTGTTAGACGATCACGAGCTTATGTCATTTGGGGGGGGTTGCTGTGTTTTGGAGGGAAAGTTTAAATTTTGTCGGCCATATTTAGGTATTCCCGCTCACATTTGAAATTTATTAACGTAATGGGTGAAGTTAGCTTCTTCGTAATTTTAGTTAGATAGAGAGGGCTAGGGAGGTACATTACAGTAGGTATGTATTTTTTTAATGTAACACCCTGTATATTATTACATTTTTGAAAAGATCTTTTTTTTCTGATTTCAAAAATATATCATATGCTGTCTTTATCTTGAGCCGTTATTGAGTTATTAATCGTTTTGCAGCACACTTTTTTTTATTATTTTGAATATGTATAACAGGTAAATAGGCGCGAAGTTTTCCGTAATTCCGTAATTAAGTAACTTGTGTTATTCTACGATTAATAACTCAATAACGGCTCAAGATAAAGACCACATATGATATATTTTTGAAATCAGAAAAAAGATTTTTCAAAAATGTAATAATATACAGGGTGTTACATTAAAAAAATACATGATATTTTTGTTTTGCCCTGTAAGCGGCGAGTAATAAGAACTATTGACACAAATTACAGTAATCTGTGCTATTGATAGCATTTTAAGAAAATTCAGTTAGAAACATACAACTTTCATATAGAACTTTTTCTTCTACGAGCAATAATAACGATAATGAGGGGTGGGTAATTTATAGTGAATAACCCTGTATAACCTGGAAAGTTTTTTTCTGTATTTTGACCTACTTAATTTGGATAATCGCATATTGACCATCGTGGGTCGCCAGACGGTGAATTATACCCAAGGTTGGATTATACCTATGTATGTTTACAAAATAATAATGTCCTTTTGTTCAAAATATAAAAAAGTCGAACTTTTTGGCAATTTTAACGCCAGATTGGTCTATTACTTTTAAAACTTAAAAAGTAATTAGGAACCGTCGAATTCGTTATATGATTAATAGGAAAATTTCCTAGATGTTGAACTGCTTAAATTACGATAACAATTTATTATTTTCTTATTGATAATTGATAAATTGAACAGTATTGACTATTATTGCTAAAGTCCTTAATTATTTATATGTAAAAAAATGAACTCTAACGTTATTACGCAATTATGCCCTCTTTTAAGAGTAGTCGTTATCGTTGATCCGATTTATGTGATGAGCTACAGAATCGAATTATGCGACATAAATGGTGTTTAATGGTTTGTGTAAATTACCGAAGTTCACAGTAATTACAAATGTTCAGTTCAGTATAGGAAAATTGAATTTAATTGTTTATTTAGTTGTAAGAAATAAAGTTAAAGTAGAGGGTTCTCTATAGGTACAATTGTGTTTCTTTTTTGGGTACCTACCTACTTATCTTATATAATACAATACAAAATGTAGGTAGGTAACCTAAAGTACCACGTCAATACTTACTGTCCAAGTTATTGATAGACGAGTAACGAATTCCATTGTAGTAAATAACATTTTCACCTGATGATGGTTTCATTGTAGGCACTGTACAATTAATAGGTACACGCGCAATGAGGAGGCACTGATTAACACTTTATGAAACACATTCTACCATTGTTTATTTATGTTGGATTTTTAATTAAATTCGTTGTGTGGCGCTGATGTTTATGTGTTTTATTTGTGGGAATTACTAAACAGTCATTAAAAATTCGTTAAGGAAATGGACCTAATTTCCTTCAAATATTACATACCTACCTACTTACTAAAAATACTGTAATACACACAAGCAAAACTTCACTGACATTGTTTTTGGACTTTCAAGTTTATGATATGATATGGATAAGAAATAAGTAATCTATCAAGTTGAAATAATTTCTACAAACAAGATGGTAGAAATAATTATCATTACACATGCCCTTGTTTGGATACGGTTAATCTACAGAAAATATTTACTTAACACTTTCTATCTATATATTTTTTGAATCAATGTGTTGCACATTTCCATTTACACATTTTACACAATTAACACATTTTACGCCGCAATAGTTCGCTCTTTCTGAACCTTTGAACAAAGTTATATACTTACGGAACGACTTTTGAATCGTTCCTACCATCTTGGTTTTTTGATATGTAAAACTCCAAATAGCAAAATTACTTACATAGGTCTGATTTCTACGAGGATCATATTATCAGAACCGATGATAACTGCGAAGTATTAAAAAGTTATTTGAACATTACATACCTACAAACATTTTACGTTTAGGTTGTTGGACTTAAAACATCCCGATTTTCCATGTTCAGACCTTGATGGACTCAAAAGAGAAATTCATTTTTTTTACCCCAATATAGACGGACTGATTTCCAGTTATTCGGGAGAATCGATCATTGAACTATAAGTACCTTTTTGATGTGGTTCAAACTACTTATCACAGTGAGAATTTTATGAATACCAAAAAGCTTAAAAATTCCAAAGTAAAAATAAGTCTATGAAATGCTCATCTTCATCTTATGTCTTTTTGAATTTGCGTCAACGACTGCACCCAAGATTTCATCAAACATCATCCAGTCTTAATTTCAGCGACGCATCACATCTAAAACTGATCGTTGCCGGTGAGGATCTTATAATATTGCTTTTGTCGTTTTTGAATACACATCTAATACTGTGACCCACCAGTGGGCACAGACGTTCACTAGCAAAACCTGTCGCGAACGTGTTATGTAATAAATATAAAGTTCACTGCTAATCTACACGTACTTCCACATCAAAAATCACTGGCTAAACAAAAGCAGAAAATTACCTTAAAATTTTTCCCTCACCCATCCTCCGCTTCATCGACTTATCATTCTTTCTTTGAACTTGTATTAATCAAAAAATTACTCTAATGTTAAATGTTATTAGCACAGTATGTATACGTCTAAGACGTAGGTATAGGTACTGTGTTATTAGGCAATTTTTTTGAATAAAATACCTAACACTAGTTATACAAGGACGCAAAGAATTACTGTCGACAACGGCCATAACTCGTTGAAAACAGCATGTAGGTAGTACAGAAAACTCATCCACTTCATATCCGTCGATATACAAGAACAAATAATAAGTTTTGAAATCCGCGAGATCAGAGAATGAGAGAAACGAACTTCGAATACCGCATGTGTGCGAGAAAACAATACAATTTCTATTATTTATACTTATGTTTTTGTTTGGGCACATTTTTTGAATCAAAAATCAAATGTTTAAATAAAATTAAGATGTATAACTTTGAAATTAAAGCGTGCTTTTAAAATTAAGCCGTGGTTTCGAATTTTAGGCGTAGGTTTCATAATTAAGGCATCGTTTCGAAATTAAAACAAATGAAATTATTATTGCAAATTATTAACAAATACAAATAATAAATTTATCAAATTATACAGGGTGTCTCACGGTGACCGTCGGTTAGAAGTATATCAAGAACAGTAAAAGCTAGAAATTTGAAATTTTGCACATGCGACATGGAGTGTTTAATCTATTAAATAAAAATATTTTTCAAATGGCAGCACTTCCGGAAATACCGGAAGTGAGCATCAACTTCTTTATTTTAAATACAAACCAGGCAATTTTTTTTCACATTCTGATGTGTCATAAAATGGTTAGTAAGTATGCTTAAAATAATCGGCGTATCAATTTTGACTGTTGAGAAAAAAAAAATTTTCACTGAAAAATGTGAAAATCTTGTTTAGGAAATAAAATTGAAAGTCGAAAGTGGTAAAAGTTAGGGAAATGGGATTTTAGGTTCTCAATGTCAAAAGATAGAGACACAATTGTCTGTAATGGATAATAAAAAATTGCCCGCGGTTAAGTATCTATTTGACGTTATTTCCAGACTTAAGAAAAACTTTAAAAAGTATCTTTTTTTAAATGGAATTATCGGCCCATTCGATGCAGAATTAAATTTCCTTTAAATTGATATACCATGTTCCTATACCTAAAATCAATGATTACAGAGTTATTTACATTTTTCTAATTAAATTTATAATTACATACTTTACAAAACATGGTTGGCTTTGAAAATTTTCAAAAAATTTTTATTCAAATTTCCCTTTCCTCTCGTTTCAACATCGGAAAAGGAAAGCTTGTAAAGGTTTTGAAAGATCGCGAAGATTTACAGGCATGCGCGAATACTTTCAAGGATAAAAGGTCAAATCAAGAGACAATTCAGAACTCCGGGAAACACATTTTTATAGCCCTTTACGGTGGAAAAAGAACCCCAACATCTCTCAATCACCTAAGATACGAATGCTTCCTGAAATCTACCGCTAAAAACAAAAACAATATGTCCAAATTACCACCGTCGGAATCATCGGCACATCGGCATTCACTAAAGGTCTTTTATCAAATCCAAAAGTCGCTGGGAGTAGACCTGGAACCAACGGAATGGGGGTGGAAAAAAAACCTACGGTGCCTTCTATCAATATAAAATGACCAGAGGTGGGTAAAATGGTTTTCAAAAAGCATTTAAGATGGAAAATATAAGATAGGTTAGTTCAAAATATTTAAAATACAAAATAGAAATAGAATTGACCGTTGTTATTTAAAATACAAAATGAAAAATAGGCATTTCAAATAAGTTTTTTAATAAAAAATGCTTTTCATGTATTTTTAATGTCTTGTGAAACCAACGAAGCATCATTATAACTGCCGATGAGAGTGATAGATAATCTTTAAACCTATTTTGCAAGCTGATTAATAATGTTGTCACAAAAACAGAGCAAAATTTAAAATATTTTACCTAATTCAAAATTTTTTAAAATTTTATGTAAGCGAATTAAATGTGGAAGATGCTCTCCATAATATGTATATGCCTTGAACCTTGCAATTGATCTTAAAGTTTCAGTAATAGGTCGTAATTATTATACAACAGATGCTCAATACACTATAATCGAAAAAACATATTTCAAATAGAAAATACCTTTGCCTTCTATTTCAAATAATAAATATAAAATACTTTTACAAGAAAGTATTTGAAATATAAAATACAAAATGCTATTTTCTATTTTAAATAGGCATTTCAAATAGATTTATTTCAAATATTTACCCACCTCTGAAAATGACGCATCACCTGCACCAGAGTCTCTATTACAAACAATCTCGTGCAAATGTAAAACGGGCTGTGGAGTAGCTTGCGGCTGTAGAAAAGGTGGATTAAAGTACGCTAATTTATGAATTTTGTAACGTATATTCGTGCACAAATGCCCCGACGAGCGAAATGGACGAGGAATACGACGCAGAAAGTATTGACGATTTCACTGTGCAATTTCAGAAGAATTGCTTCGAATAAATTGACACTGACATTGCACAGGTTGATTGTCCACCGAAAAGACCGCGACGGCAGTAAAATTTGAAATAATAGGTGTTTTCTTTTTGCACGTTGTGGTTGACTTAAGTCAGCCCTGTCAATAACACACCATTCGTTTTATAAAAAGAATTTGACTCAGTTCTCAATAACCCTATTCGTTTTAAAAGCTTTATTAATTTAAGTTTTATATTAACCTGAGGCAGAAATGTCTTATGACGCAAGGCACTTCAATCACGTGATAATTATAACTTTGCCTAACCCTGTGGCGGTCCAAAAAGAAAACACCTATTATTTTAATAAAAATAATTGACTGTGGATTAGGTGTACTGGGCAAATCACATAAAAAAACGCGCCGAAAACTACCTCTACGATGGTGCGGAAATGAGTTGAGTCGCTTCCGCCATGCCTCTGTGTTCAGCATGTTCCTGGGTGTGATCCATGCGTCGGCGTCGTACGAAAAACTTATTGCTACGAAAGTTGTAGGGAATTTAGTCCTCTACAACTTTGTTATTTGTATGTGTCACTTATTTTTAATAAAAATGGTCCAAAAATTGAAAAAATTGGGTCAATGTCCTAATTTTTCACAATTTGCTCATTATTAGCAATAAATAATCATTTTACAACAAAATTGTTAAGACAAAAAAGATAGAGAATTTAATTCTCTACAAATTTGGTTACTACCATTTTCAGCGACAAATGCAAAATACGCCTGCAACATGATAAACGCAAAATCCAAAATTGCGGCTAGACGCCATATCAAATTTTGGTGTGCCGATAAATTAGCAAACTTCCTTGAACTCCTCATTCAGATAAATAATAAGATAGTGGCTACTTCCATGTTGAGAACAAACCGCGCACCTAGAAAACCAAGCCTTGATTAGCTATACCTATCTTCGGAGAACGTCCCAAATGTCCAAGATTTTGAAATTCCCCATTAGGTCTAATGTTTTATGTATTCTAATTCTAAATACCTCTTTAACGCCATTTCATCAAAAAGGACACTATTTATCCTTCTCATCAAACGTCAATTTTTATAACCAAAGATAATGGTCCGGGAGCCGGCCACGTTTTTTGCAATCAATTAATAGATATACTTTTTATCGCCAACCGGCAATAGATCCATGCATTACCATAGCGATTTTCGGAAGTAAACAAACACTTTATCGTACTGTAAAAATCATACCTATTTTACCTGCCGCTAATAGTTATCAATATACCCATGACTGTATGACAGACATCGTTTGTCGCTGTCACGGCTCCAACAATAAAAGTTTTGTCGCGAATTATTTATAAAAAAGTATTTTTACGGTTGGCGATAAAAGTTTGTATGCACCACGTCAGTAAAGTGTCTTTATCGAACTCGCCTGTTACTCGCCTCGCTCGCTTCACTCGCTCGGCTCATAATCTCAGGCGCGTTCGATAAAGACTCACTTTACTGACTTGGTACATAAATAACTATTATACTTCGTGAGCGGCTTTATTTTAACGAGACGCCAAACTTTTTCCTCTGCGAAAATTTTCGCAAATGGGTCCTACGGGGTGCGCAGGGGTAAAACACGGTAATGTGGTAATTACAAAAAATTGATTAACATTACTTAATATTTTAGCTAACTGTTAAGTTTTTTTGTAAGTAATTCAAAACAACATTTGTCCTACAACAAAAATGAGTCCATCAAGAGTGTCCCCATCTAAAGACATGTAGGTATATTAGTACATTAACAAAAATAATGAATATCAAGCTGATTTTTTTTTCTGTAGCTTAGTAAATATTTGCATAATTAAATGCCCACTTTGCTCCATAAATTAATTGGGCCGTTTTCCCACGATATTCATCCATTTTTTGTAATTTCCAAATCAACGTATTTTTCCCTGCAAACCCCCGTGGTAGGGCCCATTTTCGAACATTTTCGCAGAGGAAAAAGTTTACCGTCTCGTTAAAATAAAGCCGCTCACGAAGTATAAAAAGTATATTAATTGATTGCAAAAAAGGTGGCCGGCTCCCGGACTATAAAGCTACACCGGTAGTTAAATGAAAAACTTTCAACCATCACCTAATTGTACGAGTTGATGGAAGAGGTATCTTAGAGTTTTGCCACATGTAATTTACACAGTGATGGAGATTTGTAATAGTAGGGAAGCTGGGAAGCGCTAGAGTCGTTTCTTGTGGGGTCCACCTTGTCCTCTTCCTACGAAATAAAGTCATATCGATCAATGTTCACGCATCTTGAGATTTGGTTTTTAAAAAATTGTTTATTACATTTATTTCTCAGACGTAAACATTAACTTGCGTTTTAGCCTAATAAGTAATAACTTTCATCCTCTCTTTAACAAGTAACGAGTTTTTATCCATACATACTTATCTTCTTTAGTAATTTTGTCTCTCGAACAGTACATAGCTCTTATAAATAGTTTGTATAGTGTTAGTTTTCGTACCATATGCGGGGGATCATTGGGCACTATTGGGACATAGCTGTGAAAACAAAACATACCCGAGGGAAGGTTGCCGATGCCAAATTTGGAATCAGCAGCCCAAAAATCCCAGGATGAGAAGTTTCGAATCATTTGAGAGCGCATTTGAGGAAAAGCCTCAGAGATGACGTTGCTCAGCCATCCTGAGCTCCAGGTGGGTGGTGGGTAAATTTGGAGTTCATATACGGGATCAGCGACCTTGAAAACCTCCGCGAACCCGAATTAAGTCGGTTCTAGAAGTTTATCACCAAGTTATGAATATGTGCCTCCTGAAAATGCATTTTCCACTGTACAAATGCAATTTATTGGGTAATAGTTATTTAAGCAACAAGGAATGTAAAGACATGATAACATTTAAGGCGAGTGAGTACGAGCCGAGGCGGAAGCCGAGGCTTGTCACTTGCCGAGAATGTTAACAGTCGATACATTCCGTGTTACTTATTACATTTTTCCGGCTGCCGTTGAAAATTTCCTCAAATTTGCATGAAATGTTTACCTTAGTTTGGACGGTCGTCACTCTCATAGTTGTAATACAGGCGTAACTATGGTTACCTGATGCTACAAATTCGACATTTCAAAGTTTTTAAAACTACTCGGTTTTTTGAAGCGGAAACATCAAGGCTTTCAACCCAAAAAGTCGCAAGTGTTAACACGAGAGCAAATTACGATATTCATAGACATGGCTGCAGATGAAAATTATGTTTTAATCAAGGTAATGCATTTGTTTCTTTCTTTTAATGACGTAAAATTTATATCCCAATTTGTTCTAGACTGTTACAATAGTAGGGATCGCAGGAGCGTGCAGAATCGACGAGTTCTGCAGAAAAGAAATGGCTGATGATGTTGATCATGGAAAGTACGTGATCTTCACAATTCCGTAGTCTAAGAATGACGTCGTGGGAAATTTCACAGTTGTAGAAAATCCAGAAAGCAAGAAAGACTATGAATTTTCAAAAAATATTACGAAATTCGAAAGAAGGTAGCTAACAGTTTGCGCTTTTTCTTGCGTTATCAAAGTGGAAAATGCTTCAACCAACCTGTTGGAAAGCATAGGTACGTTTTCTAAAATGCCTTCAATGATTGCAGGATTGCTAAATTTACCAGACGCCAACTTATTCACGGGACACTCCGTTCCTCCGTTACCTTGCTATAATAGTGGATTCCGGGGCAGACATTTTAAGCCTGAAGATACACGGTGGATGGAAATCCAAATCCTCCACAGTGGCTGAAAACTATGTCCCGGAGTCTATTCAGAATAAGCTAGATGTTGCTGATCAAATATTGTATAACAAAAGTTGTGTATCTTCAACGTGGTCAACTTCTCAAATTGAAGCCGACGCTGTGACTTTCACTACAGTGGAAATGTCTACTTCACTTCAAACAGGATTTGCTCAAAGGCCTTCGGAAACAATAGAAACCATCACAGCCCCATTTGAGAAGAAATCAAAAGAATTATTAGAAGATATGAAGTGTTATGAAAAATTCATTTTTTTCTAATTGTTCTTTTGTATTCAATTTTAACAAATAACTCATAGGTTATCAATCTCTCTCTGATAATAAATCAACTTGATTTACTCTCTTTTCTCTTTTCTGATAACACGTAATTTAGTTCCCCCTCCTTTTATTTTGACAGCAATCGTAAAAATTCATTAAACAAAGTTTTACATTTTGATCACGAGTTTACAATGAATATATTTTTTTATATACCTTACTGAGGAAAATTGCTCAAAAAATGGGAATTTCAAATTGAAATCAGTGAAACGCCCTCTCGTGGCAATGGTAGGAAATTGAAAATAATTTCCAGCATTTTCTCTTGGCCACATTTATTATAAAATTTTTTATTTCACTATTCTATCTCAAATAGTTTCCGAGTTATGGCCGGCCTCCTTTCTTAGTTGTACACGCTGTACAGTTCAATGAAGAAAAATAATACACGAATATGGAATATTTGACATTTTTATGTTTTAGCGATCGTTTTAGTAAGCGTGCATGAATTTTACATTTACCGGCAGCGGAAAAAATAATTATTTTATCGAGTAATCGAGTACGAGTGGAAGGAAATGTGATAATAAATGAAGGGACTAAATTCTCAAACCCTTTTGTGTGCCATTAGCAATATATTTTATTACCTATTTAGAGTTCAGTGATATGTTTATGTTATGCTTAATTGACAGTTTTAAAATTCTTAAGATTTTCAACTTCAAAACTATTTTCTTTTATGAAATTTGAAGAAATATAATAATTACAGAACTCTATACCATTACTAATAACAAAAAAGGTACCATTTTAGTTAATGTTCTAGAAGGATGATGCCTCTGTGACGATGAGAACTTGTAAAATTATAACGCGCTTTTTATATTATGTTACCTTTTAATTTGTTTTTTATATTTAAATTAAAAAAAAAATAAATATTAATTTTATTTAAAACTTAAAAATTATATCTTATCAATGGTAGCACCTTGTTCTTCGAGAATTAAATTTTTACTTTTTAATTCCAAAATTATAGATTTAAGAGATGTAATTTGTTTTCTTTGGCGCAAATTAGCTTGTTGTAGAAGTCTTATTTTCTTCGATTTCATAGTATGTGAGCTGACTAAATCCATTATTGTCCGTTTTAATGCAACTTTTCTTGGAGAATCATCACTTTGCACAGGATATGATTGTGATGAACTGCTGGTGCCAGGAGTTGATGATTTAACCAATGTCGCGTCAACTATAACTTCAGAAGCATTTGTAGCATAATTTTGGTCACTCACTAAAGATGTAGATGGCTGATGTTGTACCATAATATTTATTGGTGTTGGCACTAATTCTATGTTTGTATATTGAGTTTTCACCTGTAATTCATACATTTCTATTAGTGCACTTACAAATGTACAATACAGCCAAGATAGCAAGGCGCGTGACCTAAAGTTATTCAAGCAAAGAGAACAGTTAACGGAGATGGACCAAGCAATTTGTTAATATACTCTAGTTGTTGAATTAACGACTATTGTATTTTCTTTTGTCAGATTTTTACTGTGGGAAAGATATTGTTGTTCCAGATATCTTGTGACAAGCTTATTAAGTTGACCACCTGCAAGTTGGCTGTGTGAAGGTAAGATGACAAGTTTCTTTAGTAGTTTATGTGCCCCATGTTTGGTGGAAGTGACTGAAACAAATTACTTGGCGCCCTTATTGAGCTAAATGACCGATTTCTGATTAAAAAAATGCATATTTACATTATCAAACTTACGTTTATATTCCGATTGGTGATTGTCGTGTAACAACATAATAAAGCGAACTTAATACTTACATGTTTAAGACGATTAACTTGTATACTAGGCACAGCACTTTCTTTCAAATGGACTTTGTCTGTTGTGGTCTTAAAGCACTCTTTAGTAAAATGTAGTGAGCACAACACACTTTTTTCTGACGGAACTTTATTAACGTTTAATTGTTTAATCCATGTAAGTCTTCTAGTAGGGTTACTCGGAAATCTATATAAAAATTTATTTATTTGTTCAAAAACTTCATTTTTCACATAGGTACCTACCTATAGGTATTATTAGTCAACCATAACTATACAAGTGATTGACAAAAAGGCAAATATATATATATACATAAATAAAAGAATGTTACGTGTATACATAATATATACCGGGTGAATGAGACCACCCGTATCAGTCTTTTATTTAAAGAACGGTGAGTCGTAGAGAGGTGGGGTAAAAAAAGTAATTATAAAAGCCATAATAAAGAATCGAATGGTGATATCTTTATTTCTCGGCAAAGTCAGCATTCCTCCAGAAGGCCTCCAACTCCAAAATTTTAAATGGCACCATAAGTCGAAAAAGGTATTATTTGAAAGATTGTTAAAAAAGAAGAAAGTTTTATGGGAAAAATTATTTTATTACTGCCACCCCTGTTAAGTAATATTCGACTAAAGTTATTAAATTTGAAATTCACTGTTAGAGTAGGTTCAGAATCTCGTGGCACTCGGAATGCGCGGCGGGATTTACAACAATTTCGAAAAATAGGCACGACATTATACGTCCAAAAACATTGGTAGCTAAAATGCCATCCTAAATATGTACAGTAAATAAATATAGGTGTCATTATTTATAGAACTTCATATTAGTATCGTAGTATCGCGTTTAAATAAATCCCGCCACACATCTCGAGTGCCACGAGATTTTGAAACTACTCTAACAAGAAACATTGAAAAGTCGACTTTTAAAATCTAGTTACCAATGTTACATGTGTTCAAAATATCTTCCATTTACTGCTAAGCACTGTTGAGCTCTTCTAGGTACACTATCAGTGGCTGTAATAAGTACTTCTTGAAAGGGAAGAACACATGTAACATTGGTAACTAGATTTTAAAAGTCGACTTTTCAATGTTTCTTGTTAACAGTGAATTTCGAATTTAATAACTTTAGTCGAATATTACTTAAAAGGGGTGGCAGTAATAAAATAATTTTTCCTATAAAACTTTCTTCTTTTTTAACAATCTTTCAAACAATACCTTTTTCGACTTATGGTGCCATTTAAAATTTTGGAGTTGGAGGCCTTCTGGAGGAATGCTGACTTTTCCGAGAAATAATGATATCACCATTCGATTCTTTATTACTTATGGCTTTTATAATCACTTTTTTTACCCCACCTCTCTACGGCTCATCGTTCTTTAAATAAAAGACTGATACGGGTGGTCTCATTCACCCGGTATATCTTGTGCGACACCAGTGCTAACATCGAATATGTTTTAATTTATATTTAGGTCCGGTCTTTCTATCGCCTAATAACTTTAGCCGATGAATAACTACCCTACAAACTACATTCCCCTTACTTTCATTGGTAATAGTTATTTACATATGAGTATGGTAAATCAAGGTTTACGTTAACGAGTGAGATGTTTACTGCCGAAGCGTAGCTGAATTTTGAAACGAGTAACGTAATCTGATTTAACGTACAAATAATGTAAAACATTTTATTTCATACTGGCCATAGATTCATTTCTTAAGAGTTTTTCTATTAACTTTACATAAAATTTGACGTTTCCAAAGTTATGTCACTTTATGTTGCTATGGCACCTTTGTATTCGGATACAAAATTTCTAGTACGGTAAATACAATTTATAGTACGGTAAATACGATTTACCAGACTCGTATGAGTCTGGTAAAACACAGATTACTAGTCAGTATGAAATAAAATTATATTTATCGGCCAAATACAGTCATTAGGAAGATGGAGAGATTGAGCCTTACAATAAAATTCGTTTACTAAGTTACGCTACGTGTTTAAGTACCCTCATTTGTAATTTACCTATGGAAAGTCACTCCTGACGCTTTGTTTTTTTTAGTTGCTGAACTTCCACAAACGAAACAACTGACCATATTTATAATTTATAACTAATTGGAGTTCAGTGACTGCAACAATAAAATATTTGAAATTTTGCAGGTTATGGTTAACTGTCAACACGACCAAAATGTAAACAAAGATGACTCAACAGTGGTGTACAAATGGCTGAACTTCCGTCACTAATTTTTATGCATTGAACTGTACCACAGAACATCCCTGTACGTTGTTCAATATTTTTATGCAGCAATCATACGAACATACGATACTCTCCTTCCTCTCTATCCATAGACAAATATGTCTCTATCTCTATTCTTTATTCAATGCCACAGACACAGAACAGTTTTTAATGGTCTGTGGCCACAGACAAATGAACTAACGACTAACCCTACTTTACATTCACAAAATAAACATAAAAAATTATATTACTTTAAACTTTTTACAGTGAACTCAGTGTTTAAATTGCATTTTGTAGCCATGGATGCAGTTTTCCATTCTAATGAACCTCTTGATATTACTCGGCCAAGAGTAATAAATGTCGAAGGATATTGCATTAGGGATTTTCAAAATTTTAGACAGGATCATAAGGACAGCAATAATAAAACCGAAAATTTGGCCCCTTATGACGAATATGGTAAATTTTTTTTGAATTCAATTTTTTGTAAAATCGTATTACTTATAGATGAGTTGGTAAATTGTACCGAGATAGAAGATAATTTTAATTTGAACGTGAATGATTCGGGAAAATTCATTATTAAATTTCACGTTCCATCGTAAGTTATTTATTGTTGTTTTGTCATGTTTTATTTTTCCATACATCTTGTAGTTGCTTTATGGGTATTATTATTGGACCTAGAGGATCAGTTCGTCATAAAATAGAACAAGAGAGTCGAACAGTAATAGAAATGAGAAAAGGTATAAGTGATATTTCTGTTATTGGTAGAAGTGAACGAGATGTCATTACGGCAAAGAATAGAATTGATTTATTACTATGGCAAGCAAGGGATAAATATCGACTAACACACTTTATTTCTATTCCTTTAGTTACCGATTTAATAAAGTATAATTTTGATTCATTTAAGGTAAGTAATTATTATACTTCTTTGTGGTTGTATGTATCCTTGTTTAGGTAAGTTGACCAATCGAGTATTAAAAATTGGAATATGTTTTTTGGAGACTGGAGACCAGAGGGCCACATTATATTAATGCAATTATAGTAAAGGGAAATAATTTTCAAAACATTTACAATTTCCTCTAGATTATAACATAACATATCGTTTGTCTAAAATACCTAATTAGGGAGCAAGTAGTCGAATATTAAGATTTTTACATTGAATTCCCTATGGTGCATTGGCCAATTCTACACCCTGTATATTAATTAATAAGAACTTTATTTAGCAAAAAAATGCTACATAAACAAACTTAAGTGACAAACTATTTTTGTGATTAGTGATTCTCATTCAATGCGGATTTTTCAAAGGGCTATAATCACGGTATAAGATAAGCAGGTAATTCAACGGCTGCTCATATCTGCTTCAGAAACTGGCTCTGTTTTGTGGTAGCGTTGATTGAGATAGTCAATGGTGGTAGTCTGTGTGCGAGTGAGATAGCTGTTAGGAGGCAAATAACAGAAAATGACTCGTTTCTTTCATTGAAATTGTATAAAGTGCAGCGTCAAGTTGTTAGTTACGATTAAGGTTGCGTTTATTATTAATCAGCAATCATAATTGTCACAAAATATTTTGTACCCGGTTGTAAAACTCGTTACGATGCTGATAAAAACTCTTCCACACTTCGTCGCCGCCTTGTGTGGCTGCGTCGCGCTACCTTTTAATCTTATACCGTGCATGGTATGTTGACATACAGCACCATCACACATCTCATCATTAAATAAAATGTTTTCCAAAAATCTAGTATTTTGCTAAAGCCAAAATATTTTCATAAACATTATCTCTTCTTTTGAAATTTTCATGCGTAATAATTTAGGTAATTCAATGTTCAATGCAATTTGGATGAAATGTATTATTCTATTGACTCTATTTTGGGTTACTGCAGTAATTTCTCTTACAAGGGCTTTTCTTTGATATGCAGAACTTCTACATGTTAACCTCTTTTTTATTTTTTTTTCGCATCATTCTTTACAATAAATTATATTGACTAATTCTTATATAATTCATTTTTTCTTGTATCATATTCTAAAGTGTCAAAATGCTCAGATTCAAGCATTGAACTGCACGCTATACGCAACTGGAAGGGATACGAACTATTGCAATGCATTGTAGGCGTTGAAGCCAGAAGACAGATGCGGAATGGGTACTTCTGTCGCTTTCTAGCTTGTTGTGGTAGTACAGCAGACGTAACTGTCAACGTATTTTATTTTATTTCTCGTGTTACGGCGTTGAGTATGACTTTGCGTGCGAAGGAAAGAGACAGAGATATCCATTCGTTGAGGGTTGCCTAACTTCGCTGTGGCTTCAGTGTTACTTATTAGCGTTTCCTTTCCAGTTGCATATAGCGTACAGTTCAATGGATTCAAGCTATAGGTACATTGAGTAGGAGAATAGTACAGAGTTGAAATCCATTTTTGTTTTCCAAGGATACAACATTTTTATTTATTATTTTAGTTCACAAAAGTCGACTGTTTTGTTCCTTCAACGATTTGTTGTCTCTATTGGTAGACGGAGATAAGAAATTGTGTTGTGGTTTTGGATTTTTTTGGTAATATCAAGTATTCTCTGAACATCGAGACCAATCTTGACACATTCAAGTAACCCGTTTCGAATTTATTAAACAAAGTTTTACATATTGATCACTAGTTTACAATGAATATATTTTTTTAAATACATTACTAAAGAAAATTGCCCAATAAATGGGAATTTCAAATTGAAATCAGTAAAACGCCTTCTAGTGGCAATGATAGGATAATTAAAAATAATTTCCAGCATTTTCTCTTGGCCACATTTGTTATAAACATTTTATTTCACTGTTCAATCTCAAATAGTTTCTAAGTTATGGCCGCCTTTTTTAGTTATACACGCCATACATTAGTCAACAGTAAGATCATAAGTGCTCAACTATTGTCGGAAAGATTTTTTTGTATGAGCACTGGTTGCTTGGCAATTAAACGAGATCAAATTGACGAAAAGACCCGAGCGCGAAGCGCGAGGGTTCTTTTCCCAAGAATTTGATCGAGTTTAATTACCTTTTAGCAATCAATGCTCATACAAAAAAATCTTGCCTGACAAGAGTTGAGAACGAATGATCTTCGGTTGGAGAATTAACTGAATGAAGCGTTAAATACGTCAAATTTTTTACTTTTGTCAAAATGACATTTGATTTTTTTAAATATAGGTTGCTAAAACAATGAGGTAGCGGCAAGAAAAGTAGCATACATTCTTTTCAGTTAAAAAAACTTGTGATTGGTGCATGTGACACTGTTCTTAATGTCTGATTGGTCTACAACACTATGAGGTTAATTATCAAGACATTTACCAATTACTAACTCAAATAGTATCTACATGTTTGCAGAAACCTAATACAAACATTGAAATACTGAAATTCTTTTCAATTTATTTATTTCTCAAAAATATTGTGTGTATTTTAAATGTTGCTGCCATAAATGAACTTAATTTAAAATAAAGTTCTAAAAAAACTATTCCAATTAGGTATTCATTCAAATAATGAGTCTTCATCCATAAATGATTACCCTGTCAGTGGTTTCAAGTTTTTTCTGTCTTACACATGTGAAAAAATACTATGGAAATAGTCAAATCCATTTAGCATGCCGTTTACTTTAAAATGGCTCATTTTCAAGAAAAGTAACTTTATTTCAAAACATGTTACAGAAGATAACACATAAAAATATGTTAATACGTACCTGTATGGTAATGGTAGGTAATGAATAAGGCCCTTATTCTTGGATGGATTTTTTCATCATGCTTGTGTCATTTTATGCCAATAGGTCTCAATTGGTGACATATTTGGGCTAGAGCATACTCCCCCCAGGGAATAAAAATGGCAATAAGTTTCGCTCAAGACTATCAATATACAAATGACCAAGACCAACTCTTCGTGCACCTCCACACCATAATAAGATAGGGATATTTAATTTTTCTCTTAATATACTCAGTTTGGAAAATACTATAACTATATCCTCTTGTTTACAGGCTATTATACCTTTCTTCTTCTTGCATTTATAGTAGGGATTTTAAATAAAGTTCATCCTCTTCTGTCACTGCTGGTGCAGTGTTTAATCAAGTGCATTGTAACAAAAAATAACAATCAAAATACTCCCATAATTCAAAAAAATTAAACTTATTTAGTTACTTTCAAATTATTAATTAATTAATTATTACTTTTTTTGTTTCAGTCTACAATATTGAACGACTCTATAAAAATAAATGGATTACATCCATCGATGTTTCAAAATCCCAACAAAATCCACCTTACAATTTCTCCCTTAGTACTTGTTGATAGTATTGAAGAAGAACATGCTATAAAAATCTTGAAGGAATGCAATGAAAAGGTAATTAGGTAAGTTCATTTAGAATTTTAATAATTTTTTTTAAATTAATTTTGTAGACCTATGTTTCATAATGTGGAATCTCTGAAAATTTGTTTACATGGAGTTGAAATAATGAATGACGATCCGACTAGCGTTGATGTTTTATATGGTAAAATAAGAATTGAGCCCCCAAAATATAATGATTTATTACAAAAAATGGCCGATGAAATTTATACCTATTTTACAGATAAAGGTTGCTTTGTTCAATGTGTACAATACTTTATAATTCTTTGAATTGTAGGTTTGGTTAGAAAACAATTTGATAGCGTAAAATTACATGCAACTTTAATAAACTCTATATTTAGAAAAACGGACAAGCAAAACAAAAATACAGAGGAGAAGGTGGGAAGAAAAACTTTTGATGCCAGTTATATCCTAAAACGGTTTAAAAATTATAATTTCGGAGAAGCCGATTTAAATTTTATTCATCTTTCCATTCGGTTTACAAAGTCTGAAAGTTCTTATTATGATGCATTATGCACAGTTTCCATAAAATAATAAATAAAATATATCTTGTTTTTTTTTTTTTGAAGAAAGGCTACTGTCAGGTGTCACTGTAAAATGAATTGTCCAAAATACCTGGAATATTTGCACCCCTAGACAAAAAAGACTCTCTTTTATCTAGGTTTGCACCTAATATTTTCCGTCCGTGAGGGATTTCAATCAGGTGAAGATTAATTAATTATAAATCCTGGTTGCTTTCCGATTTTCAACTAATTATAGGTTGTGAACTTGAAAACCACGGGCACAGTTACCTAAGCGGGGGGGGGGGGGGGCGTTAACTAACACAATCTCCTGTTTTGAATTATGTATGATTATGAACACATATGTAAAAGTGTGTTAATTGCTACATATGACAGAGTTAAATTTTGTCTTCGTAATGCACAGATGTTGACAGCTCAACTCCGCAAATAACGGTTCTTTTGTCGCTTTTTTCGAGTTTCTTTGTGAAAACGACTACTCTGATCCCGACCCTTGTAAACTGGTGTTTAAAAACTGTATCGCACATGTTTTGTATCTATTTTTATTTTTGATATGTAAATGTTTTTGATTCTTAAATTGTTTGTCTTAATTATTTTGGAGTATTTAAATGTAATATTTGTACTTAGCAATCCTTTTTGATATTACCTTTCATTGGAAGGCCTTCAACAATGTCAATTTTCATGTGGTGTATTAATGTATTGTTCAATCGTTTGTATTTTTGTGTGGCGACCACATGATCCTGCTACACAGTCGCTTACGTACTGAGCAACGATTGATTCCCATTGGCCGACCAATGACAACTTCAAAAGTTTTGAAACACTTCAAGCATCTGTGCAAGTGCAATTTTTTACATAGCTCAGTGTCCTTGTGGTTTTTAAAACACCCTTGTCCGTGAAAATCTCTATTACAATCACTGCAGACAATTTTAGGGTTTTGTATAGAGCAAGGTGGCTTTTCGTGACAACAAGGACACTGATACTGACATTTCGCATGATCCTTTTTGTCATTATACCTTTGTAATGACATTGTAGTGCTCGTCCTCTAACAATAAATTTAAGACTATACTCTACCCGACTCCCTAGGACCATCAAAGTAAACTGAATCACCTATCCTAGAATTATAAACAACCCTATAGTATATGATGCTAAATGATTTTGGAATGACTGAATATGCTCATAACTATCGCCCTGACTAAGGTCTACACCACTACTTTGGCAGAGTTGCATGGCGCGCGTCTGAAGTAACGGGTTACCCACCTTCATTGCTACTACGGATTGGATCGTTGCTTCTAAATGCTATGGCTAGGACTAGTGCGCGAGCTAAACAATTGTTTTCGTTGATTGCGGTCGGTACAACAATAATACCCTGTTTTTTAGCTATACAAAAGTCTTTAAACTTTAACCCCATCAAGTTTTTGCGTCCATAGCCAACCGGTATAGTAACTCTATCCACGTTTAAAACTAATAAGTCACTTGAAAAAAAGCTAGCATTGCTCTGCATTACCTTTTCCAGCAGCGACATGATCACGGCCACCGACAACTGGTCCACTCGTCTGAACGAAAGACCGATCGGTTTGTCGGGAAAATTTGGGTTTCTCAGGGCGACTCCAACACGATCTGAAGGAGCCGCATCCTTCACAATGTACCTATGTGTGCACCTCCTCGAACGCACTCTGCAAAATAAGTTTTAAATAAGATATTATAAAAACGATATATTTCTTACCTTTAGCCATGTTAAGGGATTGTCCTTGCATGTCTCATCGTTGAACGTGAATCTTAAAGATTTACATGTTGTATTAAATTTCTTAATAAATTTTTCGTTTGATTTCCCAATTATATTAATGTGTTTAAACATTTGGGTAGAAGATGGTACAGCCCCTTGTTGCTGTTGTTGGGCTGATGGACCTGCAACCTCTTCTTGCTGACTTGATGGGGCAGCGACCTCTTCTTGTTGTTGCTGAGTTGATGAGCCTGCACCAAATTGGTCTTGCTGCTGCTGTAATGTATTCACGAAACAAAAAGAAAGAAAAATTAAAAGGACATACCGTTATAATACTCTCAGCTGTGGAAGTTTCCATCACCTCTTCTTCTTCATTGTAATCAAATACGTCCTCCGTATTTACTTGAGCGGGACTTTAAACAACAACAATTAAAAGCTTAAAATAAATAAAGAAATACTTACATTCCTCCAGCTCCCCGTACAGCCTCCACAAAATCGTCGTACACTTCGAACGAATCGATGTTATTATTTTCAAACACCACTTTATACATAAGAATATCGTAAGCCTTTACCAGCAGCTCCGCCTGTTACCAAAACACCGCATCGGAACAAACCCAAAATTTGATTAGCTGTTAAAAACTCCATATGACAACGAACAAACAGAACTAAAGTAACTGTAATAGTCTCAATTGCACGTATTTATATCATCTTTTCCCAAATGACGTAATCAGTCCTGGAAATTCCAATGAAATCTCAAAGTCAAAGTGGCCAAGGTCATGCAAGGACCCATTGTCAAGGTCATTCAAGGTTGAATCGCAGGATCACATCTCAAGGTCATGCAAGGCCAACTTTTCCCAAGGTCATCCAAGGTCAAACCACGTCAAGGTCAAACACGTCGTACACGTGGGCGGGGATTGTGACGTCACAGGTGTCCGTGTTCTACTGGTATCTCTGTCCCTTCGAATATGTTCGAAGCTCTGTCCTTTGCACGCAAAGTCATACTCAACGCCGTAACACAAGAAATAAAATACAATACGTTGACAGTTACGTCTACTGTACTACCACAATAAGCTAGAAAAGCGACCGAAGTATACCCATTCCGCATCTGTCTTCTGGCTTCAATGCCTACAATGTATTGGAATAGGTCGTATCCCTTCCAGTTGCGTATAGTATAGCGTACAGTTCAATGGGTTACAAAGACGGGCAAGAAAAAAATGAAAATCTTTTGGGTTGAAAACTGGTATTTGAAAAGCACGAGCGTTGTCATCTTCTTTTACACTGTTGACACTGTTGTCGAACTGCATCTTTTTTGTGTTGATTATATCATTAATTATACAGTAGAAAATGAACGATCGGGTGAGGCGGCGATCGCAACGACGCCAAGTGTAACTAACAACATCGGGGTTAAAAGCATAAAGGCACGTAAAGTTTCGTGTGTTTTTCGTTTTCTAATGTTTTATCTTTAAAAAGACAATTACTGGGACCAACTTGGACAAAATATTACGGTTGTTAACGTATTCCACCATGAATCCACCTCCATAAACTACAATTTCAACCCCGACGTTGACAGCTAGGGTTACCAACTTTCTGTTATTGAAATACCCAAGTAACACAGCGAGCTGTAATTTGGTCATTACAACGTCATGGCAGCTACACTGCACAGCCAAGTTGTCTAGCGCAGTAACTGTGACAGCGCTTTAGCAGCGCTGTGAAAACGTCCTCGTTGCTAAAATGGCGAGTCATAATCAAGCTGCTAGGACGTCATTGCAGCCATATGGCTGTGTCGATTGCAGCCAAAATGTATAGCTGTAAAAACGTTGTGATGACCAAATGGCAGCTATTTTGCCAGCCAAACTTATCAGCTGTCGCAACGTAGTTTGTGCATAATAAAAAATTAAAGAAAGGGAAAAATTCATTTTTACGTGCAACTGTAGGTTTTACTCTATTCTTTACTAACTTAATTCTTGCACCAATCCGTTTTACCTGGAAATGTGAAAGTCGACATTTTACCTATTATGTGTTATGGTCAGTGAACTCTATAAGTTCACTGTTATGGTACTTGCTTGAAAAACTTTCCCTTAACGGGATTCGAACCTATGGTGGGTAGGTGTGTTTTAAATTAGAAAATCAGACACTCGGGCATTACCGCTGCGCTATCTGTAACATTTCTATTTTTCATTTCGTACTTCATAACTTTGCACTGCTTCTCGTTATTAGTTTAAATTTTGTTTGATTACTTACACCTGCCTTTTTTATGTTAAAAATGACCAAGATTTTTTGATATTTATTTTCTAGGTACGTATGTAGAAATTAGCCGCATTTTATTCGATACGGATCCAATTAAAGGTACCTAAGTGAATTACAATTTTTGGCGTTATAAGTTAGGTATGCCTGTATACATTTTGATTCTTTCCCCGTCAGTGAACTCTAATATTTAGAGTTCACTGTTCCCCGTATATTAAAAAAAAAAACTTCCTAAACAAATTTAAGGTGAAATATATTAAGCAAATTATGGGGTTAGGTGTTTTTTGGTGCTTAACACCTACAGCCAAATCGCTGTTATATGGTCATATTCGTGGCTGTCATGGACGATGCGGCAGCTAAATGGCTGGAATTGCCATATAGCTGTATATTAGAATTTCATTTGGCTGTAATGTACTCCATCACAGCCAAATGGCATTCTCAGCTAAATTGTCTACGTGAAAGCGCTGCCACAGCGAAAATGTAAAGGTATTATACAGCTTGCCAAAATACAGCCATCAGGTGCTGCCATGACGTTGTCGCAGCCAATTTTTGGCTGTGTCAGCTAAAGAGCCAGTCTTGTGTTACTTGGGTAAAGGACATCTTGGAAAAATTTTTTGGGTGCCACAATACCACTTCTTAAAAACATCCATTTTCTTCTCCCAAATAACATTTTTGATTTTGAGCTACATATTAAATTTTATCTTAAGTTCATTTACTAAATGTTCGTTTATAAATTAATAAAAATAATTTCTACCAATATGAGGCAGAGGAATAATACTCATAAAAAATGAAATTATTTTAAATAGATTGGTAAAATCAGAGTCAAGTTTCCGAAAAATAACTTGCCATTTATCACTTGAAAAAGATTTTGGAAAATTCTACCTACACAATCCTTTTCTGTGATTGAATGTTGCTTGGCAAAATATTTTTAAAGTAATGTTCAAATAAAAAGTAAGTAAATCAAAAGTAAAGACTAAACAAGGAAGGAAAGGAAAATGGTGACAAAAAGCTACGCCACACTCCCCCTTGAAGAGTATTATCAGTCAAGGCAGAAACTATTGAAATTGGCCAATAAACCATTATTCATTATACAGGATAAAACGATTACATTTCAGTCTTAGCTTAAAAATAAAATATTTATGTGGTGTAGGTATAGCACTTTTTTTTAAATTCACTTGTTACCTAAATGCCTTTATTTATAATTTCGGATTTTAAAGGACATTTTTTGTCCTTTGACACCTTTCAAAAGGGCAAAGGACATACTTTTAAAATAAAGGACTGTCCTTTGAAATAAAGGACGGTTGGCAACCCTATTGACAGCCATTGCTAATTTTTAAGCGCCATCTATATTTACTTCCTCACCCGAATATGGCGGCAGTCGCACAGACTTTGGTCGCCGACCAAAGACGACCGACCAAAATTTCAATACCACGTTGGTAGATAGAGCACGTCTTACAAGAACGACCGTCCACGATCGTCCACAAGCAACCACGACCGTACGGTTTGAAATTTCAACCCGGCTTTAAACTTTTGGTCGACGATTAACGGTCGGTGACTCATAACATTTGAAATTTTTTTACTAACCTAATATAATTACACATACACATAATTACACATTAAAAGCATTTTTAATTAATGAATCATTTTATAGTGTTGGTGATTACTTAAACTCCACTAGACTGGCCTAGATAGTAATATTTATTTGTTTTAATATTGTATTTTAGTACTAAAAATATTTTTCTTAAATATGTATACTAGTCATATTTGTTATTTTGTTTTTTCTGTTTATTGACAAGTGTAAGAATACTATTGTATTCAGATAGCACAATATATATACGTGTGTGAAGATAGCGACGGCCATTTCAGCGACGGTGTGACGTCATCCACCAGTATGCGTATAACGAAACATGCTATACAGAATTACATTGATGGATTTTTATTAATAATTTCGACTCTATTAGAGACAAAGCAATTTTAATAACAACCATGCAATGCACATAGCGCAGGCTTTCCTTTATTCAAGTATAAATCATTTTGATGCAGTAACATAAATGTTATCGCTATATAAAGACCGTACATACATCCCGAATGAGGCTGCCTTATATAACCATCGTTTTTAGGAAAACTATCGGTGCTTTAGCCATCGCTTATTTTCCCACACATTAACAAAAGTATGAAATATCTTAATGTAAAATTTCGATCGATTTCGTTAATAAATAAAAAAGTTAGAGACCTAACAACGATCGATTGCGCGATTGCAGCTTGCGGCAGCGACATACATCGGTCGTTTTTGGGAAAACTATCGGTGCTTTCGCCGTTGCTTATTTTCCCACATATTAACAAAAGTATGAAGTATCTTAATGTAAAATTTCGATCGATTTCGTTAATAAATAAAAAAGTTAGAGACCCAGCAACGATCGATTGCGTGATTGCAGCTTGCGGGCAGCGACATACATCGATCGTTTTGGGAAAACTATCGGTGCTTTCGCCGTTGCTTATTTTCCCACACATTAACAAAAGTAAGAAGTATCTTAATGTAAAATTTCGATCGATTTCGTTAATAAATAAAAAAGTTAGAGACCCAGCAACGATCGATTGCGCGATTGCAGCTTGCGGCAGCGACATACATCGGTCGTTTTTGGGAAAACTATCGGTGCTTTCGCCGTTGCTTATTTTCCCACATATTAACAAAAGTATGAAGTATCTTAATGTAAAATTTCGATCGATTTCGTTAATAAATAAAAAGTTAGAGACCCAGCAACGATCGATTGCGTGATTGCAGCTTGCGGGCAGCGACATACATCGATCGTTTTTGGGAAAACTATCGGTGCTTTCGCCGTTGCTTATTTTCCCACACATTAACAAAAGTAAGAAGTATCTTAATGTAAAATTTCGATCGATTTCGTTAATAAATAAAAAAGTTAGAGCCCCAGCAACGATCGATTGCGCGATTGCAGCTTGCGGCAGCGACATACATCGGTCGTTTTTGGGAAACTTCGGTGCTTTCGCCGTCGCTTATTTTCCCACACATGACCAAAAGTAAAACGTATCTTAACCCGTAAGTACTACGGATGGGTCAGAGTGACCCACCTGATATTTGTTTTCATTCACATTCAATTATAATTCAATTGTGGGGGTTGACACTTGACCTTCTAGGTATTCTATTATTTTCTCGTGCACTTTCTAGGTATTCTTTCATAAAAGATGTAGGACGTGCCTTATGTGATCCATATACATATACACGATCGAATGTGCAACCAAAAGATTCCTCGTAATCTCAGAATTCTGATTGCAAATATCATGAAAGTTAAAATGCCTGTTGAAACACAACCTAATGAACGGATTCCTACATCGAAAAGGAAGAGATGTTTTTTTTGTCCAAGCAAGAGCGATAAGAAAACAGCAACGTTTTGTGACACATGCAAAAAACCAATTTGTTCTACTTGCTCAAAAAAAATTTGCCCCGACTGTTTTGAGCAATAAATTCAGTGTTAAATGATGTTAAATTGATTAAATGATAGGAATTAATCTGTTTTTATTCAAAAAATTAATATTATGTTCTATTTTTCAAATGGTTAATAAACGGGTCATTTTGACCCATATGTAGTACTTGCGTTTTAATTAGTTGTCCGTAGTAGTTACGGGTTAATCTAAAATAATTCATTGCTGTTGTTGTAGCTGTATTAACTGACGGTTTAATGTGGTTCAACGTGTTCAAAATTTTCTTGAAAATTACTTGAAATATATTATTGAATGACGCATATCGCATATCGGCATATGATTTACTTTTAGACCATAAAAATTTGGGCAATTATAATTTATTAATAATCTAATATGTCATTACGTTACATTACAATTAATTAATTAATTAATTAATTACATTACAAAAAGGAGAAGCAATCATTGCATCTTTGTTGTTGAACAATAAATGATCAAATTAATCTTTAATTGAAATGTCATTCATTTTCGTCTAAAATATAGGTAAGCGTTTCTAAACTTTCAACTCTAATTACGAATGCGATCACTTTTAAGCTATTATTTTTCTTTGCTATTACTTAGGTATATTTTAATTGTCCAATTGTCCTTTAAAAGATTCGAAAATCAACATAACTTTACACAGCGTAAATAGTCGAATTGCAAGGATACCAAATGTACCTAATATCCTCGCCAGGAGTGTTTACCGCTACGTCATTAATGTATGAATCTAGCTATCCAATTTATTAATACTGTCATCTCATATAAAACAGTGAATTCAATAAGGATGGTGAACATTCGCAGTGCATTTGACGAAATCGACATACGGTATTGAATAAGCAAATGTTATAGAAAGAATAAACCTATAAACGCGAATTTAATTTCTTTTATATGCATAAGAATTTAATTCTCATTTGACTAATATAGTACAATTTTGATTCGTGTTTTTCATATTACACCATATGATTGTATGTGATGACGTAGCGGTAAACACTCCTGGCGAGGATAGTATACCTATTATTGTCTCCCTTGCTAACAACGCCACCATGTGATTTTAATAGTACGCGATGGTACGACTTATTTATGATATTGAGGTCATCTAGATGTATTGGCTCATAAATCCTCGTCATAACTTATTTTCCTTCAAACTTTTTGTTTGTTGTAAAGTTGCCGCAAAAACAGGAAGTGTTAATAATTTTCAGGATAAGCTTTTCAAACCTGCATTCCGCTAGACGGCTAGAATCAAGCTTGTTTTATGTAAAACTAAAATAGTCATTTGGAGAAAACATTATAATAGTAATGCTCTAATCTCTAATGTAATGTTGAAGTTGGAATTATATTGGTAAATTATAGTTGATTGTTGATTTTGATTACAAATATCGTCTAGTTCTAGTCAAGATGTTTTGGGATTCTATAGAAAAGCGCCTATATTTTCTCATAAACGCGATTTATTAAATTATGAAACACGTCTTTGCTATAAGGAACAAATAGCAGGAAGGTACTTAATTGTTACCTACCTGTCCCTAATCCTAATTTTGAAAACAAGTTTCTTACAATAAAACGACATTCTTCTAACTGTACAAAGTAACTGTACAGCCAAATATTTTCAGGGACTAGATAATGTAACTAAACAAGAAAAAGAACCATGAAATTTTATTTAATGTTAATTTTTGTAAAGATTTGATAATAGGTAATAAAATTTTTGAATAGACAATGAAGAGACCTACAAGCTCTATTTCAAAATTGTGGGGTTGCAACCCTCACTCCACGGGAGTTAAATTTAGAGATGAAATTTTAATTAAAATATAAAATTCATACTTCATACTTTTGTGAATGCGTGAGAATGTAATTATTATTGATTGCAGAGACACTGATAGATTTCGTATAAACGGAGGTTGCATATTGCCGTCTGCACACAATGAACACGTCTTTGATCATCGTTAGATCTCTAACGCTTTTATTTATTAACGAAATCGATCGAAATTTTACATTAAGATACTTTTTACTTTTGGTCGTGTGGGAAAATAAGCAACGGCGAAAGCACCGATAGTTTTCCCAAAAACGATCGATGTATGTCGCTGCCCGCAAGCTGCAATCGCGCCATCGATCGTTGCTGGGTCTCTAACTTTTTTATTTATTAACGAAATCGATCGAAATTTTACATTAAGATATTTCATACTTTTGTTAATGTGTGGGAAAATAAGCAACGGCGAAAGCACCGATAGTTTTCCCAAAAACGACCGATGTATGTCACTGCCGCAAGCTGCAATCGCGCAATCGATCGTTGTTAGGTCTCTAACTTTTTTATTTATTAACGAAATCGATCGAAATTTTACATTAAGATATTTCATACTTTTGTTAATGTGTGGGAAAATAAGCAACGGCGAAAGCACCGATAGTTTTCCCAAAAACGACCGATGTATGTCGCTGCCGCAAGCTGCAATCTCGCAATCGATCGTTGCTGGGTCTCTAACTTTTTTATTTATTAACGAAATCGATCGAAATTTTACATTATGATACTTCTTACTTTTGTTAATGTGTGGGAAAATAAGCAACGGCGAAAGCACCGATAGTTTTCCCAAAAACGATCGATGTATGTCGCTGCCGCAAGCTGCAATCGCGCCATCGATCGTTGCTGGGTCTCTAACTTTTTTATTTATTAACGAAATCGATCGAAATTTTACATTAAGATACTTCTTACTTTTGTTAATGTGTGGGAAAATAAGCAACGGCGAAAGCACCGATAGTTTTCCCAAAAACGACCGATGTATGTCGCTGCCGCAAGCTGCAATCGCGCAATCGATCGTTGTTAGGTCTCTAACTTTTTTATTTATTAACGAAATCGATCGAAATTTTACATTAATATATTTCATACTTTTGTTAATGTGTGGGAAAATAAGCGATGGCTAAAGCACCGATAGTTTTCCCAAAAACGACCGATGTATGTCACTGCCGCAAGCTGCAATCGCGCAATCGATCGTTGTTAGGTCTCTAACTTTTTTATTTATTAACGAAATCGATCGAAATTTTACATTAAGATATTTCATACTTTTGTTAATGTGTGGGAAAATAAGCAACGGCGAAAGCACCGATAGTTTTCCCAAAAACGACCGATGTATGTCGCTGCCGCAAGCTGCAATCTCGCAATCGATCGTTGCTGTGTCTCTAACTTTTTTATTTATTAACGAAATCGATCGAAATTTTACATTATGATACTTCTTACTTTTGTTAATGTGTGGGAAAATAAGCAACGGCGAAAGCACCGATAGTTTTCCCAAAAACGATCGATGTATGTCGCTGCCGCAAGCTGCAATCGCGCCATCGATCGTTGCTGGGTCTCTAACTTTTTTATTTATTAACGAAATCGATCGAAATTTTACATTAAGATACTTCTTACTTTTGTTAATGTGTGGGAAAATAAGCAACGGCGAAAGCACCGATAGTTTTCCCAAAAACGACCGATGTATGTCGCTGCCGCAAGCTGCAATCGCGCAATCGATCGTTGTTAGGTCTCTAACTTTTTTATTTATTAACGAAATCGATCGAAATTTTACATTAATATATTTCATACTTTTGTTAATGTGTGGGAAAATAAGCGATGGCTAAAGCACCGATAGTTTTCCCAAAAACGACCGATGTATGTCACTGCCGCAAGCTGCAATCGCGCAATCGATCGTTGTTAGGTCTCTAACTTTTTTATTTATTAACGAAATCGATCGAAATTTTACATTAAGATATTTCATACTTTTGTTAATGTGTGGGAAAATAAGCAACGGCGAAAGCACCGATAGTTTTCCCAAAAACGACCGATGTATGTCGCTGCCGCAAGCTGCAATCTCGCAATCGATCGTTGCTGTGTCTCTAACTTTTTTATTTATTAACGAAATCGATCGAAATTTTACATTATGATACTTCTTACTTTTGTTAATGTGTGGGAAAATAAGCAACGGCGAAAGCACCGATAGTTTTCCCAAAAACGATCGATGTATGTCGCTGCCCGCAAGCTGCAATCGCGCAATCGATCGTTGCTGGGTCTCTAACTTTTTTATTTATTAAGGAAATCGATCGAAATTTTACATTAAGATACTTCTTACTTTTGTTAATGTGTGGGAAAATAAGCAACGGCGAAAGCACCGATAGTTTTCCCAAAAACGATCGATGTATGTCGCTGCCCGCAAGCTGCAATCGCGCCATCGATCGTTGCTGGGTCTCTAACTTTTTTATTTATTAACGAAATCGATCGAAATTTTACATTAAGATATTTCATACTTTTGTTAATGTGTGGGAAAATAAGCAACGGCGAAAGCACCGATAGTTTTCCCAAAAACGATCGATGTATGTCGCTGCCCGCAAGCTGCAATCGCGCCATCGATCGTTGCTGGGTCTCTAACTTTTTTATTTATTAACGAAATCGATCGAAATTTTACATTAAGATACTTCTTACTTTTGTTAATGTGTGGGAAAATAAGCAACGGCGAAAGCACCGATAGTTTTCCCAAAAACGACCGATGTATGTCGCTGCCGCAAGCTGCAATCTCGCAATCGATCGTTGTTAGGTCTCTAACTTTTTTATTTATTAACGAAATCGATCGAAATTTTACATTAAGATATTTCATACTTTTGTTAATGTGTGGGAAAATAAGCAACGGGGAAAGCACCGATAGTTTTCCCAAAAACGATCGATGTATGTCGCTGCCCGCAAGCTGCAATCTCGCAATCGATCGTTGCTAGGTCTCTAACTTTTTTATTTATTAACGAAATCGATCGAAATTTTACATTAAGATACTTCATGCTTTCGGTCATGTGTGGGAAAATAAGCAACGGCGAAAGCACCGATAGTTTTCCCAAAAACGACCGATGTATGTCGCTGCCGCAAGCTGCAATCGCGCAATCGATCGTTGTTAGGTCTCTAACTTTTTTATTTTTTAACGAAACCGATCGAAATTTTACATTAAGATACTTCATACTTTTGTTAATGTGTGGGAAAATAAGCGATGGCTAAAGCACCAATAGTTTTCCCAAAAACGATGGTTATATAAGGCAGCCTCATTCGGGATGTAAGTACGGTCTTTATATAGCGATAACATTTATGTTACTGCATCAAAATGATTTATACTTGAATAAAGGAAAGCCTGCGCTATGTGCATTGCATGGTTGTTATTAAAATTGCTTTGTCTCAAATAGCGTCGAAATTATTAATAAAAATCCAACAATGTAATTCTGTATAGCATGTTTCGTTATACGCATACTGGTGGATGACGTCACACCGTCGCTGAAATGGCCGTCGCTATCTTCACACACGTAATATATATTACAATTACAATTACAATTACAATAATTATTTATTTTAAAGTATTTTATTATTGTTAAGTATTGATGGGTGGACAGTCGAGGAAGTGGATGAATGAAGTTGTTTAATTTGCTTAATTTGTTTAATTTACTGTGGGTAACATAAATATCGATTTTATTTATGGTGGGTATGTAGAAACCTGCAGAATTATTATCGACTTTAGCGCGACATTTAAAAATCGGTTGGTCTTGCAGGGTCTTCCCTGTGCGACGGTTGTTTAATTTTTGGTCGGTCGAAGTTGGACGGTTGCGGATGGCCATGGTTGGTCGTCTCTCTGTGCGACTGCCGCCTATGAAAGGGTCTGTCGTGCCGTTATAGTCCACTTACCACTTGCTTACCACTACATTAAAAATAAACATAAACTTTATACCATGGTATCTTGCTTATAATAATAATGCCCAGTAGTGAAGACAATAATGCTGTATGAGAAATGTTCTTTTATTTGTATAATTATTGATCATCCTCAATATTTATTTTTACTTTTGTATTTCCAAAATCATTAAATATTTATGAAATACTTCTTAAATGGCAACAATAAAAGTTCCTGAGCAAAAAGTAATTCTATGTGGAGAGTATGGCGTTGGAAAAAGTTCAATATTTCGAAGATTTACAAATAACACATTCGTTACAGCTACAGATAGGCAGTCCACCTTAGGATTAGATCATTTCGATAAAACTTATAATGTGGCAGATAAAAGCTTAAAAGTAAGTTGAATGTTACATACAAACAATCAATCTGGACATACTTCTTCTTAGTTGCAGTTATGGGACACGGGAGGAATGGAAAGGATCGCTTCGATTACCTCTAGTTATTATAAGTTTGCGGAGGCAGCTGTAATAGTATTTTCTTTGGATAATTTGGCATCGTTTCATAGCTTGTCGCAACATTTATTAGATGTGGTAACGTATGCAGAAAGTGCCAAAATATTTCTTTGCGGAAATAAGTCAGACTTGGAAGGAGTGAAACCGCAAGTTACAGATGCTGATATTGAAACGTTTTGGTACGCTCTTCTTTTGTGTGTGTTTTCCCGTTACTACACTTACTTCATTTTTAGTGAACAGTGTCACAACCTCATTAGTGGCGTATATAAAACATCTTGTAAGGTAGGAGAAGGTATTGAAGAAATGTTTACGGACATAGCTTGCCATCTGGCCGAGTCAAATAGATCACGCTTAGAATTACAAACAATGAAGCATCACGGTTTTAAGGTTTTACCGGTTGATGAACCGGTAGAAAGCTCATGCTTATGTTAATATTTTTTTTTCACGAAAGATATTATTATCTAGTCGCACTAATTATATTTAACAGCCAGCCAATAATCTATTGCACAATTTATAAAACGACTCCATGACGCCCTCCTGTACTGTGATTAACTTAGCTTGTATTATGTGGACTAATATCTGTCTAAACTGACTGATTAAGTTACTTTTAGTAAGTATGAATTTTTTTATTTGACACGTTTTATTTTATATTTTAATATACAAATGCAGATGCAAATCAAAAATTAAAAAAATTATCAACGTTGACTAGTACAAGTAATTGGAAGTGAGAGTGATTAGAATAATCAAGCATTATTAAACTTATACAAATGGTTTTAATGTATCTTAAACCTGAATTTATAAGAAAAATATTTAAAAATCATATAAACTATAATAGCATCATTTTAGCGTAGAATTTTCATATACTCAACTTTTATTTAATCAAATAAACAAAATGATTTCTAATGTATTTGAATAAAATAAACAAAAAATGTATCATAATTATAGTTGCGTGTAATTTACCTTCTAACTTTGCTCAATTCCATTTTCAATCCGCAATCCATTCTACTATTGTTGTCCTCGATTTTATCACATCAAAGGTATGTGTGAAAAATAAATCTATTCGTGCCTTCCAAATACAGTAGAACCCCGCTGTTCCGAACAGAACAGGAGAAATAAAAAGACGTTTTGTGAAAAAATATATTGTTATGTTATAACTAATTTACACACATTTAAAAAGTAAAGTCAGTCATTTTTTTCTGATGAGCATTGAATTGACTTGAGGATGCAATGTTCCGCCATTGTGCCATCAAAATGTTGATATTATTCATATCTGAATATTTCATATTACCGCTTAACTGAACACGGTTTGGTCCACTATTAGTTCGCAATAGCCGAGTTCTACTGTATTTAGATTAGAAGAAAATTGCTACATAGTTGGACAGAGATGTCTGTTATGTGTATAGAACTGATAACTTCAGCAGTTGATGCTCTTCTGTTGTGGTTCACAACAAAAAAATTTCCAAAAAGTATCCTTTGCATTTTGACATATTTTGCATGTTTCATACGTCCAAGGCAGTAAATAAATATGTATATTTCTTCAAGCTTAAACATTATTTCACATAATATTTATTCCACATCCACATGCGATGTTCTTGAAGGGCATGTCGCTGGGATAATGATAATTATAAATTATAACACACTGGCGTACCCTATACTTTATTACCTCAACATTACATAGCTAACTCTCCCCTGAATTACTTACCTAACTCGTCTACACTCAGTTTTATAACTTCTATCCACAATCAAAGCATTCTCACTCATTACCTCTATTGTTCTTAATCTACTTAATAATATACTCCATGACTCCATCACACATATTTTATTATAAGTCAATGAATGTAACAATTGCTGTCTGCAATCATACCAGGAAATTATTTGGTTCTTATTAAATGCATGTGTTTTATTGTACGAGTTAGCAGATAATAAAACGTGTGATAAAAGCATGTACCTATATAAAAAACATTCATCAATTTTTTAACACATACCTGCCAATGAAATATTAAAAGGAAGCTATTCTGTACAAAATGTATAGAAACTTGTAAAATATATACTTCACTCCAGAATATGCACACGAGCTCAAGTCATTTAGAGCGAATTTTACGACTGGCACACAGTGCCAAAAACTTCTATAAGATTTACATTGAGCTTTGTTTTGTGTGCTGCAAATTGAGAGTTTTTTTGTAAGGTACAAGGGGAACTTAAAAATGGTAAATAAAACAGCCGTATGTCCTCTACTTCACTGTAAAATGTTATTTCTTCATCTTTGTTAGAAAATTATGAATTTTTAAAGTGTTCAATTTCAAAAATGCACCCCCCTCCCCTTGAGACATAAAGAAATAAATTTAGCGTCAGTAGTTTTTCATCATTTCAAACAATAAAAGATTTTGAATTTTTGACCAATTTGGGGCATCAATTAATTGACCATATTAAATGTTGGTTCTTTATCAATTATAACTAAAAGTTCTGGCCATCCTTTCGCTACAATTACCGATTTTCAAAATTTAATGAAGTTAAAACGGTCTTGACGAGCTACAGCCTAAAACGTAAAACTGGGAGAATTGGTAAATTTTCGGCCATTTTGCATTTAGCAAGAAACGAACCAAGGGTTAAAATTTGAATTTTTAACCCCACAATAATGCCCCTTTTGGGACGATTTTGATAAGAACCTTCTTTTACTGATGAAGTTTTTTTATAGGACCTAGTTTTAAATTTCATCAAACTCAGCCTAGGAAGAAAATGGTTCTTAAATTGTGCAACTTTGCTATAATTTATTTCCGGTCTAGCCGGAAATTAATTAACAAAATATTTAAAATATGACTTGGGGAGAAAATATGGAATCGTCTTCTGATTACAACTACAGATTACTATACAGAGTGGAAGATTGTGGGTTTATTAACATAACGAACATTTCTAAAGTTCGTTGTTGGGAGCTGGGATATCGTGGGGTACCTTTAAGGCTACAAACCTAAAATATTTTCACTTGAATCGCAAAGTATATACAAGGTGATTTATATCAAAGTTGCATTTTTTAAATGGAACCCCCTACATATTATTGCATTTGCATATTTGGATTACTTGGTCAATTATAGTGCGACTTTATGTATCACACATAGTACCCAAAAGAATCGTTTAACCGCAATTCGTCATTGTGTGAAAGGTACTAGCGTGAACCGGATGGTAAAATCCGAATTCTTCGTACGTTGGGAGAAATTACTACGTCAATTTACAAAATGTCTATCAAAGGTAACCTGATTTTTCTGTGCTAGGGAAACGGTGAAGTAAATTTCACTGTCGCAGTCATTTGGAATTATATTAAAGTAGCACAGGCCAGTGCACTTTATTTACAATTGAAACATTTTTCTGTTCAATTCAATACAAATTGAATTAGATTGCAGTGGACCTAAAAAAATATTGTAACACCTTAATGAAGGATCCACTTGTAACAGAAAAAATTAAATATTATATTTTATATAAGTACATTATGTAAGCAAATGCATTTTTATTACAGATTTACAAATAGGTTTTATTACTATAGTAAAATAACTTGACTATAAAATTTACTTTCACAAGGACATGCAACAAATTGCAGTATTTATTTCAGTTGCATAATGTCTCCTGAAATGGTAAGTTAATAAAAGTATATTTGTCAATAGCCATTTTTGTAATTAATCACATTTTTTGTCCTCTCAAGAGTTTCTTAATGTTGAGACCATTGGATAGTTTTTAAATCAACACCATCCTGTACCATTTCCCATAATGGACTCATTTCCCGTAATCTTGTAACATGATATATACATTTTTGTGCTGTGTAATCCACCTCTTCTATTGTTGTAAATCGTCCAATACCAAATCTAAAATGTATTAAAATGATGAATTAATGGAAAATTAAACTTCGGCATGGGATTGTAAAGTTTATCAACAACTCATTAAAAATAAAGGGGATTCGGCTGTTGGCTGTTTAGCTTACAAACAGTTGAAAATTACAATATACAGGGTGTTTCAAGAATGCATAACCGGATTCTACACGTGAAAATAAGTCTAAAATGTTCAGTAACATTTTTATGATTTCGGCTTAATTAAGCCATAATCATAATTGTATTTTCGTGAAAATAATTATTATTTAAAAAACCCTTCAACATTTTTATGAAATTTGGCATAGGTATGTCTTCATTTCTCAGAAGTCTACAATTTCCAAAATTATTTTTTTTTTCAAAATGGCGGAAATTCAAACATTATTTAAGTATACTACTATCGGAGTAAAAATGCAAGGCCTCTGACTTTAGAAGCTTCTATCTCAGTAATTAGCAATCATAATTTAATGAAATAGAGTGCATTTAAAAGATCATTTATTCCTACAAAAAGGTGTACAGTTTTAAATTTTTGCAACACATCGTTAATTTTCTGTATTAATTTATGTGCCAAAAAGCGCCAAATTATGACTTAAATCGCACAAGCGCTCGACTTTAAAAATTAGTTACGACTATATTATTGAAACTGAGTGGTAGATACTTATATACTTGACAAGTGTATACTTTTTTGTCGGTGTGAGATGCTTTTGAGGCCAATTGGTTTATTAGGCTTAAAGCTATAATAAAAAAAAGGCATCTTGTGTAACTGAGTACCTGAACGTTCGATATTAATAATATTGACAGTAACATATCAAGGTTAAAGCAATTATATTGTGGTCTAACACGATTCACAAAAATAATGCCATGTATACATGTTTTGTTTAAAAGAAATTTGGAAAAAAGGATGGATGATTGGATTTGCGGGGCGAAGTGCGGTACGAGCTGGACGATGGTGTCGTACACTATTGCTATGAAGCGCATGGTTTTGTACAATGCTAAAGAATAATCACATTGTTGTGGTTTGCCGCTCACGATTTACGATGTTGTACATTACCTCTCGCAGGAATATGTGCGTCTTTCTTTCCCGATAATTATAACATTTACTTTGAATTACAAGAAAACAAATTTTGTTTTCAATAAAGTAATAATGCAGCCCGATTTGAGTAATACAAATTTAGCATTTAAAACAAGAATTTTTCTTTAGTTACCGTATATTGCAAAATAATCAAATTTTCGGTTAGGGCTTATAAAACCAGTTAATTATATGAATAATCAATATTTATTGACTGTCAACTTTTCAGAAGTATGTGTGCTACAACATTTGTAAATTTGGTAACAATTTATGAAACAATAACAATTTTATGATAAGTTAAAACTGACCGTCAGCCAGGAAAATACTAAATACAGCGTTTTTATTGCTGTTAATTAAAATAAAAGTTAAACAACTGATTCTACCAATTTGCTTTTTACACATGTTAAACATATATAAATGACTCATGTACTGCCCAAAAATGAAGAAATTTCACCCCTCAATTTTTTCGTTATGACCACTTAAAGTCAGAGGCCTTGCATTTTTACTCCGATAGTAAATAAAATTAAGTATTAACAATAAAAGTACTAAAAATATTGTTTCTTTCCGTCATTTTGAAATTTGATAATTTTGGAAATTGTAGATTTCTGAGAAATGAAGACATACAGTCGAACTTCCATAAGTCGAATCGCCATCGTGCACCAAAAAAAAGTCGAGATATAGAAAATTCGAGGTATAGAAACACCAAAAAATTTTAAGACTTTATTATATAGTATAATAAATCTACATGTTTAAATGTACATATTACTGAAATTATGTAATTGTTTGGAGAAATACAACCTATGACAAAAAGTACATATGTACTACATATGTACATACATATTATTTCTTAAAAAAACTCGTAATTTTTGACTGTCTTTGGCAAAAAAAGAACCAAAATAAAACTGCAAACAAAACTTTAAAGTCTCCGCATTTTATGATCAGTTTAAGAATTTGTGTTGTCATCAGGGAATGAGTAATGAAATGCACGCCGGCGCCGCGTTGATTGCAAAAACATATTGTAGGCATTATCTAAAATTCCCGAAGACTTAAAGAGGGTATTGTGACTAAAATAAGCTGAAAGAATATTAAAGAAACAATTGTCTGTGCTTGAGGTAGATTATAGAATTACCGTTAGCAAACAAAATCCTTTAAAAAGAATTCAAAGAATCTACAGGTAAAAATTTATGATAATCCTTTTGTGAAAGTTCGAGTAAAGGAGCTTCGCTATCCAACAATACACGAAATTTACCTCGAAATATAGAAAACTTCGACGTAAAGAAAATCGAGATATAGAAACAATTTTATATGTAAAATGCGCTCTTGGTGCTAAATTTTCTTAAAAAATTCCAGATATGGAAAAATTCGCCTTACGGAAGTTCGACTTATGGAAGTTCGACTGTATGTCAAATTTCATAAAAATATGTTGAAGGGTTTTTGAAATAATAATTATTGTTTTCAAGAAAATACAAAATGGCAAAATGCACTAAGCCGAAATCATAAAAATGTTACTGAACATTTTAAACTTATTTTTATTTATGTAGGGTCCGGTTATGGATAGCTCACTACAACTTTTTGAAATACCCTGTGCATCGCTTGCAAATTAACCAATGAACTTGACCTTCTTATGAAGTTCAAAGATAAAAAGAAACACAAGAGGCTAGAATTTATGATTGATAACAATGATAACTAATAAATATGAACTTGAAAAAATTATTTTTACTCCTTCAATTGTTCAAGTTCTGATTGTTTATGAAATAAAAAAATCACTGTAAATAAAAATTATTTGGTTTATAAAAATTAGCCACATCATCAAGCTACTCTTCTACATAATCGCTCCTGCAAATTAAACATTTTTACTGGTGCTACATCAACTTTCCAATATTGTCATTATGTCAGACCGCCGTCCGAATCTCTAATGTATTGCTTTAAATTTCTTTATTGATTCTATGAATTTTGGTTACTTTGTGCCTTTCAGTTTAAAATGTTTTGGAACATTATGGTAAATTACAGGTGCATTGTAAGTGAAACATTGATTATACATAACTTACTGTTGATATTAAATAAGCATACATGGCATGGCAAAGAGAACAGACTAAGCAATTTTTTAAAAATATGTACTAATGGGTGGGTGGGTTAAAAAGAGAAACTTTCACCAATGCAATGCTATAAAAGCTGGAAACAGTTTAGGACAAATTAGTTTAAAGTATGGAAATAGCGGAAATTATGTATCATTTGTTTTCAGATGGCCAAGGAAAAGACCTGGTTCCAGAAATAATCAGATTTATCAAACTTATTTTACAGTTTAACAAGCCAAGAGATAAAACAATAGCTATTTATGTATCAAGTACGCAAAATGATGTTTTAGCGGATGAGTCGTGTTTGTCGGACGAGGCGTTAGCCAAGTCCGAAAACTTCGACGAATCCGCTAGAGCATTTTGCGTACGTGATGCATACAATATTTTTTTGCAGGAATTCTCTAAACTATCAAATTAATTTCATAAACATTTGTTTTGACGCGTACAGAACAGTTGTAAACGTCATAATATTTAGCTTTGACATAGTTGCTTTGGAAACAACAGATAAATGCGTTTTAGCGTACCTAAAGATGTATTTTGCGGACTATTTAGAGTCAGCAAAACATTCATTTTAGAGAATGAATGAAAAAAATTGTTTTTAGTTAGTGCAAAAACTAATAATAAATATAGTAAATCCATTTGTGAAATGAAATAAGACCATCTTTCTGGTTTTAATAATGAAGAAGTTAGTATACTTTTTCAAAATTAAACAATTTACTTGAAAAGCATCAATTTTCACGCAAACATAACTGGATTCTATAAGTGTCCCAATAAAATACTGGCACAAAAATAAAAGGAAGAGTGGAATTTATGTGGAGTTTAGAGATTTCATCATGGCGGCCATTTTTTTAAATGGGAGTTGATTTTTCTTTCCAAATGAAAGTTGTAGCTGGCAATAAGACGAATACAACAGTTTTTTGTTTTTTTTTCATCTGATCATTTTTCAGTGAGGTACGGTGTTCAAAAATGTATACATTAAGTAAAGTTTCCACTCCCATAGTATTCGAATGTTGTAATTCTGCACCTCTCGCACTAATCAAGTACTCCGAATAGTAAGAGGCAAGGGGACTCACGCTAATCAGGCACCCCAAAGGGATGAAAACCCCGTCACGTCCACGTCGTTCATCGTGGGTAATGCTAAGCAGAGAAAAATGCGTGTCAATCAGCCTGGACCTGGTTGACTATCAAACAGAATCGGTCCAGATAACGGATAGGAACAACACAGAGAGGGGAGAGAAATGCAGAGTGGTGTGGAGTTACAAAATACGTACACTATGGGAGGTGGAGTTGTGGAAACTTTTACTTAATTTATAAACTTTGTAACACCGCAACTCGGTGAAAAATAATCCGATTAGAAAAACCAAAAACCATTGTATTCGTCTTATTGCCAGCTACAACTTTCATTTGGAAAGAAAAATCAACTCCCATTTAAAAAAATGGCCGCCATGATGAAATCTCTAAAGTGGCGCCATCTACAATTAAATTGATAATGTCATCATCTTTCCCCCTCAAAGCCACAAAACGTTCGTCTGAAACATTTTTTGAAAAAAATTCTCCTTTTCGAGATATTCGCGTGTATCACTTAAAATGGTCTACCCTGTATAAATGACATGACATGACATAAGAAAACGTGTCCTATTTTTAAAGAAAATGCATAATATGCTGCCTACATTTAGGGGCATCACTCTTTTAATCCAAAATACATACAGTGAGGACCAAAAGTTTGGAATAATGGATTTTTTTCGTTTCCAGTCAGAAATATCAAAAAACACGTCAAATTGATTTTCGTCGTGGAAAACATTTTGCGATAATTTTCAATTTTCCAACTCCCACCCCTTCTGGGCAGTGACGTCATCAATTATTTTTTTTAATGAGAACACCCCACTTTCTTAACGGATTTCAATAGATTCTAAAACGACGATTTCAGCAAATATACACTTTATACCTTTTAAGTGCTGATTTGAAGAGATATTAATTTTTTTAAATAGAAAAACATCAAAAAAGAACGTTTATTGAATGGCCGACTCGGTCTCCAGATCTGACCCTACGGGTTTTCTTTTTATGGGGATATATTAAAAGTAAAGTTTACTTCAATCGGTTGAATAATATCGAAGACTTGAAAGAAAGAATTAAGACAGGAAATGGCTGCAATACAACCAGAAACTTTGCAAAATGTTTGCACAGAGTTTCAAGCGCGATTGGCGTACTGTCAAGAAGAGAATGCGTTTCAATTTGAAAATTTACTCTAATTATTGTTTAGGATAATTATTGTTACTAAAAGAAAAAACCATTTAACATTATTTTTACAATAAAATTTGTTTATTTGTTAACAATGCTATTTGATGTTTTTCTCGTTTTCTATTTTAAAAAATTAATATCTCATGAAATCTGCACTTAAAAGGTATAAAGTGTATATTTGCTGAAATCGTCGTTTTATAATCTATTGAAATCCGTTAAGAAAGTAGGGTGTTCTCATTTAAAAAAATAATTGATGACGTCACTGCACAGAAGGGGTGGGAGTTGGAAAATTGAAAATGATCGCAAAATGTTTTCCACGACCAAAATCAATTTGACGTGTCCAATAGTTTTTTTATATTTCTGACTTCGAACATATAACAAAAGGAAGGAACATGTATATGGCAAAATGAGTAACATTAATGGTTTACCAATATGGCCACCTACTGTGACGTATTCCGTCGAGTCATTGGTGTACTGTTAAGCAGGGTCGTAAATCCAACATTTGTATGTTTACGCGCCTGCTGTAAACAAAATAAAATGCATAAATTTTTTTTAAATTTTATTGCCCTTTAAACATAATTAATTTGGTATGCATATTTCTAATTTTTTGCACATTCTCTATGTTCTTAACCGTATAATGAATTCTACGCTACTGGTAATTTTATACTTTTAAATCGACAAACTGCACGCTACACCCGTTTGACCAATCATAAATGGTTTACTGTTACGTCACTGTGACGTAAAGCCTGCGTAACTTCCGTTACATTCTACCGTCTACTAAACTATAGGGATATTCCTTCCTTTTGTTATATATTCGAAGATTTCTGACAGGAAACGAAAAAAATCCATTATTCCAAACTTTTGGTCCTCACTGTATATCTCGCAAATGCTAAAAGTTTTTATGTTTTTCAATTCACTAAATTTGTGTAAATAGACCAAATAAAGTGTTACGTAGATAAAAATTTGATTACAATTTGATTAAACCAAGAAGTTTAAGTTTTCTTCTCAAAACGCAGGTGTGTGTTATGAGATTTCATTACGTGCATGTGATTGTAAAATGTCATTTACAAGGAATGTTGACAATGCGATTTTTGACGTTTACAGACATGGGCGTAGAAAAAATGTTTTTGATTTTCACTGAGTTTTTATCTCAATCTGTCTTTTAAATCATTAACTTTTGAAGTTTTTTTTAAAAACTTACAACAGCAATTTGTCAATTTAGCTAATTTATCTTAATGTCTCAGGAGTAATTTTTAAGTACAATATGGATAACTGATCAGTGATCATTAAGTAAGTGACTTTAGGTTAGTTGCATAAAAGTCACTAATCCAGTTTACATTTGATCGCTGCGTTAAGGAATATGGTTACACACCGTAATTGACTAATGATAAATTTTGCTAACAATCATATTCCTTAACACTGTGATCAAAATTTATTACAGGATTATAGTAGGTAGGTTTAATAGTTTCGACACTACATAAATGCTGTGGTCTTTGCATTGTTAACCTACAATCAAGCTAATTATGATCAGTTTTAAATGTTTCAGCTACATCGCTACATGAACATGATTCATAGAAGTATCTGTAGCAATATGGAATAACCAATAATATTTAAATATGTCGAAGGACTTTTATCTACGCTAATGCAATAACAATAGATATGGAAACATTATACCAGTCGAAGATCTTATTGCCCTAATTTTCCCACTTTTGACGTTTGACTCTTTTCCAAAATTGAATAAGTTTTTAAAGGTAAAGTACAATTTGCACTTTAAGTACAAAGTTGCTTTTAAATGTTATTCAGCATGAATCAAATTCTGTAACAGTTTGTTTACAGTTTCGAAACTAACCTTATTGAACTGTGTGCTAAATCTTCATCTGCACCGATTGCTCTCAATACATAGGATGGTTCTAATGAGGCAGAGGTACATGCTGATCCACTGGATAACGCAACATCTTTCAAAGCCATGAGAAGAGACTCTCCTGCAAATCATATAAACATCACTTCGAGCAGGTATATAATGCACTATGTTGATAACATTTTAAGTAATGATCCCGTATCGAAATTTGCTATATAATATGAACAAAGAATATTACACATAATAATGATGAGTAGAAAAGTGATTCAAGTATTTACGAATGGCAATTGTGCTTTCCTTAAAATTCAGTATGAGGATTCTTGTCTTAACAAGTACAAGTATATTTACCTTCAACATATGCGAATGATAGATTAATACAACCACAATAAGTCTGAACAGGATCTCCATTTCGAATAATATGAGGTAGTTTATCAAAAATTTGATCCATTAATCTCTTGCTTAATTTGTCGATCCATTTGTAATCATATTCCATCTCATTCATAGAAATTTCACATGCTGTTCCCATTCCAACAGTTAAAGGAGTTGGTACAGTACCACTACGCAATCCCCTTTCTTGTCCTCCACCACTTTGTAAAGCTTCTAGTCTTACTCTCGGTCTTCTACGTACATACAGAGCACCTACTCCTTTTGGCCCATAAATCTTATGACCACTAATTGACATTAAATCAATATTCATCGCATTAACATCCAATGGTATCTTTCCTACAGCTTGGGCTGCATCCGTGTGAAAAAATACTTTCTTTGCTTTACATATTCTTCCTATCTCAGCTATGGGTTGTTTAACGCCGATCTCATTGTTGACGGCCATTATTGAAACCAAAGATGTCTCTGGTGTAATCGTTCTCTCAAGATCTTCTAGCGAAATTATGCCATTTTCAGCGACAGGTAAATATGTAACTTTAAAACCTTCACCTTCTAATGCTCTGCAGGAATCTAATACACATTTGTGCTCCTAAGAAATTGTAACGTAAAATAAAACAATTTTTAAAAAAAGATACTAACAGTTTGTGTTGTAATAACATGCTTCTTTTTGGCACCGTAAAATCTTGCAACACCTTTAACTGATACATTATTGCTTTCAGTTGCTCCAGAAGTGAATATGATTTCCTTAGGATCTGCTCCAATGATATCTGCAACTTGCGCTCTTGCCTTTTCTACAGCCTCTTCAGATTCCCATCCATATGCATGTGTACGAGAATGTGGATTTCCATAGAATGAAGTTAAATAAGGAAGCATAGCATCCAAAACTCGGGGATCCTAAAAAATAATTATTTCAAATTTGTCGCAGTTTTCAATGTGTATTACTAAAGGTGTTGTTGCTTGTGCATCTAGATATAATGGTCTTCCATCAAATACTTGGTCTTTTATGTTATATTTAGTTTCTAAAAAATTTCAAATTAAGGGATATGACATATAGATAACCTCAATATCGATACCTGTTTGCATCAAACGGGAATTTGTAAGGGTTGTCAGCACTTCACATTTTTTGGGGAAAAGAGCTGAGTTATAAGCTCTTAATTTATTTATATGTCGATACATGTTTTTTTTTAATATTTAGACAATTTCAAAGACAAAATAAAGGAATGTGAAATATGTTGTTAACTCAAATGTCAAAAAGTAACATTACCAACCTAACAGTAACATTACCAACAGCTAATGCATAAACATTTCAATTTTAACTGGCGGCAATTCAAATGTAAATACCAAACTCCACCATCAATAAATTATTGAAAATATTATAATCTTTGGCAGAAAGTCACTGATTATTGAAAAATATTAATTAACTTATACGTATTTCTTATTTTCTACAAATAGTATGTTGAGATAATGGGCTCATTTAAGATTTTTTTTTTAAATGACCAATCGAAAGATTTTACAATTTTATGAGTCCCTGCAAAAAATAAGAATTTTTCAGAACGTACAAATGACTTTAAAATAATAAAAACCCGAGCGCTCGAGCTTCGCCGCGAGATTGCACTGTGACGTCAGTAAATATGATTTCATAAATGCTCATATATCGGTCAGCCAGCTCAGCCTCTATACGGGACGTTAACGTTATTTAATACCGTTAACAATCGACGACCGTTCCTTATTTATGAAATTAAATTTTGTATTATTACATGATCTGAGGATTTATTGATAATATTGCCATGGCAGACACGGGAAAGAAGTTACATTTTAAATTTTCTGCCACATTTTAAAAATCTAAACAACTTTTTATCCTACCGTTTGCGGTATTTCTTGTTTGCTATCTATTTACATGTTAAAGAACAACTTTCTGTTAACAAGGAAAGGTCCAACTCTGGGTGGTTTAAGTATATTATACTATACCGCCCCGCAAAGAATTGTCTCAATAAAGTTATTAGTTTAATATCGGAGTAAAAATGCAAGGCCTCTGACTTTAAGTGATCATAACAAAAAAACTGAGGGGTGAAATTTCTTCATTTTTGGGCAGTACATTAGTCATTTATACATGTTTAACATGTGTAAAAACCAAAATGCTAGAATCAGTTGTTTAACTTTTATTTTAATTAACAGCAATAAAAACGCTGTATGTAGTATTTTCCTGGCTGACGGTCAGTTTTAACTTATCATAAAATTGTTATTGTTTCATAAATTGTTACCAAATTTACAAATGTTGTAGCACACATACTTCTGAAAAGTCGACAGCCAATAAATATTGATTATTCATATGATTAACTGGTTTTATAAGCCCTAACCGAAAATGTGCTATTTCGCAATTTACGGAAGTTAAAGAAAAAATTCTTGTTTTAAATGCTAAATTTGATATTACTTAAATCTAACTGCATTATTCTCTTATTGAAAATAAAATTTGTTTTCTTGTAATTCCAAGTAAAACGTTATGTTTATCGCGAAAGAAAGACGCACATATTCCCGCGAGAGGTAATCTACCACATCGTAAGCAGCGAGCGGCAACCCACAACAATGTGATTATTCTTTTGCATTGTACAAAACCATGCGCTTTATAGCAATAGTGTACGACAACAGCTGCCCCGCGCGGCCGCGCTTCTCCCCTCCAACTGGTGCATGCATCCTTTTTTCAAAATTTCTTTAAAAAAAACGATGTATAATGACATTATTTTTGTGAATCGTGTTAGACCACAGCATAATTGCTTTAACCTTGTTATGTTACTGTCAAATTGTTAATATCGAACGTTCAGGTACTGAGTTACATAAGATGTCGTTTTTTCATTATAGCTTTAAGACTAATAAACCAATTGGCCTCAAAAGCATCTCACATTGACAAAAAAGTATACATTTTTCAAATATATAAGTATCTACCACTCAGTTTCAATAATATAGCCGTAATTAATTTTTAAAGTGGAGCGCTTGTGCGATTTGAGTCATAATTAGCGCTTTTTCTCACATACATTGATACAGAAAATTAACGATGTATTGTAAAAATCTAAAACTCTACATCTTTTTGTAGAAATAAATGGTCTTTTAAGTGCACTTTATTTCATTAAATTATGATTGCTAATTACTGAGATACAAGCTTCTAAAGTCAGAGGCCTTGCATTTTTACTCCGATTAGTAAGCTTTACTGTCTTATTTCTGAACAATGAGTGTATTTTACCAACAAATACGTTCTGCTTTTCACGCCTTCAAAATTTAATTATGTTTATCTAGATGTAGCGTATATAAGTGTTAGAAATCAAAAAATGTCGCAGAGTATTGTATAATCCTATACAATAATGTTAAACTCCTACGGAGCTAATACACATTTTTAAACATTACATTACAACCTTGCAAAGGTCAGGTGGCGTGTACTAAGGGGCAAATAATTTAATTTTCAGCTTTAACTGTGACATAATAATATGTAAAACATTAACTTAGTTTTACATTTTAACTCCTCTCATTTCTGTGCTTATAAAATCATGACTTTTATTAAAATACTTCATGACCATAAATAAGTCTACTTGCGGTAAATTTGAAGAGTCAGCTTTGATAAAATTAGCTTCACACATGTTCTTCAAAAAACAAACACTATATTATAAAATACAAAATAGCCGCGAAATGGCAGAATGGCACAACAGCGATGGCTTTACGAGAATGAAAACGCGTTAAAATATGCAGGCGCAAGACTGGTGTTTTACGATTTCATATTGACTGACGTCACAACTCTCAGCGTCTGTATCGAGAAGCGCTCGTATTTAAAATGTTATAACTTGTGAACGGCTTATCGGATTGATTTGAAATTTTCAAGATTATTTAGTGTTTAAGGATTTTATATGTTAAAAAATTTTGAACCATTTCCATGGTTCATTAAATGAGCCCATTATTTAACGTACATGTAGGGGAGAACGAGGAATCGCGTCCATTTAAGAAATAGGTATGTATATGTTATAATTTTTAACATTTTAACTTTATAGAAATACATCTTATTTACAATTTACACATACACAGATCTCTATCTCTACCACGTACCTATACACGATACACCAAAAACTTTCAACTAAGCAAAACAAGCGAGTACTTAAATCTACTAAAAATAAATTTGTAGGGCCGACCGGTATTTGGACAATGACGGTTGCATGTAGTGCGGGTAATGGGAGTCAATAGAAATTATCAACAAAAATGATACTCTTCTTCAACAAGTTTTATTAAAATACTAGCTGCTTATCCGCAACTTTGCCCGCGGTCTGGAGAAATGCGTATTTTTCGGCTTTTTCAGTGAAATTTTGGAACGGGACCTACTTTGCTCGGGGTAAAGTAATATTTATTTTGAAAAATTTTAGATCTAATAACAAAAAAGGATGAGCTTGGTCGAATCAAAGTCTTATAGAGGATGACTTTGTGAATATTCCGCAATTGTCCAATTGAGAGGATCCATGTAGGAGGAACACTGGCCGAACATGGCTACGATTAGAGCCATATTCCCATCCGTCATCTTCGGGTATATCTGTAATCCTGTTTGCGTAGGAAGTTTAGTATTGTAACTTAAGAAATAGGAGATAAAGTACACGGGTGTTATTTCTAGTCTTTTCCATATCTAGTCACTCATCACCCACTTCCTGATTTGTTTCCGCAACAAATACGTCATTTTGTCATTAACATGGAGAGGTATAGGCGACGATTTCAATAGAGCTTAATTTTTTTTAAAAATCCAGAATAACCCATTTTCATGGTATTATTTTCTCGTCTTTTGGAAGCTTCTCAGAAACTCATGTTTTATTCCCTTCAGAGTACATCAGCTTGTTCCATAATTCATTAGGTATCTAGGCAGTCTATTCCTTCCTTATAATATAAGCATGTGGGACCGCACGTAAATTTTATTAGTAGGTACTAACATGAGACACATACCTAATCATTGAATTTATCTAGGCACTAGGCATCTGAGGAGTGAACAGCCCTTAAGTTGCAAGCTTCCATTTTTTAATTTCATCATGTTTCATTTCAATTACTACTTATTGTGTAAGTTTTTCTTCTGCATCTTCTTCGTTTTTTGTTTCGAAATAGGTACATAAATTGAGCAATTAATGATTTGTCTTCAAACAGTTTGAACTATTTCAAGCCATAGCACAAATGGACACATGTTCTATTTGCCATCTAAGAGTTTTAGTAGAACTTTTCCTCGTATATAATCACAATCACATAGTAACAGATTGCACTCTAGCGTTGACTGAACGAATGTAGTCAACGACTCTAGTATCCTTTTCCAATCCTTTCCTCTTCAAGGGCGCGCCCAGAAAATTTTCCCAGGAGGGGCAAGTAGTATTGGGGGTTCGCGGCTCTGGCGTTTTTTCTAGATTTCGTACAAAATTTATTTTTATTTTTAATAACTCTTGCCTTTTCTCTTCTTCACAGGGGTGGGTGGTGGGGCAGAGGGGTGCGACTGCCCTCCTGCCCCCCCCCCCTCTTGGCGGCGCCCTTATTCCTCTTTACTCGAATTGAGAAATCATGAACTCCCTGATATTACAGACCTAATGCCAACACAAGAAAAGCACTATGACTCTGCCCTAAAAATGAGCGGTCGATTGCCTAGTTGCCTCTGGTACTGTATTTGAGGGAGGATTCGCATCAACTGTCTTTTCATTTTTAAGAATAAGAATAATTGTTTTCTAATTTGACAACACTCAATAAATTAAATTCCAACCCAGGTAGGTGTACCACTATTGTCATTATTTTGAAAATTTTTGTGATTGGTGTTTCAGGGGCTTTAAAATTGTCTTATAAATGCTAGTTACATATACCGTGATGGATCGCTACAGATAGTATTCCACAATAATTTAAATTAAAATTTAATGTTGATTATATGGTTAATTAATTATTGTATCATTAAAAATTAAAATCCCTGTTTTGTTACAGTTTTACTACAATTCCAAATTTTCAGCGTCCAGTTCGCCCAATAACTGTACTCTTAGGCGGCAGTCGCACAGAGAGACGACCAACCATGGCCATCCGCAACCGTCCAACTTCGACCGACCAAGCATTAAACAACCGTCGCACAGGGAAGACCAGGAAAGACCCTGCAAGACCAACCAATTTTTAAATGTCGCGCTAAAGTCGATAATAATTCTGCAGGTTTCTATACATACCCACCATAAATAAAATCGGTATTTATGGTACCCACAGTAAATTAAACAAATTAAGCAAATTAAACAACTTCATTCATCCACTTCCTCGACTGTCCACCCATCCATACTTAACAATAATAAAATAATTAAAAAAAAATAATTATATCAGGTTAGTAAAAAAATTTCAAATGTTATGAGTCACCGACCGTTAACCGTCGACCAAAAGTTTAAAGGCGGGTTGAAATTTCAAACCGTACGGTCATGGTTGCTTGTGGACGATCATGGACGGTCGTTCTTGTAAGACGTGCTCTATCTACCAACGTGGTTTGAAATTTTGGTCGGTCGTCTGGTCGGCGACCAAAGTCTGTGCGACTGCCGCCTTATCTTAATAACAGCGAACCGCATTTAAGATCTGAATTTTAGCCCTTTTCTGAGAGTAGCTCCCAAACAAAACGGTTCTGACCATCGGTTTAATTGGAAAAAATGTTTGCTTTGGTCCCCTCTTCCACCAAATTTTTTTTGACGTACTTACCTGTTACATTCTATTGTCTGTGTACACATTATTGGTTGTTCCGATCTAAGTACATGGCCATATTTTGAAAATATAGTTACAATTAAGCGATGCTCTCTGACACTGTATGATACCTTGAGCGTTGACTGAACGTCGTTCAGTCAACGACCTTGAGGTAATTGTCGCCTCCAGTACAAAGATACAAACTAACTAATCGAGTTTTTGTATTTAATAACGGTAAACAGTTGTTAATCATTTTTTAATATAGGAATGCAAACATAATTTAAACATAAATATGTATGGGTTACCTAGTCTATAACAATATTGCTTACAATGACATATGGTTGCAACAGTAAAACTATGATATGTTAGTATTTCAAGGGCAATACATTTTAAATACATGATATTTCATAACTATTAAAATATGTAGAAATAGTAAGAAATTGGTCCTATTCTTATTATAATTAATTTAACATAACTTTTTTTTATACAATTAACAGTAAAGCCATTTAAGAATGAATTTCAAATTCTAATTACACACAGGGACCTACAAATACATTATTTACACCATATTTAAAATTGAACTTTTTACATTTACCTTTATTTACATACATTTTCTTAATTTGTTACTAAGGCTTGTATGTATTTTATTTTTTGCAAATTTTATAATTGATAGTTAACTAATTCATTTAAGTATTCTATGAACATTATGGTTGAGTGCACCTATAGTAAGTAGTAACATTGATTATTTTTATTTATCAATTGTTAGTAATAAGTAATCACATTTCGTTAAATATTTTTTCTTGTCTTTGTAATTATAATAGAGAAACTATGTATAATAACAACAACAAGCAAGTATAAATTCCTCTTTTTGTATGCATTAGCAGTTTTAATATACTAACTTATAGTTGTTACCTATGCTTTATTCAGTCATTGGCACTATGTAAGCATTGTTTAAGTATTAACTATTTAGACACTAATAGCTTTAGATAGGTAGGTATATACTGCTTATTGATTAAATGAAATGTACATTTCTGTTGATGAGAAATGTCCAATCATTTTAGAATGAAAAAAAATGACGATAATAAAATAATTAGCATAATTATTTAGCTTCCAAGATTTATTAAAAAATTCATCTACCAATAATAAGTAAGTAGAAATACTTTTTACATACTGTGATGATGTTATTGATAGTGTGCATAAAAAAAACAGATATATAGCCTAAAGCTACGGTTTGTTAGAACTGTAGGCGACGCAAAGCAGACAATCAGTTGTGCGACTCGGACTTACGTTGAAATCTAAAAGACAAGAAGACGCGTAGTTGGTTTGTTAGAACCTGCTCAGGTAGACTCACGGTAGACAGAAAATTATGTGCGTCACGTTTTCGGTCGGAATCAAACTCGATTTGATTTCAACGCAGTCTTTCAGCTGAGCTCACAGTGACAGTGGAGTATAGTTAGTTTTTAACGAATTTTAAAATGGCAAGCAAGTTTTCAGCAGAAGACGAGAAATTAATTGATCTTATACAAGAACATCCTCCACTATGCACCGTTAAAAGCAAAAGCTGCAAAGACCATACTATAAAAAATAACATAATGGCAAAAAATTGGAGGAAAACTTCAGTTTTATTTTGGCGACGACAAATTAAAACTCAAAAGCAAATCTTCTTCATGTTCTTCTTGCTCAGTAAGTATTGCCAGCAACAAATGTTCAGCCATTGTTACGATGTAGATGAATTTTCTCACAATAATAATAAATATTTTTGACTGCACCTATCAGCATACAAACACGCACTGTTTTAACAAAACACCCTTTCTTCAAAACCGAATTAGTTGAACGCTACAGATTCTGCTAACCACGTATGTTGTCTGCGGCGCACAGTTCTAACAAACCGTAGCTTTAGATTGCTTGATCGGTGACGCCAATTACATCAGTTGATCAGTCAATATATCCTTTAAACTGTCCAAAAGACACATTGTAAACCAAACCAGGCATGGCGGAATATTTTATTTTCTCGTCTGTCATTTTAATAAAAAAAAAAGAATAAAGGTTGTGTTAATCAAATAGCGTAAATATGCAAATTTCTTGTGGAAGTTATAACGTGCAACAAAAATATTAGACAAAACTACTTGACGGTAGCGTTACCTACTTGCAGAAATCTTATAGAAAGATTAAAGATCAGTTTTGAAAGGTAGGGCTTACTTATTCATGATAGAGCTAAGACTGTAACGACATCACATATATTCGATCCGTCAATGTTCCGGGAATGATCTAGGTACACAATTTTTCTATAATTAAAATTCTTCCATGAATACTAACACACTAACTAAACAACTAAGTGTGTAGGTACATCATATCTACTTCATTTAAAAATGGTAACAGTCAGTTATTTAGCAGCTACATAAAACAATGCACGCAAGTGTAGTGATGAACACTTTTGGGGCATTATAAACAAATTTTTGGAAAGATATAAAGGGTCTTAAAATACATAGCACCATTTTTTAAATTAACAAGTCAATCACAATACATTCATTACTAATATTTTATAATATAAACAAAGAAAGTTTATTCATTTATATGTTTATGGAATGAGTACTACAATTTGCCACAATCAGAATAAATCCTGAGAGCTGCAATTATTAGGATTAGGTCTAGGTACCATGACATCTTCGTATGGTGGCACTTTAGCCTTCTTGAATTCATCCCTCACTTTTTCTACATCTTGGAAAACCCTTAAAAAGTTTAATCCGGCCAATTTCTTTAAATCTTCAGTGCTCCATCGTCCCGTCCCGATTAATTCTGCAAATAAAGTAGGGTAGGATGACACGTCTTCCAACCCTTTTGGTACACTGTAAAAAATTAATTTTGTTAATAGTCATAATGTAGGTATGAGTGATACATCCATTCCATTACTCTATATTCACCTATACAGGGTGTCCCAACAATCTGGGAGTGGAAGATTACGCATATACTATTGATTTAAAAAAATTCTAATAACAGATTCATTATAGTCAACAACGAGGAGCATGTTGTAAAAATATTTTGGGATATGCAAAGCGTTGTTTGCGAGCACTATACCAAACTTGTGTTTTTTTTAATGGAACGCCCTATATATTTGAATTCTTTGTTAAATGCTTAGCGAAATGATATAATATTGACATTGCCAGACCTAACAAAATTGTAGTGCAAATACATATTTAGCAAACTTTTATATTTTTACCGCCATTTTGACGGTCTTCCCTGATGAGTACAGCGAAGCATATCAAGATCTAAGCTTACTTTTGATGCTCTTTCAGTATCTGCAGTGGGAATGTAAAAATTCCTGAATATAAAGAAGCCACAAACAGATTTAACGATTTAAGAAATAAAACTTCCAACCTTCCCTTGAAACTTTAATAAATCGGGAACCAATTGATGAAAGATTCGATTAGCTTTTGCACGATGGTGATGTACAATTAATATAAATTGTGCGACATGTTTCGAGAACAGTCATTTCTCGAATATGTCGCACAATTTATATTAATTGTACATCACCATCGTGCAAAAGCTAATCGAATCTTTCATCAATTGGTTCCCGATTTATTAAAGTTTCAAGGGAAGGTTGGAAGTTTTATTTCTTAAACTATTAATCCCTTTGTGATTCCGGACTTCATCATGTTCAGATTTAACGAATTCATATACCATATATACCGAACTTTGATTCGATGAAAATTGGTCAATTAAGTAGACTCCTGAGTCCTGTTCCGCCATCTTCAAAGATATCGGATGAAATGTTGGTACATATTTGTTTTTTCAATGAGTCTAGTTTTAACTTCTATATTCAAATTGCAGACTCTTTTTTCGACATACACAGGGTGGTCTATTTTGCCTAATGTAATTTTTCTCCTTTGTACAGATTTAATAGAATTTTCTACGAGCTTTCAATAGGTACTACCTATTCCTAAGGGTTTTTGAATTATTTAGCGATAAAGTTGCAAATTGTAACATTTTGGTAGTTTTTTTTAAATTTCCTGTAATAGATATAGATTTCTTTAGGACAGTGTTCAATTTTCTCTAAATATACCGCAAAAACCATAATTTCATCTTTAGATGGCAGCAATATTCTAAAAGGCGACAAATGTTGAATATGATCGTAATCAGTTCTTCGGCATCAGCAATGCCTCTTATTAGTTCCTTGTTGTCACTACCTACACCTTCCAGCTATTTCCAGTTACCTTGATGAAAATTTGTTTTAAACATCGTTACCACCTAGGTAATACCTTTTGATTTGTTCCAATCGTTTACATAACAAAATAATCATTCAGAGATGAATTTAATATTTTTTGACGCTTAGTTGGTGAGATGATTTCAATAATTTCAGTACTACTTCGTACCTAATAATTTCTTCATAATACTCTTCTTCATCTCGCATAATTTTAACCGATTCTATTGTCTCTTCTATTATTTTAGCAAAATCGTTAAGAGAAGTTACCAAAGCTTGTAATTATTCAGCGCTTCCTCAAAAAATTTTTAGTAAAATCGAAAATGGCGTTTTCTAACCAACTTCTGTTATATCGTCAACAGCCATCTATAACTAACGTTAAAACATTGTAAATTTTTTTATTGTTGCTCCTAAATTATGTTCGTAACGTGAAAGTACCTGTCCATCGCCGTTCTAAATGGCGACTGAATGCTTTTCCCTCTCGATTCTTTAATATAGGTAGTTCTCTCTTGCGTGTTGGGAACAAGGCGTGGTTTTCCAGCTAAGAGCTTGTAACTCAGAAAGGAAGTGTTACATATTTAGTAAGCTCCTAACTCGCTCACTCGGAAGATCATTCTACGTCATAATTAATTTCCTCTGGCGTGTTTGCCACAAGGGGTGATTTTCCTGCTAAGGGGGAGCAAACTCGAAAGTCAGTTGGTGCATATTTAGTAAGCTCCTAAATCGGAGGATCATTCAACGTCATAAAATGATTCGTTTCTCGATTCTTTAACATAGCTCCCTCTTACATGTTTGGCGTAAGGAGTGGTTTTCCTGCTAAGGAGTTGCAACTCGGAAATGAGGTGTTACATGCTGGAACTACATGCATTAAAGAAATTATAGATTTAATGGTATTTGCTATGAGATACCTCTTCAGCGAAACTAGTTTTGCGGCTGTCTTGCGCCTATACGCGGTTCCCCGTTAGTATTTCGGGGTGAGGGGGCGAGTGAACGTTCATTCAAATAAAAATTCCTGCTAAGGGGGCCGAGTTCAAAATTTGATTCTTGTGGGGTTTGAAAGCTCGTTCCAATTCTGAGCTGTTATTTTTTTATTCCCGCGTGGTGGTGGGGGGGGGGATCTGAACAGAGGTTCGAAAGGCTCAATAATTTTTACGTAATATTACCTACTAATAATTTCGGAACGTGCAAGGTGCTCAGGGGGTGGGAGCTAATAGTGCGGGGCCCCCTTTGGCACCAACTATGACCATGAACACATTTCTGTTTTCTTACATTCGTTATTCTTCTACCACAATACATTCTGTAACTCATCTGGTTAGCGTTCTCACCGATTATCAATTTAAAATTTCACATATTAAGTGGCGTATTGCCTAAGTTTACTTCATACGGTTCTACATAAAAATTCAGTTCACTCATTCATTCTTGAATATATTGCGCACCAAGTATATGTACAAATAAAAATACTTACTAATTAATACCATCGTAACCAGCTCCAAGTCCAACATTGTCCACTCCGGCAATATCACGAATGTGATTTATATGGGCTGCACAAAGTAAAAGGAGCAGTGTTAGTAAATGCGAGAGACAGCTCTAAATAAATTCGGTAACTTTGAAAAATACGTAAAAGAAAATTAAGGTAAATCCTGTCATTGTATGTGCAATAGTTTTCAAACTGTATAGCCCTCTTGACCTTTATTAAATAATTAGTATCATAAAGAATGTGAATTATTTAAAAACAGATGCTCAGGCAATTACCTGTTCATCGATAATAATTAAAGGAAGACTTTTCTAATTGGAAATTTAGAGAAATGCTCCGACGGCGACGTTTTGGTAGCAATAAGAGCTTCTGAAGAAGTCTGCAATATTTACCAACAGCAACATCATATTTAAAAAAGACATCAAAATTGTGAACACTCTTTAGGTTCGTAAAGTACAAAATAAGAGGGAGCAATAGAAGGAAAAATTGAAAAATGTTTACAAGGTTATTCATTAATGTTGTACTAAAATTCAGCTAAAGCTTCTATTCAGTTTTAAGAACCGATTTCATCAAAAATTCCTTTGAATTTTTTATTACAATAGATACATATTAATTTGCATTCTTCAAATACCCAAGAGTCGGACCTTCGAGAGCCACATCCTTCTGAATTATTTATATTAGGTAACAAATTTTATATACGTACAGTTATGTATGTAATCAATATCGGTTATTTAATGATACTTACCAACTGCATCTGCAACTGTTGAGACATCCTTACAAGTAAGAAAATGAGAGTAGAAATTAACCATTATGACTCCTTTATTTAGAGCTAGTTTTCTTAATGTTGCATCCGGTACATTTCTTGTGGAATTACAGAGGGCATGAGCAGACGAATGGCTAAATATAACGGGAGCTTTAGATACAGCCAACGCGTCTCTCATTGTCCTTACAGATACGTGAGACAAATCCACTATCATTCCCAAACGGTTCATTTCCTTCACCACACTCTGAAAAGAACCATTTAACAAATTAAGAAAATTAATGGTTTTAGCGATACTAATTAGAACTTCTGTATATTTACTAAAACCAATTTTCGTTACACGTAGATTAATTGCATTCATAGAACATTATATTGTTTTATTATTCAATGTTTAGCAGCTTTTTCTTTTACTGAAAAATGGTTGACCAAATACCTATAGTAGGTAGGGGGACTGTGTGGAAAAAGAATAGAAAGTGTAGGAATTATATGTATAACGTATAAGGTTTCGACTAAAGCAAATAAAAAAATTCTGTGACATCGTCGCAGATGACCCAGAATAACTAGAAATAAGGCGGCGCACTTTCTTTTTTCATTCTAAAAGGAATTGGTGATGCAAAAGCATATCTCGAATATTTTACAAAACTAAAATGTGAATTTCCCGATTCGAAAAGCACCAAATTTGGATGTTGAAACCTAGCTTTATGTCTTTAAGAACAGTGTTACTTAGTGTTATGTAACACAGGATATTCGTGGAATCGGTAAGAATTTGACGTTATAGAGGAGTTGAAGTTGTATGTAAGTTCGATTGTAATTTGTAAATATGTACATATGAAACATATAATTACTAACAAATTGAACTAATTATTTCTATATTACAAGAGTGACGGTTATTCATTAAGAAGATCGCCACCCCTCTGTTTAAATCTGTTATTTTGACACCACAATTTTAAATATGAAATCACATTGTTTATAACTTATAAGCAAGACTAGAAAGATCTAAGAAGTCCCTCAAAATGTGTATCGATAAGAAACAAGTTGGAGTACCAGAGAAGGCTATAAGATCGTAATATAAATAATATGAAGAATAATTGTGGAGAAAGTAAAGCCATTATTTCCGCATCATGGCAGGACTTACTTACATTGCAAGAGCACACGAGAACAGGGAATAAAGGGAAACAATCAGACCCATAGAGCGACATGAAATTGAAACGGAAGATAAGAAGATCCTATCAAGTAATGAAAGCCACAACGGTCAAGAAAGATTCTGTCAACATATTATACGGTAAGTACTTATTTAGTCTAATCACCATATGATTTGACCTCGGAAAAATTGCCCCAGAAGCAATGAAGTGGTATTCAACTCAATAAATGCAAAAAAAACACTGGCATAGATCCAGCATTGTTGTTCTTGAAAATGATGACTGTGGCTACAGTTGGGGACATGAATCTTGCAGATGTCTTAAATCATGAGTTCTATCCGCCAGCATTATTTGAATTACGAACTCTATTAAGAAAAGCTGACAAGTCTCTGTTAGCCCATGCAATACTAAAAAAGTGTGGTAACTTGTACCACAAACTCTTGAAAGCTATGTCCAGTACGTTTTAGATGGAGGATCCCTACTTCATGGTGCGCCCTGGAAACATTATTTTTTAATTAGCCATTGTCGAATGTGTTATATTTTCTTCCATGCAGATATGGGAAATAGTTCAGTTTAATGATGGTGATAATGATCCATAATAATAATAGAACCTTTTTTTGATAAAATCTAGCAATTGTTCAAAACACTCTTCAAACATTTTCACGATAGCCAACCTTCCACTTCTTCCTGGCGGTGCTGTTATATCAGCCGGCCAGCCTTCTAGAAAGGCAACACGACTACTTGTACAGTTTTTATCTTGCCACACTTTAGAAACCGTGTACCCTTCGTTTATCCACGTCTCATTCAGATTATTATTAATATTTCTCTCTGCGACCCTTTTGTTCAAAGATTCCGGTGTCTTTAAGAAAATCCAGGATCGCGAGGCATTTTTATTCGTCCTACTTCATTTTAGGATGGACGCTACGTTTGGGTCATTTAGGAAGATCTTGGAATAGTTATGTTCTCGAATTTTCGATCAATCGAAATACAATGCTCTTCATAGTAGATTCTTCGACTCGAAATAGGAAAACTTTTGGACATCTTTCAGAGCAGAATTCCACGGTGTAGTGACCTACACCTAATGTTTGTCATTTTAGTGTATTACAAGTTTTCATTGGAAAAAAAACTATACACCATAAAATAGAATTGCTTAATAATAATCCTAGAAATAAATTAAAAGTGGAACACCACTGGAATTCGCTTGGACGCCTGTCAACAGTTTTTACTACAAACGAAATTTTGAAACGCATTTTAGACTTTTTTAAAGTTTGGTTACCTAATATGGAAAAACTTTACATAAAATGAGCACGTGGAGTGAAAACAATTTGATCACCTGGTATACCTAAATGTAAATGAATAATAAATAATAATTATTATGGTTTTCGTATGACATGCTTTAAAAGTTGTTTAGTTGTGCATAAAAATTCATAAAAAACATAAATAACGTTCCGCGAATCAATTAATCGACTTTTTAGTAAATACAAAAATTGGAATTTATTGAATTATCCTTCCCATTAAAGCAAGCACCATATTTTAATATTAAATTTCGAATATGAGAATTCAAAGGGTTTGCATCCTTTGCATAAATCTTTCTAATTAAATTTTGCTTTTACAGTGGTTCACTGAGTAAAGTTTTAATAAAATTTAAAATTCATAACATAATTAATAACACTGTAATGTAGAACATTAAAATTAATGTTATTTTTTTAGTTACCTTTCCGAAGTTAGTTAAACCACCGTGTTCTGGTTTTTTCCCAGGCATATCCTCGTGAGAGCAATCAGCCCTAAAGTTACACAAAAGTTCGTAGTTACGGATTTGTAAAACTGAATTATTTATGTATATTTACCATGGTGTATTACAAGTTGATGTTAAAGTAAGATATCTAACTCCAACATGATACAGTGTTCGTAATACTGCCAAACTTCCTGCAAGTGAATGTCCACCTTCTACACCAATCAATGAACAAAGCTGATGTTTTCCGTAGGCGGTCTTTATATCTATTGAAAGGAAAAGCTCCTCTCAGTTATTAATGAATTACAGGTTCGCTCCTTTCTAACTTAATTTTACTACATTCGGTACACTTACCTTCCGCTGATGTGCATAAAGTTAACGAGGGCCTATATAACTCGGTCAATCTTCTAATTACATCAATTTGTTCTAAAGTAAGTTGAACTGCATCCTTGTTTTGGGAGTCACATGGTACATACGCTGCCCAGAACTGTAAAAAAACAGCACATTATTGCAATGTCATACTCATTTGTGTATTATTATTAATTAAATTAAAAATATACAAGAAAAATTCACGACAAAACAGACATTGTATTTTGAACGAGTGTTGAACCGTGACAAACGCCCAAATGCAAAAGTATCTAAAGAAAAGTTTAGTACAACTTTAAATTAAACTTGAAGCGACAAATACCTTTTTCTCCATCACGATTTGCTTGAAGTGTCACCCAAATTTAGCATAATAAAAAGATTCATACGTTGTTTTCACACACGATATACAGACTAATGGCAAATTTAGTATTTAGGACCAACTACTACAGTTAAATTATCATATTCGTAATAATTCCCTATATAGCAATTGGTGTATATTTCCTATCTGTGTGTCATTTCTAATATTGTTCATTCAGGCCTCCGAGCTCGATTTTTAGTCGCTTGTAGATTTGTACTATGAATTCTACACTCGCTACACTATTACAGGGTGCGAGAAAGTAAAGAAGTTGAATATTTTTCAATGTAAATTTGTTGAACAACAAACAAAAACGAATAACAGTAACGCAATTATTATATAAATAATTGGTTTCGAAGTTTCTTGAAATTTGCTTCAGCGACTACACATTCTTATGTGGGCTTAGTACATCGACCACACACACACTGAGATCCGGCGGGCAGGGTGACCATTCAGTGCCTCCCCAAAACGACGGCAGGAAAGATATTAGGTATTAAATAATAAAACATAGATTAGTAATAACACTGGAAGAACAAAGAGTACAAAAGTACAAAATCGTTATTAATTTTAATTTTAAAAACAATCGACGTGAAAGAAGCTTATTTAAGTTTATTTTAACTTTAAATGACAGCGGTAGGAGGGGGGGGGGTGGTATGATCTTGGCACACAGGCGCGGATTACCCTAGAACCGGCCCTGGGGCAGAGACAGAGTCGGAAAGCTCAATACGCAACACTGAAGTGTTGTTGGTCCCATGAAAGAACCACGGATTTAAAAATATCGCCGTGGTGGTATACGAGATGGTTGATTTTTACTCCTTGATCCACAAAAACGAACGGTGCCTTTCCACTGGGTCAAACTATGGCAGATTTAGATTTTTGGCGATGTTCGATGATTGCCGAGGTAGCCGAGTAGCTTTAGCGGACCAGATCCTAATATTTTGACGATTGTGAGCTTGTTCTACAGTAAATATCTTCTCGTCCGCGGAAATAATTGATTGCCATTAATCAAACGGGAAATCCGTAAAAACTGCCAGCTATTACACATTCCAAAAAAGACAACTCACAAGTTCGTTGTTATAAACATACGCCTTCGTAGAAAAAGGGCCGATTGAAAGTTGCTCTTTTTTGCATTTCTTATGAGAATAAATACACCAAAGATTTTGTGGAATTGAGTAAAAGCATACTGTGAGTAAAAGGAAACCCGAATGACATTATTTAAATATTTTATTCCACATGCGTACAAAACATTTTATAAACCTGAGTAATTAGTTCTGTATGCTGACGTTGGGTATGTACAGTGTACACTATGCATGCGAAAAAATAGCGGGAAGAGTTTCGAATGTTGAATATTGGAAAAAATATGAACATTTTGATTGTTCTAGCTTTCCATTTTGTGAAAACTTGGGGGTAGGTCCCGTGCCGTTGCGATGTTCGGTACGATAAAGATCGCTGGTTGAGGGTGAAATTCTAGTAAGGCCCGGCAAGGGGGGGGCTGCCAAATTTTGAACAACCGGCTCGCTATTATTTCGAAGAAAAAAAAACAGAAAATGAGTACATTGCCTTCATTTATTGCTTTCTCTAGTATTTTTTCATCGAGTTTTGTTTTTTTGACATTTATTTATTTATTTTACGAAAGACAATAAATTTCCTTGCACTCTTTTCATTTTTTAATAAAAAAAACCTCAAGTTTAAATACCGCCATTATATTCACACAATTTTTAGATGAATTTAGAATTTATATTATTTACAATTGTCTATTTATGTAAATTAAAAATTTACATTTTACTTAATATTACTTACCTTAGCAATTAGACTAAGAATTAAACAAAGTAAGTCTTTGTTTTTACCACGTATATTCGAGCCGTTATCATACCCTTTTAATTTTTTAATGTCCAAATTCAGTTTGTCTAGTTAGGTAGTTCTTCTGTTATAAATAAAGTTAAAGCAGCGTCTGTTGTATCGATAATTAATTGGGCAGTAAGCCACAAAGTGCTCCTTTATTTTCAAATTTCTAGTTTCTGTGTTAAAATTAACGAATCTAATGATTATACTTATTTGCTCTACGTGTGAAGTGTCTGGAGTGCAATCCAGTATTATTGAAAAATATTTATTAAGCACACAAATTCAAAATGTAGTTGTGAATTTGAGTAGCGAGTATAAAAATAATTTAGTTTTGGATTTTATCTTCCAATAAGTATATACCTGTGTATTTCAAATCTGAATCATTTGTCACACGCCGTATATGTTCAAAGCAGTTTTCCTAACATTTCTAAACATTTTTCTCAACCTCTAAAAGTGTTTGCTGCATACAATCAATAGCTGTTTTATCTTTAAGAGACTGGTACAGGCTCTGCCCATTTCTTATAATTATTTTAAATAGATTGGTAAAATCAGAGTCAAGTTTCCGAAAAATAAATTGCTATTTATCACATTTTGGAAAACTCTACCTACACAATCCTTTTCTGTGATTGAATGTTGCTTGGCAAAATATTTTTAAAGTAGGTAATGTTCAAATAAAAAGTAAATCAAAAGTAAAGACTAAACAAGGAAGGAAAGGAAAATGGTGACAAAAAGCTACGCCACACTCGCCCTTGAACAGTATTATCAGTCAGCAGTAAGGCAGTAACTATTGAAGTTGGCCAATAAACCATTATTCATTACAAGAAACTTACGGAGGCCGAAGGTTCCCCACCTATGAGACAAAACCTAATTTACAAAAAAATTACCATTAAACATTTTTTATTATACAGTGTGACTCATTTAGAATGGAAACACACATGTAAAATCTGAAGTTATTTACCGATTTTAACCAATTTTTTTTTAAAATGTCAAATAATCAAAAATCTACTTTGGGACAAATTTTAAATGTTTATTCCAATTTTCAGGGCATACTACGATAACTTTTTCGTACTCGGAATGGAGAATTATTATTAGCGATTTGTTTATAAAAAAAATATCTACGCCACTGGATTCACAATGCTTCCAAATAGCTATCACCAAAATTTTACAAAAATATATTTATTAATAACAAAGTTATAACAACTTAAAGTTCGAAAAGTTTCAAAGCTAACAGTTACAAAACAACACCCTGTATCAATAGATGGCCATTGAAATTATGTTAATAATTCTTAAATTAAACTATTTAAACCATCAGTGGAGAAAAAAATATTTAAAGTAACGTAATATTATAATAAAAATCTATTATAACTGTTAAACAGTAACATAATTTCCATGGTAACTAAGATTTACATGGAAATGTTAGGTCTTAGGTCTTATTATGTATTTACTCAATTGTGCGATTCCGCCACTTTTATTAAAAGTAAACGGGGGTACACGCGATTCTCGCGTTTTGCGTGCTTTGGGGGGAGGGGGTATCTGTGATTGTAAGTTGTAATAGCTTTTGTTTTAAAATATCACACCTTGTTGAGCTGGCTTAGTTTGCTTGAAAAAAGAAAAAAATTTACATTTTTGTACCTTTTCAGATTTTTGACCCTGTAGGTATCTGTAATTTAGCAAGTTATTAAAGTAACTAAAATAAAGGATTACATTTACTTACATTTGACGTAAAAATCACAAAAATGGGTTGATATTTGGTAAAGATATACGAATTCGTTCCTACCTACTTATAGTAAATTTTTACCAATTATTAAAAAAAATGTAAAATGCAAACTTTTTGGAATAGATTTGAGACCAAAAATACATAATGGCCCTTTCACAATGTTAATTACGTCTTTGCACATAGTCTTTGCCAAAAAATTAACGAAAATATAACAAATTCCGTGTGAACTTCATAAGGATAGTTTAGAATGAATTTTGAATGTAAAAGAACTCAATTTGGACACTGGCAACTTTTTGGGAATACGGATGGCCTTAGGGAGAACGTTTTAACATTCATCTTTAACTATAGTAAAACTAAAAATACCATAAAACATAAAATGTAGAAATAGAAGCTGGTCTAACGTTGCATAACATCTGTTTTATAGAAAGACCTTCTCTACCTTAAACAGTTTCAAATTTTTGTTTATTTCACTAACTAAAGGCCACCATTTACACGTATATGTACAGCAGTAAATATGGATTTTACTTCCTCTTAATTACAATATAAGTTGTATATTTAGAAGTATAGTCAAAGTATAGGTATTCTCTTTGGTATAGTGTAACGTAACAATACACTTGCCACCAACTTTCATCAATAGATACTAAGTTAAATATGTAGACAAAAACATTTTTCTCGGTGAAAACATTCGACTATATATGTTACCTACGACATCGTTCATCGTTCAAAATCTCTAAATTCGAAATAAGCACACAAACATGTACATTTCGAAAGTTACCGAAAGAAGGTATCGGGACACATAATTAGTCTACGATGAATGCTGTTACTACTTTTTACATCATTTTAACAATGAAAATGTTAACGCGAGGCATAATAGAATCATTTTTCATCATTTAAATAACTTTTCAACTTGAAATAATTAAATTTCCATGTTATCGAGAAAAAGTTTCCGATACTTGTCATTTTGAAAATTTTCGCGAAAATACTTTCTGCCATTGTTTTAATGTTCGAAATGGGTTAAGGACCTCGGACAGACAAACTTTGCATGTTTACACAAAATTTTCACCCAAAAATAAGCACAAATAGCGAATTCTATTTTACACGTAATCTCCATAAGGAAACTTTGAACGTATTTTCTAAGTAAAGAAAATATAGTTAGACACAAATACCGCTTGAATAAGATGACGGACTTTTATACTAAATAATAATAATAATAATAATAATAATAATGTTTATTAGATCATTTAGACCATGCAACATGGTATTGATCAAGTCATCATAATAAATAGTTAGATATATAAAATATTACAAACATATTTGGATTTTTAACAATAACAAATGTACACACAAAACTCCATAAAAAAGAAAAAAAAGAAAAGTAGCTAAGTATATGAATGTGACAAATACTCCTTTACTGTATAATGACAATGGGACAATAAAAAATTCATTACCCCCAATTTAAATTGTTTATGTCGAGTTTCGGCCTTTAAACATTCTGGCAGTTTATTAAAAATCAATGTGCCCATATATCTTGGATTATTTTCTGACATACTTAATCTATGTGCAGGAATGCTGAAATCCTTTCCCCGCCGTGTATTGTATTTATGATAAGAATTAGTTACCGAAAACTCATTTGGATTTCCTTTAACAAACATTAGAATTTCTAAAATATAAATAGCAGGTACAGTTAATAGTCTAAGTTGTTTAAAAATATTTCTACACGATGTTCTCCTTTTTACTCCAACTATAGTTCTCACTACTTGCTTCTGAATTAAGAAAATCCTATGCGTTAAATTAGAATTACCCCAAAATAAAATTCCGTATTTAACTTTGCTGTAGAAGTGAGCATAGTAGAAATTTAACAACACTTTTTCACTACTAAATGATTTTAATTTAAGTATGGCGTATGCACTCGATGCTAAATTTTTAGATAAACTATTTATGTGACTATTCCATTTTAAATTAGAGTCGAGGTAAATGCCCAAAAATTTGGTACATTTCTCCTGAGGAATTGATTTCTTGCTTGTTCGAACTAAAAGAGATTCATTTATTACATTCGCACGCAGATTAAAATTTATAATTAATGATTTGCTTATATTGAGGACTAACTTATTTCTATTCACCCATTCAACAACGCTATTTGCTGTAGACTGAGCTTTCTCGACTACCTCACCGATAGTACCACCAGAGAAATGATAACTAGTGTCATCAGCAAACATAACAATATCACCGCCCTTCTTAGTTGAAATTGCATCGGGTAGATCATTTATATAATATAAGAATAATAAGGGGCCCAGAACAGAACCCTGTGGCACACCGGCTATAAGTTTCGATTTTTCCGACCTTACGTTATTAACTTCCACAATTTGGTTCCTATTACAAAGATATGATTTTAACCAAGTATGCATCTTTCCACGAAAACCGTAATACCCTAATTTGTCTAATAGTATGGTATGATCTACCAAGTCGAATGCTTTGCTAAAATCTAGAAATATTCCCATACATTTATTTCCCTTATCCAAGCTGTTATATACCGTATCTAAAAATTTGTATATTGCTGAAGAGGTAGATTTTCCTTTACAAAAACCATATTGAACATTGCTTATGGTTCCATATTTGGACGAGAAATGTATCATTTTCTTTGCAACTATTTTTTCTAACACTTTAGAAACTGTAGATAATAAGAACACAGGTCTGTAATTCTCCACAAGTTTCTTATCTCCTTTTTTATGAAAAGGTATAACTTTAGCTATCTTGAGAATGCTCGGGAAGACACCATCTGATAGAGATTTGTTGATTAGAAAGGTAAGGATTTTTAATATGTGATATACACACTTCTTTAATATATACGAGTTAATATTATCTATTCCGGCAGATTTCGTATTTCTTAGGTCCATTATTACATTAAATACTTCACTTTCAGTTACAGGTTCTAAAAACATTGTTGGAAAATTTGAATTTAATTTTTTTGACAGACTCGTGTTATTTTGTGAACCTATTCCCGTTTGCCGTGGTAAGTTAGTATAATAATTATTAAATAATGACGCAATTTTTATCGGATTTGATATTAAACCAGAAGCAGTTTCGAGTTTCTCTACCTTACCGCACGAGACTTTATCGTTTTTAATATTATCATTTATAATTTTCCACGCAATTTTTGATTTGTTTTTTGCATTTCGATACAATTTGTCGCAATGTAATTTTTTGGCAGCCCGTATCACGGATCTATACACATTTTTGTAGCGTTGGTAGACTAATTTATCATGATCCGAATTTGTGTTAGTTTTATTTGTATATAAACGTTTAAGTGTACTTGCTGAAATTCTAATGCCAGTTGTTATCCATGGTTTTTCGGTACAATTTCGTGACATAATTTTTTTTAATGGAAATGAAATGTCTATATAATAACTTAGTATGGCAGTAAATAATTCAAAAGCTAAGTTTGTATGTTTAAAACTTACTATGAAAAAAATTAGTGCAGATATTTACGTGGTTTGCGGGGGTATCTATAATTGTAGCATTAATTTGTAGGTTATAAATTTATAATAGCTTTGGTTTTAAAATATCACATCCGCATTCGTCAGGATTCGGCGACTGTCGGAAAAGTGCACAGCAACACAAACATATACACACGTCTCGGTTATTATATAGTGATACAGGATAAAACGATTACATTTCAGTCATAGCTTAAAAATAAAATATTTATGTGGTGTAGGTATAGCACTTTTTAAATTTATTTGTTACCTAAATGTCTTTATTTATAATTTCGGATTTATTGACACCTTTCAAAAGGGCAGAGGACATACTTTTAAAATAAAAGACTGTCCTTTGAAATAAAGGACGGTTGGCAACCCTAGTAAGAAGCTATATGTACGTTTTTTGTACGGAACCCGTTATTTATCGCATACGAAAAAATATAATAAAATGTTTCCTCATTTCAATTATCAAATTCAAAATTTTAAAACGCGAATGTATATTAATTAGTTAACAAAACTTGACAGTTTAGGTAAGAAAGTATTTTATTTATATTTTTTACTCCTATTTTGTGAGCTCCTTTTTATATATTTATTTAATCTTTTCCAAGTTATCTTTAATTGGTTCCTTACGCTTAAGATGCTTTTAAAATTTATTTCCCGAATACTTTCATCAAAAAACGTCCGTTGCGAAAATGAAGTTAATAATTGGGTTTGACTTCATTAGTTACACCTATTAAATATTAAAACGTGCTCCGCTCTTTATCAATTAACATTTTGTTAACATTTAAAAAGTAAGTTATTGTAATTTTTTTAGCTGCTTTTGTAATAGTATGTCCAAATATGTTAGGAATAAGTAGATACACGTTTGTTGTGTAGAAAATGTATATTGAAATGCTTGCGAAACACATTTTCCACAATTTTGGTAATGATTTTAGGCTGTGCCCCGCCAGACGATTTATTTCAAGACATTTACAATTTTTCCCACTTCGCTATGTGCGAAGGAGGTTCAAATTGTATCTGCATTTTATTTCTTCTGGTAAGTAACAATTAACAATATCTTTTTTTTTCGAATTTACCTCCATCTTGATTCTTTAATAGACATACTCACGAAAGCGACGTCATCATCTGCGATGTCCTTATTGCCATTAATACATGGAACATTCTACGAACATTTTTAGGTTGGCAATGCATCACAGTTTAAATTACAAAATGTGTCAACAACATTCTACAGAGAATTTATCAGGAAGCAAATTCGCAACCGTATTTTTTCCAAGTTCAGGGGCCGTACATACAAGATTATCTTGATTATCTTTCATCTTCGTGTTTGATGTCGTTTTGAATGACTGAAAATTCAATGTTGAGGAGACATTTCAACGGAACGTGTACCTACATCATAGTTTGCAAGTTGAAGTGGGGAAGTAGAAGCTGTCAGTGAGTGCTGCGGGTATCAATTTTTGAGCAAAAAGCACGAATTACTAGTGACAATTTGAAGATTTTTTACTATTATACTTCAGAGTCAAAACCGCAGTCTCAACACTGGACCATCGTGGCAGTTGTCCTCCAAAGAACAACAAGTCGTTTCCATTGGCGAAGAAGGTAGTGACCACGACTTTTTGGGATACTGCACATTAATTACCTTACAAAGGGCCAAAGTATCGGCGATACTAAATTATGCTGCCCTTATAGACGGAAGTTATTGATAAAAGAACGAGAATAGGTAGTAAACTTTCTCAAACGAGGCGTGTTCGTGAGAAATTATATGAAGTGCATTCCAGGTTGTGCCCCACCTGCCCTGTTCGCCAGATTTAGCACCGTGTGACTTTCACCTGTCGCCAAAACTCAAGTTTCTCCGTACTGGAAGGAAATTGAAGTCGGAGGAAAAAGATATTGCTGTAACAGTGTAATATTGTTTTGACCTTGAAACTGACCATAAAATGGGTATAATGTCACTTTAACACCATCGGTCCAAATATCTTGACATTTAAGAAGAATATGTTGACAAATAAAAATCAAATACGTGGAATGGTATAATTCATTCCAAATCTCACATTCCGTCCAATAATCCTAAATACTGAGGCGCAGCTATTTATATTTAAGAAACAGCGTATCGTTCTATTCATTTCTTATTCTGAAACCTGCGAATTTACGCACGTATATTAATTCACTTTCAGATATAAAAATGTTCACTTCCAAAAGTTAGACAACCGTTGCCTATCGATTGCTAACTGAATCAATAAACGTTATACCATAATAGAATTAGTGTTATACCTCCTACAATAAAGCAATTGCGAGTAAAACTATTGGAAAGAAAGCAATGGAAAAACACAATCAATTTGATGAGAAAAGCAACTAAGCTACATTTGGATATTTGAGGTATAACGGACAGTCTAAGAAGATTTTGCGATTCGTAACCGATAACGTTGTCTGCAAGGGTCGGAACTTTCACGACATATAAAATAATTTAGAAGACATCTTTGACATGTACTACGACGATCTTTTTATTTATTTTCAGTGCTTCTTTCTGCTTTTATTGTCGCTTGACGTGGGTTTGAGATGTTCGGGTTGCTCATAATTTATTAATTTAATCATTTAAAGCAGTTTCCAGTTTCTTTGGCCGTATTGATCAAATAAACAAGAGCTTCGAATCCATAAAACGGTTTCTTGTTACAATGCCTCATACCGAGTACGGTATGTAATTCCATGTGTTGGTATTAAATCATTATTTTTCATATTTCATATTGAACCGTGTAATAAATTCGTCGCTGTTAGTACGTACAATACATCGATCCACCGGTGTGAATTAATCACCGTTAATAATAACCGGTCATCATGCTGTCCGCCGACAAATATTATACCAACCTGGCTTTGGAATATTGGAAAATTTTTGTGGTGGGTTTTGTTATGATGTCCTTATGCAGGCAATTTTCGTAGGAATAAAAAATTAAACAACAATTACGAAATTGGCCTAATTTTAGAGTTGCAGAGCACCCAAACGGGCCACCGTTGCAAAATGCATTGAATGTAATTTACTGAGTAGGCTCTAATTTCTCAGTTTATTAGATAAAAGGTTTGAAACGCCAAGAGTGGCTGAAGAATTGTACTTGTTCGAAAATGCGATTAATTATATTATATCCTGCTGACATTCATAAAAAAATGGTAAATGTGTGTTCAAATACTTTCGGATGGGTTAATAAATAATGCTCGTTACAGACGAAACGTGTTATTGACAAAGAACATTGGGAGTAGTCCAAGAGCTGATTTATAAAACCTCCGGGCGAATGAAACTTAGTCGTTTCAAAAATTGAAGTCAAGACGTGTACGGTATATATCAGGGATTTCCAACACGCTGCCCGCGGGCCGCATGCGGCCCGCGTACAAATAAAAGTAACACCATATTATGAAAAATAATTACTACCACTCTTCAATATTTAAGAGTTGCTACAAAACCTAATTTTTTTATTCATGCCACCGTAAAATAGCATTATTCTTAAGGTTACATAAAGGTTTTAAAACGAATAGGGTCGGTCACAGTTGTTGTATAAAACGAATAGCGAGTAATTGACAGAAGTGACTTAAGTCAACCACAACTCTAAAACGAATAATGCTATTGAATTGAGCATGAACGAGAAACGCTTGGGACTTCAACTCACTGCTCACCCGTCAATATACAGGCCGTTCCATTTTGGATGGCCACCGGCAATATCTTCAAAACCAAACGTCTCAATTTAATGGCATAAAATTTTTTATAGCTAAATCAGGCATGAGAAAGAGGGCGTAACTGCTACGACAAACACTAAAAATCGATTTTTTCAGTGGAAATGCCCTACTAAGCTACAATTTAAAATAAGTTTTTTTAAAGCTTAGTTCATTTCAAACAACTTTTGTTTAAAACATTTTTTGATGTTTCCAATAATAAAGCCAGGGGCCGCGGCCAAACCTTACGAAACAAAAAGCACTGTAACTTCTATAATTTTTAGCCGATTTGAATGAATTTTTGCTTATTTGAAAGGGATTCAACGCAGATTCTGGGCTTATAATCACACTTAACAATAATCGTTTAATACATTTGATAGAGGTGGTTATCTCCAACTGAACTTGTTTTTCCAAATTTTCTCTAAAATTTTAAATGGAAGGATATCATTCTTTTGTGTTGGTTTTGTAGAACTTAAATGGTCTAAGGTACTGGCGAAAACCCCGTATTGATATCTCTTGTAGTTTTCGAGATATGACCAAAAATGTCTTTTTCTGGTAATTTTTCACCACCCCATTTTTAATATTGTCGATATCTTAGATGGCCGTGTAATTTATTATGTTTAAGTAATTATTAAATATCACATAACTTCAGTGTGTTTTTTTAATTGAAAATTAAGGAAATCTCACGAAACACAAACACTTATATTAGAAAACAAACTTGGACTAGTAAGCAAAAAACAAAAAAAACATAAGTTGAACTATATCAAATGTTCAAATTGTTGCCGTCATTATTAAAAAAAAAAAGTTTTGTATTAAAGACTGCTGCCGCGATTTTAGATCAGGGCAAGCTAGCAAATAGCATCCTTTATTCGATTTATTATATCTTACCATGTTGTGGGTGATGTTTGGTAAACAATTCCCTTTATTCTTCCTCAGAAATAAAAGTCAAGGAAATGTGTTATCCAAAAAGATTCTAACAATTTGAGAAAAATGTGCTGGGCATCGATCATGCTGAAACCGCATTATTTGCCATTAAAAATAAAATAAAAAATAAACACAAAAAAAGAATTTATTGGTAAAGGTAAAATAAATAAATTTTATTTAAAAAAAATTATTTCAGTTAAGACAATAAAAATGGGGTAGTGAAAAATTACCAGAAAAAGACATTTTTTGTCATATCTCGAAAACGACATGAGATATCAATACGGGGTTTTCGCCAGTATCTTAGACCATTTAAGTTCTACAAAACCAACATAAACGAATGATATCCTTCCATTTAAAATTTTAGAGAAAATTTGGAAAAACAAGTTCAGTTGGAGATAACCACCTCTATCAAATGTATTAAACGATTATTGTTAAGTATGATTATAAGCCCAGAATCTGCGTTGAATTCCCTTTCAAATAAGCAAAAATTCATTCAAATCGGCTAAAAATTATAGAAGTTACAGTGCTTTTTGTTTCGTAAGGTTTGGCCGCGCCCACTGACCTGTATCATAAAGGACTGAGCATTCTTCAATACAACATTGAAGCAAACAAGCCCCACCTAAATATAAGTTACTTCAGGTGCCAACTAGTGCGTTAGTTATATAATGATGGTAGCTCGGTGTTTATAATGTGTTGGTAGTACTGGTATCAGCTGTTACAGTTTAGCTTGTTCTAACCTATATGCTTAATATCTGGTGAAAAGTAGTATAATTACAGGCTCATAATTATTTAAAAACGTAAATTATTAAAAATTGTATTTTATTGCAATGCATAAACGTAGTTTATACTACGTATGAAACAAGGTTATGTTTATGTAAATAAAAACATTAGTTACAGTGTTACCAATAATCACCAACACAACAAACCTAAATTACTAATTGGCACCTTAAAACACCGGTTTTCAATTTGCTTCAAAAATAGTGGAGGGGATCATTAGAATGCTCAGTCCTTTAAGATACAGGTCAGTGGGCCGCGCCCCCTGGCTTTATTATTGGAAACATCAAAAAATGTTTTAAACAAAAGTTGTTTGAAATGAACTAAGCTTTAAAAAAACTTATTTTAAATTGTAGCTTAGTAGGGCATTTCCACTGAAAAAATCGATTTTTAGCGTTTGTCGTAGCAGTTACGCCCTCTTGCGGTGGTTTTTATAGTTTACAAATATTTTCATTGAATTTCTCATGCCTGATTTAGTTATAAAAATTTTATCCCATTAAATTAAGACCTTTGGTTTTGATGATATTGCCGGTGGCCATCCATAATGAAACGGCCTGTATACTTATGTATATGTGCGGATGCGGCTCCCTATTTATTCCATGAATCTAATGGCGGCCCTCGGTCATTCATAAGTTGGAAACCCCTGGTATATATAATTAATATTGTGGTGTTTGGTAGTGCTTCATCAGATAATGTTTTGGACCTTAAAGTGGACTTAATGCAAAGAATTCATGCATCTAGTGATCTAGTGCAGCGATATGAGAACATCTACATGAGTGGAAAAAGTTAAGCAAAGAATGGCGTGGCGTCATGCATCGTCACCGAAATCAAAAATTTAAAGTACACTGTCCACAGAGAATGTCGTGAAGCCATACATAAGGACGAAACGTTGCATAATTTCATTTTTTCTTCGATATGGTAACGCTCGTCTCCATAATGCTAACGTAATGCAACAGAAAATTGAAAATCTCTTACAGTGATGGAACATCCATTGCGACCTGCAATTTCCAAACGACCAAAGGGCACAAATCGCGGTGCAATAGTTTCGTACGCAAATGAAATTGAACCATTAGTCGATAGGTGGATTAGGTGTATTAAGAATAAGGTGACCAGACGTCCCGATTTTGCCGGGACAATCCTTTCTTTTCATTCCTTATCCCGATTTTTTTATAATGTGAATCGGGACGTGTAATGTCCCGATTTTACGATCCAAACCATTATTTTGTCTATGTTTACATCAAATCGTAATCTTTGGTATGTTAAATAACTGTAATCAGTGTAATCACAAACTCAAAGAAAAGACAATTAAGTACGCAACTACGGTACCGGTACGAGTACGCAAAAATTGAAATAGTGACAACAAATTGCACGGTGCACCGCTCAATATAACATTGGTCATTCACCTCATACCTACCACCTACCTAGTACCATTGACTAAAGATTTCAATCAACGCTAGTACCCTTGTTTATATAAACAAGGCTAGTACCTACACAGTTTGCGAGCAGTTTGAGTGAGTTAGACCACAAATCACTTACTCTTAGTGGTTTGTGAGTTAGACTGTGGTTTGAGTACGGAGGGCGCATGTTCTGTGGCTTGAGTGACCGTTAGTTAAATAATTTTACCCAACTAATCAGTGGTGCATGTTAATTAATTAAGTTTGTGTTTGTAGCAATTACTAAGACTAAGTTTAAGTAGGTATGCCACCGCCGAAAAGGAAATGTGTTTTTAACCCTAAATTACAAGAAGAATATCCATTTATTAAAAAGACTGTCTCTGATTCGGACGTTCGCTGCAACACTTGCGCGTCCTCATTCAATGTAAGTCATTTAGTCCTGAATAATGAATAAACAAAAAAAAATAATATACAAATATTAACTTTTAAATTTCGAGTCTACTATCGTACATATTGGTACAAAATGTTATCGTCAGAAAAGTGTGTGACCTTCAAATTTTCACCAACCCCCCGCGTCGCTGCCCGTCCCGATTTCCCTAGTTACAAATCTGGTCACCTTAATTAAGAAGCAAAGATTACACTGCAGAAGGGTTAAAAATACTCTTCTATTTCTACTGAAACTTGGTCTTCTATTCGCTATCCTTCAATTGTGAAAAATTGAATACGTACACAATTGTTTACATGTATAGAAACTAGAAAAACATACGAGTATCGAGTAATAGGTACAATTTTGCACTAAATTCATAAATAAATTGGTAATTTAAATTTCCCAGCTAAATAAGAATATAATTTTAATAGAATTGCGTAACAATACCTTTTGTCTATTTATATTTATTGCATTTCCATCTACATCTTTGAATAATTCAATTCATTCAGCAGCTAATATTCATTGAAGTTCTCCGTTATGTGGTAGGTAATTGGAATTCTGAATTGTATTACAATCATTCCTATTTCACACAATAACACAATATGGACAAAGTAATTATTATAGTGTCAAGGCTTTGTCTAATAAAGGGTAAATCTATGCCGTCACAAAGCAACACTTACAGTGCTGGAGAATGGCAACACAAAAAATGTTACTCCTTTTTATTATGAAATAAGATTTATGTTTGTTTGAGGTATTGTGGAAGAATGGAAACGCTTTCAATAGAGAATACAAAGAATTGGTTCAATTTCTCTACGAAGCAGCTTAATTTATTAAATTTCGAATTTATTTGCAAAACTATGTAGGTAATAAAATGAAAATAGCATTTTATTCATCGTCGTTGTTTTTATGTTGGATTCTACTTTTACTCCATTAGTGAGTAGAATACGATTTGTTGACATGTAAAAGATAAAATAATGCACGATGACGTCTCTGTAATACAATATATACTAGATCGTTGATTATGGCATGTGGGAAAATAAGATCCATATTACCATTGACTTTATACACTAAGTCAATGATATTACTCACCAATTTCAAAATTGGTCAATGGCCTCGTTAATGTGAGAATACTGTATTTTGACACACATGGGTAAATGTGACCTCAAATTCATAACAGAACACATCCTGTTTGCGAATAATGAACCATGATTCATATTCATATACCACTTGCAAATGGTGCTCTAGGTCAGTCCTCTATACTCCTCATCGTTGAGTGAAAAGTATACTCAACGTCCTCAAATTCGTAGATTCGGTCGTGAACAGGCAGTTTGCCGTTAGGTGTAACAAAATGGCGGGTGGAAATCTACGAATGACTCGAATGAGCGACGCAGAAACGTTGAAATTCTTGGAATACTACAGAAATGAACCTTCACCACAGATTACACAGTGTGCCTTCACTATGGCACACTGACCTGTATCTTAAAGGACTGAGCATTCGAATGATCCCCTCCACTATTTTTGAAGCAAATTGAAAACCGGTATTTTAAGGTGCCAATTAGTAATTTAGGTTTGTTGTGTTGGTGATTATTGGTAACACTGTAACTAATGTTTTTATTTACATAAACATAACCTTGTTTCATACGTAGTATAAACTACGTTTATGCATTGCAATAAAATACAATTTTTAATAATTTACGTTTTTAAATAATTATGAGCCTGTAATTATACTACTTTTCACCAGATATTAAGCATATAGGTTAGAACAAGCTAAACTGTAACAGCTGATACCAGTACTACCAACACATTATAAACACCGAGCTACCATCATTATATAACTAACGCACTAGTTGGCACCTGAAGTAACTAATATTTAGGTGGGGCTTGTTTGCTTCAATGTTGTATTGAAGAATGCTCAGTCCTTTATGATACAGGTCAGTGCTATGGGACCCTATAAGAAAGGCAAACGCGTATTGAAGACTGGCACTTTTGCCGTGTAAACAGAATACCATCTTGTATTTAACGAAAGCGTGAGTCACGAGCGTGCTTTGGCCAATCTATGATGGTGAGTTTTTCCAAAACCGCTGGAGCGAGTCGTGGAGGGACCAATACCCGATATTTTTTTTTAACCCCCCCCCCCCCCCCAAATCCAGTTGGCTGGAAACGCCATTGTGCTTCACTACACGTGTCAACCTACCTTAATCTCTGTCTCGACTAGAAGTCGAGTAGAAACGAGGGAAATTGATATTTTAGTAGAGCCGTAACCGTAACCTTTAAGCAGCAACATACGTACAGTTAGTTAAAGTGTAAAAATATCACATTTATTTTCCATTTTGGATATTTTTCAGAGAATTGCTAAGGTTAAAGAAAGAGAAAATATAACTTAACAAACTATTATTCTAAAAAGTAACGGTTGGCAAGTATCTATTTAGATCCTGTTACGCAGTTTCCACCGATTAAATTTGGTGTCAATTCGGTGCTAACCTGTCAAAGCGTGTGGATTGAACCGATAGTGAAATGACGCAGTCAGGCACGTTTCCATCGATTCCAATATGGTTCTAAAAAACATAAGTTAGCTGCATTTAGGCTGCTATAGGCTGTTATAAATTTTAAGTTGTTCATTACCTACGTGATGTTAACTTTGGCGTCAGGCCCTTCAGGCCTACTTTAATTAGTATTTGTTATTAGTTTTCATTACATCATGGTTCATCTGTAATTTATAATGTAACTTCTATTTGCCCCTTCAGGTGAGTGTATTTGAACCACATGTTTCTTAATTTCTAATTTTGCGTTTTGTAGACTTATCACTTATCATTTTTGGATCATCTTACCCATGTAGTTTCTTTTATTAAGCTTGAGAATGAGACCTGTAGGCCTCGAAACATGCCGCTTTTTAATCACTTTTGTTTTGTTTAATTAAGTCAAATTTTAAATGTTGCTCTTTGCACACCTTAGTTAAAGGTTAAGTAACTAGGTGATTGCCCCCTTCTGATTAATTCAGGATTCCCCTACGTTAATCAACAACGAGGTTTGTGAATCCTAATTAGTCTTTAATTTCACATTCGGCCAGTTTGGCCACTGATGGGGCTGGTCTTTCAGTACTTTCGGGTACTTATCTACAAAAAAACAAAAAACATATGTACCATCATCCTTCGCTTCATTAAAATTTTGATTTACTAAATAATCATTGTCTAAGGGGAGGTTTTAAGTTGTTTTATTAATTCAATCACTACCCCTTTTTGAGCCTCTGACTCCACCATGGACTTGCATTTAGATGATGTTTCTGTACATGTTCTGATGTTAATATAGATCTTTTTTGTACTGAGATTTTTTGCAATTATGCGATGCGCCCAGTTTCACATGACCTACATGAGATATAACATGGGTAAATGGAAAAAATATCTGCCATATTTGAAAGATGCAGAATGAAAACAAGTATCTATTCATTTGTTAGTAAAAGCGAACAAAATTTTCAAAAATATAGTAACAGTGAAAATATTTAAAAAATGAACTCAAGAAGTCTTTAATTTACTTTACTCGTTCGTTGGTAAACCGCATTGCTTCGTACTATTTTTTTTGTCTTTTCTTTTCTACCTACACAAATTTTATTACATACTTCGTACTTTCTCTGATCATAGTCATATAGTAGGTACACCTTGAAAATATTTTTTAAAAGCATTTTGATAATATAAAAATGCCATTTTTGCTCATAATCAAAAGTTGGATATAAGTAAGTGAAATCTAGAAGGCATAAAATTTCATTGTTATAATATCCCCATTTACTATTTACGCAATTTTTGACAATTAGACAAGTGTTTTAGTTTGCACTTCGTACCTTTCAAACCAAGCAGATTTTTAAAAATATAAAAAGAAATTATTCATAGACATTTAGATTTTTCTATCGTATCTTTTTACCATATTTATATTAGATTTCGCAAGTATGATAGATATTTTAATTATTTTTCATGTTGACTATTAGGTAGCGCTGTTAGATGCCCGAGGAATGTAAGAAAATAGTGAATTAACAGTAGAATTTTTTTAGTGAAAATATGTAGTTACATTTTCCCTCTAGAGATGAAAGTATACAATATTGCCAACACCACTCACCTAACTAGAAAAATAACAGAATGTATAATTATAAAATGAAAACTTCATGGATGTTTTATTAATTATAAAATTTGTGTAGAATACGAGAAGAAAGTGTTTTTTCAACTCTCACTCAATTTGTACAAATAACTATTGCTGTAATTAAATTTGGGATTAATTTGACCTTTTATTTAGTATCAGAATTATGTGATCTGATTGGCTGCTTTTGAAAGTTCAGAAATGTGTCTTGTTCTTGTATAGTTTGGTGTGGACGTTTTGGCGCGGCCGATCACCACCAACCACCACCGTAAGTCATGAATCGGAATTTCAGTATGACTTCATCGTTCACTGATAAGTATCTTATGCAAAATCAGCATTAGTATGTATTGGAAGAATTTTCATAATTTTTTAATTAAGTAAAAGGTCATTTAAGAATCTACTAAAACGTTGGAATTCAAAGGTGATAATTGACCCCTTCAGATAAAATAGATTACACCCTTAAAGACTATATTATACGAGTATATTAATTACATAACCCTAACTAAACAAGTAAGTAGGTACCTAAATTAAAAAATGTAATTATGTAGTTTTAAATTCATGAGAAACCTCTCTTGCAATTTGCACCTTCTTTAATTCGGCAACTCCAAATTATTGAATGATCTATTCCCAACCATGTTGCCAGTTTGCATAATGGCTAGTGACATCACTTTTTAATAGAGACTCCATATTTGCGCTGCGAACAGTACAGATCTCCTTCCGCCGGATCTACAATGTTTTCGACCGATGGAAGATGGAATTGTCTTCGAACCAATCTAGAAGAGGTTTTAAAGTTTCAGGTAGTTCTACGGCAACAACATCAAGTATATGTTTAAGGTCATTGATCGGAATTAGTTGCAGCCTTGAAATCACACGAATATGAGCGCGCCTGGATCTTGGGTTCTAACTCATGCCGTGTTTCTTCGTAAGAATGCGTAAACGATATGGTGCACTCCACCATGAAGGTTACCAAGGATGGCATAAAATATAAATGTGGGAAAATAATTGCCCAGTTTTTTTTAAAGCACCATCGCCGTAGAATGCCTCGCAAGTCGCAATGTCTGTAAACTCACATTTAGGGTGCAGAAACACCACACAGTGCATGAATGCGGTGGCACACAAATGCTTTTGGATTCATTGAATTAGCATGTACACAATTATTAATTTTCTCTGTTCAGAAATCTTTTGCTAGGATTTAGGGAAATGTTATAATTATAACATTAAGTTCTAGCAACAAAATACAGAAACAACTTGCATTAATGATAGTTTTCCAGATAAAAGATTAAATTTGTGAAATTTGAGAAGTAGAATACGACTGGAGCATGCAAATTAGTTTTAGAAAATTAAAATTTGGATGCGACGGTCTTTCACCTTCAAAAGTATGAGCACAATCGACTCTCTTACTATTAAAAACAAAACAAATTGCGCATATCGCATGCGCAGACTAAGCGTTCTTTTTGGAAGTCTAAACATTTTACTTTAACAAAATGCACTAAAAATTGTAGAATACCTATTTTCCTATTTACTTTTATACCTATAAGTACGACTACTCTAAATATTGTTCGTAGAGTGTATTAGGTCGCATTAGCCGATTGATTTATTGAAAACGAAGGATTTCTAGGGAGTAAAAATTGACCGTCTTCCACGCTCTAGTGTTTAAATTGATGAACTATAGAAATAAAGTATAAAAAGAAAGGTTACTTTAATGGCCTAATGCGAATTTGATAAAATTGTCAAGAGAAAATAACATGAAAGGATTGTTATTTACACAAATGTATAAAAGTACTATAGCAAGAATTTAGAAAGAAATTTAAGTTGTGACTGAAATATAAATCTTGACTGGGAACAAACGAAAAATGTTAGTGAAAATAAATAAATCCCATCTGATCACAGTTAGGATCCTGTGGGAGTAGCTGGTGTCATAAATTGCAGGCAACTTTGTTCCAGAACGTTTTTCTTCTTGTGGTTAACTCGTTAGCTCTGATGTACACCTGTAGCGTTAAGGTCGTATTTAGGCATGTATCTGGAACCGATGTATTTTATTGAAGTAAATTAATATTAATAAGAAGCGCGTTGCAATAAATTTGCGTTTTTTTATGGAACTTGTCGGAAGGATTAGATTTTTGTAGTATATGAACACCTCTCTCTCTCAAATGAACTGAAATTATTTCATTTTTATTTATATTGGGCATCCAAATAACCATGTACAGGGTATTTTTAAAGGCAGGGACATCGCAGTGGCTTATATGCAATATGTAAACTGAATTTGTAGCAATAATATTCGTGTAGATTAACAAAATCAAAAAATGGACCTTGGTATCACAGCAACTGTTTAATTACCGGCTATTACCGTTAAACCAATTTAGGAAAACCATCGAACAGTTTTTGCTTTCTCAGGCGTTTTATAACTACAGTAAAATCTCGTTTATCCGAGGTAATGTGGGGAAGGAGTACCTCGGATAAGCGAAAACTCGGATAACACGGAATAAGTAAAAAAAACTCGAAAACTTCCCTTATTTTTGGTGTATTTAAAATGGCACAAGGGAATTTAACCACATTTAAACAAAAAAGTAGCGATCGCAAACTACATACTTCGCGCGCATCGTATAGCAGTCATCCGTTTCATCCGAGTTTTTCCGTATTATCCGAGCGCACAGCTCGGTTAACGCGGAGTGCTCGGATAAGTCCGGTGGCTCGGATAACGCGGAGACTCGGTTGATCGAAGGGCGGATAAACGAGGTTTTACTGTATGACGAGTATTAAAAATTCAAAAGATGGATCACAAAGTTACGATCAACGTTTGAAAATGTCATTAAAATCGACAGAGGCGTTTTTTAGATATTCATAAAAACATTTTTTTTACAAACTATAACAACCTGTACCAAGAAAATGAACCGTTTCCGAACATATGTTATCAAGCAAAAAATATTTGTTTTGATGTCTTCTATCACCTCTAAAAGTTTGTCGGTATATTTATGAAACACACTGTATATTTAGTACCTACCGCTTACGTTCTAACTGGTACTGTCTATTTATGCAGTGGTTATCCATATCCTGTTTACTGGCTAGCTTCCAAATGCCGCTAACCAATACATCCTAGACAAACATTGTCTAGAGGCAATACATCAAATGTCTAGTTTTTTCCGTTTCACATAGGTAGTAGATAGTACCCAAACGGTACTACATAGTACTGGCTATCTTCACGCATGCGTATAGATATTTCTACATTTTCTGATGTTGAATACATTTTTTTAAATAATTTGCGAATTTATTACAATAATAAGTAATATTTAATGTGAACAGTGACAGAAAAGAGTTTTGTTTTTATAATACTTCATTACATTAAACAGGTAGATACATATGTATTTGTAAAAGTGAGGGTTATAGTTTTCCAATTTTCCGCCTGTTTAGAATAAAGAAAATTGAACACTAATACTTGCTAATACAGTAGATAGGCGCAGAAAATGTTTGTGTGCAAATAACCTTAATACACTTTTACTCTAAAATAATTTGGGGAGCCAATAATCACAAACTAAGAAAATTGCCATATTGGCGGTAATGTGCAAACGTAAAATTAAATGTTAATCACAATTATATTCAAATTCGAGTCGTCTACGTCCTCCAAGATGATCATTTGCATCGCACATTTAGCAGAGGCGGATCCAGACTCTATTTTCAGTAAGGGCAATTAGTGTTGTAACTAAGAAAAACATAGGTTTAGGCAAGATGCCGATTGCGAGTGTAACGAGCCCAAAATAGCCCGCAGCAGCCGAAAAATTTTCAAAATTTCAAGGTCACGTGGCAAATAAGTACCTCAAAATAAACCACCTTAACTCTCTAATATTAAATTACACTTTTAAATAAAATTTTATTGAAAAATAAAATTGCAATGATTACTACATTTTTAATAATAAGAAAAAAATCAAAGATTGTTTTATACGAAACAACTTATTTTAAACTCTAATGATATTTCAAAACATTTTCATCATCAAGAAAAATATAATAGATATCTACTTTCACTCTCTTACTTATGGCGCTCAGCTCAGTGTGTTGATGTAATATTTATGTTATATAAATGTATATACATATTTATATTAATTATTTTGTAAATATTTTCAAAAATTTAAACATTAAATGATTATATTCTCGGTCCTGGCAATTGCCCTCATTGGTCATTGCCCCTCGCTGGATCCGCCACTGACATTTAGTACAATATAGAACAATCCTAATTTGTTATTTCATCATAAACCATAAAGACATTGGTACGTTGCGCGCCATTTTGCAAACATGGAGACATTTCCTTTCATTTACTGTAAATACCTACCTACTTACATAATACACGCGCACACAATTACGATTATATAAGCTAAAGTACGTATGTAATAATTTACGCTGAATTGCCTATTTTATTTGCTAATAATGAACAAATTGTAAATATGGGGCAAAAGAAATGGTGCGCTAAATTTAATTACGATTGCTTACTTTGCGAGCTAAAAATGCGTAAATATTTATGTAATGTATAATATGAAAAAAGGAAAATAATATACGTCATTTCCAACGCCCCGAATTTATTACAATATTTTCAGAGGGCTTTACGTAAATTCATAATGCGGGTAACATAAATTAAAAATGCAATGTCAAATGCACGTTAGTGACACGCGCCAAGTGTTGGACGACATATATTTTCGGTGGAAAATTTAGATCATTAATTTATTCAAGGTTGAATACGTCCAAGTTCCTAGATTGTGTATTTTATATCTGCGCAAAATTTTTTACATTATTTTGTGCAGTTATTTACGTCTGAACTTTCGAAATATGTATACAGGTAGGTGCACAACGCAGTAATTGCTTTGAGCGGTTGAGCTGTTTGAAAATGACACCGTTTAATAAATTTTCCTCAATCAACAAGATTGGTATGGGATCCGGATCTGTATTCTTCGGAAGTACATGTTATTGTTGGCTATGCTTGCTTGGTTTAGAAATTCAAATTAAAAAAAAAATTAATAACACTGTAATTGCACTATACTGGCTGTATTTTTTTTAAAGGTGGATAGATTTTTGCATAAGTTCAAACCAGATTTGTGAAATTGTGAGATAGTTTCCCATTCATCAGCACTACGCATTCTATTTATGAGTACTGGAAATCAGGTGGATATCAGGATATGAGCGAATCATTTTTCCTCAATGAAATTAATGCATCTGTTGCAGAGACCTGGTGGAGGTGAATTTGTATTGCGGTTTTTGGTGATTTCAGTGAATTTCAGTGTTGTGTAGCTAATTTGAAGTTGACTGTAATCTGTGAAATTTGATGTCCGGGTTGGATTTTAGTCGTTGAAATAAGTGCTGGTCCGTCAGACACGATTGTGTTGTTGCAAGCCTCCGGCTGACATGGGCGATCAATTTTAATAGTTTTATCAGAAAATAACATACAACACGTCGTGATTTTCGTTAAATAAACATTTTCTTAACTGAGATTGCCCTATTTTTTGAAAACGGCGTTGTATTTTAAAGCCCTCTGGTAAGCATAATCCTTGCATTCAGCCTATCAAAGATTGCGGATTTTACGCATTACTCGAGTTACTGGACATTAAAAAAATTAAAACTGACTCTCCGCCCCACCCCCAATTTGAGTAACCTAATATTGAAATATTTGTCGAAAAAACGAGTCCCCTCCCAATTATGAACCACGCTGGCCAAAATCTTAGGAGGTACGGATCAAATCTGAAATCAGTTAACATGCTCTAAAGAATGTGCGTGAAAAATTTCATACTTCATAACCCAATTTGTCGTTTTCTCGAAAATAAACTGTGTAACGCTTGCACTATACGCTTTTTCTAAGCTTGAGTATGAGATTTTATATGTTTTTTTTAATTCAATTCAATGGAATAATCATTTATCTTCACATTCTGGCAAGTTTTTCTGCTTTCAACAAGAATTCCTCCAGGAGATTTAAGCAGCGCTTCCTTCTTTGATTTAGGGAATCCTTGCAGGGGTTCGATTCGACTTACAAAATTTCTGTTTTTTTCGCAGGTCTCTTACAGAGAAATTCCAATTGTTTATATTCCTCGCTAAACGAGGTTTTGTAGTGCAGTACAAACTGGCCACGGCTAACTTTAATCTGGACAATGTCGAAGAGAAGCGATCTGATGGCGTTTTTCTAGTAGCTTCAGATTTTAAGTTTTTACGCTGAAATTTGTTTCACTTTGCGCTTGTTGCACAGCATTAACAAAGTCGTTGAAGTCTGTTTTTTAAGAGATTGTTCCACCTAATGGTGGAAGCTATCTGACGACATAAATCTATGTCCGGGTTCAAAATAATTCAGGCAGATATTATAGTAGAATAGAAAGGTTAAAACACACCAATTATTCTGGCTAGAACAGTTATCTAACCATATAGTTATGTTATCACAACGCCCTGTATATTGTTATGGAATAAAACCACCACCATAAATCATAATACATAATAGTCTATAAACAGATTTTTGCTTTCGTATTTATATTTTTTTTTGCTCATAAACAATTCGACTAACCTTCATTTTTAAGAGGTATAAAAAATAGATTTTTGCTTACTTCGTATTTATATTTTTTTTTTGCTCATAAATAATTCGACTAGCCTTCATTTTTAAGAGGTATAAAACGTTTGTATTAATTTTGATTTTTGTTCTTAATTGCTTGTTACTGATTGAATAAACATTGTACGTTTTAATAAAGAAAAGAACCTGTAAAATATATCTGGCGCTGCGAACAGGATTCTGTAACAGTTTAAGTGATTCCATTAAAGAAGACAACTTCGGTGAGACCAAAATTGAAGATTTCAACAACTCAAAGGCTCCATTGGTGAAGTTAAGACAACTTCGGTGAGACTAAAATTGAAGATTTCAACAAATTAAAGGCTCCATTGGCGAAGTGACATTCAGGGAAGATTTAAACTGGTGGCTTTTAAGTCTTTATACAGAAATCTCAACATAAAGACAGGAAGAAAAGCATCTAGGGACGCAATCTGTCAATCCTTTTGCGATGATTGGATATTTCATGTAAGTCCTTTGCATCTTTCCTTAACTTTAAATATTGTGTCGTATATTTTGGGAAATTTTATTCTTAATGACTGATTCTAGTTCAGACTCTGAAAGAGAAATAATTGCTAATAACACTAACGATATCACGAGATATCTAAATTCTAATAATTATAAAATAAAAAATAAAATAGTGAAACAAAGTAGATTCAATCCTGATTACAAAATGAATAGTCAATTGAATTCGCAAGCTTCTGCACCTTTAGCTACCGTAGGTTTACCCTCGGTAGATAAAACAGAATTAAATTTGTTACTTAGAGCTATACCTGAGTATGAATCTGGCAATAATCTTTCCATTTTTATCACAGAGGTTGACAACTTAGTTGATCACCTAAAGGGACGATTGTCGCCCGATTTAATTTATGTAGTAGAGTATACCATAAGATCTAAAATAATTGGAGAAGCAAGAAATTTTATTGCTTACCAGAATATTAATGATTGGTCAAATATAAAAACTGCATTGTTACAAAAATACGGAGATCACAGAAGTGAGGACCTTTTAGTTTCCGATCTAAGATACTTATCCCATAATAAAAACGAAAGTTATTTAGACTTTTATAATAGAATTCTAAAAGCATTAAATGACTTAATGCAGTATGTGCAGTTGTATGTAGCTGACCCTAATTTGAGAATGTATAAAAAGTTAGAGTATGAAAAATTAAGTTTAAAAACATTCCAGCTTGGAATATTAGAACCTTATCGAAGTTTTTTAATTCATTTTGAATTAAAAACACTAGAGGAATGTTTAAATAAATGTAGATTATACGATAATAGAAAACAGGAAGAGCAATATTATGATTATGTTAGGGGACCGTTGAAAAAACCGCAATCGATGCAACATCAATCTTTTAAGACCAACTATAATTTTCAAAAATCATCTCAAACTTTCCCCGGCCCTCAAAAAACACACCAACATTTTGATAAAGCACAAAGGCCCCAAACGTCTTTTAACATTCAAAATACTCATCCAAACTTTTATCCCCAAATGAATAATCAACCGAAACAATTTTCAGGCTCAATTAATAAACCAATCAACCAATCTTTTAGAAATTTCACTAATAAACAAGTTTTTGGTAACCCGAAACCGATAACACCCCAAACTCAGTACAAACCTACGCCCATGTCCGGAATAAGTACATTTACAAACAATAAAATAAAACCTCCGCAAAACTTTGATCAGTTTTCGTCCAACCCGCGACGAAACTTCATTTCCGAAGAATTGAATAATATCGAACCTGAACAAGCTTTAGAAGAGATGTATCAGGAAGATCATGTCCAGGATGAATTAGAAGGAACATATCAAGACGATCATATCCAGGATGATTATGATCAACAAGAAAATAAAAATTTTTGGGAACCAGCCTCGAATGTCCCTATAACATTATAGTGAATTTAAATAACGTTGCCATTAAACCTAAATTACCATTCATCTACCTACCTAAATTAAATCTCAAAGTTCTAATAGATTCTGGAGCATCAAATTCAATTATAAACCCTAATGCTACTGAAAACTTTTCAAGATATAAATATAAGAAACCGTATGTAATTAACAGTTTAAATAATCGCTCCTATTCAGATGACAATGTATGTATCCCTTTATTAGATGAATTCAATATCAAAACTTGGATCCACATGCACGTAATACAGTGGCACTCTAAATTCGACGCTCTTCTAGGACACGATGACCTGCTAAAACTTAAAGCCGTAATTGATTATAACGATTATACTTTAAAAATAGGGGATCTTAAATTACCATTTTTTATGGAATATGTGGATAAAAGAATAAAAAAACAAAATGCCGTCGTAAATAATTCAATAAAAATACCGGTAACGATCGAGAGCGGAGACGTTTTAATACCTCCCTTACGATTAAATAATGAATGTACACTTCCCGAAATGATAAGTAAGGCGAAAAATGGACAATGCGTAATACCGTACCCAGAACTTATCAAAACACAATTGTACTTTCAGGAACGGATTGAAGTAACTCCATTTAATCACGAAGAAATTGCTAGACCACCCGAAGATAAATCAAAACATTTTAACATCTCAGACAATTTGAGAACGGATCATTTGAATGCAGAAGAAACAGAGAAGATAATTAACCTTTGTAAAGACTATAAAGATGTCTTCTACAAAGAAAGCAGTAATCTATCATTCACTAACGCCGTCAAACATGAGATTAGGACAAAAGATGACGTTCCCGTCTATACCAAATCTTTTAGGCATCCACATGGAATGAGAAATGAAATCCAAAACCAAATACGTAAATTATTAGATGATAAAATTATCAAACCTTCGATATCTCCTTATAGTGCTCCAGTCTGGATAGTCCCGAAGAAAATAGATGCTTCAGGAAAAAGGAAATTTCGAATGGTCATAGATTATAGAAAACTGAATGATAAGACCATAGAAGATAAGTACCCGCTTCCACGCATAGATGAAATACTAGAAAATTTAGGAAAATGTTGTTATTTTTCCACCTTGGACTTAGCACAGGGATTTCATCAAATCGAAATGCACCCTAATTCAATAGAGAAAACAGCATTCACTGTAAATAATGGACACTATGAATACGTGCGTATGCCTTTTGGATTGAAAAATGCCCCGAGCACCTTCCAAAGGGTAATGGATAATGTCCTTAGAGAGTATCTACATAAGTTCTGCTTTGTTTACATGGACGACATTGTTATTTTTTCCAAATCTTTACAGGAACATCTTTGTCACCTTAGATTGATATTCAAGAAGATACGAGCATATAATCTCAAGATCCAGCTCAATAAATCAGAATTCCTGTGTAAAGATGTAGCATTTTTGGGCCACGTCATAACCCCTGAAGGCATTAAACCAAATCCACAGAAGATAGAAGCAATAATAAAGTACCCAATACCGAGAACGCAAAAAGAAATCAAATCATTTCTTGGATTGGTCGGATACTACAGACGGTTCATTTCCAGTTTTGCCAAGGTCGTTTCCCCATTAACTAAATGTCTTAAAAAAAATACTAAAATAAATTATCAGGATCAAGAATACATATCATCATTCCAACTTTGTAAGGAATTAATCACTAATGCCCCTATATTAGCCTATCCCGATTTTAATAAGCAATTTAAATTAACAACAGACGCTTCAAATGTGGCAATAGGAAGTGTGTTATCTCAATCTAACCGACCTATCGCTTATTATTCACGAACTCTTAATTCCGCAGAGAGAAATTATTCTACAATTGAAAAGGAGCTTCTAGCTATTTTAGACTCCGCCAAACATTTTAGGCCCTATCTGTACGGACAAAATTTTGTTGTTGAAACGGATCATAATCCATTAGTGTGGCTCTATAAATTAAGGAACCGAATTCTAGACTTATTCGATGGAGGTTAAAATTAGACGAATTCAATTTCACCATCCAGTATAAAAAAGGTAAAGAGAATTACGTTGCCGATGCATTATCTAGACTAGAAATTAACAATAATGAAATCGATAACGACTCAATTTTTCCAAATATCGAAGAAACTCCCGAACTAACAGATGAAGACGTTGAGAGAATTATCGCTTCTCAAACCATGGATGATACTATACATTCGACAGCGGGAGACAACGACGGAAAAGTAATCCCTATTACAGAACAACCCGTCAATAATTTTCCTAATAGACTAATAATTAGTTCACATGAAACTTATGACTGCAAACTCACAAAACCATTTGGAAAGAATAATTACCGCATTAGAATCAGAGACGCTTACATAGAAAAGGATACTAAACAATTTATAAAAGAAATTTTTAAACCTAACCACACTTACTGTGTTTTCTTTATGGACGAAAGTCTTAGATCACAGTTTCAAATAATTTGTAAAAATACTTTTAATCAGACGATTAAAATTTTTATTAGCAATACATATCTAAAGGACGTCTTAGATGAAGAAATACAAAAAGACATAGTTATGCAATATCATGAAGAAAACCATAATGGAATTTCGGAAACTTATAATAAATTAAAAACTCAGTATTATTGGCCAAACATGAAACAAATAATCATATCACTAATAAATAAATGTACAGACTGCTTACAATCGAAATATGAAAGACACCCGTATAAAGTTAAAACTCAAGGACCCTTACTAGCTAAAAGGCCTTTTGAGGTAATTCACATAGACACCTTTTCATTTCTAAATTCAAAATTTCTTACGATCATTGATCTATTCTCTCGATACGCCCAAGCTTATTACCTAAAGGATGGAACCGGCATAACCATGTTAAATAAATTACGACACTTTATGGCCCACCATAAAAAACCAGAAACAATAGTATGTGACGAAGGAAGAGAATTCCAAAACGCAACATTTAAAGAATTTTGTGAACTTCATAAGATCGAATTACATTTTACTACGGTCAACAATCCCAGTTCAAACTCTCCCATAGAGAGATTTCACTCCACCATAGTAGAGAAATTAAGAATTCTAAAATTAAGGAATCCACAAGAATTGCCAGAAAATTTAATGATCTCTGCCGTAACGATTTATAATCAAGCTATACATTCATCAACAGGATTTTCACCTTTCCACCTACTTTATGGCCCTTATGAAACTAAAATTAACTCAGATATGTCCATTTATGAAAAATATAACGAAGACAGAAAAAACGAAATTTTACCTTTCTTTGACAAGGTGTATCAAACCAATTTAGTAAAAGCTGAAAAGACCATAAGCAAAATTAATAAAGGCAAGGAAGACATACCTGATCTCACTAATAAGACTATCCTCATACAAAGAAACAAAATCAGAAAGGCCGATCCTATATTTGAACCAATACAGACTTTAGATCAAGATGAAACCAAAATCGTGGGACTTAATAAAAAGAATAAAATAACCACTGTAAATGTCAGAAAGTCTAAAAGATTAAGAAAGTTACATTAAATTCATTATTTAACCTCATCTTTAGGTACAGGTTAATGGCCCTTATGGGACCAACTCATGAACATCTCCTTCAAACTCACCCTTCTCACGTCATGGTTAGCTACTCACGATTGCTCTCTAATGTTGTAATCAAGGCATTAAGCGATCCTGTAAATAACTTTAGTTTCAATTAAATTTTGTATGGAGGTTGGGATATGTATAACAAACTCAATCATAAACGAGAGCACTCATTGGTGTTCTTGGTAAAGCGATAAAAGGAATCTTGATGAAGATGACCTTCCTAATATCAATGCCCAATGGATAAACTGTTATAGCAATTATTATCTTTAGATGAAATACATCTTTTTTCAAATATTAAACTTTTCAATAGTAATTATGTAATGACACAATAACTGTCAAAATTCCAATCCTACACCCCTCTAACGCAACTTACTCACGAATATCCCTTACCTAATTCCATTAAACAATCATCGAATACTGTATTCTTCTAAGAAAGGTCAGGAAGTTGTACATAGAGGAGATAGAAGATTGAAATGGTCAACTTTAGAAGATTATTAAAGGACTCACAATTTAGAATCAACATTGAAACCCATTTCTTTAGTGCTTATTGTGTTGTGATAAAGCTTATTCGATTGTCTACGAACTTTTGTGCAAATTAAGACAGGCTTATACATCAAGTAAACTAAAGATCAAGAAATAGTTTCATTCCAAATCTGACTGAGGACATTCAGACTTAAGGGGGGAAGAGTTATGTTATCACAACGCCCTGTATATTGTTATGGAATAAAACCACCACCATAAATCATAATACATAATAGTCTATAAACAGATTTTTGCTTTCGTATTTATATTTTTTTTTGCTCATAAACAATTCGACTAACCTTCATTTTTAAGAGGTATAAAAAATAGATTTTTGCTTACTTCGTATTTATATTTTTTTTTTGCTCATAAATAATTCGACTAGCCTTCATTTTTAAGAGGTATAAAACGTTTGTATTAATTTTGATTTTTGTTCTTAATTGCTTGTTACTGATTGAATAAACATTGTACGTTTTAATAAAGAAAAGAACCTGTAAAATATATCTATATAATTATTTGTTGCACATCCCTGTCTCTTGAGAAATGAATAGAAACAACTGCGATTATATCTTCTTTCTTCTTCCTGAAAGACTTTCGTACCACAAAACGGCGTATGTCTTTAACTGCGATTTTGAACCTACTGATATTATAACACTCGTTATAAGCGGTAAGCCTTTTAATGAAAATTGCAGTGCAGGAGAAATCTTTGAGGTTCATCGACGACAAAGTTAGTGTGTGATAACAAATGTAGCGTTGAACAGAGACAACCAATGCTACCGGTCGATTTGCTTTCGATCAGGTTTATTTCAACAGCAGTGCTCACAGAAGACACCACTCCTTACTCCAAAACGCAAAACCTCTTCTTTTTCTTTGCATTTTGGAATTCTCTCCATGTTCCATACTTAGTTTTTTTCATTAGAGCTGTCATATTTCTTTACTGCATACATACATAATCCTTCTTCTTCTATCTTACGGTGTCGAGGACTACTTTGTTAAAAATATATTAGTAATTATAGTCCGGGAGCCGGCCACCTTTTTTGCAATCAATTAATATACTTTTTATACTTCGTGAGCGGCTTTATTGTAACGAGACGGTAAACTTTTTCCTCTACGAAAATGTTCCCAAATGGGTCCTACGGGGGTGCGCAGGGGAAAAACACGTTGATTTGGAAATTATAAAAAATTGATGAATATCATGGGAAAACGGCCCAATTAATTTGTGGGACAAAGTGGGCATTTAATTATGCAAATATTTACTAAGCTACAGAAAAAAAATCAGCTTGATAATCATTATTTTGTTAATGTAGTAATATCTACATGTATCTGAGATGGGGGCACTCTTGATGGACACATTTTTGTTGTAGGACAAATGTTATTTTGAATTACTTACAAAACAACTTCACAGTTAGCTAAAAAATTAAGTGATATTAATCAATTTTTTGTAATTACCACATTAACGTGTTTTACCCCTGCGCACCCCGTAGGACCTATTTCCGAAAATTTTCGCAGAGGAAAAAGTTTGGCGTCTCGTTAAAATAAAGCCGCTCACGAAGTATAAAAAGTATATTAATTGATTGCAAAAAAGGTGGCCGGCTCCCGGACCATTATAGGACGCAAGTAAGCACTTTGTAGTAAGGCTGATGAAATCAGACTTGAAATCCACGGGATCACAGAGCGAACTTCGAATACCGCATGTGTGCGAAAACAATACGTAATTTCTATTATTTATACATATTTTGGACACATTTGTTGATTGTGTTTGAATCGAGTCAAAAATCAAACGTTTAAATAAAATAATATACTTATAATTCTTATAAATAATAAATAATAATAAAATAATACAAAAAATAAAATAATCACTGGAAAAGTGCTGCAAGAGTTGACAACAAACGGTTTTAAAGTTATTCAATGCCGTACTGAGAGTTGGATACTTTCCTGGTGAGTGGAAGGTAGCACTGATCATTATGATCCTAAAACCAGCGAAAAACCCAACGGAAACATCCTCCTACAGACCCATAAGTCTCCTCCCAGTCGTCTCAAAAGTCGTTGAGAAAATATTCCTAAAAGGCAGGCCCGTGCGCAGGATTTGTCCATGGGAGAGGTTGGGTTGGGAACAGGCAGAGCCTGGTCTATTCTAAATTGCGCCCTGGGCAACCAGGTCTACTTGCGCCCCTTTTTTTAATTAAATTTCGTATTAATTAATTTTTTTGTTTAGGCCTAATATAGCGTTTTTTATGCGCCAGCGCCCAGCAGTTGGCTGTGAATCAGTGCCTCATGTATACCAACTTTTACCAAAAATTTTTACGCCCTGGACAATTGCCCATTTACAGACCGGGGCCAGGAACAGGGAAGACCTCAAACGTTGATTGAATGATTTCAATCAACGCCTCAAACGGGCCCAAACATTCATAAAACATAAACTAGGTTGCGATACTCCCAATAATAAAATTAGGTTAACATATTCTTTAAAACATTGAAATTTGGGTAGGTATTCAATATTTATCTATTTTTAAATACATAATTAGGTACCTATATATTTATAAAGTACGTTAATAACCACATATATATTATATTTCCTTATATTTCAACGGGTTATGGGAGGGGTTTGAACCCCCAAACCCCCCCCCCCCCTTGCGCACGGGCCTGCTAAAAGGCCTACAACCAGTCTTAGAGAACCTGAATTTGATCCCTCAACATCAGTTTGGCTTTAGGGAACAACATGGAACTATTGAGCAAGAACGCCGGATAGTTAACATAATCAACAAGGCCTTCGAAGATAAATCATCAGTGGCGCACCCACGGGGGGCTAAAGGGGCTATAGCCCCCCCAGGCCATAGATATTAATATAATTAACAAGTTGAGAAGTGTGGAAAAGAACAGCCTAAAGCAGTGTTGTCATCTGGAGGGAAATTTCCCTTTTTTCTGGAACCTCAGGTCTTGGAGGAAAAAAGAGAAAAAAGGAAATTTTTAACTCACTGATCAATTCCAAAGTTGCGTAATTACAATTAGTCAATTATACATCTAGAAAATATCTTCATTGAATCTTGTTTTTGTTTTGGATATAAAGGGTATAGCTTTTTTCGTATTTAGTCCTATTTACAGAATGTCCCGCATAATCAAATTTGTTCCATGAACTTATTAAGCAATTAAGCAGGTATCAAATTTCATCTGCGAAATGTTTATTATAGCAAATGTCTAATAGTAGTAAGAATTAATTAAGATAAGGTTTGTTGATATAGGCAGTAGGTACCTACCATAGTTACAGTCACTTGTGCTTTTGCTATATGTGCACTTATTGGCACATATTATTAAATTTGCGAACGCTCGTAGGTACCTATATTATTTTCAACGAACGAACGAAGACTAGTTCAAGTAAAAAAAGTGGTAACTTAACTATGGATCTTTTTATTTATTTGCACATAATATTTTCTTCAGAAGCTGTTAAAAAGCGTTCTGTTGGCCACGCCCCATTTAAAAAAATCGCATGCGGCGCTTTTGGACTCGCTACGCTCGCAACATCACACATTATAACAATTTATACCTAAACAACCCTGTTTGTTCAGGTGTTATTGTTACCAACAGGGCCGGCGCTACCGGCGGTGCAACACGTGCATTTGCACGGGGCGGCACAGCTTTGAGGGGCGGCAAAATTGGCTACCAACTTTTGTAAATTTATTAATTATTATAAATTACTTATGAGTTTGATATGCAACACTAGGTCAGATGTCAAGAGCCGAGGTTGGTAATAATAATTTATTTTTGTTTATATTTAAGTTTACATACTTAAGTTAAGAGCGTCTGGCAGAGGCGTATTTATGCTTCTGCCGCCTAGGGTCACAAGAAAAGTGCCGCCCCATCACATCCCTCACCACAGGAATAGAACTTATTTATGGAAGTCTGAAGTCCGGAAAACATTTTTTATTAAAAATAAATAGAATTTATTTCAAATTGATTGGATCTATCAGGGTGTTAATCAGAACACTAAATGGGGTGGAACGTAGAATGTAGGAAATAACTTCACAAATATTCATTTAAGTTAAAGCTGAATTTAAGTTGCAAATTGAAGAATAAATTTGAAGATTACATACTACATGTTTCGACAATATTAAAAATTGAGGATGACATTCTTAATATTGTCGAAACATGTAGTATGTAATCTTCAAATTTATTCTTCAATTTGCAACTTTAATCAACTTCAGCTTTAACTTAAATATATATTAGTCTATGGGGAAGGTTTTGTGAAGTTATTTCCTACAGATTTTATTTCGTTTTCGGCGTATTGCGATTTAATAAAACATACTACTACATCTGGACGACGGGAAGCGGCAAATGGCCATGCAAATTCTTAGAAAGCCTGTGGCTAAATAGGATTATGCATCTGATTAGCACCATATTTAAATGAGTCCGACTGAATAAACTGATTTTATTTTCCATTGTTTTTCCAATTTTTTTCAAAAAGATTCCTTCAATTAATTTTGGTGCTCCGTAATTTTGTCGCTCCCTAATTTTTGCCGCCCTGGGCACGAGCCCTTAAAGCCCCCCCTAAATCCGCCATATAGCCTCTACCGCTTGTCATCAATTCTATCGGTACGTGAGGTTTTCAGTCTAATTTTCCAAAAAATTCTTTAAGTCAACTACTATAAAAGGCAGTTGTGTAATGGAGAAACATTGGAAGAAACTGGCTCTTGTATTCTCACAGTAACGACATTTTGACTGTTCCATAAACAAATAAACATCTAAGAATTGCCGGACAACAGAAGAAGGTTTTGTAATTGTGGCATAGAAAGCTTTGCAAGTAGGTACGTAGTGGACTTGTTTGTCGCGGAGGGGTGGGGGTCAATTGTTTTTGACAGGGGGCGCCTAAAATATTTTTGCACGGGGCGGCAAAATGCCTAGCGCCGGCCCTGGTTACCAAGCCCCCCCCCTAGCGGAAATTTCTGGGTGCGCCACTGTAAATCATACTGCCCCCCACAGCATTTGTCGATATCAGTTAGGCTTTTGATAAGGTCTGGCATAACGGCCTTTTGTACAAGCTAAAACAAAACTTTCCATATAATACCACTGGGGAGCGTATTGGGACTCGTCTTATACCTTTTATACACGGCGGATCTGCCTATAACAAACTACCTATACTACAGTGGCAACATACGCGCACGATACAGTTCTCTTAGCAGTACATGCCAACCCAGACACTACCTCACATTATTTGCAAGAACATCTAAATACCTTACAAACCTGGCTTACCAAATGGAAAATTAAAGTAAACGAAACGAAATCGGTACAAGTAACATTTATCCTAAACAGAGCTTCCTGTCCGCCAACCACCCCAAACAAAAGACACAAAATACCTCGGTATGCATATGGACCGAAGACTAACGTGCAAAAAAACATATTTTCACAAAGAGGAAGCAACTTGGACTAAAATTAAGACACATGTAGTGGCGCATCGGAAGGCGGTCCAGATTAAGGCGGCTAAGGAGAGCTCCGCCATTTTTATTGCTAAAATCACCATAAAATGACCATTTTGGACGTAATCATCTAACAAAAATTAAAAAAGCGATGCATACGTCAAATTCTATGTAGCATAGTTATAAATTAATGTAAACCTTCTGGTTTCAAATTAAATATTTAAGTTACAATCTTGGTCGAAAGTTGCGTAAATGTAGTACCTCTCCTTCAGAACTTTCGGCCAAGATTGTAACTTAAATTAATATTTAATTTGCAACCAGAAGGTTTACATTAATTGATCACTATGCTACATAGAATTTGACCTATGCATCGTTTTTTTAAATTTTTGTTAGATGATGACGTCCAAAATAGCAATTTTACCAATTTGAACTACAGAGCTCTCCTTAGGAGCCTTAACAGTGGAAAACAGACTCCTCCTATACAAGGCAATCATCAAGCCTGTATGGACGTACGGAATACAGCTCTGGGCCACAGCAAGCAACTCCAACTTGGAATTACTCCAACGATTTCAAAACAAAATGTTATGTCAATTAGTTAATGCCCCATGGTACGTTCCTAACAATCAAAAAATTAAGACACTTAGAGGTTCCGTTAGTTAAAGAAGAAATTAAACGATTCGTAGTAAAATATAGTGCTCGAGTAGAAGTGCATCCAAATCCTCTCGCGAGAACATTAGTACTTGAAAACGCTGGTGAAGTGCATAGATTAAAACGTTTCAAGCCCAATGAGCTAATGGACAGATTTAATTAGGATGCTTATAATGTACATTACTTTAAGTTTTCAATTAATTAAGTGTAACTATCATACAGTATCTTAACCCTTAACCAGCGACGTCCGTTCGAATCACGCTATACGGGACTACCGGTTTCTGAGACCGCTAGGCTATATTAGCCACTTTTTGTTAGAAAATGTTAGTAAATGATAATGAACAATAATACTAGATTGTTTTTGTCAACTTTCATTATGAAAATACAGATGATTTCTTTTTCCTTTGGTTTGATCAGAATAAATATTGGATAATGGTAATTGAAGACGATGCCAAAAAAAAATGCGTAAAAAAATTAATCGGTATTTCTTTTTGCCAAAAACTAATACTAATATTATAACTAAAGACTAATCCTCTTCTATGTTTTTGAAAATGCATGTTTTGCATACTTTTTTGGCTACGAGGAATCTCGTTACTCGCGAGCAGCGGTCACACGGACCGCTAGTTAATTAACTTTAGCGGGTTTTAATCACACAATAAGAAAGTGGGGGACACCATTGTATAGTCATTCTGCTAAATATAGTCTAACTTGAAGGTAGATAGGTGCCCAACTGTCACAATTAATAATTACGAAAATTAGGCTAAAAACAAAAAACGGTAGCGGTCTCACAGACCGACGTCGCTGGTTAAGGGTTAAAATGATTTATGATATGTAACTAAAGGAGTCTCTTCAATAGAAGTCGACTTTTCAATTTTTTTTGTTAACAATGAATTTCAAATTTAACAACTTTAGTTGAATATTATTTAAAAGGGGTGGCAGTAATAAAATAATTTTTCCTATAAAACTTTCTTCTTTTTTAACAATCTTTTAAATAATACCTTCTTCGACTTATGGTGCCATTTAAAATTTTGGAGGCCTTCTGGATCATTTTTTTACACTACCTCTCTAGGACTCACCGTTCTTTAAATAAACTACTGATACGGGTGGTCTCATTCACCCGGTATCAGTGAAATATAAGGGTTGCTTATACATATTTCAGTGCCCGGTATATACACCATCGTTATGGCCGGCCTCCTTTCTTAGTTGTACACCCTGTACATACAGCATTTGAGGTATGCCTTATAGAAATACGACAAATTAAGAGTCAGGGACACAACGCCGAATGGACACAACGCCGAATGGACACAACGCCGAAACTTGGACACAACGTCGAAACGAATTGTTGGACACATCGCCGAAACTGGACACAACGCCGAAATCAGCCGTTGGACACAACGCCGAAAAAGGACACAACGCCGAAATGAGTAGTTGGACATATTGCCGAATGTGGACACAACGTCGAAAAGCAAAAATGGACGTTGCAAAGATCGGAAATCGGACGTCGAAGCCGAAGTTTCACAACATCGAAACAGCTTAATGGACGTATCGTCGATTGGACACTACGCCGAAACCTCTTTCTGCATTAATTTTAATTATTAGGCCAACGCAACGACTTGTCCGTTTATATTAAAAGACTGTACAAACTTGGGAAATTTAGAAAATTCCACGAGCATGTACACTATTTTGCTTTCATTCAGTACATTATATTCCATTTTCGAACGTCAATTACCTTAATTATGACAAAAGTGATGTAAATTTAAATATATTGTTTCAATGAGCAGTAGTCAGACTATCGAATGTTAATAATAGGTAAGTACATGTTTTCTTTTGAAAATGATATGAAAAATTAGTGCCGTACGCACACTAATAGTTTATTGGTTCGATTCATTTTTCGATTATTATCCTAGTCACCGTAAGCGATGTTTATAGGAAGCAAAGTGCTCCCTTTTCCGATTCAAAGATTGGTCAGAATTTTCCTACGTAATTTTTGTTAAAAAAACTTTAAAAAATACTTAGAAAATAAACAATATCAAGATGAACTAATTCATAATAATGTACTATTAAAAATGTATAGTAGAATATTTAAAAAAAAGGAGACTAACACATAAATCAACATTTGACATTTGACAGCAATAAATATACATAGGTATTTATTCTTTTCTAATATTTTATAGTACCAAGAAGAGTCAGTTATGTTAGTACTAGTCGCACATATTGCTCAACTTTAATTCGGTCAATATTGGACTATTGGACAGATGGAATGATGAACTGTTCTAATAGGCGATGTCCTCTCCAGTGGATGGAATTTAAATAAAAGTATCGACAAGTATTCGAGTCTTTATCAATCACGAATTAGAATATTCGAAAAAAGGCCAAAAGAATGGTTACCTTGGAGTATGTCTTATAAAGTTATAAATAATATAGACTTTACGTCTTCGCTATTCGCAGCAGCAGCATCCATCATTGAATATCTAAGTAATAAAGAATCTTTCTTTTCCACATCTGGTAGATGGTTATTATGCTCTTCGCCGGTTTTTATGAATTGATATTTATTGCAACATGTCTTGCCATTTTCAATACATAGGTACTAAATCTCGTTTTCCGTTGTTGGTTTTATTTTTTCTATAAAGAAATCCATGTCAGAGCGGAGGTTTCCACGGCCAGGCCAGAGACTGCCAGGGTAGGAGCGTGTCGAGTGTTGAAAAAGTCAACGTTTCGCCCACTTTCGTAAGGGGCTTCATCAGGACAAAATCAAAACAATAATAAAAATAAAAGCAACAATAAAAATAAGAAATCCATCTTCTGATGCAAGACACGTGTAATACATAGCACCACGTCTCTTTGTGGACACCGTAATATGTTCCATTATTCCAAATATGTAGGTACTGAAACCGATAGGACCAGATCACTCTAGCATTGACTAAACACTCAATCAACGCTCTATAATGGCCATTTGCACCGTAAAAATTCAGTAACGCGTAAAGTTAAGCAGAACTTAAATGCCATGGCAACGATTATTGAAACAATGATTGCTATGGTATTTAAGCTGTACTTAACTATAGTTTGTCCCACGAGAGCTCGAGTGTGACTCATACCTAAAAACTATCCGAACGAAATAAATTAAAACGTTTGTCTTAGCTATCTTCTATAAGGCACTTTAATCCTCTAACCTCAAATGTACCAAAATATAAATTTAGTGTATACGTATTTACCTGAACTATTCATGTTAACGGTAAATTTCATCCACCGCGATCGCATTCGGTCTCAAAATATTTGAGTACGTTCATTAGCATAATCTGCGATTGACTTTTTAACGATTTATTGCTAAGCGACATTATAAAGCAAATATAGGTTGACAATAACAATCAATTTGACAGTTAACAGCTGACATTACGATACATACTCAACATACGTTTACGTAATTTACAATGCCAATGTTAGAAGATATATTTTTTATATTCGCTCTTTTTTCCATTAGGTACTTTTTGTAAGTATGACAAAGACAACCTAATAATTTGCGTTAATTCACACACCAATAACTAATGAGTCACACTCGAGCTCTCATGGGACAAACTATATAAGCATACCGCATACCTTAATTTGTAAGGTACCTAAGTATTATGTATTTATGTACAATTGGGGCAACAAAAAATGGGACACTATGGTTTTACAAGTTCAATGGTCATATGTACCTACTTTAAGTATTATCACTGACCTTCGCGATTAAACAACACTTAAATTTATTTAGTCAGGTACTACTTAAAGTAGATATGCCCATTGAACTTGTAAAACCATAGTGTCCCATTTTTTGTTGCCCCAACTGTACCTACTTAAAAAATGCAAAGTAACACTGCAAAGCGTCGCTTGAAATAAAATTGTGTAATGGTGAAAATGTCTTATAGGTACTTTACGGGTGTAACGTGTAACAAATTAAATACAGTCGGCACCTAATACTTTATTTTTAAAATGCCGCCTTTATTTATGGTGCGGATTACAATAACAGGGCTTTGATTGACAGAAAATCTTTAATCCTTTTAAGTGCAGGAGGCATATTTAAGATTTTTGTAAACTTAGGAAGTCGAAGTGACCCTGACCACTGACCACAACCCTACGAAATACTAAGAATTGCATACCTGCCGGCTGTACTTTAGGGATTACCGATAGACACTATTTCCGTTAGATTTCTAAAAATAATCGTTACTAAACAACAGAAATGTTCAAGTTGGATATTTAAGTAATTGTTGAAAATTATATGTAGGGCGGAAACGTGGAACGAAACGAGAAAACTCATAAATATATGATACAAGCATTCGTTAATAAATAATGCCTGAAGAAATATTATGCAAGATATTGTGGCTGTCTCATATTAGTCATATAATGGAATTCTGCAGTGGGTGTCTCCTTATGATATTCGTGGAGTCTTCTTGAGGGGTTGTTGCATGGTTTAATGAAACAATATAAGTACTTATACTTCATTAAGTCGACGTTTCGGCTTGTCCTAGCCTTTATCGAGGCATCAGAAGAGTTAGTGTTTCAAAAAACGTTAAGAATGAGTTACGATTGTCGATTTTTTGAAACACTAACCCAATGTAAGCAATAAAATTTGTGGTAAATAGTTTTAAATACTACCTCTGCTTTATTACATTTCTGGGAACCTGATTTTTCAGACAGGTTTTGTTAAGTTAAGGCAAGAATTATTTCAAGATAAAAATAATAAATTATCATTTACTCCATTTAGCATTTAATTAGCCGGGAATCAATCATATATGAAAATCAGGCTTAAGTAGTACAACATACCTATTCAATTCGTTCCAATATTCTGAGATACATATGACTATAAATAATGTATACAGGGTGTCCATTTAGTAGCCCGTTCTTCAAGTACGGCTTTATTGTTAAATTTATTAAAAAATAAATATACGGGATGGCAATTGGGTTGGATGAAGCACATTTGAAAATTATTTAGACACATACAGGGTGTCTCCAAAAAGTATGGTACATAAAACGTATATTTTTTTAAATGGAATGACCCACTTTTTTTAAGCCCAAATGTAGGGGCCTTGGGTGAACTTTTCAGTCGTACATTATTTTTGTATTAATACACGGCGTTGCCAAGTTATTAATTAATTCATATTTTTTTGCTAAAAATAAACCCTTCCATTATACGCTTGTATTTTTTTAACGTCATGTTTTTGTTTTTACGTAAGTTCGGTGGTGGACTTGGGTTGAATCAGAGTATTCAACCGTGACGAAACATTAAATTATTTCATACAGGATGTTCACTTTTTTTTGCTCCAAACATCGACATTTTCAAACTAATTTTTCTTCATTTTTTTAAATGGCACACCCTATTTATTATTGCATATTTGGAATCCCCGGTAAATTTTAGTGCAACTTTATTAAGCTTACCCTATACCTAAGTGCGATAGTTTTTTCGTAAATTGAGATTTTCTATTCCTTACGGCAGTAGATAGTGGCGCGTGGACGAGGCAACGCATAGGCCGGGCGCTCGAATCGAGGATACCGTTCAAAATGTTTGCCGTCTTGTACTACTCTTTTGGTGAACGATTTCATCACTTCATTCAACATAGCTGGAGTAATGCGAGGAAAGGACTGTTGAATCCTCTCCATCATGTTCTATCTAGTAGTGGCACCATTACGATAAACGTATTCACTAATTTGTTGTCTGACTTGTATGGAAAAGTGAGTCGGAGTTCTATCCAGCTGCAACCACATTATCTCCGTAATGTAGTTAGGAAGATGCTGAGTTAAATTTTGAAAGTCTTCTGTCAAGAAATTTAAAAAGATTTGTCCTGCTAGTGGATTTTCAAAAAAATAAGGACCAAGTTCATAGTTATGTACGATTCCTCTCGAAACGTTGAGACTCCAGTTATGTTGGAAATGGTTGACACGGATAATGTGCGAGTTTTGCGTGTCATAAAAGTGAAAGTTGTATCTGTTTACAAATCCATTTCTATGGAACGTGCATTCGTCCGTAAACAGCACATATTTAAAAAAACAAATAGAACCTTATTTCATCGCATCCTCGATTCGAGTGTCCAGCCTATGCGTTGCCTCGTCCACGCGCCTTAACCATCGCGCCACTATCTACTGCCGTAAGGAATAGAAAATCTCAATTTACGAAAAAACTATCGCACTTAGGTATAGGGTAAGCTTAATAAAGTTGCACTAAAATTTACCGGGGATTCCAAATATGCAATAATAAATAGGGTGTGCCATTTAAAAAATGAAGAAAAATTAGTTTGAAAATGTCGATGTTTGGAGCAAAAAAAAGTGAACATCCTGTATGAAATAATTTAATGTTTCGTCACGGTCGAATACTCTGATTCAACCCAAGTCCACCACCGAACTTACGTAAAAACAAAAACAAGACGTTAAAAAAATACAAGCGTATAATGGAAGGGTTGATTTTTAGCAAAAAAATATGAATTAATTAATAACTTGGCAACGCCGTGCATTAATACAAAATTAATGTACGACTGAAAAGTTCACCCAAGGTCCCTACATTTGGGCTTAAAAAAAGTGGGTCATTCCATTTAAAAAAATATACGTTTTATGTACCATACTTTTTGGAGACACCCTGTATGTGTCTAAATAATTTGCAAATGTGCTTCATCCAACCCAATTGCCATCCCGTATATTTATTTTTTAATAAATTTAACAATAAAGCCGTACTTGAAGAACGGGCTACTAAATGGACACCCTGTATAATCAGAACTTTTTTAATTACTTTTAGAAAGAAATTTCGATTATATATCCCATCGCGAGGTTTCGGCGTAGTGTCCAATGGACGATATGTCCATTAAGCTGTTTCGATGTTGTGAGACTTCGGCTTCGACGCCCGATTTCCGATCTATGCAGCGTCAATTTTTGCTTTTCGGCGTTGTGTCCACATTCGGCAATATGTCCAAGTACTAATTTCGGCGTTGTGTCCTTTTTCGGCGTTGTGTCCAACGGCTGATTTCGGCGTTGTGTCCAGTTTCGGCGATGTGTCCAACAATTCGTTTCGACGTTGTGTCCAAGTTTCGGCGTTGTGTCCATTCGGCGTTATGTCCATTCGGCGAAGTGTCCAGGTCCCCAAATTAAATGCGTAAATGGTGTTTTTCATATAACGAACCAATAAAATCGTAAAAAATCTACATGAATACAAAATGCTCAATTTACGTTTTTATTTAATTTTTTAATTAAAAGTGCAGAGTTTGCAAAAATTATTTTAAAAAAAGTTGGTTTAATTTTGGCGTTAAATTATAATTGCTGAAGGCAATAAAAATGTATCAAAAGGATGTGCGAAAGAAGATAAAACGCCCGCCTACTATACTTTCACTTTTTTAACAAAAGAGTTTTGTTGGTTGCTGACGTGCAGCATGAATTTCCTTATGGCGTGTTTGTGTTGTGCGCAGTTACTGTGCACTTATTGATTACGATAAATGAGCAGCATTTTGCAATAATCCGATATCAAATTGTACACGACGAACGTAGGAAAGACGATTTGAGGCACTGAGAAAATGTGTGAAAGTAGGTATGAAAGAGGAGTACGCAAAATTAGTAAACAATTTAATATTTCCATTTCTAAATTGACGTAAACGCTTGCGCACTGCGAAATTCAGCGGATTCACTACAATAACGGGAGTTCTCGGTTTTCGTCGACAGGCGCTGTTTGTTGATGTGAACGACCCAACTTTTGTAATTATATATGCGTACTTACTTGTTTTGTGATAATGAAAATCGCGGGAAACAGGACTGTCATATAAAATATGTACAAGTGACAAGCGTCAATGAATTTTATGTCGTGCTGGTATCGGTGGTAGAAAATAGAATGATTGAACAATCGTTAAGTATGGTGACGCATTTAGTTCAGTGTAAGTGCAATGGTACAATCAACTGCCAAAAAACCACTAACGGGGAGCTGAAACATGACGATCTTGCGCTAAAGGACCCAATCTCAACAGTATGTTCAACAGAAAGCACCACATTCATGACATGGAACTCCATTTTGAAAGGGTTGGTCTCACATTGCACCCAGCTCTCGAGCTACAGGAGGGATACGTTCAGCAATGCGTTCTCGTTAAATTGGCGGCAAATGGAAAACCGTAAGGTATTAGCGCCCTTAGCCTTAAAACAAAATACTGACAATATTATTGCGGGAAATTTAGATATAAAAAGAAAAAGCACATCCGACTTAGATCGTTGGGCACCACCCAATAAAAATGCTAAACTCGACATTAGTTGTGACAATTTAAATTCATGTAGTGTCCTTTTAAAAAGAACTTCAGCTCGAAATTTAATTTTACAATATAAATGTGTTAGCAAAATTCCGTTCGTTAAATTATTTGACGTACTCAAAGAAATTCCTCAGGAAAAACAAGAGCAGAAAATTGTCGAAAAAAATGATTTTATGAATTTATTCGAATTAGAAAAACGTGATAATGTTAATACGAAATTAATTACCGAAATAAAAACGACGCATCCAATTAAATTAACGAAAACTGTAGGTATTCCATTTTCTTCAATTTACGGGCGTAAGCTTTTGTTAAGGGAGCGCCACCGTTTGCCCGAAGATGTCGCCCTAAAAAAAATCGAACGCACCGATTGGTACTTAAATGGAAACGCGCCAAAATTGAATAACGACTACCATCCGATTGTTACCTACGACAGAAAGTTGCAGTATACTAGAAATTACAAATATCCCAAGAGGCAACATTATCAAAAGCATAAATCTTTGAGACAACAATTTTTAGAATACGTATGCAAACCTGTATGTGTCAGATTAGAAATTATAGACGTTAGCGCGTTTTTGGAAAAACCTAGCGAGCAAGTTGAAGCACCTTTGAATTTGGCAATTAACCAATCAACAGTTAGTGTCGCGCAAGATCTTGCTAGTCTTTTGGATACAAACTCTCTTATTTGTGAATCGGTGTTCAGTGATAGTGATTTAGTGAACGTACAGAATGTCGATTTGGATAACTTGATGGATTTAAATGATGACAATTATCAAAAATGTTTAGATGTAAGTGAATGGGATTGTAACTCATTTTCAAATGTGATTCTAAATGATTCTTTGTCTGAAAAAAAGGAACTTCGAAGGTCACCAAGGTTTATTGCCAACATGTAATTACGTTTAGGTATATAGACATATATTTTCACTAATGTGAAATATTTTGTAGAGCTGATGCAGCTCATTATTGTATTTATATTTTAAGGAATCATATTGCTTCCATAATTTTCACTTTGTGCCTCAAAAAAATTACATCTCGAATTATGATTTTCAAGACCAAATTCTATCAACAATCTGTGACATATCAACTATGTATCCATAATAATTTGTAGGTAGGTCATCATTTATTCAAGACTGTTAAGGTTGATCACTACATTTTGTGATAGTAACAAAGATTTAGTTATTTAATATTTATTGAATTAGATTTTTTTTATATTAGGTATATATAGCGTGGATAGTTCATCGTTTTTAAAAATATACGTGTAATCAAATTCTCATTAGATTAGATTGTTTTTGTTTTTTTTTCATACTAGGGCAATATGTTCAATAAAAAAGTTAGTCGCACAAATACTTTGTTAGTACTTAGTACAAATGCTAACTATGTGCAATTCCTAACTAATAGTTTTAAATAAATATTATTGTTAAGTTACAAATTTTATACAAGTTACAATTTATTTAATATGAAAATTGAAAAAATTGATGTAAACAATATTTTTATAATTAATAAATTAATTGGTTGCCATATTTTTACTCTTTTTTGCTCTTTAAATTATTTCATATAATGAAATTGATTAGATCAAATGATTAACATTCCATGTGATTAATGTATGAAACTCTCAACCAATCAATTACACACACAATATTATGGAAATTATTTGATTACTCATAAAATACTACCAAAGAGATACTCTTTGATACTACCTAATAAGTTCGCAGTTATTTTCGAAGAATAGTTTCGTCAGACTTAATTATGCTTATTAAATTGAGATAGGTAGATCCTTTTTTATAATTAATTATTTTATAATTAACATTTCCATAATCAACAATTCGTAAGTAAATAAATAAAACGAATTTGGGTAAATACATTGTTTTGCTTTGTATAATTAACATACGCATATACAATATACATACTATTGTCATATTATTAGCATTGGGTTTATCTATCACCTTCGCAGTTAGAAGAGACGAAAAAGAATATTGCTTTTTTTGTTAAAAATGTATGAATTTAGCATTGCGTTATTTCGTCAAAAAACCTTAAAATTTAAATGCACAATCCAAAAATTTTGATTGGCACAAATCTATTGAAATTCTGCATCCAATTAAAATTTGGTAGAATTGGTTATGTTACCTTATATCCGTTGAGTCAATCTAAGTTTAGTCGTTCACTTACATTTTTTATTGCAATATTACGCAATTTTATTTCATTTTACATGATTTACTGTTAGTATTGACGTCCGTCCTTTCGATTTCATTTTTAAGAAAGACTGAAAATAGAAATTGCGGATTTCATTTCGACCTCTACTGTAGACATTTCTACCAAAAAAAGTATTTCGTATGGCCGTTTTTATGAGTAATTTACTAACTGTAATTCAGCGATGACCAATTTTTTCAACTGAAAATGTAAAAAAATGGTTTTTATTGTTGAATTTTATTTAAATTAAGGCAATTTACTACAATTAAGAATACCTACGAATATAAGAATAATAAAATGAGGGTTGAAAGTGTCATGACAAAGGTAAAAGTTGTGCATCAATTTTATATAATTTTCTTGATATGTATTTTATAAGAAAATTATTGCGAGAGATATTCCATTAGAATTTTTTAATTGATCCACTATCTCTATCAATCGTACAGTACAGGGTTAATAAATATCTAACCCTATCGTTTGGTATTTACATAATTTTTTTAATAAAAAACATTTTCATATATCCTAAAACAAATTGCGATTTACGAGGGATTTAAAAGTTATTACTTATGCATCAATTTGTTTTGTTTTTTTAATTGATTATGCTATGAACGATCCACTGTCATTTACATGAGGGGAAAATAAAATTGTTTAGCAGTTACATATTTTTTTTGGAAAAAAATGCCTTTCATATTTCATAAGGGAAGAATGTGAATGTTGCTATGCAGCAAATTTTTAATCCATTACATTAAAATGATTCATTATCAGTGGAATCTTTAATTTTTTAGGATCTATCAAAATTGAAGTTTATAATGTTAAGTCTATTGTAATTTTATAAATACATAGTATATTATATATCGAGGGTCCAAAGTGCACCATTTAATCCCGCGAGTGGAGTTTAGGGATTTAGGCACTTTGGTCCCGAGGTATATACGCTATTTTTGGCACTTCCAAAGTACTTATTTTTTATGCACAATAATTCCAAATTTGTTCGTGTCAATATGAAAAATTTGTATAAAATTATCTAGAAATCTTGCTATCTGAAAAAACAAAAACCAGTCGGTTGGCATGGGAATTAGTAGACGTGCCAGTAATTATGATAAAAAATACGCTGAACATGACAATAACTAGAGTTGGGGAACAATATACCTACCTACTGAAAGTTTTCGGCTAAAAAAATGATTTAGCAGGTAATATAGTAACGGCTTCTGAAAATATTGATTTTGCATGTTTTTACAGTGGAACTGAAAACGAAGATATACTCCCTTGTAAGTGGTACGATCGCTGCATTTGTGCCAATACTACTTTTTTTCTACACCAGTGGTTATGAACCTTTTTTGGCTTGCGTACCTCTTGGCAGTTCATTATCCTAAATTGTACCCCTTACATCAGAACAATTTTTATGATTTATATACTCGTAGTAGTCCGAGTAGTCGTAGTTGTTATTATTATTAGGTAATATTCTTCATTCATCACAGTCATTTTACTATCGAATGCGTCTTCAATCTTTCACTTTTTAAAAAAGCCTGTGTCGATGGTGCACTAGAGAAGAAGTAGAAAAAATCTAATATTACCGACACAGCTCTTTGTTGGCTGGCTAAAAGTATTTTACAAGGAGAATGGTGTAGGGAAACTAGTACTTACACTAAAATGGTTTAAAAAATGACCATTTTGACACGAATGATAATCAACGTTTTGGAAGACTCCCCGACTTGAATGAAGAATGATGATACTTGATACATGCAAACCCCCCGGTACTTAGCCAACAGGTTGATATATGAGCAATCAAGTGATACAGTACTTGTGTTCCTTTGGGAACGTTCAAAGTTGCATGTATGGTACCGCACACGCTTTGTTGCGTATTGTTACTGGTGACGAAAACTGATGCTTTTATATAAACATCAAGAAGGAGTGCTAATAAGTAATAGCCTCAGTTGCTGATGCACTTTAAAAAAATAAATAAATCAAGAAGGAAAGGAATAGCTGAGCCCTTAAAAAAATCCATTCACAGAAGGTAATGGTGCATCCGGTCGAGCTTCATTTGGGAACTTATCGCCCTCATCAGATTTTCATTATCTTTCCAACAAACTCCTTTAATAATGAAGACTTTCTGAACAATTGGATATGATTATTGTAATCCGAACATTCATGCTGAGTAGAGAAAATGTACATATTGTTGTTTCTTAGAAAAATGAACAATAAATTACACTGATTACATTTTTACTTCCCCTTATAGTGAATCATTTTAACGTACATACTTTTACGATAACTTTCCAAAAAAACTATTTAAACGCTTCTATGACTGACTGGACCATTTTAATGTAATCGATTAAGAAAATAAAAAATCTTATGAACAAGAACTTTTACATCCTTCGCAATTTGCCAATTCGATGGTCGCATATTAGCATCTTGTTTCTTTAAAATATTTTCTTTTTATCGTCATTTTATCATCCATATAACTTTTTCAAAATCATAAAATATCATGCAGCTGTAAAGTTACCCCTTTCCACCGTCCACCCTCATTACATTATTTATATTCCTATTGATATTTTATAGATTTATAGTAGGCAATTTATGTTCATTTAGGGAAATAATTGATTGGAATAATTTTTTTTACATTTCAGTAAAGAAAAGAATGGTTATGCTGAAATCTTCACTTGAAGAGGGTTCCGATAGCGTTTATTTTTTTTCGTTTCGTCGTTTTGCGACATTAAATGTGGTCATTTGTTTTCACACATAAAACAATTAAATTAGCATATTTCCCTTCTCACTATGCAATATGCAAGTACGTGAGAACTCACCTTTGTTAACCTTGTCAAGTTTGTTGCGTATTTTCAAAGATACCCGTTAATTAAATACATAATTAAATTAATTTTCCGGTAGTAGAAATTGAAAAAGTTCCAGTTCCGGAAGTGATACATAAATTTTGCTCACTTCTTATCTAGAGATAGCGATAAGTATCACATGTAGTGTAAGCATTATGTTTGCCCTTGAATTGGTCACATTTTTAGGTAAGTAAATAATTAAGTTGTTTACATAAAGATAAAAAAAGATTCCTAGTGAATGAATGTCAGCTGTTATGACGTACTACCTACGACACGTTTTTATACCTACGATTAAATTTTAGATTATTTGCAATTTTCTCTTCTATTTCTTCCGTTTATAAAGTCGGAAAATTGCGTTTAGTTTTTAGTAGATTCACACGTTTTACATACAGTTAGATAACTTTATTAATTTAAAATTGTAATTTATTTTGTATTGAAGCTTTGCATTTTATTTGTTTAGAGAATTGTGATCAGGAAGTGCTGAACATCAATTAAATGAGAAATGGTTAAAAATGATCTTATTCGTATTGTATTTAGGTACAGGGCCGTGCGAAGCACGCGCGGGCCCCAGTACAGTCATCCCGACGGGCCCCGTTAAAGGGAGGCCTCAACAATTTTTGGGTATTGCACAAAATATAAAAAATAAATAACTAAACCATCTTTAGCCTCTATTATAAATATTAGGAACAGAACAAATAAAATAAAAAATGAACAAAAATTTAAAATAACAAGTACTTAAAGATTTTTTCTGTACCACCACAGCAAAACAAAAATATCGAATGCTGAACTATTAAACTATTAAACAATATTTAGGAACTTAGGGCAACCCTGCGAGCCTTTATATTGGCAAAGTTGTCTATGATTTGGTCAAAATTATTTTTTCGGGCTAAAGAAGATTCTAAAGCGAGAGTTCCTAGACTTGTTAACCGTTGTTGGTACATAGTGGACCTAAATTTCCAAGCAAAGTATCAATAAGTACATAAAAAGTCTCAATTTTAAAGGTTTCCTGTTCGTTGTAAAAAGTAACATTTTCGGAACTTTCACCATGTAATCGCTTTCGTACTCTCCGCCGTTTTTGTGGAAAAATGGAAGGCAACCCTGGTATGGTGTTATATCACGATTCAGGCGTGACGCAATTTTAGAGATACGTGCCAAGTGTTAATGATGGCGGGGCCCCTACGGGGCCCGGGCCCCGGTAATTTGTACCGGCCGCACCCCCCTATGCACGGCCCTGTTTAGGTAGATGTTATACTCATTTGGATTTTATTTTAATTTTGGTTGGGTTCAGAGGCGTACGCAGGATTTTCGTTCGGGGTGGAGGGGGAGTAAAAACAACATAAAAATAAGAATTTTTTTAATAATAACATAACAAAGTTGAGACGTATAGATGAACGCATAAGACGATTGATTATTTCTTGGGGATCCATTTTAATTGATCTATTGATGTTAATGGACCTTATTAAGACAGGAGTGACAGGACGTGCTTAACAATTAAGTTGATAAGGTTAAATAAGATTTACCGGAATGCTGACACTATGTAAACGAAATTATTAGATTTTAATTCCGCTTATTCAAACTTTGTAGTAATATAAATTATAAAACTGCTATCTTTATGGGTGTCGGTTTATTACGGACCTTCGAACTGTGTAATCATTTTTATTACCTAGTTTCTGTATATATTGACCCTTATACATCCTGAAGTTTTAGTTTAGGGTATTTATTATTTGGATTTGGACATATATTCAGATATAGGACTTATGTTTACGCTACACGCTAGCCAGATAAAAATCCGCATTGAGTCCATCCATGACAGCTATAATCTCAAAATTAACATTATTATTCTTATTCTTTGTGTTTAGAAATAGTGATTGAGCCTTTAATAACGTGCCCATATTTAGAAGTTCCGTAATCGGGACGATTATGGGGGGGGGGGGATCGAATACCCCTTAATAGATGGATGATCCGGGAGGTTTTCTCTTTGAAAAAATTAGTTTTTTTGGGTGTATTCAGGTTATAGGTAACGCAAATGAACTTTAACTCATTTAATCACAACACAAAACATGGAATAGAAAATTTAAAAAATACTTATGCTATTAATTTTTAATGTAAAGGAAACTTTTCAAAAAAATTACACTTTATGGTTGGTACTTTTCAGATGATTGAATCTTCTTCAGAGTTCCTTTTTCTGTGCGTAGTTGCGTAATGGTAATTGTCATTGAGTTACATACCAAAGACTATACGATTTGATATGTAAATATTAGCTAAACGGTTTATTTTATCGAATTCCAACAAGAGTACCTTTTCGTTAACTTAATGCGTGGGGAAGTCATTTTCGATATTTTCATACAGAATGTGCCATCCCTGCAAAATTTTTGGATCACTAACCATTGCGAGTAGTCCGTCCCTGGCTTCGAGGCACTACTGTAAATCTGTTTACCTTTCCAAAATAAACATACACTTGCGTTGTAGTTATGCAGAAAATTTTATAAAGATCAAATAACCAGTACAAAAATAAAAAACAAATTCAAAATTCAAACTTTGGAGGCCTATAACTCGAAAACGAGGGCCTGCATAGCAAAAGTTTATTTTGGCTCAGACAACACCTCCTGACTTTTTCCCATTAGTCCCGGGACACCCTGTATGTAAACTAATTACCAATTCATTATCATTATTTTAAATAACAAATAGCGCATTTACATACCTAATGTACTTTGTTTTAAGAAACGAAATTTCCTTATGCGTTGCTGGGTGGGAAGAGAATACAAAAAATGTAAAACGACCTGTAATTCTTATCTTATAATTTTGAGTTGCGATGTGAATCAAAAACTTGCAAAAACTAAATCATTGCAGTTATGCTTATGCATGCCATGCGCCGTTTTATTATTTTATGACCTTTTTAAGACCGCTTAACCTTGATTCCACTATTACTTATTCTCAACTCGGTAGTTGTAGTATTCCTTTGTTCATTTTTATATTTCTTCCTAAGTCTGCCTTTTTTGTGAAATTGAAATTGGTAAATGTAAAATGATCATTCCTTAAATACAATGGTTTTATTCAAACACTTTTCTCCGCTACACGTGGGAAAAACTATTTGGATAACGTACTTAGTAATTTCTCCTTGACAATACGTTGTTTGTACCATTGAATAAAGTTTCACTCAACGGTTGTACTACGTACTTTCGAAATGGGTTTGTTTGTCCTGATCATTTAGGAAAAAATATTATACAGGGTGTCTCACGGTGACCGTTGGTTAGAAGTATATCAAGAACTATAAAAGCTAAAAATTTGAAATTTTGCATATGCGACATGCCGTGTTTAATCTATTAAATAAAGATATTTTCCAAATGGCAGCACTTCCGGAAATACCGGAAGTGAGCATCAACATCTTCATTTTAAATACAAACCAGGCAATTTTTTTCACATTCTGATGTGTCATAAAATGTTTAGTAAGTATGCTTAAAATAATCGGCGTATCAATTTTGATTGTTGAGGAAAACATTTTTTTTCACTGAAAAATTTCAAAATCTTGTTTAGGAAATAAAATTGAAAGTCGAAAGTGGTAAAAGTTAGGGAAATAGGATTATAGGTACTCAATGTCAAAAGATTGAGACACAATTGTGTGTAATGGATAATAAAAAATTGTTAATGGGATTATTAATCGCCATTTCGCCAAAGTTGTCGCATCTGGGGCATTGAACATCGCATGCTATTCAAGAAAAACCAATGCATCCACAAAAATGCACTGTTTGGTGTGCATTATGGGCTGGAGGGATCATTGGCCCGTACTTTTTTGAAGACGAAGCCGGTAACGCTGTTACTCCCAATGGTGTACGTTATCGGGATGAAACCAACGATTTGAACATGTGGTTTCAGCAGGATGGAGCCACATGTTATACAGTACGTGAAGGCTGTTGTAGGCTGTTGTAGTTCAAGCGACGCACTTTTCGGAAAATGTTGCGCCTTTTTTGGTTTCCAGGATTTCACTCTTCGATTTTGAGCCTCGGTAGGGGCGCAGCAGGATTTAAAAATGTCGTTTATAAGACAACTCGAAATGAGCGAAATTTTTGTTTTGTCGCTTGGTGCAGGCGAATGTGTAGAAGTGAAGGGGGAATAATTTGAAGGGAATTTTTGAAAATTTAAACTTGTTTTATTAAAACCTGTTTCACTCTCAGTTTGTAGCACGCAAAGCATTGCCCAGCTTCAATGTAAATCTTATGGGAGTTTTTTCTATATTGTGGGGTGAAGCATTATGTATTTCAAAAGTTTTAAACATTTTATTGTAAATGTATTTTCCCAAAGGCAGTATGTGTTACAAAATCAATGTATATTTATTGAAATTATATCAATATTTGAGAATCACATATTCATAAAACTCTTAAGATTTATTGTGCACAGTAACAGATTATGTTTCACTAAAAATTAAGCAAGAGTTACAGCGTTAAGGAAATCTTTGGTGTAGTAGAGACGTTTCATACCCGGACGTTTCATACCCAGACGCTTCATACCCAGACACTTCATACCTGGACGTTTCATACCCAGAACGTTTCATACCCAGGACGTTTCATACCCAGGACGTTTCATACCCAGGACGATACATACCCAGGACGATTCATACCCAAGACGTTTCATACCCAGCAGGTACAGTTTATATAACGACGTGCTTGTGAAAAAAGGTAATGAAAATACTATGCAAACCATACGCATTTCTTGAAGATTAGTTTTTTTTTTCTATATGTGTGTTCAATTGTGTGCTTACATTAATAAAACTTGTTTCTTTAAAGACTGAAGGGTAAAAACAAGTAATAATAATGGGAATATAAGTAGGAATTAATGATTTATGTTATTAAAGGTAATACAAATTATTGTTACCTACCAATGTTTTTTATTTTTTTAAATGTAAATTGCTAGTTACTGTAAAAAATGTTTAAAAACTATGTTAACAAATTTACATAGTATGCACATGATCTTAAAAAATCGTTCTCAGTTCTTTGATCATACTCGCGTAAAATATTCACAAGTCGCGTATTTCGTTGTTCATAGTCTTTCCTAGAATATAGGGGTACATTTTCACCAGCACTTAATTTTACATAAATGGCATTCATCCTAACATGTTCTTTACGCAATCCCTCCAAGAATTTCCAGAAATTTGGATGATGGCAACCGAATGTGTATTGCAATACGTTGTGCCAACTTTCCACACTGTTGTTAGTGCGTGGCATAAGAACAGGATTTATGTTCATGCAATTCCACATGTCTTTCTGAAAACGTGGATTTCGACGAGCTCTTCCCACCCAAGTGTTTTCAAAGTACTCCAAAAAGTCTTGATGTTCTTCGGTATCCCCAAAGTTTTGCAAAAAATCATGTGCCAGATTATTATAGCGCGCTGCAACATCCTGAACTCTACAAAACGACAGCGCAATAAATTTCCTTAGTACTAGGTTATACTCGACGTCCATTCCGAATCGAGCATGTAATCCTAGGTTTTGAATTTTTTTCCAAATACTTTGGGCAAAATGAAAGTAGCACCCATGTACTAATATCCCTGGAATACATTCACGAAACGAATTTTCTTCAGATTTTTCAAAATCGATTATAATATTAGTCGGTCTACGTTGGACCGGATTTGTAGATTCATCCATTGAATTTAACAACATATTTAGTGCTAAAGTGTAGTGCTGCTGCGATTTTGATGGAAGCAAACAAAACGCAAAAGGTAACACTCGATTCCGATAAAGACCGTGTATTACCCAGATCTGATAATACATTTCTGGGGATACTTTAAATGTTCCATCCGCTAACCACACATCACAATTACTTAGACGGATGCGATCTGTCGGAGAGCAAAAAATCATTATTCTATCTATATCACCATTACCACTATCAGCGCACAAAAATTCTTCAGGAGGTTCCGTTAATGTATTCCGAAGCGCGTCAGGGATTACGATATCGGCTCTGTTGTGAGGTATATTCGCCGGCACTGCCACTTGTTTCCTAGCTCTTGTCGCTTTTTTCTGCAACGAATTTAACTTTGGCAAAGAAACAATTGCCGCTTGAGAAGCTCCTGCAAGGCATTCGTTAACTACACTTCTAGGAGCTTCTCGAGTAAGTACTGCCGTAGTTCGTATGTTACTCATAATTACCGCTGCTTCAGTTTCATCTGGAGATGGAAGATGATTGTGCTCTTGGGTGAGAATGTAGTTATTAGCATTAGATGTTATTCGACCACGACAACTTTTTTGAAACGTTCGCATCGCCACAAAATTCTCAAATCATTTTCTTTATGCTTTGAGTAAATATAACCACCATAAACTAGTTTTTTTCCTCCTTTCTTCGACTTGATAAAAGAAGCCATCTTATAAAGTCACTCAAAATTAAATTAAAAATACAACATACACCTTCACGTTCGACTAACAGTGAAGAGACTAATGACAATAAAGTGCAAAAGTAATCCATATATTCCTGGCTGAGACCTGATTCGTTATAAAAATTAATGATTAGTGACTAAACCTCACTAATGAGGAAAGTTCGTGATTGTAATGAATGTGTATTAATTAACTATAAAAATGCGGATAATTTTTCTAATTACTTTTCATTAAACATTACTAAATTATGTAAAAAATTTATTTCGACTAATGTATCTTACCTAGGCACATACATACTAGTATTAACGCCGTAAGTTAAAAAAAATAAATAATAATTGATATTGAAAAAAGAATCCCTATAATTAAACATTACCATCCCGGGTATGAAACGTCCTGGGTATGAAAGGTCCTGGGTATGAAAGGTCCCGGGTATGAAAAGTCCCGGGTATGAAAGGTCCCGGGAATGAAACGTCCGGGTATGAAAGGTCCCGGGTATGAAACGTCCGGGTATGAAACGTCCGGGTATGAAACGTCCGGGTATGAAACGTACCATTTTAACATGTAAAAAAAACTGAACAACAGGCAGTCTACTTTCTTTCCACGATGCTATAACATGATTACAAGGTTCAAACAGCAAGATTAATAAGAATAAATGATGCAGATATGTGCAGTGATCTGTAAATATCTACTTTACTATTATCATTTGCAGCTGCAGCACTGCATTGATATTTGTACAAGGTACAACTAATTCTTATAGATCTACTAGATCTACACCTCCCTTCGATACCTATTAGTCTTTGTGAAAGAAAGAGACTGGATGAATAAAATTAGCAATTCTTGCTAAATTTTTAAGTAGTCACAATCCCTTACCCTTGATTAGTTTTAAAACAATTTAGTGGAATTATTTGTTATTACTGCGATAAACTACAGCATGCTTTCAACTATCATAATTATGTGGTTAATTCCCGCCCATTTATTTACTTATAGGTAATCTCCAACGTACATCTATTTAGGTTTAGTGGGTAGTAATTTATTCAAATTTTTCGTAGAAATCCCTGAGTAAACTGAAAACAATTTTCGAGGAACGTTATCGCAGTGCTGGTTTATAACGAGTAACGAAATTACAAAATATGTGGGAAATTATTTGTGTACACTTTCTATTATACAAACTTTATTTTCAATGCAATAGGACCCCCAGAGTTTTTAAAATTCATAGCAGAGCCAGAACACCGCATGAGGCCGGTAACCTCATTCTTCCTTTAGGTTTAGATGATGGACAGATTTGTGGTTGACTTCCCTTGCGTTACAGCTCCAAAGTTTAATTTAAAGGTAAAGACCCGGTTTTATAAAGCATACTTAAATACGTGATCAGCTAACGACGTGATCAAATTTGAATAATGCAACATGATTTGCTAATACGGGTTACATAGGTGTGGTCGTTGATCGTATTAGCCTATCGCATTACTTAACCACATTGTCAGCTGATCACATAGTTAACTATGCTTTATAATATCGGGCCAAAGTCGGATAAAAAATGTATTTTATGGTATACCACCGCAATCGTTTCCTTTATCTTACAATAAAAGAATTTCGTCATTTAATGCAATAATAAATCCTTTAGTATAAAACAAAAATTTAACTATGAAGGTCTGTAACGAATTAGGTAAATACCTATGTGTAGGTATAGTGTATCGTGCATCCTAATAATTACTATAATAATAGTTTTTGCTTTTAATATTACTTAGGGAAGTCCAAAAAATTGTTTTAACTACATTGGTTTAAATATTTTCAATGTTTAGTACGATCTAATTGATTTATAATGGAAACTTATTTCTTGAGATAATTATTGCGATAATATTTTTTCTTATCACTTAACTGCCTAATCAAATAAACAAGTTTTCGTGATGATACCGCAAAAATTCTAGAGTTACATTTGGAAGTCATTTGGAAAGAGATTAGACGTTCTTATTGTCATTTAAATTGTCTTGCATGTGTTTGGTACTGGGTTTATAAGCTAATGAAACTGTCTCACGTAATTTAAATAAGTACATGAACACTAACTTAACAGTGTAATTTGTGAACGAAAGAGGACCGTCGCGTCGTCTGCATCCAAAGATCCAGCAGAACCCAAAGCTATTATACTAGAGAATGTTCTACGATAATATTGTCCTTAAAATCCGACATGTTGATTATTATTTAAAAATATCAGTGGTTGTCCTACTCCTAAGTCCTAATCTAATCCCACACAAGTTGGATAACACTGTGCCGGATGGTATATTGCGCAACATTTCTGACGGCGGTTGTGTACGATAATACAGATTTTTATTCTTAAGCTGCCTTTAGTTCACAGCTAAGTCATAATCCATTGAATTGAATGGCTCTATCAGTCGCCAGGCAAATAGGTTTCCACTTCACTAGTCAGATATTGTCGAAAAATCGCTGTATTGCCATTGTGTTAGGCCGGGCGCAAAATGAGACGCAGCTTGGTGAGGTGACGCAGCATGAGTCACGGCAAGTGAGTTAACGGGAGACAACTGCGAACGCGGTTACCGCCCAAATACGATAGCAGTTTTCACTTCGCAGTAGGCTACACCATTGACCATAGTACAGAAAAATGGCAGCCGTTACTGCACTTACCATTGACTATAGTTCTGAATCTGATTCAGAAGACGAGTTCGAGTCCGATATAGTATCTTATGTATCTCCCAGACGGCTAATAAAAGCTCAGGGAGAAGTTTGTACATGAAAAGAAGAAAAACTCATGGAGAATTTGCTTTATCTAAAGAATTTCGTGACGAAAAGTTCACCAATCATTTTCGGCCAATTATTTTGTACTCCTGTAGTCTACATGACTCGTCTCGTACAAAACTTGTCGAATCTGAACGGCCTCAATTAGTTTTTCTTCCATGTTTCTTAACACTAACCGTGATTTTAGAACGAAAACTGCGGCACTACATTGCGTTTCGCAGGATCACGTTAAGCCAAAATTGTGTCACGTCACGCTGCGAAGTAATATGCGCATTGACTATTTTTATTTAGGTTGACAAAAACTCACCGTGACTCACGCTGCGCCACCTCACCAAGCTGCGTCTCATTTTGCGCCCGGCCTTACACTATGATAGTTCTGCACATGGCAATCACACCATTTCTAAAGGAAATAACTTGACAAGAATCTTCAGTTTCATAAATAATAGTTGCAAATAGACGGAATGACAATTATTTGATTTTTGCAGGTGCACATTAGAGGAAGGAGAATTTCACGAGGAACATACTTTATCGAAGAATACTCGTCAGTAATATTATAGAAGGATGTGTTTGGTATAATTATACAGGGTGTTTTTTTGGGAGCTTTAGTTAGACGTTTCTGGGAAAGTTTTATAGGTAGAGTTTTGAAAATTTGTACTTAGGGGTTACTCAAAAAGCCGAATCGATGTAAAATATTTTCAAAATGGCAGCACTTCCGGAAATGCCGGAAGTAGCTACCAACTTCGTTATTTTAAGTAGCAACCCCTACTTTTTATTGCATTTTTAGATTCTACGTGAAATTTCATCAATTTTGATAGCAACATGTCAATATCTACAAGTTATGATGGTTTTTAAGTTATTTTCATTTATTAAAAAAAAAATGGCGGATGGATGCAGACGGTACTTTAAGAATTCATTACTTGAAAACGGTTGTAGCTATGGCAACCGAGTTTTCACCAGCGCATAGAGGAAGAAAAGGGCTTTCTTTTGGTGTACTTAAAAAAAAGTTATGTTGCGTACGACGTCGTCTATGAGGCTCCACATTTAAGAAAATTCAAAGACTAAAAACTCAGTTTTTTTAAATGAAATGAACATTTTCTTACTATTGAATTTGATAGAGAATCAAAATGGGCATATTTTGGTATTACATGTTCCTATCCCTATCTTTAATAGTTTCTGACTTATTCTCATTTCATTGCAATGATACCATTTTTTTCGGATTTTTTAGTAGTTGGCCATGACCTTATGACAAACGAATTTTAAACCAATCAATCCGTCACCTGTTAGTTTCAAATCAATTTAAAACCTTGTCTTCTTCAACACATGCTCCAAATGAGCGCCTTCATATTCCAAACACAAACCCTTTTTCGTAAATGTTTTCGTGTGGAGTATCGTATGACTTGTGATTCAGTATTGAGCATATTCTTGCAGAGGCAGCTCTTCTGTTGCAGGAACAACAATTTTGCGTAAAATTTCCAAATAACGTTCTGTATTCAAATTTTCTGGATAAATGTGGAAACACAAAATATTGTTATTTTTAAACGCACAAAGTACAATAAAACTCCAGCACTCTTGAAAGTGTGCATCTCCATTCAAACAAGAATTTTAATGGCACCAGCAATGCGAATTATGGCGATTAAATTTTTACTAAATTTGGCCTCGTCTGACCAAGTAATGTTCTCCATAAAATATTCCTGGTTCCTTAACATTAGCTATTCGTAAAACTCTTACTATAGGTAAGGTAGTACAAAGCTTCCAAAATTCAAACAATTTCATTTCAGTGTTCGGATGGTACGTTCACTAGGACGCGGTCTTTCTGGATATCTCTCAATGAACGTATGACAGGCATGTGACGCGATTTTGTCATTTCACCATAAATAACAATTAGATTCCAAAAATCTTAATATGTAAAACCATTGCGAGCCATTTTTTCCGATTATTGGAAAACTTATGTCAACCTATAACTGGTACCACTTGATTTGTTCAAAATTCGATTGCCATGGTCCATGTCATGGTCGACTAATACAAAAAATTCGAAAAAAATGGTATCAATGCGATGAAATGAGAATAAGCCAGAAACTATTAAAGATAGGGATAGAAACATGTAATACCAAATATGCCCATTTTGATTCTCTATCAAATGCAATAGTAAGAAAATGGTCATTTCATTTAAAAATCTGAGTTTTCAGTCTTGGAATTTTCCTACATTTGGAACCCCATGGCCATAGGTGACGTCGTACGCAACATAACGTTTTTTTAAGTACACCAAATGAAAGCCCTATTCTTCCTCTATGCGTTGGTGAAAACTCGGTTGCCATAGCTACAACCGTTTTCAAGTAATTCTTAAAGCACCGTCTGCACCCGCCATTTTTTTTAAATAAATGAAAATAACTTAAAAACCACAACTTGTAGATATTGACATGTTTATATCAAAGGTTATGAAATTTCACGTAGAATCCAAAAATGCAATAAAAAATAGGGGTTGCCATTTAAAATAACGAAGTTAGTAGCTATTTCCGACATTTACGGAAGTGCTGCCATTTTGAAAATATTTTACATCGATTCGGCTTTCAGAGTAACCCCCAAGTACACATTTTCAGAAACCTACATATACAACTTTCCCAGAAACGTCTAACTAAAGCTCCCAAAAAACACCCTGTATACTGTGAAAAAAATCCTAGGAAAAAAATCCTCGGAAAACAAATCTTGGAAAAAAATCATCGGAAAAAAGTGAGATGGTAAAAGCAACCACAAATCCGAATGTGATCCCCTAGCACAGTTTTCGTTGCGTTAACGTATGCATCACGTGCCTTACTTGATGTTTATACCCTCGGGCGACTTACTAGCCAGTCGCCCTCGGCGTTAGAAGTAAATTTATGTTATGTTAATAACAAATATACAGGGTGATTCATTAAGAATGTCCAATCTCTGAACTGTAGATTCCAGACCTCGAAATATGATGATTCTGCCCAACATGCCTTATACAAATATTGATAGTTTCCGAGATACCGGGTGTTTAAAGTTTAAATATGAATTTTGATTTTCGCAATAACTTTCTATTTTTTCACAATTTCTTTTTGAAAATTGGCAGTTTTACCTTTTTTTGCATGAGGATTGCCAATTTGGACTCTAATTTAGCATTGCTAATAGAGGGCGCTAGTTATACTTGGTTGTGTTTAGTAAATCTAAGCAAAAATTTTTTTCGGCTGAACTATTAGCAAACTAATAATAAAATATGGAAAAGCGTTAGATTCTACAAAAAAAAGTTACTCTTGTTTGATTCGTGTAACTCGATCAGTTATCGAGTTATTTGCTTCTAAACAGTTCAATAAATTTTAATTTAAAAAAAAAATTTATTCTCTAAATGTGTAACAACAATAAACTATTATTTATGATCCGTTTTCGCAAAGATCTCTTCATATCAAATAACCCTTGTCCATTATTTTTAATCACATTAATTAATTGTTATTGCGAAAATCAAAATTCATATTTAAACTTTAAACACCCGGTATCTCGGAAACTAGCAATATTTGTATAAGGCATGTTGGGCAGAATCATCATATTTTGAGGTCTGGAATCTACAATTCAGAGATTGGACATTCTTAATGAATCACCCTGTATATATGTATGAATATACATACATTGTATGTATATTCGAGATTATATTATAGGTAATGTTTCAGGGTGATTTACAACAGGTGTAAACAACGTGGAAGAAACTACGTTCGCCAGTGCAAATATTGGTATACCTACGTAGTTTTTAGTTTAATCAATTTCGATTTTTATTCTCTAAAAGGAGTCCCCTATATGGTTTTATTATAGGTAGTAAAAACAGCACGCTTGTGTTGACATTTTATGTGGCAAGATTTTTTTTCCACGGGATTTGTTTTCCGAGGTTTTTTTTCCGCAGGATTTTTTTCCATAGGATTTTTTTTCCGGGGTTTTTTTTGCAGGATTTTTTTCCGAGGATTTTTTTCCGCCTACGAATCGTGAGATAGATCCTATTTATAAACGAAAGAATGAGAAAGACGTAAAAATGTATAATCCCACGATATAAAAATACTAAGATAGGATGTTGCGCATGGTGGGCGGTCCTCAAATGTGACGCGTGACGTCACCTGTAGAGTGAATTACATTTGCGGAATACGCATTTGATGTGTTTTTCGTCTGTACCGAGTTTATTTTTCGAGATACAAAAAATTTCATAAGATCAAATATGCTCCTTATGATGTCTTTTATATGTTAAAAATAATAGGGCAGCTCAATCTCTCTCAGTTAACCTGAAAAATACTTGTATTAATTAGCATAATTACATGTGATTGTGTTTGCGCCGCGACGGCAAAAAACGGTGCTAGATAGAGGAAAATTGCATATGAACAAATTTGTAGAGCACAAAATTTACTAAATAAAAGTCCGCGAGAGGGTGTCACGATCTTCGATAGTTTAAGAGTTACAGGCGTCCAAAGTGATGCAAACCTTATTCGCGCAACTGTCCACAGCGCTTTTTCCCAAACTAATGGAGATAATAACCCTCCCGCGGACTTTTTTGTAGTAAATTTTGTGCATTACAAAATTGATTCAGTTCATTTTTTCTCTGTCTAAATATATAGCGGTTTTCGCAGCGTTCGAGGAGAAAGCGTTAGCAGATGTGGGTGAATCAAGACAATTTCGCACTTAACTCTATTTTTTTGACACCTTGTGGTAATTTACATTTAAAAAAAATGGTTACCTGTTGATCTGCACAAACATGAAGACCATAACACAAGATGGAAAAATATACCGTTTTATTTATTTACTGAACACAGCTTAAAACTAAACATTTCTTAGTATAGTTTTTGTTACAATACAGTTAATTACAACAGTAGGTATGCATATCTCGTTAATGGTAATAGATAGAGAAGTGATGCAAGAGACTTTATTATACAGGGTATTAAGCTGAGCAACTTTGCTATTGAACATTTTTTAATAATTCAAACTGTTAATAATAAATCTCGCGACAAAAATTCATTTGCTTTCTCATCAACAATAGTTTATTTTTTAGGAAAGGACCAACATCTGTAAGTTTCGTTGTAAGACGTACAACGTACATACGCGCCTCATTTTTTTTTATTGGTTCACTTTGAAATCATAAATACCGGTATTATTACTACAAAAAATGGAAATAAGAAGTAATTATGTGAAATGGTTGAATTCGTAATGTGAGTTAACCCGAAAAATACTTGTATAAAGTAGCATAATTACATCTGATGGTGTTTGCGCCGCGACGACACAAAAACGGTGCCAGATAGAGGAAAATTGCATATGAACAAATTTGTAGAACACAAAATTTACTAAAGAAAAGTCCGCGGGAGGGTGTAATTATCTCCATTAGTTTGGGAAAAAGCGCTGTGGACAGTTGCGCGAATAAGGTTTGCATCACTTTGGACGCCTGTAACTCTTAAACTATCGAAGATCGTGACACCCTCTCGCGGACTTTTATTTAGTAAATTTTGTGCTCTACAAATTTGTTCATATGCAATTTTCCTCTATCTAGCACCGTTTTTGTGCCGTCGCGGCGCAAACACAATCACATGTAATTATGCTAATTAATACAAGTATTTTTCAGGTTAACTGAGAGAGATTGAGCTGCCCTATTATTTTTAACATATAAAAGACATCATAAGGAGCATATTTGATCTTATGAAATTTTTTGTATCTCGAAAAATAAACTCGGTACAGACGAAAAACACATCAAATGCGTATTCCGCAAATGTAATTCACTCTACAGGTGACGTCATGCGCATGGTCTGACGAAATCTGAACGTCGGAGCATCCGGCCCTGGTATAATCCCATAAGTTCCTATTTTTGTCTGTATCTGTATGTCCGTCAACTCCTCATTAAAATATAATAACGTACGAGAGGCTCTATTGTGAGACAGAGTTTTGCCAATCAAGTTAAAATTATACACACGTTTCTACTATTATCTATGGGCGAGTTCTTGAGACTTTGGATCAAATTCTTAAAAAGCTTAGTATAGTAGGTATGCCATATTAAAAAGCGATCTTTCAAATAATATATCAAATATTTGATTTTTGTTCTTGTGACCTTTGAATTCATTGTTTAATGTAAAACAGTGAATCATTTTGTATTAGTATAATTAAATCTGCAGTGTTGCATTTCTTATCGCTCTCATTTTCTTATCTTATCACTTTAGTCAGCAATTTCCTTAGTGTCAATGGAAATGATGTCATAAGTCTAGAACGCCAGCGCGGCGTGTGATCTTAATTATCTTTATCGCATAAATGAAAGAGGAACTTAGCAAGCAAGCAAAACTGTCGAGTTATAATATAATTTAAATTAAATTATAATAAGTACCTATTATAGTCATAGTCACATAAGAAGACGAGCACCGGCGCAAACCGATTCATGACTCCGAAAGCCGAGTACTGTAAAAATTTAAAAATACAAGTCAGTTGCGTATCATAATAAAAGCAATGCATTCAAACACGTGCATTTTTTTCAATAACTTAATTCGAATTTGATTATACGTATAACACTAAAATGTGTAATTATTATTCAATAAATAACACTAATGTTCATATTTAGTAATGAATAAACATAATCTACAAAAACAACATGAAACCACACTGACTTATAGCGTTGAGTAAATTATAAATTTCTCACTCATAAAGTCATAACGCTTAGAGATACGCGCCAATTTTCCAAGCAGCGCGAATTCGTCGTTTGCGCATTGCCGCGCTTGCCTTCTTAGGTGGACTGTATATTAACGTAAGTAATCACCTCTATCATTGATACCGTTTTTGGAACTACTTTGCATTCTTGTACTTTTTTATCCTAAAGAATAAATAGCAATAGGCAATAAACTAATAAAGAGGTACAAAGTACAAACAAGATTCTTGAAGCTGCAGTAAGTTAACATGTCCACACCTCCCCTAATATTAACTACACAACAACTGCGTAAATATTAACATGCAAACTTGCAAATGCGAGCAACAATTGAGTACCAACGAGAGACAATCGTTAGTGTGAAGTGTGGGTGCAATAGTGGCAGTAGCCTCCCCACCTCCCTCTCACACCCCCCTTAACATTTGAAATATTAATTTGGTTAGGTATGCAGGTATAAACAAACCGGAATAAACAAAGAACAATCGAATGTACGTTGCTTTCTTCCTAGGAGGGGGGTGTCTGCCCCTCCCCCTATTTTCAATTTTTCAAGTACAAACCATATTATTGAATAGTGTAAACAAAGTACATATGTACAATGAGGTACATTTATTCGAATTTATTAATTAGTAAGCGCCGGAGTGGGGTGGGGGTGGAAATGGGGTCCGAAACCCCTTTCAATTTGTGAAATATGTGTGGATCTGGGATCTGGATGTAATTGGGGTTTATCATTCCTAACTGGCACATGCATAGATAATGTTATTGTAATAACATAATAAACATCAAATTCTGTATTTACTACGTGCCGTGTAAAAACATATTTGAGTGAAATCTGAATACTTTTCATGCAAAGAAAGAGCTGTATTTGCAAAGTTGCTATCAACTTTAAAGGGCATTTCATGGATGCATGTTTTAGCATAATTTTACTTCACGATCTCCCTCACAAAAAGAGTGAACTAAACATAAAATCTCCAACAAAAAAGAAAGCAACCTCATTTTTTCTCAAACAATCCTCTACATTAACATAAATTTTGCATATTCATCCTTGATAACAAAGCAATGTATGTGAAAGGTGGCATTACAACAATGAAAAGTGCAATAATGCTTATTTGATTGTATTAACGTTATCGATTGCTAAAAGTTTTGATAAAAAGAGCAGTAAATTAATACCACAGAAAGCAGCATGTACATTGTACAATGTACAGTATGAAGTGTTACATACATAACATACACTATAGTAGGTTACAGTGGCGGCTGGTGTATAAGCGCTGCGGTGCTGCAGAGCTCCCAAAAAAATAAAGAGCTTCGAAAAATAATAATTAAATTTAAATTATGTCATCTAACTAATATAAGCAAATTAATACTTCGCAATTCTCGAAAGGCGTTGTAAAGTCGACCAGTGGAATAACTTACCGACTCACGCTATAGTTGAGTTATTATTTATCTGGGCCACACGATGGTGCTCTGCGAGCTCCATAAACAAACGTAAGGTGATCGCCTTCCTCCGTGACCGCACTAAATGGTATCACATTTTATGCTGAGAGACGCGCTGCATTAAGTTCAGCGATATCGTATTATTTTAGCGCGGAACACGTGTAGGATCGAATTTTTACGCGGCTTTTTTGTTTACGGCGAGTTCAAAAACATTACATACGTACTGTAGTATCCACAGTTGGGTTACCTATATTTTAGAGATCCGACAACATGTACAAAAAAAACTGAAAAGCATTGGCAACGTCGATACTTCTGTTTGTACTCTAGTTCCATTTGGCGGGGGATTTTGGTGTAAGGCGTCCTAACCTTAACTTTTAGGATCATCTGATTTGAAACCACGAAATAGTAAAGATCGTTTCATTTGTTTTTATTTTTGGTGACTCCATTTTAGTGCTATCTGCAGCCAGGTGATATGCTTTCGATTATTATGTTATCGTGTGTAGAATTATAGTAGATCCGTCTTATGTAATATCTATTTGTTTTCATTTTAAATATGTGTTTGAACTCATGGCATTTCCGACATTTAATCTAATGTGTGTAGTTAGTAAAAATATAGGTACGTCTGATCTGCCTTCGATCGTTATTATTAATTTTATTATGATATCTCTTATGACATTTAGTTATGTTTTATGTAATTAATTGGAGGACATTCCAAATGAGTTCAAATTGAATATTATGTATTAAATATTTGTGGATAAACAGAAAAGATGGCTCTATTGTACTCGGAAACCGTGACTAACTGTACCCTTTGTGTATCTTTACCTGAATTTGAACCCTTTTTGTAACTTGTAAACTTCTATCTATTTGAACTCTCATGACCCTTTTATGTTGATATGCAATGATTGCAATGTATTTTATTTGGTTTTGATTGTTTAATTTAATGTAATGTAATTTTCTTTTTCTCACCATGTGTACATGTCGTTTCTCAATAAGAGCCACACATTTGTCGGAAGCTTAAATTTAGTTGCAAACGTACTCCCTCATGTATGTAAGCGCCTTGATGGATGTATAACTAACGATGTCTTTTTTCGCCCGTGTAGAGTTGGATGTTGGGCTGTAACAAAAGCTAGCAACATTCTTCTCGAAATTCAACTCTAGCCGATTAAGTTCGCAACCAGGACAGTCGGTACCTTTCGGGGGGGGGCCCCGAATAACTAACTTCTTACATGTGTTTATATATGTTTTGTGTACGTGGTAGTTGACGAACCAGGGGGGAGTATAAGTGGTGGGTAGTTCCGTTTGTGGCCTTGAGTACCGAGTGTACATTGGTTTTGCTTTGTATTACTTATATAACTGAATTTGATATTTATTGTGCCATATAAACCATTGCTACATAAAGTATTTAAATCTGATTGAAGCGTAACAACAATGAAATTGTAAATGTTTTGTCTTGATATTATTTAACAGTCTTGCTGCTATAATTTTGTATTTGAATTGATGTCATGTATGTAATTATCTCAAAGGAGGAGTTTTTTTAGTGATTACACTTTTTCTCCTCCGAATCGTCGAGTAACTGTCAATAAATGAATGATTTTGGTACAGTTAATGTTGGTTTTGTTTCTCTTTCCCGATCATAGTTCACGACCAGTATATTCGAACCGATTACACGATAGAGGGCCTGCCAGACGATCACGAGCTTATGTCATTTTAGGGTTTGTTTCGGAGGGAAAGTTTAAATTTTGTAGGCCATGTTTAGGGTTTCCCGCTCACATTTGAATTATCAACGTAAGGGGATGAAGTTAGCCGCTTCGTAAAATTTTAGTTAGTAAGTTAGGGCTAGGGGGGTACATTACAGTACTGTGTATTACTGAAAATTTATTAATTGAAGAAAAGGTAGAATTAAAAGGAAAAGGTAAAGGTAGACCATTACCGCCATTACTAGAAATTATTATTGAAAAATCTGGTGTAAGTGTAAGTGTAAGTAATAAATTAGAGACATTTATTTAAAAAATGAATGGATTTGTGGATGTAGCAAAAAATGCTTTATATGTACTGCTTTCCTTGCTTACTTTTTGGTGGCGATAAAGCTTGGACGGAAATAGGGGTCACCGATCTAGAGCATTAGAGCATTTCATTAGATTTTGTGGAGTTTTTGAATTGGCTCTTCGGCCCTTCGGGGTGATGATGAAAGCGATAGGTACTTCCGAGAATCCGGGTAATATTTCGTGTACTTTCGTAGACCTCATTTATAAAAAATAAGTAATTTTTTTTTTGCAAAAATTGCAGAACACCTAAAAATTTTGACCAGGAGCCGCCACTGGTAGGTTACGATAAGTGAAATTCACAGTTGAGCAAGCAATTGCGAAATGTATGGCTGTATGCCAAAAAGGATAATGTTGTGTCAGCGGTATTCGGCATTATTTGCAGATTAAAATTGATTTTATAGCAATAAGATTGTTCGCAATACGACCCTTAAAGTAACAAATACACCACAAATTCTCCTCCATGTAATATTTTAACAATTTTTAAAGTACCAACAGTATGCTCAGTCAGGAATTCATTGTTTTTGCTGGGCATTTTCCTCATGATTAAAGTAATAGGAATGCGGTTTTGGTTACATTGTGCTACTTTCACTGCGAAACGTAAAACAACAATAACAGTTTGATATCTCTTTTTGTTGACGAGTTCAAGTTGAAAAGTAGCCATGTTTAAAGTATCCTAGGGATCGGAAAGACGAAATTGAAAAAAAATTCTTATAAATCATTTTGGCTTTCTAGCTTTGTTGATCAATAGGAGTTTTATATATTATGGAAGAGCCAGCAAAATAGATATTCCATCTTTGTTGTTATTTGAACGATGTGTAACTAAATAAACGTATTCCATAATATTTAAACCACGCTTAAATGCTCCAACTCAGAATTACAAAAAAATACCTAAGCTACTTGAGATACAGGCCTCTTACGTATACATGAATTTTTTCCTCAAGTAAAAAAGAGAAAAATATTCTGTGATCTTTCAATGCGTTACATAATGCACACCTATCAGTTAATAAAGCGGGAAATTATTTAATTATTATTAGTTTAAGATGTTTCAATGTTGCGTAATCAGTAGTACCATTGACTAAAGAGTTTAATCAACGGTAGTACGTAACTATTTATCCCTAGAGCAACATAATAACAGAGTTTGGATATATTTAATAAGCGAGAGCTAGAGAGCTTTATTTGGAGTTTCTTATTTTATATTTACACAAACTGTCAAACAATAACATTACATACACATACTCTGTTCATACAGCTCCACTCAGCAAACAAGAGAGTCGGAAAATATGTCAACTAATAGTAGTTTACGTAACAAGTCCCGAAAGTGATCTATTACTGGACAAGTAGGCAAATTACAGGGCGAGCCGCAGGCGAGTTCTGCAACCCTGCGAATCCAGTAAAAGCACTTTTGGGACGTATTACGTACAATATTTTTTTTAAACGGGCTGAACAATATTGACCGTTCTAGGCCGGAAAGTAAAAATGAGTCCGGTAAAACCTTTTACCGGACGCATATTTACATATCCTCCTATACAACTGCACCAGGGTGCTGAAATCTGTTAGTCTTTGTGGCGTACAATTGAGCTACAAACGCTCATTGATTTAGGCACCTCCGCGAATTGTTTAACTTGTTTTAACACTTCCAGGTGAAATAAAGCAGCCAGAGTAAAATAATATAAACACATGTTGAAATAATTAGTTATTTATTTATTTAAAAAATATATTACTGAGATTGTATGGTGTACACTATGCATGTCTCCGTAAGTTGAAACCATATGGAAAACCTTTTTATTATTAATTTTAAGGAAAAAAGGTATTCTACATAAAATGTTCGGCATGGTCCAAAACTCAAAATACAGCCATCAGATATCAATTTTTTTCATTCGAAATACGAGGTTTGTCAAAAAATGTCATTTGTGATTGTGAAATGTGCAAGTAAAATATTCCTATTTCGAAAATTGTTATAAAGAAAAGTTGGTCAGAATTGAAAACTACGTTCAGATATGCAATCATATCCATTTGTATTAAATTATTTTATTATATTTACATTTTAGTTTTATTTTAGAACGATATTTGATGATAAAATGTTACTTAAATCGACATGGTTAAATATTTAAAACACAGTTTTTAATTCTATATAATATTGTCAAAAATAAAGGTACTTTACTGTTGCCCAAAATTCATATTTTTTGACCAACCTCGTATACGACTGAAAAAAATTAATACCTGATCCTTACATTTTGAAAGTTTTAGATCATGCAGAACTTTTTAAATCAAGTTTTTTCAGTACGTGTTTCTACAGAGTATTTTTGTATCCAATGTTTGCATTCGCTTTCATAGTCGTCAGAAAATTTGTTTTTACTTCCACAGTATATTTATCTTCATTTGTAATCGTACTTAACACGATCTTACACGCTGGATCGACACGATGTAAAAGGGACTTTATGTTTGTAACATATTCCTCCTCTATTGTGGCGTATAAATAACAAACGTGCACTTCACTCACTCTGATATGTATTAACGACTAGGAATGGAAATATAACGGCCAAATTTTTAACGTATAGGTATGGTGTGTGTTTGCACACGCTTGCAGTGATTTCAGCTCTCGGAGAGGAGAGGTGCCTAAATCAATGAGCTTTTGTAGTTCAATTGTACGCTACAAAGACCAACAGATTTCAGCACCCTGGTGCCATTGTATAGGAGGATATGTAAATATGCTTACCGGACGACCCAAAAGTGCTTTTACTGGACTCGCAGGCTTGCAGGACTCGCCTGCGGCTCGCCCTGTAATTTGCCTACTTGTCCAGTAAAAGATCACTTTCGGGACTTGTTACGTAAACTACTATTACCGGACTATCACAATAACTTTCTGGCTCGGTCCGACAAAATGAGATTTTCTGACCTAAAAATAAACCGGAAAGTACTACTTTCTGGGCGATTTAAAAAAAAATAATTTATTTGAAATTTTTGACGCGGTAAATTATTTGGCCAATCATATTTGAGAGTTCTAAGGCGTACAATTCAATTTATCACGATGTTTGATGAAAAGAATTCTACCAAGTGCCTTTGTCATGATATCCGCTATTTGATCTTGTGTTGAAACGTAAACAATTTCATATTTGTTTTTGGCTACATAGTCACGGATGAAATTGTACTTCACATCCAAATGTTTCATTCGTTTATATTCACGCGACTCTTCGGAGATCTTAATGCACGAAGTGTCTTCGAATATTGGAATTGGCTCGTTGCAATCAATGCTTACCTCAGCTTTTCGTTTTAGCTTAAACACCCATTTATTTGAAATGGCTTTTCGATTTTCCGGCAGCTCACAAACGATGAAAGTATTGTTTCTAATTAATGAACGATACTCACAATTGATTGCTTTGTTACATTCACACCAATCATTTCGATTTTTCGCCTCAGCCACAGTCAACGGATCAACATATTGTTCAACCATGTGTATATCTTCATCGTCGAATTCTCATTCACCATATCGATCTGGTTTCTTTTTGATACGCTGGCTACGTCGTGGAATCTGCAGATCAATATTGCCAATGCAATTTCCATTTGTACTATTGACATTATCTTTGTTGTTACCGGTGTCGTCCAAATGTACATCGTGGTTCCGTTGCATGCTGTTACCAACACTATCCAAATTAGTCTTGTAGACATCACTCCCATTATTATCAATGTCATTAACATCTTCGTTGTCTTGATAATTTGTTGAAAGATTATTTGCATTATCAAAAATGCCACAAACTATGAGAAACGTTTTGTAAATTTTCTCACTTGAAAAACCAGCGAATACGTTGGTATCCACATAAAAATCAACTTCGTATAACTTTCCGTTTGCACGTGCCGTAAATTGTGTCTTTCCGTTACACGATGCATATGCGTGATCACCCTTGAAAACGATACTATAGCCTTTATTCATCAAACTACGAACCGACATCAAATTGCATGACTTATTTTGATCGTTTGTAAAAACACACATCGATGACGTACCTACTATTATCGACCACATTATTCGCTTTTTCAGAATTCTTTTTCCGATTTTTATTCAGTTTGTTGAGAAAACACTGGGATTTTCGATGGCCTGGCTTTTTACAGTGATAACAGATGATTTCCTTTCTTTTTCCTTTCGAAAACATCGCACCAGGTTCACTTGATTTATTCAATCCAACACCACCAAGTTTGCTTGTTGTATTCATCCGTTAAACGAGTTCTAACGAAATCCAATGTCAGATCATCCTGTTTCATTGTTTCAATTGCAGTCACCAAATTCAAATAACTGTCTGGCATTGTGAGCAACATATGAACAATAACATCAAGATCTTCCATTTTTACACCAGCCGATTTCAATTCACGAATGTTTTTGCCAAAAACTTGAAAGTGAGCAGTTATATCTTCATTGTCATCGTATTTCATCGTTAAAAGTTGTTTACGCAACAGTAACTGCGATGCAATGCTTTTTCGTTCGAATATAGTACACAATGTGTCCCAAATTTCTTTTGCTCTCTCTTTCTCCTTCACCATTTCCAATTGACTGTCGTGAATTGCTTGTATTAAATTTGAACGCGCTGATTTTTCTTCTTTCTTTGTTGCATCACGACTTTCTGAAGATACACTAGCCAAAATGCCATCTAATTTTTCTTCGATGTATTTTGTTAAATCTTTTTCATCCAACAAAATCTTCACACGAAATTTCCAATTACTAAAATTTGTGCCATCGAACTGTTGCAAACGCGTATATTATTAGACGAACCTTCAACCATTTTATTTTTATTTTCTACTTTACGCCAATACGCACTGGCCCGATAACCTAACAGAGTTTGGATATATTTATTGTCAAACTGTCAAACAATAACATTACATCATTGAACTGTACGTTAGCGTATAGCGTATAGTTCAATGCATTACATACACATACTCTATTCATATAGTTGACTTGATTAAATTATCATTCTAATACATAATACCCGAACAGACAGTGGCAGTGAACCATTCGATATGAAACCAAAGATGTATACTATCTATCGTTGCAACTGTTTGGAGTACAGAAGACAGATGTCGAGATGTCATGTATCAAACCCCAGCTTCTACCTGTGCAGTGAACCATGAAAAACACCATAGTCTGTAATACTTACAGGGAAAGTGTCACGCTTTCCGCGAACCCATCAGGGCCAAGAAATGGGTAAGTTAAAGAATCTTAGAGATGGTGGAATTAGGCAACATTTGGGCGTTATTCGAGACCTAGGACTGACCTACAAATCGCTCTTGGAATAAAAGTGCAATTGTACGGAATTGTAGCAAATATTGGAAGGTATAAGTCGAGGTCAGTAATTTTGATCAGTATCAGTGTCATCGGTGTCTTTTAGACCTACAAAATAAAGCGAATTTTAGTTAAGTGCAATATTGACAAAAACCCATACGGTTGTTATGAAGACTCTTGCTTCTACTACTGCTTCACCTAACCAAGCAAGAGAGGCAAAGTAAATGGAACATATCAATTCCAAGTGGGAGGTATTATCGAGAATTGACTATTCAATTACCTGGATATGAAACTTCGGTAGAGGTTAAATGTACGAACAAATTCAGTAATCTGTATTGCATATTTATAATTTGTATCCTAATAACCTATTCATTACAGATACTTACGACCATATTTTTTGCTGAAATGTACACACATAGACTATATAGAGTCCAGAGTGATATGATAATGACAGATGACAGTAAATTTGCGTGTTATGTGCATGTGCATGTAAATCCTGGGTAAACACCACGCACACGCGCACGTAGAGTGAGACGATCGGTAAATCAAGATTATTTGGTAACTGGTCTCATAGGCAATTAATATAACACATATGTGTATGGGAGGCTGTCTAATGATCGAATTTCATTGCAATAGAATATCCTTTATTTACACTGAATTCGTACATTTGACGTAGACGCGTTTGATCTCTCAATTATAAATTTTGTGCAAAATTGAAAGTGGAGAATGTTTCGGGAATATGTTCTCGTAGTAAAATTAAAAATCGAAGACAAATGCACAAAAAAATAATTATAAATGCACTACTGTAAAAGGTTATACATAACTTTATTATAAGTTATAAGCTAGACTGCGGATTTACAAGCAAATGCATATTTGCCTGGGATTGATATTCCTTAATGATAATTGAAAGATACATGTTTCATGCAATATTAAAGCGATTGAGTCACATTTATAAATGCTTATTGTGCTTATTTTAGCGTTTTTGTGCTTATATCTTTGTATTTGATTATTATTGCTTATTTTGCTTTTTTAATGTTTATATCTGGTACTTTTTGGGGTTAATTTTTAAACAGACAAAATCTACAACAACAAGTTTCTTATGAAACCAAAGAAGATTAGTAGTCGAGGAAATAAAGCACTAAAATGAGCCAAACCCACCAAATTTTTGTAGTAAGACCGATTTAGATGCGGTTTTTTGCATTCGCTTCCTAAATTTAATACGAAACTTTGTACCTACTTTTCATCATGTTTTTTTTCGAAATTGCATTTGTGCAGTCGAAAATGCATCCTAAAAATGCATTTTCATAGAAAAAATTCATAACTTCGTTATAAGCTTATAGAATCGACTCAAATCGGTTTCAAGGGGGTTTTCGAGGTCGCTGATCCCGAATATGACCTCCAAATTGCCTCACCGCCCACCTGGAGCTCAGGATGGCTAAGCGACGTCATCTCCGAAGCTTTTTCTCAAATTCACTCTCAAATTATTCTAGACATCTCACACGAAGTTTCTTTGGGTTTCTGATTCCAAATCAGACATCGGCAACCGTCCCCCGCGTACCTGGTGGCCCGCATCCGAGCATCAACGTCATCCCCTTGAGTTTCACTGAAGTTTCAAGCTTATAGGGAACCGAAAATTGTTTCCGGGTTTTTTTGAGTCGCTCATATCGAATCAGGCAATCAGGTCCCCGATACTTTCTAACCTAACGGATACCTGGTGCACCACACCGCGGCGGCATTAACGTCATCCTCTGCAGTTTCGCTTAAAATGTTCGCTCAAATGCTTTCATTCTAACGCGTGTTTCATCATATCAGGAAATCATGAGGTAAAACTTATAATAGAATTTCAATAGATGTGGACATTTTCATTTTGTGAAATAAAAGTGAGATATATATATAAAAAAATGTAAGTTTTGTTTAATAACATTATCATCCAAATGTATGAAGTTAATATTATAAAATATTTAGTTTAAATGTAATTTAATTTAATTTAATTTGTTCCTTTTATTACAGATTAAATTTGTATGTAAAACTCTTAATATAAGGTTGGTAGTTAGAGTAGTTTCAAAATCTCGTGGAGAACTTCGGAATCCGCCTCTGCAGGCGGGCTATGTACCATGCACGGCTGGTCAGGTCGGGATAGAGGTCCTGGTAATTACAAATTATTTTCGGTTCACTAGGCTTGAAATTTTAATGAAACTCCAGAGGATGACGTTGATGTCGCCGAGGTGTGATGCACTAGGTGTCCGTTAGCAAGTATCCGGTGCCACATTCCACCTAAGCCACCCAAAAAACCTCGGAAACAATTGTCGGCTCCCTATAGTCTTGAAACTTCAGTGAAACTTCAGAGGATGACGTTGATGCCCGGATGCGGGGCACCAGGTACGCGGGGGACGGTTGCCGATGTCTGATTTGGAATAAGAAACCCAAAGAAACTTCGTATGAGATGTATAGAATCATTTGAGAGTGAATTTGAGAAAAAGCTTCGGAGATGACGTCGCTTAGCCATCCTGAGCTCCAGGTGGGCGGTGAGGCAATTTGGAGGTCATATTCGGGATCAGCGACCTCGAAAACCCCCTTGGAACCGATTTGAGTCGATTCTATAAGCTTATAACGAAGTTATGAATTTTTTCTATGAAAATGCATTTTTAGGATGCATTTTCGACTGCACAAATGCAATTTCGAAAAAAAACATGATGAAAAGTAGGTACAAAGTTTCGTATTAAATTTAGGAAGCGAATGCAAAAAACCGCATCTAAATCGGTCTTACTACAAAAATTTGGTAGGTTCAGTGCTTTATTTCCTCGACTATAGCAATAGGCACAAGTATTGTTAACGTTCATTAGTAAAACCAGTAAAACCAAAGATAAGCAATGAAACTAAAATATTTTCCTAGTAAATTCAATAATTGACTTGTTTTGTAAGAGGATTAACAAAAGTAGTTATGTAGGTATACCCTAAATCCTTGAATAGATTCTTGTTAAGAAGGCTGCTTACTGACAAGTCTGGAATTTTCCATTCCTTTGAAATTATTGTTTTTGGATGTTTGTGGAGGATTAAATTTTTAACAAGTATTTTCGGCATGGGATTCTTTACAAATTGTACAGTGTGTACACAACCGAATTTATCAAATTGCAGTTGAAGCAGAGAGTTGTGCCCCATGTATTTTCATATTGAAACATAGTGTTGTGTTAATTTAGTTATGGGAAAAGTCAAAAGTGCAAAAAATGTTTTAATAAAACAATAGATAAAGGACTACCCGTACTTTTCATCCGATGGTGAGGTGGTGTTTTGTAATCCGTGCAATAAGGAGGTAAGTTAACTTTCAAATATAATACTAATTTGGATTTTATGTAGTGAGAAATGTTCCTTAATTTAAAATAATTAAAAATTAGTAAATTAATAAAGCAAGCTGTCCTTCTTGTTAGATAATTGTGTAATCTTTCAAAAAAAAATTTAAATTCATTGTTTGTGTGTTTTTCGAGCTTATAAATGCTTATTTATGCCCATTTATACATATTTGTGCTTATTTATACATTATTTTGGTGCTTATTTGAAAATGTATACTGCTTATTTTAATTGTTATATGTGTTTATAAATCCGCAGCTAGTTATAACATTGACTTTTAGTGTATACAGTCAATGGTTATAAGATAACTATAAGAAAAGGATTGAATAAAGAATTACTCAACGCTATAAGCAAAGAGTATATAATCTACTATACTCTTTGCTTAAAGAGTATATATTATTATTTATACTCTTTGCTATAAGAGCATTGATTATTTCGTGTATAATCAATGGTAAGAGTCTAACAGTGATTGAATAACGTAAAGAGCGCAATGGAAAGTAGGCAATCAAACTTGCATAGAAGTGGAACAAGGGTTGACTGACAACGAGGCGCAACAATAACCATAACAGAGACGGCATAGAAAGAGTTATAGAAATCCAGTTACCAAAAGTTGATTAACAACAAATCAGGTAAATTATTCGAGGGCATGCAAGGTAATCAAAGCAGGAAATTAGCATTGAAAATTTCACTGAAGAGCAGGAAAAAAACTTCCTAGAATGAGAAGTAAGAAAGAAAAATTTTAAAATAAAAGGTCTCACTGTGAAAAATAACGAAAACGATGAGCACAAAATTAGAAAGTAGCGGAAATAGTAGAAGGAATTGGCGAAAAAATTGCATGCAAAATTTCAGGAAAGAGGGAGAACAATTATTATTAGGAAGTTCACGGGACTCGAAATGAGCAACATAAATAATACCAAGCATTTTATTTTTATTATTCTTTCAGCTTTAGGAATGTGTAAAAGATCTGGGGAGAAATTCTCCTGAATAGTATAAAGTGCGTATAAAATCGCATACTAAGAGAGCACTAGGTTTTCTTAAAGGGAATGATGTTCCTTACAGCTTCTGATAGTGATTATTGATTGATTCCAAAACTCCACTAAATCGGAAGGTCGTTATCGCAAGAGAGTTTAATTAGAGACCCTCTTCTTTTCGCGAGACGAATTCTGTTGGAATTTGAGCTCGGAAAGCATCTTGGCAAATTTTCCGAAACTGCCTTAATTAAAATATTTTGTGGGTCTTTATCGCAGGTGACGTATTTGTGCAATTCAGGGAAACAATGTTAACCGCCATTCACATTGATCATTTATCTTAAACGCCGCAACCTTCTCTAAAAACTTTAAAATGTGCATGTTATTGCCTTACAGAGATAAGTTGACACTAATCTTGTCAAATATACCTATTGCTCAAATCCGCTACTATGAGCAAAAAGTATCTGGAGCGAATTTCTTGACGTAGCTCGAGTGCGCGGTATAAGATGTTATCACGTCAATTTGAAGGTTCAACAACATTATTTCAAGTGCTTCCCTATGGATGATGAAATGCAGAGCCGGATTTACGAGTGTGGAGGCCCGGGGCAATGAACAAAGGGGGGCCCCTTTCAAAAAATAAATATCTTTGGATAATTTTATTTTTAGATTAAAAAGCCATGTCGCGGAGGCTTAATAGTGAAATTAATACACAAAAGTACTATCGGTCTTACAAATAGAAGTATATAAATAGGTACTATAAACGCCTAAACGGAGTGACGAGAACGAGAACTTTAATGTTTACTGTTCTTTAAACGTTCGAGGGAGGGCCGTCTGAACTTTAATAAATCTCTCCAGGCAAGCGCGTATTTAAGAGGAGGGGTAATGTGGTAATTAGGCCTTCCAAAGTTACGTTAGTATAATAAATACTACCTATTATAATCGGACAGTCTCTTTTATATCTTCTAATCTGCATTACATATTTAGATATAGGTATTTCATTTCTCTTCACTTTCTTGAAAGCCATTAAAAAATGGAAAATTCAAAGTTTGTGGAGGCCCTCAATGTGTGGGGGCCCCGGGGCTTCAGCCCCGCTTGCCCCGCCGTAAATCCGGCCCTGATGAAATGGATACACGTAGGTAGCGTTACTGAAAATAAGCACTCACAATCTTCTATAGCGACTAAATATTGGTCGAGCTCGATCAGTACACATATCGATGCACCGACTCCAGAGGCATATTATGATGGATTGTTCGATTAATATAAGAATGCACATGGTGTTGTACACTCCCACGGTAGCAAAAGCCTAGGAAAGAACCTGTTGTTACAACCCAGGTGAGGTCGTTTTAGACCGCTTATTTAACGAGCAGTCCATCATTAGACTCTTTACTTCTAACTGCCTACATGTACCTAATGTAGGTAATTAATAAATGAATGTATCCTCGTGTTATTTAATTTACTAACAATCTTGATTACACCACATAACAGAAACCGAAAAGCATTGTGGGAACAAAAGACTCATAGTCATAGATAAAGTAAGGGATGAGGAAATAAGAAAAGGATTGGGGAAGGAAAACGAGTTACGTTGGTTTGGACATTAAATGAGAATTTCCATTGAAATATGTATAACAGATGGCGCTACGAGCTACAAATTATGTAGAAACATTTAATAAGCATTACATGCTAATTTATTACAACCCTTAAGTTGTAATCCTATATTCTAATGTAGATACATTGACGTGTGTAGTCACTTTAAGGTATTTACCAAAGTAATGGCGCTTGTATAGTTTTTAATTCAATTCTGAGAATTTTAATGAAAGTAGCTTTGAGATTTCGTATTTTTTGATAAATAGAACTTGTGAGCTTCTCCGAAAAAAATATTAGCACTTTTTTAATGATGAAAAAATTTAATTGCCCTGTCAAATGTTATAGCATTAATCATTCAAATTTATTATCCACTTAATAGGTTTTGTATTATATTAGATATGGATTTACGCATTAATTCCCATTCTCATTATGTCGGATTTATTACAAAATTATACACAATTAAGTGAATATAAAACGATTCAGAACAATGGAAACAAATTCTCTCCAAAAATTAAATCAAATATACGGAACTTGCATGTTATGCATTGAGCATTACCATAATTTCTACATTAGCTGCAATTGTGTACGTACACAAATTAAGTTAATAAATAAATTTTCCGTGAAAGAGTTTTGTATTTTCTAGACCCTTTTGTGATTCTCGTGCACACCAGTTTGTCCTATAAATTTTACTAATCTAAGGAGTCATTTTGGTTGGGCTAATTGGTTAAATGGAAATGGAGAAGCTATTTCCACACAAATTACTATGTTTTGTAAACTAAAGTTAGGTAATTATTGAAATTGATGTATCTCCTTATTTGCCTAATTCTGATTTGTAATTAAAGTTAATTGAACGTTTCGAATTACAAATTGGCACATCTAAATGTAAGGTACGTTTACGTACACTATGTTATCTAGAATTTAGTCATTTTCAATTAATTAGCTTCTTCGTGTTTTCACATTGGAAAACTTCCTTTTGTAGCACTTTTAAAAGAAACGTGGTCAAAGTACTATCTCATGGTGCAAATCCTAACAATAAAGATGTTTGTTAGTTTACCCTCTAATGCTATATATGGACATAACAAGCTTTTCCCGACGTTTCCGTTTGCTTTTGTAAATCTAAATATAATTAGGATATAATGTCACAGAGATGACTAAAATGATATCTAAGCAAACTTTATTGAAGTGTAAGGAATTTAAGGATGGTAACCATTTTGAAATGTGTTGGAAGATGAAATAGTTCTTTACAACATATTGAGATTTCATTGACCTATCTACTTACATTCCACAAATGCAACTTTAATTATAATTAAATGTTATTAAACTCGTAATCCATCCATAATATATGTATAATGGCGCGCGTGGCAAATTGTCCACCGGTGCGGAGCCCTCTGCGCGTACACGTTACAATGAGATAGCTTCAAGAGTTTCTTATGGTTCTCTCTGGAAGCGATTTTACTACTTTGCGATTCTCTGGTTCTATCACGGTTCAATTTTTGCGATGTACAATATGGGCCATGTCTGTTGACCAGAGACTGTGATAGAATCCAGCGGGTGCAGAACTCCTGTCTTCGATACGTGTTTGGTATTAGGAAAGATGAACGGATCTCACATATATTACCAAAACTAGGCTGCCTCAATATGATCGAAAGAAGATTCCTTCACTCATGCTCGTTTTTCCATAAAATCTTAACCAAAAAGATGCCTCCGTACTTGTATGGAAAGATCACTTTCCGTACTGTACATCACCTTAACTTGAGACATAGAGGCCTATTGTCTATACCAATGTTTAACTCATCCTCCTTCAAACGTTCGTTCTCTTAGAGTATTTTGTAACAACTACAATAATACAAAGTTCCTGTCTTTGTCTGCCACTGCCTTCAAAAGAAGGATGAAACATCAAATAATTGGGGCGCGAATGTGAGTGTGGGTGTCATCATTATTGTGCTAATTCTTGAATATAAATGTCAAATGTACCTAAACGTTGCAGTGCACTTGATTGAAGTTAATTTAATTTATTTAAGTTGTAGTTATAATAGTTTTAGTTGTGCTCAATAGTGTTACCGCTAGCAAAATAGTATCACCATTGAATAAATAAGAGATATTCAATGGTATCACTGTAAATAGTGTAATTTGCAGAAATTGATGTATGTATTTGTAAAGGGGGTTCAGGGGGGAGAACAGTGATCCAATAGGTTTATCTGAACCTGTACCCATTGATTATGGTGTAGGTACCAAACCAATAATCAATAAAAGCGATTATTATTATTATTATTATTATTATTATTTTATTTTTCCATTCGAGTGGGGTAGTGACATCGGTATATTTTTGTTTGGTGGTAGTATTATCTCAAATCGCTGAGCAATTTTTACACGGAAGCTGTTTCTCCCACATTCACGTGGTAAAATGTGGGCAACGACTCGTAGGCTATAAGTTTCTATAAAGGGATAATTACCCAGTAGTTACCTTTCTGTATTTGTTCATTCCACCATAGAGCATATAAATTTAAAGAGTGTCAACGCCATAGGAATCAGCGTAACTGCCGTAATGTTGGTTGCATACATAAATTTTGAGAAAAACGGTTATTAAATGTACTAAAACGCCGTAAAGGTGGGTACAGACCAAAACCCTGTGTTAGCGAACTGCACGTGAGCAGGTCGCGAGCTAATCGCGAGCTCGACGTCTACACTAGAAATAAGTATGTACAGACCGAAGCAAGGACTCGCGAACTATCCCTTTGATGTACCGCTTCAAAAGCGAACCCACTGCGAACTCGAGAACTGTTCTAGAACGCCTCGCCAACGTACGTCCACACCAGGGTCGGCAGCGGTTTGAGAACAGCTCGCGAACCTGGTCTGTACCCACCTTAAAGTTTGAGTCAAGGAAACGACGGTTTGACAATGTTGCCGTCACACAGTACAGTGTATAAAGCTACCAATATGGTTAATTCACTGCAGTTTGGCTTTAATAGGGAATTACTATTTTTTAAAGTAGATTTTTAAGAATATCTAGTTTATTGTACCTATATTAACTCAAAAACGGCGGCATTTAAAAAATTTTCTGATCACTTTGACAACATAAAATTAAAGAAACCTGCAACATTTATCTCTGAACCGGGCATTGAACTATACGCTAAGCATACAGTTCAATGGAACCGGGTAGTTTTAATTTCTTGCCCGGCCGATAGGTGTCCAAACTTCAGCCACCTTGTGGTCGGGCAACTTGAAACCTATCATACCTTTTCCCCAGCATTGAACTTCTTTACTTTATATGTTCTATGAGTCCACTGATACACGGAGTCCTGTACGAGGGGGATCTCCAAAAGTCATTGGGCTGAACTCTCCCTTGTCGCTCCGATCGATGAACGACATCAGTCGGACTTTACTGTACTATCCCCCTCCACAAATATAAGTCGATCCTGAGACCCAGTTACTTCGCTGATGTTAGAACAATAGTAACCCCCTCGGGATAGTCTGTAGCTTTGGTCTTTTGGTCCACCATTGCTGGGGTATCGAAATCCGACGACACATTCAAAACTGCCGATGAGACTAAAAAGTCCTCGATAAGGGGAGGCTAGGGCTTCGACTTGACAGAGTGACCAAGATTGGAAAAAACGCCATACAGGTAGAATAGGAGCGATTTGAAAAATCTGGGCCTTACAGCAAAAACCGAAGAAAAGAACTTATCTAGAATGTATGGATGTTTGTACCAGAATATAATAGCTGCGTTCAGTGGATACTTGAGTGTGTAAAGAAATGAAAAAGGAGTAAGTAAACCTGTTAGGTAGTTAATAATAATAATTGCAGGTTTTCCCTCCTTTTCTAACTTTATGTTATGTACAACGCCCACTTTGAAAAGGGGAAAAACAATTGGGCAAGGGAAAATGGTTAAAAGAAGAAGACGAGAGGAATTTTTTACCTTTAGAATATTTTGAGTTTCCTATTAAATAACCTTTCGCCCCTTTTACCTTTGCCAACATTATCCTGTTCCTAATTAATTGTAGTTAATTAATTAATTATCGGTCGTTTGGGGTTAGTTTTCTTTATTATCATTCACCTGTAATTACACTACCGTAATTAGAGATTCTCCTAAGTGCTTACGGTTTACACCCAGTCATTCAACTTACATTCAAATTAAACATAAACTTTTATTATTATTTAATTAGCACAGGTGTTCTCCTTGGCTAATTATGTCATTACATCTGAAGGTGTACTTATTGATAGAAGGAAGGAATTATTGCTTTTGGAAGCACCACCAAAAGAATAAATACTTTCTTTTATTATTGGTGCAAGTCGTTAACCGGTTGTTATCAATAATTTGATGGTAACAGCCGTTTACTGTATCCAAAACCGAGATTATCCTTCCGGAGCACACAGAAGGTTCAGAAGTTCAGCTTAACCGAAATTCTAGATGGAATATGGCATGAACTGGTATTGACGTAGTCTGCAAGTAAATCATAAAATTCTCCCACTGTGTGTCTGTTAAAAACTGTCCCATGTGAAAGGCTTGTTGGTTCTGGTGTTCGTAGTGATAAATGCTTTTTCATTTTCTAATGTGCACGAATATGCAAATTTACTTGTTTCTTTTGATGTAAGCTCATAATTCATCTTATAATAAGGAATACTCTACTATGCTTTTCTCTTTATCATCAGAGAAAATCTTCAAACCTGCATAGTTGGGGAAGAATTTCCATTTCTATTGTCCCTGTTCTTCACAAAGTCATTTTATCGATGTGGTATTTATTAGCTGTAGTTCTGAGTTTAGACCTATCTAAAACTTCTCCAAAAGCTGTCGTGATTCGTTCAGGCGACGCCGACGCCGGGATCCTGTTAGTTTTTTCTACTACCTTTTGATTATGTAACACAGCTTTGGGAGGAACAATACATGTATCATTTATCTCCCCACAACTAAATGTATCAAACCTCTTTGTGCAGCTGATTTCATAACAATTCGAATTTCAGAAAATCTAACCTACAATATTTAAATGAATTCCACGTTAAATTAAAGCTAGAAGTATGCACTATCCTACGTAAATTCGATAACCGCGATAACTTTGTCAAGTTGTCCTTAAAATGTTTACACTTGCCTTTCCAAAATTCGCAAAATATTCACAAAAAACAGTCTTCTTGACGTAAGTTCTTAGCACCTTATCGCATCGAAGCGAAACGAACAAACACAAACGTCGCATGTGTTGCCTATGCAAGAGCATTACGGTGATACTAAAACAGTCGCACGCCAAACAGCTCTGGCTCCATTTTCAACTTTTAAATTTTGCGAGTAATTCTATTGTTTCCAGGAATTCTGCAAATAGCAGGATCAAAATATTTTCGTAAGAATATACGCTTTCATAATTTTCACGAATCATCCGTACTGGGATGCTTTCAATAAAAGTGGAATTTGCGCAAATTAACGAATCTCGAATGCCACCATTCCCTTCTTAAAAATAATGTGATTTAAAAATACTGAATCTAAGTAAATGTACGTGCGTTTATAAAATTATTCAGTATTTGTTCATGTAAGCGAGTTTCGAGTATACTATTTAAAATAATTGTACTCTTTTTGCATTCTGTTGTTTATAGAGCTTTGGACACATTATCCTAGGACCTAGATACATCCCTGCCGAAATATATACTTAGGAGTCACATTCCTAAAACCTAACAAGTATAACCATGAATTGACGACGAAATTGAACAAGATGTGTATGTATCCTATAAAGTAAGCGATGGGTTCTACTGAAGTGGATGAGTTCCTTGGAGAAATGGCTGTCGAATTCAAATACGTAACTGAAAACGATACCTGAAAGTTCGTCGATCGTCTTCCGGATAGTGAATGGTTGGTAGCCGAATCGTTCTAAGAAACAAAATAATACACTGCAGATGGAAAATTGCTAAAAATCGTGGTGAGGGGTTCAGTCAGCGTCTTGGGGTGCATTTTAAGGAAACATTTACACCAGTTGCTAGGATCGGTAAAATTAGAACTATGACTTCGATTGCTGCGTAGTACAATTTGGAGAACAAATAGTTTGATGTGGCGTGCGTTTATTTAAGTGTGCAACTGAAGGAGGAAATTTTCATGAGACCTCGGCCTCTCCACAAAAAGCTCTCCGCTTACTTACTGCTTTACTAATTAGTAGGTAATTATGTATTGTAATTTCTTTTTTCCTTTTTAACATTATGTTTATTACTTGGCAAAACAGTGTTTTTATGGGGAATTTGGAAACTACAAGGGATGGAAAAGAAGTGAAGAAGTTTAATGAGCAAATCAAATTCTTTTGGAACATTTTGTTTGTCAACAAAATTGATAGGATGTTCACTATCACACATCAATTGTTTAGTGTCAAAGATAGCAAAGCAACAGTTATAAATGCAAGAAATATAAAGTGAGACTTTCTCACAATCAAAACCGTAGGTTAATTTAACCTAAGATCAAAACTTAATTTGTCATTTACCATTCGCTTTACCTTGAAATGCAAAACATCAAGACTTTTTACATATTACATATTATTCATTTTTTAAAAGGATTTCTTGAATCTAGTACTGATTCCTATTGAACCAGTGTTATATTAATCAGGAATTTCACATAATTATTTCCAATTTCAAGTATAAGGATGCCTGTGTCCATGTGTATGTATTTTTTCCTTTGACTGTATCAACTCTATAACCATGGGGCTTCTTATAACGATTTTAACACCATTAACGCATTCGAATGAATTAGGGCACTCGCCTATGGTTTCTGACACAAACGCATCCTCAGGAGAATTAGCCATCATTATCTACATGCTAATTATTTTATGTCGGCCTCTTAAAGGGGGATTGAGGGTATTGATTGAGGCCAAGATTCATGTCCGTAGGTATGTTACACCATCAGATCACGATTCTAATCCCAAAGCACTAGGTACAGTACAGATTAGTTCGAGATTAGTGGTAAGTGGTATGCGAGTACCCGAACGGTTACCATATGGTTTACTTTGGCACAAAGCCCTTTGTTCTGAATGTTTCACAAAAGTATCGATATAGATACGTGAAGTAGTGTTTCTATTAATTGATTATTGATTATAGTTTCAAGTAGGCGGGGCCCCGATTCTTGTTTGAGGTCTTAATATTTGGGAAAGTCCACGTTTGTTGCATTGATTACTCAATTATGTTTATTGGAAAGTCTGTTATGTACTAATGTAGTAGCAACAATTAGTAAATTAATTGTTAAATTTAGCTCAGATTAGCGCCGAGGCTGTTAAGAAATTAGCTAATGAAATAAACCACAAGATACTCAGGCATGCAAAAGAGCAATGAGTTTTTTACTTTTATGGTTAGAGTAGGACGGCAGCAGGTACAGGTGTAGGTTCATAGGCGGATCTAACAGTAGGAATAGATATAAACATTCAAGAACACTAATCGTCTAACCATTTAAATAATTCAAAATTTTCAGCTTGTTTTTAAACTCAACGTAAAATAAGCAGAAGCAAACATTAGAAATAATAGTCAATAAGCAAGGAGGATATAATACGGATATACAATGATAATAATACTAAGTTAATATTAGGAAGGATAAATAATAAATGTTTTCGGTAAATTCTTTTTTATTGTATACTATACCACTTCTTTATTACGTTGACAGTAAACAAATGGATTTATTACACACATTATTTTCAACGTTTACTTTCCAACTAATTTTATTTTCTATCCGATGAAGTCTGGATATTAAATTTTTTGACAGAAGTAAATTTGTTAGTTCGTGTGTAAATTTTGAAATTTAAGGGGGAATTCGTGTAATATTTACAGATTAGGGTAAACTGGTAACGCGTTTGTTCTGTGACAGGTTGGTCCAGGTTGTTTGGTGTTTGTGAAAGGCCATAGTATGGTGAACGTGCACCGTTAGATCTCTTCTTCAGATTATCCTTTTAAATTTTCCGTTTCTTCTAAAACATTAAGTAAAAACATCAATACTCAACAACTTTATTTAATAAAAAACAAATTGGTATTGAGATATTTTCAATTCCATAAACCAAATTCTCGTATGGATAAAATCTTTATGTAATGGTCTAGATTTGCAAATCGCTACAGTACGCTTTCCGAATTTTAAAACATAATCGTTCTCAAGTAGTAACACGTAAAAACGTAAAAATAAATTGATGTGGTACTAAAGGGTAACCGTGAACAGTGGGTCCTTCGATATAAAATAAACGCAATCACCAATAAAAAATTTCATGAATAATGAAATCTATTTTATTTCTACAGATTCGGGCGTTTTTAATGTTATAAGAGACGGGAATGTAAAATCGACTTAACAATGACGTTTGCTGCTTTAAAGATTTAACATTTTATGATTTTAAGATTTTTCCGGATTCAGATCTAAGATTACGATTAAAACATTCCCACGAAAAGGAGAAATATAATTGTTACACAAAATGAAGGTAAATTACGACGTTTAATGTAGATAGGTGAACCGTAACAGTAAAAAATACGCCTGTGCTCCATAATCCTTTGGCTATTAAACAGGCTATAGAGATGTTGGTAGTAATTTATACTGAAAATAACATCCCTGACTGTTTGAATGTGAAACAAAATAGAAGAACATCTAGATTGCTTCAAATTTAGTTTTGTTCAGTATTGACACTATTAAACTAGAAAGTAGTTTTGCTTTCGGCTGTTTTCAAAGGTTTTCCATTTCTTTCAGCTCTATAAAAGTGATAACGAAATAAGAATGGAATCTTTAAAAGCCTATAGAGGTTAAGATTCTGTCCTAAAAAAAGTTCAAGAAAAAGAATATTGTATTGTAGTAAATCCAAACACAGCTTCATACTTCACGAAAGTAGGTTTTTTTATGAAATCGCACCACATATATCACTATGCTTTCCATCAAAGGAATATTTGGATAGGGTATTTTAGACGGAAGTCCTTAGTATCTGTGTTCAGTTTACTGAATGTGAGTATAAAAGGTGTGAAAGTAGATAAAAATGCGTGTACGTGTTTATTGTAAACTTTAATCGATATTCTTACTTCATTACCCTTCAGTTAAGCAGAATAAACATATTTTAGAATAAATTATTGTAAAACTGTATTCGAAATTTTAAGTATTTCAGTAAGGAATTCTGGCTTTATGATTTGCACAATGCGTATTTGTTTCAGAGTAAAAATATTTTCGTTGAGCTAAAACAACCCTTTGGTGTATTTTGGTAGTATGAATATTTAAGCAATTTTTTAATTAAAGTATACTTACCTTCGAGATGCATGCTTTATATTTGAAAACGTATAAGTATAACGTTTATTTGTGAGAAATACCCTACTAAACGTTGAAAGTGTTGCTGCAAAATATACAAAATTTATATTGATACTTACTACATGCAAAGAGAATATAAGGGATGTTTCCACTTCGCTGGTCATTACGTTATCTAAGATTAGGGGTTGTATAACTTTTTAAAACTAATAGAGTTTTTATTTACATGTGCTCATAATGTTTAAAAAGATTTGTACACAAGGTACACAAGAATAATGTAATCTTGGCATTTGAAGCAATCTAGTTTCAGGAAAATGAAGAATAGAAATCAACAACTGATCTTATCGATAGTAATAAAATAAGTATAGCACGTAAGTAGTATTTGCATCACAACCAAGAAACCAAACACTGATGATCTATAAAATACACAGAGTTAAGTACTTAAAAAAGGTCACACTTTTGTTTTTGCTATTTATTATAAACGGGGGTACACGATATTCTCGCGTTTTGCGTGGTTGGGGGGGGGGAGGGAGGTATCTGTGATTGTAGGTTGTAATAGCTTTTGTTTGAAAATATCACTCCTTGTTGAGCTGGCTTAGCCGCTTAAAAAAAGAAAAAAAATTACATTTTTGTACCTTTTCAGATTTTTGACCCAGTGGGTATCTGTAATTTAGCAAGTTATTAACGTAACTAAAATAAAGGATTACATTTTCTTACATTTGACGTAAAAATCACAAAAATCGGTTGATATTTGATAGAGATATACGAATTCGTTCAACTCTATACCTACCTACTACATAGTCTTTGCTACTACCTACCTATAGTAAATTTTAACCACTAAGTATTAAAAAAACTGTAAAATACAAACTTTTTGGAATAGATTTGAGACCAAAAATACATAATGGTCCTTTTACAATGTTAATTACGTTTTTGCACATAGCCTTTGCCCAAAAATTAACGAAAATATAACAAATTCCGTGTGAACTTCATAAGGATAGTTTACAATGAATTTTGAATGTAAAAGAACTCAATTTGGACACTGGCAGCTTCTTGGGAATACGAATAGCCTTAGGGAAAACGTTTAAACATTCATCTTTAACTATAGTAAAACTAAAAATACCATAAAACATAAAATGTACAAATAGAGGCTGGTCTAACGTTGCATACATAATATCTGTTTTATAGAAAGACCTTCTCTACCTTAAACAGTTTCAAATTTTTGTTTATTTCACTAATTAAAGGCATCATTTATACGTATATGTGCAGCAGTAAATATGGATTTTACTTCCTCTTAATTACAATAGTTGTATATTTAGAAGTATAGTCAAAGTATAGGTATTCTCTTTGGTATAGTGTAACGTAACAATACACTTGCCACCTACATTCATCAATAGATATTAAGTTAAATATATAGACAAAACATTTTTCTCGGTGAAAACATTCGACTATATAAGTTACGGACGACATCGTCCATCGTTCAAAATCTCTAAATTCGAAATAAGCACACAAACATGTACATTTCGAAAGTTACCGAAAGAAGGTGTCGGGACATCGTCCATCGTTCAAAATCTCTAAATTCGAAATAAGCACACAAACATGTACATTTCGAAAGTTACCGAAAGAAGGTGTCGGGTCGGGACACATAAATTAGTCTACGATTAATGCTTGTTGCTACTTTTGACATCATTTTAACGATGAAAATGTTAACGCGAGGCATAATAGAATAATTTTTTATCATTTGGATAACTTTTCAACTAGAAATACTTAAATTTCCATGTTATCGAGAAAAAGTTTTCGATACCTACTTGTCATTTTGAAAATTTTCGCGAAAATACTTTCTGGCATTGTTTTAATGCTCGAAATGGGTTAAGGACCTCGGACAGACAAACTTTGCATGTTTATACAAAATTTTTACCCAAAAATAAGCACAAATAGCGAATTCTATTTTACAGGTAATCTCCATAAGGAAACTTTGAACGTATTTTCTAAATAAAGAAAATATATTTAGACACAAATACCGCTTGAATAAGATGACGCACTTTTATACTAAATGTTTAAAACTTACTTCGAAAAAATTAGTGCAGATATTTACGTGGTTTGCAGGGATCTATAATATTATTGTAGATTTGGTAGCATTCATTTGTGGGTTATAATAGCTTTGGTTTTAAAATATCACACCCGCTCGCATTCGTCAGGACTCGACGACTGTCGGAAAAGTGCACAGCAACACACACATATACACAGGTCTCGGTTATTATATACGTGATCATTACATTCCCTTCATGACATACTTTCTTTATGTAATTTTTAAAAATGCCGGTTCAAATGATTTCGAATTGAATTCTATCTTTAGGACAACATTGTAGTGGATCGTAAGGAAAAATGTTATGTTTTCTCAATGTTCTTACGAAGGGATAGTCCACAGTTGAAGATGTTCAACTTGCAAGATCTATAATTAATTCATGTCTCAAATTACGCATCTACAGCACTCATATAGAGATAGTTATAGCCGTTATAGGTATAAGATAAAATTACATATGTATGCACAAGTAGAAAATCCTTAAAAAACTTGCCTCATGCTATGCTGGAGGTGATGGTCATCAAGGAACTGGCTTATAAAGATGTTAACCGTCAGTCATTATTTGGGAAAAGGGCACCATTATTTCACAACGAATCCTAACGTGTATCGAGTTTTAACGTTATCTGTCATTATCATCAACTGTCAAACAAGTTTCTGGTGCTGCCATGTGTTCTCCGCTCTTACCGGTGGCAGCCAACAGCTTCATGAAGTCTTCCAAATCGGTCGCTCTCGAATTCCAAAGTCTGATATAGGTACGTTGAGCACATCATTGAAATTTGGCCGCACGGTTATGACGCTTTGCTGGAATTCCATTAATTCTCTCGTCCATCGTGCTGTGACCGTCTCCAATAAGGTTATATCAATCGGAACAACACCAACATATATTAGTCGACAACGTTTTTTACAGGGACGAAACCCGCAAGGTTATAAATTGTCATCTACTATCTAGCTTCAAAACTTTGCAACACCGAGGAGAAGATTTCCTTGGAGTATTACCTTCTTGTCCCTTACGAAAGTGGACGAAACGGTGACTTTTCGTTCAACATTGACATGGTCCAACTCCGGAAGTATTGACTCTGACCGTGGTAGGTTCCGCTCTGACAACGATTAATACCGATTTGTACACAGTACTTCGCCGATTTCAAGGAGGGGAAAAAAGCTACACAAACCCTCCAGGATATTACTCAACGCCTCTCTCACTTACTTCCACTTGCCTTCCTAAATTCTAAGAGTTGTATTTTGGTTTGGGGTGTCAACCTTTGGCTGAACTTTACCGCACCTAAGTTATGTTTATATATTTGCATTTTGGCTTAAGGTGACAGTCTTTGGCTGAACTTTACCCTACCCACTATATTTATAATTTTCAGGGGTATTTGTAGTATCACATAAACAGAATTTAAATAGAATAAAGATTTAAGGGATGTGAACTATTCAAAGCTGCCAGGTGCGTTACATCACAACATAAAATACTGATTACCACTTCCATTTATTTATATTATATTAGGGCGAGTTAAACATTGAGATAGCGAAGGCATATCGTTCCCTGTAATTCCGTAATTAAAAATTTACTTGGTTAAGATTAAACTATTTACTGCTCCCGGAGTAATCAAAATAATATATCTGAAGTACAATTGTTTAACATAATACTAAATATTTGATTATAACTTTGACAGCGTATTCAGACGGAAGGTTGAAATCCCAGTGGCGTAACATATATTATTAATATAATACATAATTATAACTGTAAACAAACGTTCATTGTGTGTACTTCGAATTGCTTCGATTGTTTAGGTACAAGTAAATCAAAAATTGATACGATAAACTAGATGTGTCACGTCGAGGACAAAAGTGTTCACGCAATATTTACATTAATCAAAACAACATATATCATAGAATTTCTATTTATGATAGAACGATTTCATACCTACCCCAAAAGGTGGTTTAGATCCTTTGTATTGTACTGTTTCCGAATAATAGTCTGAGTTATAGTTTCAATTAACGTAATATAGCGTCCTGTCATTCTAGGTCGACACTAAGTATTTGCAAAATGGGTTGAAAATTATTATCATTAGAAGGACCATTATGAGAATATTGTTAGTGAGCGAGTGATTTATTTTTAATTTTAACTTTTTGTATTTTGCGGTTTAATTTAAAGAACATTAAATTGAAAATTCGAAGAAAATGTATAATAATTAAATTTAGATTAGGAATTTTCTTTGCTTTTGTCAGTTTTTTTATGAAACCATTAATTTAAAGGCATAATGCTCATTTCTGATTTGTCACGAAAACTAATGTAGCTATTTATGCTTCTGTTTTAGACAGGATTTTTGTGTGACTGTAAAAACTGTGTTTTACGAAGTTGAAGCTTTTTGTTTCCTTTCTTAATACTTATTTCTTGTTGTTGAATACGAATGCGGCGGAAAGTACTATAATTGTAAGGAGACATTCTTATAGGAGACTGAATAGAATTACAAATAACTGTCCAACTGTATCATATATTTTCAATGTTATGTAATTGTAGCTACATGAAATTGTTGCACATTAATGTTTTAGATAATTACAATTGTAGACGGAATTTTCAGTAATAAGTACCATTTTGTATCTCTAATGTTGCAGAGTGACTGAAAATAGTTCACCCGTTATAATTTTCAAAGTGCTCCTGAATACTTTCAGCTTATAATATGATGTGTTTAATTAGTCGTTGATTAAAGCTATAAGGATTTATGGTCTAAGTGGGCACGAAGGTAGTGAATTTTTGTTAACGGATATGAACACCGAGGGACCTATATGAAGAATGAACAAAGTATTGTTGAGTTGTCTTCTTACACGTTAGTCTTTAAGAAATTTCAGAGGTGTTTCCCACTATAGAGATATCTAAAGAAACAAATGTCCTTTAATCTGAAAATTTGGTACGTAATTCGAAACAAATGCATCACATAATAGCTATTTATGATATGAGTGTTAAAAGTACTATTTTATGTTGTGAGTGAAAAGTTTGCGAAACGAGCGAAGCGAGTGGAGCAATTTCACGAACAAAATAAAAGTTACTTTTAACACAAATATTATACAAAGTTTTTTGTACAACTGTTCTATTTTGATAATAAAATATATCTACATATTTCCATAAACTGTCATTTTGACGTCTCTTGTCAGTTAATTATTTTTTGACGTTTCAACAATTATTACCGCATTTTGAGGTTAAGTGGGTGTGTTATGTGACGCCGTATTACCTTAGTTGCAAAGAAAACAAATATTGGTTACAGCTCTACTATTGGCTAGTTTTATAAATATTTTTAACACTAGCGTTAAAAGTATTTTTAACACGCTACTCTGTAAACGTCATCTTTTAACACTCTTGATAGCCGTTAAAACTGTCACTTTTAATGACAGTTGTACAAAAAAATATTTTCAAGGAAATAGGGGGATCAGTTACATCACTTAGTCTGTATTTGAGCGCATAATTGGCGTAACGGACTTATTCTATTGGCGTGAACACATCGCAGCAGCAGGGGTACGTGTTGCCAAAATAAAGTTTTTCTAAACACACAAGTTGAGGAACCACGCATACGCCAGTCCAGATACTAAATCGTGCCCTAAAAGATACCGAAGCAGCCGTTCAAGGGAAAGTGACCAAATTTTCATGGATGGAACATTTCGATAAGCAGCACGTCCACTGTTTCACCAAGTTTACGTTATACTGGCCAGTAGGAATGGCTTCGTTTATCTAGTTTTATAGGCTCTTTCACCTAATAAAACACGACTTATAAATAATAATATAATAACAACACTGAACCTGCGTTAAGTGCAAGTACGATAACTGTAAAGATAATTATGTCGGCAAGCGAAATAGGAACGTACGGTACACGACTATGACCTCCTTTTTCGCCTAATATTTGGAACATGTACGAAAGGGTACTAAACAACCAAGATCGTACAAATAACTTTGCAGATATTGCACATCGTAGCTTACAGTCACAATTAGACGTGGATCATGTGTAACTTAGGTAATGAGACTGGCAATGCAGGGTTCGATCTGGCGACACTTGGGCCGCGGGACACGGAGGAGGGGCAGATGAAAATGTGATACGCCTTTAGTACAAGTTTGAACTCGCTAAGGTCATTTGGTTGTCCGTAGTGACTTTTTTCGTGAAACAGTTTTTTCTAGCGCGTTCTAAAAATTAGTGACATCAATTTCGAGAAACAGTTCAGGTATCGCTTCAGACTCTTTTTTTGCAAAACTTCACCAGGCCTACGGAGACAGTGTTTTGTCAAGGGACCCAGTTTTTCGGTGGTTTAAGGCATTTTCAGAAGGAAGCTGAACCAAGAACCGATGAAAATGTCGACAAAATCCAGGATCTTGAGCGTTCAGATTGTCGGTTGACAGTCAGAATGATAGGGGAAGAGTTAAATTTGACTCACACCACCGTTAATCAGATGTTGACCAATCACCAATGAATCGGGGATAAGACAAATCTGCGCAAAAGTGATTCCAAAAAACCTTTCGCAAGACCAAAACGACATCAGGAGGGAAAGGAGTTTTGACCTTTTGGCATCGATTGAAAATGTTCTGGAATGTGTCATTACTCGTGAGTGGTGACGGTCCTGGGTGTATGAGTTCGACCCGGAAACCAAGCGTCAGAGCATGGAGTGGCACACTTCAACCTCTCCAAGGCCCAAATAAGCAAGATTGAGCAAATCGAAGGTCAAATGTATGCTGATTTATTTTTTTGATAGCCAGGGAATCGTCTACAAAGAGTTTGTGCCTCAAGACCAAATGGTCGATCAACACTTTTACCGAGAGGTTCTTGAAAAAAACGAAAAAAGTCATTCGTGTAGAGACCAAACATTAAGAACAATTGAGTGTTGTATCACGATAATGCGCCCTGTCACACAGCAATGTCAATAAAAGAGTTTTTGGCCAGTAAAAACATTCCTGTGGCTCCTCAACCTTCCTTATTCGCCTAACTTCAGTCCTTGTGACTTTTACCTCTTGCCGATATTGAAAAATCACCTCAATGGAACTTATTTTGGGACACTGGAAAATATTCAAAGTTCCAGAACTGCTATAAGGATTGGAAGAACCGCCTCCAAATGAAGTTATTTTGAGGGAGACAGTATTGAATTGTAATTCTATTCGAATAAAAAATTGAAAAAATCTCATTCCTTAATTTACTAATTAATTATTTTATTTATTATTAATAAGATTATCGGGTAACAGCGGAGAGGTAGAAGAAATTGCGTTATGTAAATACAATAGTAGTAAGTAAGTAAGTAAGTTTATTGATCAGATCATCTTCTTAAGATGTTTACATATATAGCGGCTAGTTAATAGTAATAACTTCTCTTACATGCGCTGAGCACGCTTTCTTGAAAGTCATTAATAATTGTACTTTCTTAATTTCCTCGGGCAGTTCATTATAAATTTTTAAACCCTTATAATATAAATTGTTTTGTGAGGAAGTTTTCTTAACTAACGGTAGCCTAAAACTATTTAAATCTCTAGTGTTATACTGATGTATATCCTTATTAAAAACAATAAATTTATGCATATATCTAGGTAACCTATTATTGATTATCTTATATATAAATAGCAACGTTTTAAAATAAACTCGTTGCTTAACACTTAGCCACTGTAATGTATTTAGCATTGCCGATATTCTTGTCGTTTTACTGCACCGTAATATTATTCTCATTGCTTTATTTTGCAATTTTTGCAATCTTTGAAAATCGCCTTCGGAAGATAAAAATAATATGGTCGCGCAATAATCAAAATGAGGTGCAATGATAGTTTTATACACCAGAATTCTAGACCAAACACTTAATTTAGAACTTATTCTTCCAAAAAATCCTATTTTTTGAGCTACCTTGCGTATAATGTAATTAATGTGACTTTTGAACGATAGCTTGTTGTCAATAATTATTCCTAAATATTTTGTTTCAATCGAGTACTCAATTTCAACATTGTCGACATTAACCTTGCAATCGCTCATTGACCCATTATTACTTAATATTAGTGCTTTTGTTTTTGAAGTGTTAAGTTTGAGTTTATTAAATTTTAACCAATTTGAAATATTGTCTAAATCACTATTCATATTTTTCACCGCACTATTAATGTCTATATCAGTCACTGTTATTAAAGTATCATCGGCAAACAAGTTTACCCTAGCGTGTTTAACTGAATTTATCATATCATTAATGTAGATGCTAAATAACAAAGGGCCTAAAACTGTTCCTTGGGGCACGCCTAATGCAACCTCTCTAGATGTTGATTTTTCTCCCTCATAGATAGTTATCTGTCGCCTATCAGTTAGGTAATCCTGGAACCACTTCAACGCATTTCCGGTGATACCATATTTTTCCATTTTTGAAAGTAATAGAGTCCGGTTTACCGTTTCAAAAGCCCTCTTAAAGTCAAGCAGTACCGCAACGACATTTTGACCGCTTTCAATATCGTCCTTCCAATTGGCCAGAACTAGATTTAGAGCAGTTTCGCACGAATGATTTTTTCTAAAACCCGATTGCATGTTATTAATTATACTATTTTCTTCTAAATACTTTTCCAGTTGTTCCTTGGCAAGAAGTTCCAAAACTTTTTCTAAAGTAGGTAACATATTTATAGGTCTGTATTCGCTGCAGTTTAGTGTACCAGGTATTTTAGGTACTGGTATTATTGTCGCTGTTTTCCACATATCAGGAAAAATTCCGTTTAAAAAGCATTGGTTTATTAAATCTAGGAGAGTTGTTTCAATAACTGGCAGGGCGTCAATGATAATCTGTAGGGTAATTCCATCGATACTGCTTTTCTTTTTCATTTTTAAGATTGTGGATTTTAAGTTAAGTAATTATTTTTAATCACACACCTCGTATCTTGAAAATTCAGACTACGTAACCAACTACTACATTCATATTGTCCATTAAGGTCATGATTTTGTGAAAAAGTATAGTTCAATAGTGAATTGAAGCAAATTTTGTAGGGAGCGATATACGCAATATAAGTAGCTGGAATATAAATGGTTTTATCTAATATGCGTTTGAAAGAAACAGAGTGATACAATAAAGCATAGGTAAGGAGTAGGCTTCGCTACAATAAAGATGATGTTGATGGAGGTGCTCTAGGAGATCTTATTAAATACAAAAAAGTGCGCGACGGACCAGCAGAGCTTTGCATAGATAATAATCAGCAAGCCGTAAAAGATAAAAGACAACTAACTCTTGTTTTAACAAAAACATGTGAAAATTGAATTTTTTTGTGGGAGATATTAAAACGTGAAAACAGCCATGGTGCTAGGAAAGAGTGCAGAAGTTTGATGGAGATGATCGAGTACGATTATTAAATGTACATAATTCCTCGAACTATCTTGGGATGCTATGATATATGTAATCTGTAAAATAAACAGTGGACGTTGATACTTAAACAGAACTTCTAACTAACCTATTTTCATCGACCGACGTATATGTGTGTAAACAAACACAAATATTTTGTGAACGTTTAAAAGAAGTAGAAATATTTCGGAAATCACAAGAATGGAGAAATATCCGTTAACGTTAATAGAGAGGTTAAATAAATTTAAAATCTAATATTATTTGGTACACGACTTCTCACAATAACAATCCAATTTTAAGATATTTTAAACACATTGTGATAGGATATGAATAGAAGCTGATTTCAGGACAAATGGTACGATTTGGACAAAGCACAACAAAGTTATTTTTTCGTTGTAAAGAAAATGAAATGCCACTATTCGAACCACATCCTTTGTGCGTCAAATATATTGTGTATTTGTCTAAAAAATTCTATAGAATAACATATATTGCTTTTCAGCATCTCAACAGTATTTTGAATTAAATAAAATGTTCCAATTCGTTTTCCGCCAACTAAATAGGTAAGTTAATTACCACATAGTGTATTGTATTGGTATTATTTTTAATTCACTGTGCTGTTTGCGTTCGTTAATTATTTTTCCTTCTCTGTATGCTTAAATCGAATTTAGTAACACTTTCATGCTTCGTCACTTGCTTCAACAAACCTACATTAATAAATTTGACGGAAATGGAGAGTTACAAGGATGTCTAATTTTAAATTACCGGTGTGCAGAATCCCTCTGAGAGTACACGTGGTACGTAAAACCATACGAAGCCCAATGCGCATATTATGTAAAATGCCCAATCCAAATAAATGCAATACGGCCTTTCAGTGTTCTAAAGATGTACGTAAACTACATGAAACATAATTTATTTATAAAAATTGATTTAGATTCTCTGGTGTATCGTTTGTAATAAATAATTAATTTAATTTTAATAAATCATTACGCTATTATAATTTGTTGATTTTCTAATAGCAACTTTTAACTTAAAGAGCGTATTGGACTGAAATCACAATTTTTGTTTTCGTACAAAATTTTAATTATTAAAATTCCTTTTTGCTCACTACAGGAAAGCTTAAAGAAATAAAATGAGTCTTTATAATTAATAAATCAGCAAGTTTTTAGCGCTTTTTCAACTTCTTCAAGAAACCGAACCTTTAAAGCAAAAATGGCATCGAAACGTCCTATTCCTCTAGTTGGATTTAATGTTACTGAACTTTAAGATTCTCCTTCTTTATTACAATTTATTACAAATTACAATTCCATTATCTTCTGCTTCTGTTATGGTTTTTTTTCCATATTAGCAAGAATTTGATTTATCCTTAGTTGTGTAGACTCTTGCACTTCTTCCATGAAATTTTCTCGTTCGTGTAATTCTTCTCGGTTACCACGTTCCTAAAATCTGCTCTCCAAACTTTTAATTCCCTCTATCTTATCCCCAATTACTTTATTAATTACTTGAATTGTTTTAAAGAATTACTACAAAACATTAAGGTGTTATGATATGTGTATATTCTATGGTTTAGTACTATTTATGATCGATACTATCGACCCTACCTTGGTTGTCCACTAGGTGGCGCAACACTTCAGGACTCTACTTTTTGATATAAATTCTGAAATTTCTAATTGGTTGAAATATTTCTTAATCTCGTAACAATAGCCTCGAACCGCTTTCCGGCGTGCTACTCATCTCTCTCCTTTTAACGTCATTCACGCTCTACTATCTCTTTTTTACTTCTTAAGCCTTCGGTTTCGTTTCTGATGTAGAGGAAGACTTCTTTTCGAGTTCTCAAACGGTGCAGACGCTGCATTTTTGTGCTTAGAAATCTTCACAAATTTCTTTAATTTAACGTTATATAAAACGGTTATAAGTGAAATTTCTTTAACTAATTGGTTGTGGAGAAACCACCTGCTTATTTCTACCACCTCCAAACGTATACAATTACGGGTTTAATACATTTATATTGTGTCGCATCGGAGAATTCGTTTTCGAGTGTTCTTAACGTCGGTGATTAAACTCATTGGGTATGTACTTATTCTCGTTACTATCTTCAAAATTGCATTCTTTCCTTCAACTTATCGTCTCTAATCTCTCCTAATTTTCCTAGCGTTCAACGAATAGCCTAGTGTTCAACGCATTCGCTTCCCTTTTATCGCATGGTTGATCCTGTCAACTACCATCTTTGGGTCGGTAACACCGATTTCTGCCTTGACAACTCGCTGCCATATTCTCGACTTCATTGAAGACTACAAATTTCATTGACCTTTTTTTTTCTGCTTCCTTATAAATTACTTTACCTTTATTTTCCTTTAAACTCATTAACTCTAAATAATTTAATTTGTGGATACTTTACCTTACCGAAATTATTTGTATTAGTAAATTGCTTACAGTTAAACTTAAATATTTTTGTGACGTCATTCATTTTTGTAAATACCTCATTCTAACTAAATTTGCTCTTCGTTTAATACTTTTATTACTTAAAGTTAAATATTATCTTGCTTGCGTTAATGTACTTGTACGTAAAATTGTATTAGCTACTCCCTTTTACCTTAACTTTTAATTGCTGATAAATTCAAACTCTTGCTAAAATATATGCTCAGTATCCGATCCTTCAAGTGAATCGTGAGTAATTAAGTATTCTCGTAGTTTGGGACCGAACCATTATTTTTGGTCCGATTTGTACTAATTTTCTTTATTTAGATTACATCGCTTCGGCAGACTCTTTGCAAAGGGATCTCCTCCGAACATTATAAAGGTACTTTATTATTTTTATTACTTGCTTACTTGGCTTACTACGATTGTATCGTATGCTGGAAATATTAGATATTCATGTTAACGTAATTCATTACGAGTAGTTCTTGCTACGCTACTTGAAAAGGTAAAGCGGATCTCTAATTAGTATTATCACCTTTGAGTGTGTCACTACAACTTTTTGTGGATTACTATCCAATTACTTTCATTTATTTATTTTTTTTTGAACAATTGCTTATTTTATAGTTATTTGTGTACATATTTTGACCGAGTCTTTATTATATTCTCGTCAAATTACTTTTTATTCTCATTATTGCTCCATGACCATATTTCTCTTTCAGATTACTACGTTTACTTATCTCCGAATTGAGACTATCTTCGCAGTTCATGTTCTCAATTTTAGCTATTACCTCTAGAATTTGCGTGGCGCCCATTTTCTCTATTGAGTATTCGTTACTCATTCTGCTTATGCTACTTATAACTCACTTTCTCTCCTCACTTCTAATCCACGCCCAACCGTCCATATAACTGAGCTTACTGGTGCAATATCTATTTATAAATTGTGTTACAATTCTCAATTCTTGTCGTAACAAAGGTTAGATCATCAGATACTTGGACTAAACGTAAAATCTAAAGGAACAGGATTCGGTTTGGCATCGTTGGTTTTGAGTGTTTATACCATTTATGACGTGTAACGGAAATTTCGTTGGATAACTGTATTTCATAACATGCGAAGAGTTGATCTAGTGCATGGCCTAATTAGAGTATACAGGGTGAGTCAGGAGGAAAGGTACATGCTTTGAGGAGTGATAGTACCGGTGATTGTGAACAAAAAATGTCTAATAAACATATGCCCTTTTATTAACCCTTTTCTCACAAAACATGTTCAAACAGTCCACCACCAACTTCAATGCATTTTGCTGCTCTGATAGACTGTGTTGCTGATCTGGGCTTACAGCGTCACAGTGAGGAACATCTGCACCCAGAGTCAGTAGATTAACAGAGTACCGCAAGCCTTTGACGCGACAAATGCCGCCCTGGCGGCCATGTTTAGTCAATATACATAAGATAGACGCGCGGAAAGGACTAAACATGGTGGAGGTTGCGGTACTCTATTAATCTACTGACTCTGTCTGCACCATTCTTAGAGCGTCACCGTGAGGAAATGTACACAATTACACAAAACATACGATAACAGTATCTTGATTATACGTCAACTGCACTTTTCCCGTTTCTTGTTGTTATCATTAGTTATGTCTGAAACGGTTAATAAAAGGGCATATGTTTATGAGACATTTTTTGTTCACAATTACCAGTACTATCACCCCTTAAAGCATGTACCTTTCCTCCTGACTCACTCTGTATAAGGCGATGGTCAGGAGGTGAAACTACTTAACTAAAATAAATATTTTTAAATGTAGATGCTGGAAAGGAAACCTTTTCAACATATAAGTGAAATTCCTATCAACATGGATTTCCATTAACTTTACTTTAGTTACTGCATTTCATATGTAACCAGATCTTCTGAAAGGCGCACAAAGATTATAATATTAGATAATAACAAGCGGTTGAATGATGTACGATATAATCAATGAAGGTAAAGGAATGAAAAATGAAGCAACCCCAACGAATGTAGAAGAACGAAAAAATAAACTTCACAAAACTTCACAAAAAATGTTAAAAGGATGTTTTGTGACGTTGTATTTGTGTATTGTATTGTTTGGTGGATGTTGTTCATAACACGTTTTCACAGCATCTAGGGTTGGGGTTGCCATATTGAAACTGTAAAATTTCGGGACCCTTCCGCCAACACCAACAGCTGGGGGGGGGGGGTTGTGCACCAAAATAACATCGAAAATGTTTCATCACAAAATTTATTGCAGCACATAACATACATTCTCCAATCAGAAGGAAAGTAATTCCTTATGTCTTACTTTTGCAGAAATCACATTTCTCCGATTTAGCTATTTGCGCGAGCAAATTTCTATTTTTAATGTTAAGCAATTTATTGTAGAATTCAGTGCATGTTATATCCCTACAATTATAAGCGGATACCCGCAGGCGAACATACCGCAACCCTTTCAGCCCCGCCTCGCGTGATTTCAAGTGCTTCGGTACATTTCATTAATTGTAAATCGGGACATTTCGGGACGTAATTTTCTTTCGGCACAAAGGTCTCCAAATCGGAACAATCCTGATAAATCGGGACGTATGGCAACCCTAACAGCATCAGTATCAAACCTTGGTTTGATGACTTTTTGAGAAGATCAAATTAACTTTATGAGGTTACATTATAACGTTCATTATTTTCGATGTTAAATAGATGTAATTGTTGGGACGTTACAAGGTAACGTTTGTGAAGGCAGACATTAGCAGTCGCTGCAACGTTTATAGCATGTCCTTGGTACTTATTTACTAACGGTTACCATAAAACTTTTATTTAACGCGTATGTTACACAATTTTGTCATGTGGGTTGCATGCCGTTACAAGGAAGTATAAGCACAGATAAGTAAATTATCTGTGGTATAAGCAAAGAGAATTTTCTTTGGTATAAGTAAGCTCAGCTCGTTTCAAAAATGTTTTGCTATAAGGGATTCGAGCATTCTGAACCATGTAAACGTTAATCGACAAGCTCTATATGTTCAAAAGTTTCAGCTTTAGAGACTTGCTATTTAATTACTGATTGAACATTCATATCCACGCGAATTGAAAACGAGGAATCGGTTCTTTTATCGTAGTTACTTACGAAGTAAATTATATACGACGATAGGACTTGATACGAAATATTTTGACGTTAAATCGAGAAAAGCGCGTACTGAAGGTATTCCGACCGATGCTACTAATCGATTGAGATGGTAGATTCGTTATCAAACTATTGGCATTATTTGATTAATAAATATGAACGTGATCCTGTGACGATTTATTATATATTGGAAAACGAATTTAGGTTCATATTTATGACTTATTCTTGTTTACAGAACGTGATTGCTTTCATAATGGAATTTCGGAACATATTTCATTTTTTTTTTCATTTAAAAACGGTTATTAATTTGGTTAAAATTTGAAAGTCGAAAACCGGTACGTAATAATATTCCTTCGCCGACGTTATAAATTCATGGAAATTCAATATTTATGTACCGGTGTGATGCAGTGATTCCCTTAGGTAGGAACGTAACTTACGATAAGTTACAGTTGAAAATATATGGAAATATAGGTGAGGTCATGAATATTGCCTGATACGTATAGCCGCATTGTGAGTTTGTTGGAATAGAGGTTACCTGGTCGATAAGGGACTAACAAAATACGTTTAAATGCGATTTTAATAGATATTTAAACGCTTGGTGACTTCATAAAACGTGCGATAATTTAATTCAAGTACAGTTTGGGTCATCAAGCAAGTCCTTTCGTTTTAGAAAACCGTATAAGCACTCTACGTTAGCAAATTTATATGCAAATTTAAAACCAGGGAAATGGTGGCCGTGTCTTGTAAAACATTCAATGAAAGGGATTTCGGGTGACCTCTACTCTGATTTTATTCTTCCGTAAAATTGGTTCGAAACAAAGTTATCCTATTTGCTCATTTTTTTGTTGACCATATTGAATATTTTCCTGCAATGACCCCATTTTCAGTTGAAAATATACGAGGTTGTATTTCAGCAAACACTATCTGTAATTGTATAATGATCATTTTAATCGCAATTAATTGGCATCTGTAATTACCATATACGACCTCTGTTGGTGATTTTTGCAACTACTGTAAATAGGTAGGTAAAATATTGTCTTTAAATTTAAGATATTTAGAGTAGACCATTTCAAAATATTCATTAATTAAAGATAGACCGATGAATATTTTCATATTTTAATTTAAATTTTTGAAAAGAACGTTTGATTATATCGGTTGCTCGGCGAAAATTTTGAAATTAATTAAATATTCTTCCGCATCCATTTCCTTATTTTCACTTTTGTTTTACGACCATAGTGTTTTCTTATCCTTCCGGGGACGGAAGAGTGATAGGACTTCCTATCGCTTTGAAGATTGTACGGTGGTTTGTGACTGACCTTTGATGACTTTCCAGATGCCTTTTGAAGAATATTTTGAAATAGCCAAATTATACTATTGAATTATACTATGAAAGAAAATGGTCTGTAATTGACCTACCGAGATCAGGAGGATCAAGAATTGGTGATGTCTAAGTTGTAAAACTTATTCAGAAAAAAAATCAAAAAAATTTCAATGGTGTTAATGTAATTTCGAAACGATTGCAAATGTTTAGAAAATGATAAAAAGTGCAACTTTGTCCAGATGTGGACTTTTTCAGAGAAATACAATATGAAGCCGTCGTACAAGTAAGTAATTGTTACTGATGATGGATGAACAATGACTCAAAATGAAAAGGGATTATACAATTTCTAAGTTTCAAATCGAGCTTGATGGACCACTAAAAGTCAATCTTCCAGACCGTGTTGTAAGTCTGCATGATCTTAATTCAGTCGATTACTAGCTGTGGGGATATTTAAAAGCATCTCCACACTTCAGGCGCTCATGTAGTTGTCATTCATATTTTACACAAACTCTCACATACAGTTTACTTTATTCTTGGTTTCATATAGATAGCCAAACATTTGCTTTTAAGATAACAAGTACTTGATTACGGAGCGTGATATTCAATTGAACTATCGCCCCAAACGATAAAGGCAATTAAGGGTAACGTTCTTATCTCTGTAGAAAATTTTGGTTATTCGAGTACAAACATAGAACGTTCGTGACGAGTTTCTCTAAAATGTTTCTTCTACAATTCACGTTCTTAGAAAACGGGCAAATGAGGTAATTGAGTAAGTATTTGCGATAGTGCAGGTCTTTGTACGTGGAATTTGGAATCTTGAAAGTGTAAAGTTAAGCAAATCTCTATTACAGTTCAATAGCTAATTCGATTAAACGTAACTGATTTTGAGAGGAACAGAATAATCAGAATAATTTCCTTTATTCTCGTAGCGAATTTAAGGTTGAATTCGCGTGGATTTTTGGTTTGTTATTTTGACAATTTTTTCTTTGTGTGCTGTAGAGGTATTACACGTATTACGTATTACACGAACATTTTTATTTTCAATTTTATGATTTATTATGTTGAATGAAAGCCGTCTTTTGAATGTTGTGCTAATTAAAAGTGTTGTTAGGCACATGACGGGTTTTATTTCCCATCGTTGTAGAGCTCATTTAATGCTTGTAATTGGAATGATACTAGGTCATGAATAAATTGCATTGTGCGTTTTGTATTATATGAAACGAATAACGCAGTTTTCTGTTATCAAACATACAAAAAAATTTCATTCACTTTTTAAAAAATAGGTATATAAATATTTCAATGTAATATTTATATATTTCATGATGAACAAGTTAACCACAATCAAAACGAAACCGGATTTTTGTGAAATGAGACCATATTCATTAAAAATGGAACGTAATGTGCCTTTTAATGTAAAATATTTTTATTAAGTACTACGAACGCGATATATTTTATTTTAAGAAAACGTTAATACATCAGTAAACAAGGAACTGGTCTTAGTCTTATGAATATAGCGTAAGCAGAGCATAGATTAAAAAAAAATAAAAAAAAAACCAGAATAAAAAGGTTGTAAAAGATAAACTACAAATTTTTAATAGAGCGTAACCAATCGATAGGTTCTGGGGTTAGTTCATTTAATTCAGTAAAACCTCCCGGAAATTTGGTCACTGGACAATGGTCAACAATGTGTTGTATAGATTCCTCATTCTCACACTTGTCACACAATGGATTTTGCACAATAGGTAACACTGTTGTATGTATTAAAATAACTTTGACAAACTTTTCTGTGTATTAGGGATATGAAATAACCCTTTTTATTAGTAATAAAATTATGCCTGTTAAGGGTACCTATCAGGCACCTAAATTTGGTTGTAAATAAACGTAGAAGTAACTAAATGAGTTTGTCATGCCATTCTATCAAATTTGTAAACGTTAGTAATTAAAGGCGAAACATGTTCTATTTTTGTTAACTGAGTTAGCTGCCTGCAATTCTATCAATTAAATATTTATCTAAAAGTTAATTTGAAGTTGTACAAATACCATACCTCTTTGCTGTAATCTTTAGTTCAGACTCAGGCATAGACTAAATAAGTGTATGGCTCAGGTAAATAAGTAGAAAATTCGTATATCATCGACATTACAAACAATTATTCTATCCTTACAGTGACAAGGTAACGTTGCAAGTGATCCTCCCGAACAAAACTTTAAAAACCCGTGTGCCGAAAATAAAATAATCAAAATTTAACCAAAACCAAATCAACTAAGAAAGAAAGATGATAATAAATAAAGTAAAACAAGATCATCAAATGAATCAAATTAGAAAACAATGTAAGAAATTGTTGACTTATCCTAGGTCAAGAAGGTCATTAAGCAAATAATTATAATAATTAATTGCGGGCATTGAACAAAAGCGCAGGATAGCACGAACCAAAAACCACACAAATATTTTAACAGTATTATTGTGATCATTAACAAACAACTAATCGGAATTGATGATGTTGGAAAAACGCGTTCTTGGTAATTCTTTTGTGTTCGTTATGTTGTGCTAGTAGCGCCTCGTGGAGAATATCCCCTTCTTAATGAGAATTGGATTCTCATCCATTTGCTGTTTCATTTTTTTGACTTCTGTTTGAGTTGCCATCTCTATAACTTCTACACGTGCAACACCTACTATTACTGATGTATATAGTCCAATTGTAATCCTCTTTTGTATTTCTATTGGTGTGGTATTGATGCCTGCCATATCCTTCCCAGTGAGCGAATTTGGTAAATCTAGATTCAGAGTAAATAGCTATAAACTGTCTGTTGGACGTTACATAATCTAGATTAGTGTGATTATTGATGCAGAGGTTCCGACTCACATTCACGCACTTACGTAGTATCTACATTTCCATTCTCTTGACTTTTATGTAATTTTTATACTTCCGTAAAGTTCAAAAATATCTGAATAGTATATTCATCTGTTATCTCGAAACAACAAAAAAGATAGGTTAGGTACCAAACCTAATGTTGAGGATTCGCTATTGCTCTGAACATTTACAAAGCAATTATTTAAATATTATGTACGTTGTTTTATTACAGAAAAAGATTATGCATTTGTCTTTCACACAGATAACGGTGGTGTAAATACAGTCAAGATAGTTGTTATGATATGTCTCTATTCTATGGTTTAGTACTTAGTTGTGATCGATATTATCGACCCTACCTGATTGTGCAACAGGTGGCGCAACACTTCGCTTTTACACTTAAATTCTTTATTTTCTGATTGTTTGAGATATTTAGTCTTGTAAATAGTCTCGAACCTCGTTTCCGGCGTCTCTACTCATCTCTCTTCGTTAAAAATCATTCACTTTCTACTATCTCTTTTTATTTCTTAAGCCTCGCTGTTTCTTTTGCTGATCGAAGAAGACTTCCTTCCTAGTTCTCAATCTGTCGGTACGCTTCATTTCTGTAGTGAGAAATATTCACAATTTTCTTAATTTAACGTTATATAAAACGGTTATAAGTGAAATTTCTTCAATTATTGGTTGTGTAGAAAACACCTGCTCATTTCTAACGCTTCCAAACGTATGTAATTACGGTTTTTAATACATTTATTGTGTCGTATCTGAGATTCGTTATCAAGTTTCTACTTTGCGTCAGTCATTGAAACTCATTGGGTATGTACTTATTCGTTTACTATATTCAGAATTACTTTCTTTCCTTCAACTTCTCGTCTCTAATTTGTCATAATTGTCCTAGCGTTCAACGTATAGTTACCGTTCAACGTACCGCTTACCGTTTACCGTATGGTTGATCCTATCAACTGTAATATCTGAAACCACCATTACTGCATTGACGACTCGCCGCCATATTCTAAACTTCATCGAAGACTTCAAACTTCATTTACCTTTTCTGCTTCCATATAAGTTACTGTACCTTTTCTTTTCCTTTAAACTGATTAACTTTATATAATTTAATTTGTGGATACTTTGCCTTACCGAAATTACTTATTTCAGTAAATTGTTCTACATTTAACATCAATTTTGATAACGTCATTTATTTTAATTAAGTTTGTTCTCCTTGGACAGGAGCCTTCAAGAGGAGCTATGTGTGGTGCAGGTTATTTATCCACGTGTTTTGAGAAAGGCCGATGTTTCGGCTACGACAGTGCAGCCTTCTTCGGGGCAACAAAAAATTCGTGGGTGAAACCGATAGGGTTTTTTTGGTCCAGCTTGTTCTTTTTTAATATTAATTTTTATTAAATTGTAGGTATTAGCAGATCTTAGAGTGCAGTTAGACATTTATTTTGTAAATACTTCATTCTAACTAAATTTGCTCCTCATTTAATACTTTGGTTACCTAAAGTTAAATATTATTTTTTTGCTTTAATTTACTTGTACATTAAACTGTATTAGCTATTCCCTTGTACCTTAACTATTAATTGTTGATAAATTCACAACTCTCTTGCTAATATATGCTCAGTATCCGATCCTTCAGATGAATCGTGAGTAATTAAGTATTTTCATTGTGTGGGACCGAACCATTATTTCTGGTCCGATTTGTACTAATTTTATTTATTTAGATTACATCGCTTCGGCAGGTCTTTGCGCAAGGGATCTTCACCGGAGTTACTCAGGTACAATTTATTATTCCATTGTTGAAGTTACCGGCATGTGTTGGATGATTTTCATGGACTTGGGTTTTATACACCACGCTCTTTTTGGTTTTGGAGGAACCAAAAAGAGCATGGTGTATAAAACCCAAGTCCATGAAAAACAATTTATTATTATTACTTACTTACTTTGCTCATTATTATTGTATCGTATTCTGAAAATATTGAATTTGTATATTAACGTAATTCACTACAAGTAGTTTATTGCAACGCTACTTAAAAGGTAAACCGGATCTCTAGTTATTATTATAACCATTTAGTAGGTCACTACAATTTTGGATTATTATCCAGTTACATTTATGTATTTATTTGTTTTGAACCAATTACTTTATGTTAATACATATTTTTGACCGAGTTTTTATTATACTCTCGTCAAATTACTTTTTATTCTCGTTATTGCTCCATTACCAGATTTCTCTTTCAGATTACTACGTTTACTCATCTCCGAATTGAGACTATCTTCGCAGTTCATACTCTCAATTTTAGCTACTACCTTTAGAACTTGCGTGGCGCCCTTTTTCCTTATTGAATATTCTCTGCTCATCCTGCTCATACTGTACAAAACTCCCTTTCGCTCATTATTACTAATCCACCCCCAAGTTGCACATATAACTGAGCTTACTGTGCATTACCTATTTACAAATTGTGTTACAATTCTCAATTCTTGCCGTAACATAGTGTACTTCTTCCTGTGGGATATCAGCTATAAAAACAACATTTTGAGGACGGAACTTCTAACAAAGTGTTACATCACTGCGTCTGTGGTCAGATATCTGTTAACCTATCTTGACCTCTTAAACGTTACCCTCCATTTCTACCCTTAGATTTAAAAATTTATGAACTTCATCCAATTGATCTCTTCAGAGATTCCAGGCGAGTGTTGCCTAATGCACAGTGCAGTATTATAGTTTATGAAAAAGGTACATATGAGTTACCAATAAATGCTAAATCCTACCAACCCATGTATTTTTTTTGTATTATCAATAGAGGATTGCAAGAAAAATGCTCACAAACGTTTCAGAGGCGATTCGAGAACTTTTAACAAAGAAAAGGTTATCAGTAAAAGAATTCAACGTCTATATCTAAATTAGCATTTGTGATGAAACATTTTGGATTCAATATGAAAAAACCGGATGGAGAAAAAGAGCTATCAAAACCATCTGGAATACAGAGGCAAGAAAAATAGAAAGCAGAATGAAACGTATTGCTTGATTTATTAATTTATTATCTTTCGAACGTAAGAAACGCTCCAGGAAACAGTTACAGCTGAATCAAAAATAAATTATGTCCGATTCAAAGAATTAATTAGTCCAAAGCAAATAGTTTGGTTCCCATTACCGCTTCATTACTTAAGGGTTGTCTAAATTTTCATTTCCTATTTCGTACCGGGTATTCTTTAACGTTATCAAAGACTTTTTGCCTACAGCTTTCTAATCCTTGATCTAGTTGTAAGAATTTTAGTCGGTTCTCTTAGATAAACACCTTATTTTTTATTAAAGAGTAATTCTGTAGCAGTGAGTTTTTCATTCAAAGGTCTAGGATTTACCAAGCATTTATTACAGATAGGACTAATTTAATTGTTAATATGAGCTTCGTTACTACAAACCATATTTAGCGTTGTGTATCATTTTGTATTATACACTTATTGGACCTAAATGTATGTACTATAATTTACTTTATCTAAATAATTCAGTTTTATGCTCAATAAAAATAAAGTTAACTCGTAGATATGCTTTATTATTGAACTCAACGTTGTTGTTCCACGATATGAGATTGTTTCGATCGATTTAAAGAATAATGGCCAAAAGTCGCCGCAATCAAAACTAATGACATGACGTTTTAATTTATCGCCTTAGGTTGATGTTGTTCACACCGTATATGTCGTTGCTCGTTAACGTTATTTATGTTATTATAATTAGACATAGTATTTTAGAAAAATTCACCGAAAACAGTTCAGCGACAGAAAAATTTGCCAAATGGAAACAAAAGTTCTCTGCAAGAAAATGTACAAACTAATAATTCACTGAAAGGAAAAATTACAGAAGGTGCACACAAATAAAGGAAAACTTTCTCGTGACGACGATTCTTGTTAATAAGAAGAGGGAGGATTTCTGTAGAAAAAATCTCTAAGTATAGAAAAAGTTGTGTTTTAGGTAAAAAGCATCGTTGAATGTTTCAAGCAACGAATGAATCTATGTTAAGAGACAACGACACTCTCTTGTGCATTACTGGGGTTCTATCCTTATTTAAGACATTAACGACGGGAACAAAAGATTGTTGGATGCTTGATACCCTTCTATAAAGAACAAACGCAACATGCAAAACTTTGTTCTACTCCTTATAAACACGTGCAGAAATAAACATCACATAATTATGACATCTTAATCTTTATTGTGAATAAACAGAGATTTTTAATACGGTTTATTGCTCATGATAATTGGTGCGAATATAAATATGTCAACTCCATAAGGCGATAGAATAGAATCATCGCAAAATATGATCAACAATACACTTTACCTCAGGACCATCGACGTAAAACATTTAGGCGTTAATTTATTGAAATGATCAAAAACAAGATTTTGAAATTTTTCAGTTAACAATTTTTTTTTTCTCAACAATCAAAATTGATACGCCGACTATTTTAAGCATACTTACTAACCATTTTATGACACATCAGAATATGAAAAAAAATGCCTGGTTTGTATTTAAAATAAAGATGTTGATGCTCACTTCCGGTATTTCCGGAAGTGCTGCCATTTGGAAAATATTTTTATTTAATAGATTAAACACGATATGACGCATGTACAAAGTTTCAAATTTCTAGCTTTTACCGTTCTTGATATACTTCTAACCGACGGTCACCGTGAGACACCCTGTATGTAAACACATGATCAAGTTGTCACGCACATCTTGTGGACCGATGAAGACAATGTAGTACGAAAATGGATTTCCAGTTGTTGATAAAGATTTCCTTATAGTAGAATAGACCGAATGTTCTATAAAACATCTTATTAGAGGAATATAAATAAAAGGAACATGATTTTTCCATCCACCCTCGTAATTCTGAACTGCGCTTCGCAATCCGAACATAAATAGTCAATGCGACGATTTTTATTTTCACTATAAATTTCAATTAATTTCCGAAAACGCTGCTTTTGGTAACATTCACCCAACGTTTCATATAAATTACGTTGATCGTATAAATGCGTATAAATTTGATACAGTTAAAAGTCGAAGGGTTTGGTTATTTGAAAACATCGACTATAAAAGGGTATATTAATGACTGCGATTTTATTAAATTACAAAAGTGTTATACCCAGATACTTTTAATCGGTTCGTGGAATTGGAATTTCCATTCGGACAACGGAACGGTTATGATTACAGTCCTTAAAAGATCATTCGTGTAAGAGTAATTTAAATATAACTGGAAATTAAGCCTTTTGTCTATTTTGAAATTATTCCTATTCTTAAAGTTAACAAAAGGATTACTGTATGTAATCTAATCGCGGTAATAATTTATACTTACATTTAGACGTCTATAACTACATTATAAGGTTTGAGAGTCGTAATATGTGTTCACATATTCTTCAGTGCTTAAAAATGAAGTAGGTACTTATAATGTATTTCAACAAAATCGGCGGCCCTCCCAGAGAGCAGAAGTTTTTCAAACTTTCCTATAAAGAAGATTCTGGACAACTAAGGGACCAAACTACTCGAGCCCATAGAGATCCCCCGAGACTTGATGTATCCGCGGATACGATGACTCATTCAAGGCCTACGTCATCATACTACGTTTTGCTACCAAAACCAAGGGGGCCATACGCAGCAATACCTCACTCCTTCCACCTAAACTCCGCTGTTCTCACCTCTTGACGCGGAAGGAACCAAACGAACGCGTATACCTTCAACGTATTATATAACGATAACAATGGTTTCAATAACGAAGTTAAGGTTAATTTTATTTTAAAGCATGGAAGAGCATACAGGAGAAGTTCTATATGATGGGAGCAAGGCTTTGCTGTCTGTTCAATCACTCAATGCTGTATGTACATGAAGATGAATTAATGAAAAGTTTTATTTAAATTTAAATTAAGATTGTGCCATCAGTTCTAAACAATATTGCAGCAGATTATTGCAAACGTCATCGCAGAAGCTCACGCAGCTTCAATTCTGCCAAAAACGGATTAATTGGAAAAAACTATCTATAGAGCCAGACGAGATGAAGGAAAGAAATATCCAAGAATTGGTCAAGTGCAACAGTTTTTGATGTCTCGGAGGACAATCACGAAGGGTACCGATATTTTCAACTGGAAGCAACGTTCATCTTTTGGCCCAAAATCAAGAATGGTGTGCAGATGGTACACTCAGTACCTCACCAGCTATATTTCAGCAAGTTTATACAATCCACGCCACAAGCTTAATAAGATGTGACATTTTTTCAAGAATTGAAACGTCCTGTACTACTTATGACGGATTTCGAACTCGCCGGCATCAAGCATTTGAATTGGAATTCCCAGGTATCTTAAAGACTGGATGCTTTGTTTCATTTTTCGAAATCCGTCAGGAGAAAAGTTCAAACTGAAGGCCTCAAACCTCGGTACGAAAATGATCATGAGTTCGCTTGTTGGATCAAAACGATTCCCGCTTTGGCATTTATTCCAGTAGATAACGTAAGCGATGCATTCGCCGAATTATTTGAAAGCGAAGGATTTTCTGAAGGGTACAGACCTATGCATATAATTGGTTGAAGACTACGTCGTGGACGTCAAATTCCAAATTTTCCAACTCAGCCTTGCAGTGATCATCAACGACCAACATCGTATAAATGACGTGGAAGGGTGGCACCGCGCTTTTCAAGAGACATGTGGATAGCAATTTCCAAATATTTTTTGTTGGAAATTGTTCTTGACAACCGGCATTATTATTAGATAGTAGATGTTATATATTGTTTTTGTTTATAAGTGATATAGAAATTTTTTATGTTATGTAACAACGTTTTTCCTTTACTTAAGTAATAGTTATAAAGCGTTCTTGTGTTTATTACTCAATGTGTAACTTTCGAACACTGCATATCTCTAACATTTTTCGTGTTATTGAATGTTTGCGGACGCAGCAAGGTATTCATAACTACCAAATAGTACAACTGAAAATCAAGTAAATCCAAAAAAAAGCATGTGTCTATATCAGCTCGTGTGAAAAGAATCGTTGAAGATTTTGAAAATTGTCGAGTTATTGATTACTTGCATGGGATTGCGTACAACAATGAATTTTGAAATTATGTATTCCGGTTGCACGTCGCAATATAAATGTTAAAAGATTTCTTCGCCTTTACATAATATGTACCTATCTACTAAAAAAATATATTTAAAACACTTAAAACCAACAAGAAATTAAATTAAAAAATTAAAGAAAAGAAACGGTTGCCGAAATCCTACTAGCTGCCTTCTCGTTATGCAACTGCCAGGGCTGGGCAAAATACATGCACTAACGTATTTCAAATACAAATTACAAAATATTCCTAGAAATGTATTTGAAATACAAAATACGAGATACTTTCATCTTATTTTTATTATTTTTAAAAATACAAAATACAAATACAATATTTGAAATACAAAAATACCTATACGCATACGGGGTGTTTTTTTTGGGAGATATAGTTAGACGTTTTTAGGAAAGTTTTATAAGTAGGTTCTTGAAAAAGTGTACTTAGAATTCACTCTTAACCTATCGTTGACATTGCGGTGGGCAAAATACATACATTAATGTATTTCAAATGCAAAATTCAAAATACTCATAAGAGAGTATTTGAAATACAAAATACAAAATACTTTAGGGAAAAATCATCAAATACAAAATACAAATGTATTTCAAATACTGTATTTTCAATACAACTGCAAACAGGTGAAGCTGGCTAAAGCTAGAGGTAAAACTTCGGGTTCAGGGGCGAAACGGGTAGGAGGCGATACAACTGGGGACGTAGCGGTCGGGGGCGAAACGTCCGCACCCAGTTTTCTAGAGAACTCTCCTTCATTTAACTTCATCGGGAAAACTAATCTTATATTTGTAATCTTTCTATTTTATAATCTTAAGTTCTTCGCAGGTATCTGGAGTTTTTGTATAACGACGTGCAAATTTAGATAAAAGTAAGGTTCGCCGGAAAACATGATGTTGCGAAATCAATGCTCTTGTACGAAATGAATTTTACATGACTGTAATTGCAAAATTGGCTGCAAACTGGTCCGTAAATCACCTGATTCTTTGCGGATTAAATAAATAGAATCTCAAACTTGTATCTTAGTTTATGAAGTTCTTTGGGCATCGGTCTGGTTAATGTTTAGCATAGGTGCTGTCCCATAAGAAACTTCACTTGAACAAATAGTGGAGTAAATAATGGATAAAATTGTGTCGTTTTTTTTTATGAGCTTAGAACAAGATCACACCTATTGGATATTGTCAACAATAACATTCTACACATGAAACCTCAAAATATGACCTTTTTTTGTGGTCACGACGTTTTGTATTTTCAAAAAACTGCGAAAACTTCCATTTTCTTAAAATCACGTTTTTGTATATTTGTTCTCTAATATCTACTTACCTAATTAAGCTATCGATATGATTTTTTTTTTATTTTAAAACAGACACTTTAGCGCTTCTTTCCAAGTATAAAATAGTTGATATTTTTTATTTTAAATGCACTCAACATATCGATGACCTTGGCAGTTCAGAAATTGTGCAGGCAAATTTTGACTAATCGAAAAAAATTTTTGTTTTCAAGAATTTCATATAACATGCTGCGAAGAAAATGGAGACAAATGACCAAAAAAGTTTTTAGTAACATAATCGTTGTTGTCACTTTTATAGTTTAGGCGCTATGATTTTATTAAAACGCGCGGAATTTAAAATGCGGTTATACTCAACGAGGAATATGGAGCGGTCGTCGGTCTAGTCGCAGTGTTTGTAGATGTAGGTACATTATTATTGTGATAATTAAAAACAAGTAAGTGTGAATTAATTGTGTATACTGCTAAACAATATTTTAGTAAATTGTAGTAAACCATTAACATGGAGTGTTTATTATGTGATGTAATTGTGAACGAAAAAGATAAACTTGTGGTGCAGAAACCTTTGAAGCAGGGTTTCGAGACAATAATAAAATTAGTACCGCGGAAATAATAAGCGATTATTTTGGACAGGAAAGTTTTAAAATTAAGGATGATATTTTACGCGGAAAAAAAAGGTGAAATGTGAAATAACATAAAGACAACATTTTCGGATATCATCTTATTGAAGCCTGACCAAGTTAAAAATGGACTATGCCTTATCGAAATGTTTGATTTTATTATCAACACCTTGTACACCTGGAGGGAGGTACATAAATTGTGTCAGATTAATTCTTTGTTTGGCAATATTGGTTGTTAATTGCCTGATATCATTAGAAGAAAGTTTTTCTTATATGACTTGTCGAACTGGGTCATAATAATATTGCGAGAAATAGGAGCAAAGAAATAAATTCCAATAATATGTTTGGTACTTGCTTTAAAAACTCATCCTGGTTAATATCAAGGGGGGCAGGAAATTTTTTTTGCGAAAACTTAAAATTTTGCATCTGTTTTTCCAATATCCCAGCTGCATGGTGCAAAATTTGATACTTGTTTTGAGCAATTTGTTCTTTACAGACATTATCCTTACTAGTTTCAGATCCAAAGAAATAATTTGAATCTGACTGATTCTGAATTTGACTGCGATTTTCTTTTTGGTCTCAACTTTATCAGACTTTGATAAAAAAGTTGGGTCCTTTAGGGGCTGTGGGTTTTTTGTTAATTTTTTATTTATTACAGAAGCCTTGTATGTTATATTTTGAAATGTAATGGCTATAATACAACCTACGATATTTTGCACCGTGCGCAAACAATCATTATAACCAGCCAATTTTGAAACCATTCCAATATCGTCCCGTTTTTTAGCAGCTTGAATTATTTTTTTGTAAGTACCTTTTCCTATTCCTAAAAGAGGTAAACCAAATTTTCTATTAATTATTGCAATATCTGAGTGGGGTAATACCTAAAATAAATAGATACTAATCTACAAACCTGTTTGTATAGATGTCAATTTTTTCTTTGTCCCTTTTTCATTACAAAATAAGACACATTTCACGTATGTTAAAAGATTCCATAGTACTCCTAGTTTTTGAAGGACCGGGAATGTTTCTATGTCCGTTTGAGTTATTACTATAGTTTGGCGAAGTACCTCAATATATTGTGTTTGCAGGTGTACATTTCCTGCAGTCTATGTTATTTCACCTTCTTTTTCCGCGTAAAATATCATCCTTAATTTTAAAACTTTCCTGTCCAAAATAATCGCTTATTATTTCCGCGGTACTAATTTTATTATTGTCTCGAAACCCTGCTTCAAAGGTTTCTGCACCACAAGTTTATCTTTTTCGTTCACAATTACATCACATAATAAACACTCCATGTTAATGGTTTACTACAATTTACTAAAATATTGTTTAGCAGTATACACAATTAATTCACACTTACTTGTTTTTAATTATCACAATAATAATGTACCTACATCTACAAACACTGCGACTAGACCGACGACCGCTCCATATTCCTCGTTGAGTATAACCGCATTTTAAATTCCGCGCGTTTTAATAAAATCATAGCGCCTAAACTATAAAAGTGACAACAACGATTATGTTACTAAAAACTTTTTTGGTCATTTGTCTCCATTTTCTTCGCAGCATGTTATATGAAATTCTTGAAAACAAAAATTTTTTTCGATTAGTCAAAATTTGCCTGCACAATTTCTGAACTGCCAAGGTCATCGATATGTTGAGTGCATTTAAAATAAAAAATATCAACTATTTTATACTTGGAAAGAAGCGCTAAAGTGTCTGTTTTAAAATAAAAAAAAAATCATATCGATAGCTCAATTAGGTAAGTAGATATTAGAGAACAAATATAAAAAAACGTGATTTTAAGAAAATGGAAGTTTTCGCAGTTTTTTGAAAATAAAAAAGTCGTGACCACAAAAAAAGGTCATATTTTGTAGTTTCTAATAAACAATGATCTCTCTAATAAAATGAGATATATATCACTTTGTTCTAACGTAAAAAAAAAATAATCGAGAAGGAAGCGACTTTTGCCTTGTTTTTTACTCCACTAAAAGTAAATTGCACACGAAATAAGTGCCGAGCAGTATTGAGTGAATCAATATTGAAAAAAACATGCTTTGTATGATTTTTCTAACCGCAACCTTAATAATTCATAGAATTTATGAGATCAGATAGTGCGAAATTTAAAGATTCCTAACTGGAATCGGTATTCTAAATAAAAATTAACGTTAACACTGGAATAATTTATTAAAATTACATAAACTCAACACGTTTGCCCTTGTATGTTGTGTCTTTTTAATATAAAAGTTAATTAAGTGAATGTAAATGTTAAAGCTGCAAAATAATATGGTGCAAGGATTATTACAACCCCAGTCGTTAACGATGTACAGGAGTGTTAGTTATGTGTTGAAATTTATAGCGTCATTCTATTATGGCAACGCATAATTATTTTGGCAACATTAAACTTATAGTGTTAAACTGTTGTAATAAAATAATTTAAACACTCTCCGCTACTTATGCTATTTTATAGCTTTTTTGCAATTGACAAAGTATTGTTAAGTAAAATAAGATAATGTTATTAAATATACTTACAGCTTTAGGCTACTTATGCAAACTTTGTAAGTCAGCATTCGTATAAACAGGAACGCATATGTATACCTACTGTCCTAAAATACCCACAGAATTCACTCTAATAATATAACATTTTTTTGCTACTTAGTTGGTTAAATTGTTATTGTTATAGTAATTTATGGCACTCCGAAACGTGTAAGAGTGCCCTACAAAAGTGGCTTTCGTAAATTAGAGACGCGTTTGTTGTGATAACCCAATATGGCAGTGGTAATCGAAATGAAGGCGGAATTTCAACCTATTCAATATAGTTCTGTATTGTAAAATTTAGAGGAGAGTTCTCTAATTTTGGTGCACAATGAAAGTATAATTCCCTCTTTCAATACAAAAGGAGTGTTAGTGTTGTGCTCTCGGCTGCGCCAGACGACATTCAAAACTGGAACAATGTGTTTGCAAGGTTTAAATACATTTGTTCACATTTCACATTCGTCACGCCGAGGAATCCTAGAAAAATTGCATATGAAACCGTATGAAGTGTAAGTTTTACTCTAGGCATACTTTGTAAATCACAAAACCCGTAGACCGTTACCATCAAATGTGGATTTTTGTTTCGTGTGAGCGTGATTTTACATAATTATATAAAGAATAAGAATTACACAACATGGGTCACTGAAAATTCACGCTTATTTGTGAAAGATATTTTCCCTCTATAGAAAGTGGGTATCTTGGGTTGCAATTTTCAGCAGAAAAATTTAAGGGGTCAACCTTTCTTTATGAAAGCATATATTCTGACCGATATTTTCTCATTTCATGGTAGGATTCGTAAATCAGACGAAGAACATACATAAGTAATTTCAGCACGGTAATGTACGCTCAAGTTAGTAGCCAGAAACACTCGCTTGAAACTCTTTTGGTCATTTATAAGCGAAGATTGCATAATTTACTGAACTAAAAGCAACATTTATCAACGTAATAAATAGGCCATGAGCCAAATTTCGGGTCTACGGTAAAAAGGTTGAAAGTCTTTGTTGCAGTGTGAGATGTGTATGCTGCACATAGAAAAGGACTCCTTTAGATATCATGAGCATCGTATTTATTCGTGATTCGTTCTGAGGCACCTTGGTTTTTAGGTCAGGGGTGTGAAACACGCGCGTCTGATCTCTTTATAACGCTGAATTACTAAAACCATAAAGCCTCCTTGTATTCAATTTGATTTTAATACAGTATTACAGGTTACATTGCTTTAAATTTGACAGGAAAATTGGGAGAAATCATAACCATAAATCAAATAAAATTAGTAAGCTGTTTGTCAAGACGAGTAAATACTGTGCAACATTTTTACGTCCCTTGTAAAGACAAATAATTGCATGATTAATAAGTTTGGATTTAGAAACAAAGTAACACTTGTGGAATTTTACGTAACAAAACCTCTAGTTGTTCTTAATTACTTTTGTTAAAGATTAAACTTCTGCTTTAAATATTGTACGCACCAACGGCGTATACAAATTGGTGTTGCCGGATATGCTTATATCGCTTTAAAGCATTTAGCTGTAAAAATACTTATAAGCGCAGCCCTAAGTGTTCATCCACTAACATAGTATTAATTAATATTAATTGTGTTACAATTTCCTAGCATGTAATTCGGAAACATACTCTATAGGTAATAGATTTTGCGGTTTGTGTGCAAGACGAGGGAGTAACAAAATTTTGTTATTGTGTTAGCTTTTCCCCTTAATTGTGTGTGTGTAATTCGAGAGAGAAATTAGTCTACATTGTAAGCTATTATCACAGTCTCGAATTGAAATTTACGGATCTATATTTGGATGAAACATGAAACATATTCGGTTGTAAAAACAATACGATATCCTCATTTATAACATATTAGTGGTGCGTTCACATATTTCCTGATCCTCGCATCTCACACACAAAACAGTTAATTGCGCTGAATTGTGTTTAAATACAGACGACTTTTGAAGATATTGTCAGTAATATTGTGGGGACTAAAATAATCTTTCTAATGAAATTCGCGACCCTTGCACTATTTCGGAAACAGGGAATGTTAAGTGTACAGTCTTTCACGAGCTTTCATGTGAATTAGCTGCCGACACAATTGGTGTCTCGTAGAGGTTTATAGGAAAAATGAAAGACCAATGCTTATTAAAAAACCAGTATTTAATCTAGTGGTGGCAAATTTAATTTTTTTCGTATTCGAATATTCGTTAAAAATATATTCGAATATAGAATTATTCGAATTCGAATAATAGTCACAAAAAAATTTGTTTTATTCGTTGTATTCGTTTTATTCGTTGTATTCGTTTTATTCGTTTTATTCGCTTTATTCGTTTTATTCGTTGTATTCGTTGTATTCGTTTTATTCGTTTTATTCGTTGTATTCGTTTTATTCGTTTTATTCGTTTTATCGTTTTACTCCTTTTATTCGTTGGACTAGTTTTATACTACCTACCTAGTAGAGCATTCTCCAATGGAAGTTTCATTTAAGCATAAACATTTGAATAGTAAATTACTTGTTGTTGCTCTATTAAATTTAAGACACTTATTGCAAATTTTGCAAGTAACTACCGCATCACTCGTATTCTTCACGAAATATTTCCACACTTTACTCATAAATCCCAATAATGTAGTCGTCTAGGCTGAGAAATAATTTGAACTAAATTAAAAATTTATATTTAATAATGCTTAGATAATCCTTTAAAGGAATAAATTATCATCAAAGGCGGGTAAAAAGCATAAACTTAAATAAACAAAGTCCAAGCTTCACAATACCATGAAAATAATTTCAGTTAAAATCACCCTGCGTGGTTGAGGGTTATTGTAGGTAATGTTTAGAGAAACGTGTTCACTGATTTACCGAAAACCTTTTACACTAACAAACAATAAATTACAGTTCATTACGACTTGTAAAAGGGTGTTATTGAATAGTGAATGACTTTAAGCTGACAGAAAAGAAATGCTGAAATAGCTATTTACAATACGAATATTATACCTACAACGTTTTATCTACTATTCATAAAATATTGTCGGTCGAAAGAAATTTGTAAATGAGAAATAATTCCATGAAATGAAAAGTAGGTAGTAGGCCTACCTGCCGTCTGTCATCTCTCAATAATAAACCAACGAAGTTCTCTTTTTTCTTAATTTAACAATTTTCTTTGTTCTGGCCATTATTCGTTTTATACGTTTTATTCGTTTCATTCGTTTCATTCGTTTTATTCGTTTTATTCGTTTTATTCGTTTTATTCGTTTTATTCGTTTTATTCGTTTTATTCGTTTTTATTCTAATTCGAATAGTGGTATTGTTAAGTATTCGAATAATTCCCGATTATACATTCGAATATTCGAAAAAAATTGCCATCACTAATTTAATCCTAATTTAATAAACTAATGTACATAATTATATTTGTATAGTTATAGGAAATGTAAGACAAAACCAAAAAGTTTTATATGTCCGCAACATTAAGCCTTTCTAAAGTGGTATAACAAGCGACATTATTTGTAATTTTGATTTTACTTTCAAAATTTCCGTTTTCTTGATTTCGGATACACGGATAATTTTATGAGGGCTAAAAGATTGCCTATTCTGACATGCGTAAAAGACCATAGAAGCAATTAAACCACCGGGACCATCTGAAAGTATCGACTGTTGTTCTGACACTTAGCTGATTTTGATTTACTGACAAGACACGTTACATTTTTATAAATCTCTGGTCAAGAGATAAGACAACCTACGATCGATGGGAATCGAATGTTGCGTTCCCATTAAATAGGGAGGTTATTATTGTAAAGGTAAAGAAAAAGATATAGCAAGTGCCTCTCATTACGGTACACTATAACGTTCATGTGACTTAAATCAACTTGGTAAAATTTCGAAGCATAATACTAATTTAAATTGCAGGGCACCCCTGATCTACTGCAAAGAAGAAACATCATCCCTTGTTTTTCGAAACTTCGTCTCTAGAAACAAAAACGCCTGGAATTCATCACCGTCATTTTACTGTTAGAGTTAGAGCATTGAGCTTTTTAATACGCCTTGAAACTTTGGGTTTTTAAGATCAGCGCGTTACCATCTGCTCTGCTTGCTTGCTTACTCATCAACAACATCGAACTTTTTGGTATAAACATCAAGAAGAGAAAGGAATAGATGCCCCTAACAAAAAAAGGAACCCTTGTACACAATCTGGTGATAATCCACACATAAAATGTAGTGCACCAAAAATTCCGTTTTCATCTTTTTGCTATTTTTGTAATAATCCCTGGGGAATCATTTTTAGTAATAATGGAAGTCCTTCTCCTGCAAAAATGACCGGAAGACTCCTTCAGTTCCAAAACATGGGATTTTTCCAAACGAAGAATAGAAAAAATTGTCATGCATCAATCATAAGAAGGAGAATAATTAACTAATTGTAATGTATCTGTTCATAATGATGCACAGTGCTGAAACGTGTACTTAAAAATTTAAAAATGTGGAATTACAGGTTATTATTATTATTAGAATTAATAGTTCTTTTTCTGTGGTGTAAATGACTTGAAAATTGTATTTTGTAGTAATGAACTCAATTTAAAGATTCTATTTTGATACATTAAGTTTGTTTGAAATGAGTAGAACGTTTTTCAATTGAGTAAAATTTTAGTTTCGTAGCATAGCAATTGTCAGCATTCTCTTTTGCTCTAATTCGTGGTAAATAATTTTCCCAATTTCATCTTCCATATTCGATTCTAGATCAAGTTTGTTTAGCCTTTCACCTACTTAAGTCAACTCATTTAGGAGAAAATAATTGTCGCCGAAATCAACAATCAGTAAAAAAATCATAAATATTCGATCATTACCAACAGAGCAACAAAATTTGAGATTATCATAAACAAAAGAGCATTTTATTTCTCGATATGCTGATTTTGAACGAAATTTGTTGCAAAAGGGACGTACTCAATTTTTTATAACGACCACAGAAGAACTGCCAAAAGTCGAGTATTTTAAATAGAACACCCTGTATATTTTTTCATTAATGAACTGCTTTTTAAGTTAGCTATGATTTTTGTTAAATATGTCCTATATCTAAAGGTAATAGTTTCCGAGATAATAACCTTATTTTGAATTATTTTGTTTTATCTCCCAATTCTGAAAATAAAATTAAAGGAAGCAACAAACAATAACACTATTGGTATCAGATATTTACTTATTATTATTTGCTGATGTATAACACTAATTAATAAATAAACTTAAATAAAATCGAACGGTACAAAACACAAAACATTACCTAAACATTAATTTTCAAACAACCTATCAGTTTTGTGTAAACACTGCCTTACCCGATTTGAAAAATTTGTGTTAACATCTTCCAGGATATCAGGGATGATTCACATGATTGATCTGAAAGTTTCACGTATCCTGGACTGGAAACATTGGTCGAGAATGAAAACCATATCAACCAGTTCGTTATTTGGAAAACGTGACATTTTCAATTAGATTTAGCCTTTTTAACAAAGTGAAGACGATAATGTGTCAAATAAAATCAATTGAAATTAAACTGGCCTATGTCGTCTATTGTTATTGGCATGGCAATTATGTTAAATGTATTTATGATTAGCATGATTAGCATAGGTACTGTCTCAATAACATTTTAATACCTACTCGTTTTTGGTTTCAGATTCCTGGTTTTTTAAGTAACAACACAATTTAGGTAATAATAAGTAAATATCTGATACAAAATAATATTATTGTTGTTTGTTGGTTCCCTTAATTTTATTTTCAGAATTGGGAGATAAAACAAAATAATTCAAAATAAGGTTATTATCTCGGAAACTATTACCTTTAGATATAGGACATATTTAACAAAAATCAAAGCAAACTTAAAAAGCAGTTTATTAATGAAAAAATATACAGGGCGATCTATTTAAAATAGTCGACTTTTGGCAGTTCTTCTGTGGTCGTTATAAAAAATTCAGTACGTCCCTTTTGCAACAAATTTCGTTCAAAATCAATCAGTGAGTGAATAGTTATGATTTTTTTACTGATTGTTGATTTCGGCGACAATTTTTAAAAAACATTTATTTTCTCCTAAATGAGTTGACATAAGTAGGTGAAAGGCTAAACAAACTTGGTCTAGAATCGAATATGGATTTTAAAAATATGTATAAAAATCTATGGGGTGTTCCATTTAAAATAATCGAGTACGATCCTGTACAGACGAAACCGAGAGCAGTGCGGGTCTGAAAATATTTTTAGGTTCTAAACAAGGAACATCTGAATAAGAAATCTCTCTTGACCTGTTGTCCTAAAATTAATATTAAATGTACTATCGAAGAACGAGGGGCAAGTGGGCAACCCTTTATACCCCTCTTTCTTTGATTATGTGTGTTATAGTTGTGTTGTGTGTTGGTTGTTCTTCCAAGTGCGGATCCACGCTCATTTTTGGTAGTGGAATCGACGTTGTAACATAATTATTTTACTATTCCATTTATAAACATATCTGAAAATCTGATTCTTTTAACCCCCTTCTTTTCCCAGATCGGTCCTGAGTTACTGAGTACCGACCTATTAGTCGGTAACGTCGCATCGGTCCAGATCGGAACTGAATATTTTTCAAAAGATGATTTTGGCACCAAAAGATACTGAATTTAAAAAAACCGTCGGTGCGTGAGGGGTTCATAAAAAAGTTATTGGCCCTTTAGACAATTTCAGGATCCGCTCCTGTGTAATTCTCATATCATACTTCTGATATTGCGAATCCTTAATCACTTTTACATTAATTTCGATCTCAAAATGACTAACTATCTTACTAATTATTATCACCCTTCCATCTCTGCATGCAAATGTCTAAAACAGTTAACCGTTAACCTACATTTTTGTATTCGTTTGAGACCACCGCCACTGCTAAAACACGCGCTTCTGAAACTTCCACTAAAAAAATTATCACAGTCTTAAATACTAAAAAAAAACTTTCAAACAAAATCATCTAATCAGATGTTAACACAAGACCTGTGACGTCATTTATTATTGTTGTGGTATTTAATTTGTTTTGCCGAATAGATGGACTGGACATTTTTCCATTTGGTCCTTTCAATAGAGTCACTCACTAACTCAGCCATACGTAAATTTAGTAACCAGACAGTACTTGGTTGTCAGTTTTAGCGTTGCCATTGTGAAAATGGAACGTCCAGATCGTCAGTAAACAAATGAAAAGTAAACTAAACTGTTATATAATGAACATTTTTGAATTATTGTGATGATTATTTCAAATTACAATATACCTAACAGAAAATTTTCACTTATAATTGCACAAGAGGTTTGTATTTTACCGAGTAAATTTGGGTTGTTTAATAAGAATCTGTTGCCTAGCAATTAGACGAGAAAAACTGTCAACCAATAAAAATGCGACACCGAAGGTGGAGCATTTTTAGGTTGACAGTTTATCGAGTCAAATTGCTAAAGGAAACAGATTAGAATTTAAACAACACAAATTTACTAGGTATAAATACAAATCTCGAGTGTAATTCGGCAGGACAATTTAACGAACAAGAAATTTAGAAATCCGTTCGTAAATGGACTCATTCTTAAAATAACACAAACATTATGCAATAAATTATTCGCAAATGTCAAACTATGTATTTATACGGCGGGCACGGATACTGCGATAGTTGATTAGAATTTGAAAGTGAAAAAACCACTAGTGTAATTGTCAACATACAAAACAATCAGTGAAATTAAATAGCAAACAGTCTACATGTGTATAGAAAATGGCTTTATTACCTTGTCCGTAAAAATAGCTAAAAAAACCATTTGCGCACAAAGTTTGTTTCATATAGTTTTAGCAAAGACGCAATACGTTCTTTGGTTTTAGTTACTTATTGTTAATTTTCACTGAAGACTTTTATAGAATAAAATAGCAGAAAAAGATTTAAACATACAGGCAGTAAACTTGTTGATTGCTTGATGGTCTTTTTTGCCTAACTACCTAATAATTGGATACTCTTACAAAAATCATTGTACCCACATTAATAAAATGAAAATAAATTTTGGTGATATCTAAATTCTCTAAAAATTCTCCTAATATCAGGGAACAAAATAAACCATAGCTTTCCTAATCAAGTCAAATTACATAGGAATGATATTTTATTTCTCTTTGACTATTTTGCACATTACATTTTAAATAGTTATACATTAGTTCAACACTTGTTTATGCAGGGTAGACCATTTTAATCAATACACGCGAATATTTGGAAAAGTACAATTTTTTTTAAAAAATGTTTTAGGCAAAAGTTCCTAAGGAGAAGGAACTTTGGACCCACTTCTTTAGCAGGGCAATTCGACGAAGAAATTTTTACCTTACAGTGTTCACTTTGGACTTGAATCCATGGATGTTCATAACGCGATTCTTTCGCACAAATTTGATTTTGTCAAATTGTTTCCCGACGAATTTGATCATTGAAGAGTTTTTAATCATCTAGAGACTGTTTCACAAAACTAATTAATCCGCCCATCACATAGCCAAGCCATCTATAATAAAATCAAAGAACACGAACGCTGTGTTTGAGTGAGAAATGTAGTAACTCCTGCACAACAAAATTATTCTTTGAACTGAGTGACTTACATAGACTACATATTAGGTTACACTTACCTACATTTCTTATTTAACTCAATAAACGTTTAAATCAAGTTTCATGATGTATTATGCACACTAGTGATTCTGACTTTACTAACTACATAAAGTTTTGGAATAATTTCATATAAATTTATTAAATTTCCTTTCCAAAAGAAACATAACGGTATTATTTTACGAAAAAGTTCCATTTAGGAAAACTTTGTAATGTTGTTACAGCAAAATTAGTACGAATTCCATAAAGCTATTAGCAATGTAAATTGTCAAAATCTGTGATTTATTACAACAAGAATACTTGCATGCCTCCTTATTCATTCTTAGTCTAACTTTATTATAAGTTTAGAACCGCAGTTCTCGCTGCTCCGAAAATATTGGGAAAGTTTTAACGATAAGGAGCTGGGTATTTGTTTATGACCGCTCAAAACACCTGCTCTGTTCACGTAGCACGTAAATTTATGATGTGAATGTTCGCGAACGTCAAACTGATTTCGGATGACGTGTATAGCTTTAGAAACGTCTGGCGCGGTTTCTAGAAGATAATTTAAATAAATTTTCGTAATGCGCTATAATGACGCAAAAGATATTCGCGCTTAGCAGAATTTGTTGTAATTTTATGTATCTCGCAAACACGTAACGTAATTACGGAAATATCTTTATGCTGTGTTTTGCATCAGGCTGAAAATGGAATCTGCTGTGTTTTGCATCAAGCTGAAAATGAAATCCTCAAAGAGAAAATTGTAGTAATGCCCAATTAATTTATCCGTTCAAATAATGCAACACAAAGCACTTAACACGTCATTTACATTACAAGAGTTCTAGATAAAGGACTAGCTAATGAAACAAAATTTAAAAATGTTCCTGTTTGAACCTATGTGGATATAATGAACATCATACAAATTTGTCACGACTTGTAAAGGGGGCCGATAACATGTTTTGATTAAATGTCAAATTGATTCAAAATTACTCTAAAAATTTCGCACCCTTGGATTATATTCTAAAAGCAGTGTTTGTAATTTGCTTAAAAAATTTCTTATAAATCACATTTTACTCTTCCATAATTATTTTAATTGTGTACCAAAATTGAAATTTTAGAATTAAGCAGCTTAATCTGCGATCATTCCTAATTTATGTATAAAGGGCACAAAACTGGAGAATTATTTCTAAGTGGTACAAGAGGTTTTAAAGAGATGGTACTACAGTGAAAAGTGAACAACACGTTATGAGATGGATAAGGTTTCTAATCATACATCATACTGACTCCAATTTATGTGTCTTTAGATCTACAAAATTGTGTTGCCCACACCGGTAATAATCCAAAAAATACTTTACACAACGTTGACCCACTGAACAATCTCGATAATTTGTCTACTTTAAGGTGACAAATTACAAAAATATAGGCGTGATGAATATACAGCCTGTTTCAGAGTAACCGCCTTATTTTTTTTTAACCACACTATGGATACTACTTTAAAATATTTGGCAGTAATATGTTTCAGGACATTCTCTACACGATGGTGATATCAGATTGTTAATTGAACGAATTATTTCAAAATGGCGACGTTCAATTTTTTTTTAAATGGAATGCTATCATTTTTTTTGTATTATTGAGATCCTAAAAACATTCTTTTTACGATAGTATTTCGTTTTCCTAAAAAAATTATTTCTTTCCCTATCAAAAAGCAAACTAACATTTTAATCTAGTAGCGCATGAATGTTTACACTCGATGTTATTTTTGTCCAAATATCAAGTAACGGTAGACACAAAACAAACAATTAAACTTTATTTTGCAATAAATCTACTTTTTGCAATTCAGTTACGAAATGTCATAATTTTGTCACCCATTTCAGTGACAAAATGTTGTGATGGTTTATTTCCATAGCAACAAACAAGGATTGCTTTGAAAATATCTGACTACCAAGCAAATAAACTCAAAATGAAGATGAATTTTACTGAATTGCAAAAAATCTTGTATATAAACACGTTGCAAAACTCCGGCTTTTTTGCACACGATGTGTTGAATAATTTCACATCTAGTGCAAAAAACACGTTCATTTTGCAACTTGTTATATAAATAGCTATTTTGAAACTCAAACTTACAAATTTACATAAAATAAAAATTAGGTAGGTATTTAGAAAAAATGCTCGACATGTTTTCCTTCTTTTTCAATACATAAATTGAGACGTCGGTCGTCCAATGGAGCCAATAGATCGAAGGATCTACCGCTACTTGATATTTGGGCGCAAAACATATACTGAACAAACTATAAAGTATGTTTTTGTAAATAATGATACACGTCATGGATGCGAAGTTGTTTGTAGAATGGTAATAAAAAACTTGGAGATGTCACAGATAAACAAAGTTTGGAGACACTTGAAAAACTAAACATTCCAGTAGCCTTGTTTAATCACCAGATTAAACAGGTTAGTCCGGTCATAAAATGAACCCAACATTACGTTGTAATGGTTTGTAATTCCTCAATATTTATTGCTACTAAATGCTGGTTCCTTTTAGACTGCTCGGGCGCCATGTAATGATTTGAATATGTAAACTTCTCTTATTGGCTGTATGATGTTTTGCCTAACAGCCAGGGGTTTTCAAATTTTTTCTCCTCGGGTAGCAAATAATAGGAGACCGGTTCTTTTACGGTCTAATAAAACAGTACCTGGTGGTAAATTTATATAATAAACAATTAATTAAATAATATGAAAAATAAATAATAATTCTGGTATGGTTGCTTGAATGCGACCCAAATATCGGTTGCTCGCTTCACTGCTTTGACAGGTTATTCTGTAATTTAATATTAATCGGTTGTGTGAATAATTAAATTATGCTGTGAAATAAAATTCAATTAACAAATTGGTTAGTATTATTTCCTTAAATCAGGTACGTCAGTTACAAGTTAACGGTTTGAATTTACAGGTTTTCAGGAATCAGGTTAGATTTCAGGGTTACGGTATCAGGTTAATTATATGTTAGTTCCTTTGAGCGCAGCCCTACGGCTATACAGAAAGGTACTAGGGTAAATTGTAAACTTAGCTCGGTTTGTACTACCGTACGTAAGTTTTCAGGCACGGAATGATGTCTAATTAGCTCGGTTCTACTACCGTACTAACTACAACAGGTTTAAACAAAACGGAATACAATTAGCTCGGTTTTTAGACGACCGTACGTAATTGCATATCAGGGCATTAGGATTTCAGATCTGAAGGATCTCTCAGTAAGTCACTCTTATTTCGGTGCATTTTTAGGACAGGTGGGAGTATTAGGAGGGAGAGATGTCTGGTGGGAATGATGTTATGGTTTACTGGCGACCCCTCCTGGTAGAAATTTGTATTATTTAAGGAATTCCTACCAGGAGTTCTAAAACAAATAATATGTACAAATTTCACATCATTACAACGTTAGAATTAGGAAAATGTTGTAATAAGGAATTGTAACAAGCTTTAGTAATTATATAAAATAATGTAGAACAGGTCAATAATAGTAAGCATAATAATTGGGTAAGTCGGTAACGGTTGCATGATAGTAAGCATGTGTAAAATGTAACGTAGTCGTAAAAGCGCTTGGGTAAGATAGCAATACCTACAAAAGAACTAGAACGAATAACAAACTACGTCATAATATTATTCTATATAAACTTGTAAATATTATAGAAGATAGTCTTTAAATGAAAGCCATTTTGTTCAATTACTCAACGGGGTGTGAGGCATAGTCTACAATTGGTACGAGTTAGGGTGTACCCCCCTCACAACCAACCCCCAAAAACAATCAATCTCTCAGCTGGAGATTGAACAAGCCTCTCACCTTATTTCCTCCATTTGTTTACCACTCTCTGATGTGGTGTCCATGCACAGGAGTGTTGTTCAAAAGTAATTACCTTCTTTAGAGTAACACAAAAACTGTGTGCTACACTTCCTTAATGGTATTACCAAATTAGGGAATAAATACACAATTTTCAGATGTCCTGAGCTCTTGGTCTCTCTTTCATAGAGCCATTTGATACTTTCTCGCTTCATTTTTAGGTCGTATTGGGAGAACTATTTCTCGTCACCAGTCGATTTCAAGAAGTTGTCTAGTGTTAGTAGCTTCCCTGGAATGGCTCACTCTGTTTAATTTAGCTTTAGTAATTATATAAAATAATGTAGAACAGGTCAATAATAGTAAGCATAATAATTGGGTAAGTCGGTAACGGTCGCATGATAGTAAGCATGTGTAAAATGTAACGTAGTCGTAAAAGCGCTTGGGTAAGATAGCAATACCTACAAAAGAACTAGAACGAATAACAAACTACGTCATAATATTATTCTATATAAACTTGTAAATATTATAGAAGATAGTCTTTAAATGAAAGCCATTTTGTTCAATTACTCAACGGGGTGTGAGGCATAGTCTACAATTGGTACGAGTTAGGGTGTACCCCCCTCACAACCAACCCCCAAAAACAATCAATCTCTCAGCTGGAGATTGAACAAGCCTCTCACCTTATTTCCTCCATTTGTTTACCACTCTCTGATGTGGTGTCCATGCACAGGAGTGTTGTTCAAAAGTAATTACCTTCTTTAGAGTAACACAAAAACTGTGTGCTACACTTCCTTAATGGTATTACCAAATTAGGGAATAAATACACAATTTTCAGATGTCCTGAGCTCTTGGTCTCTCTTTCATAGAGCCATTTGATACTTTCTCGCTTCATTTCTAGGTCGTATTGGGAGAACTATTTCTCGTCACCAGTCGATTTCAAGAAGTTGTCTAGTGTTAGTAGCTTCCCTGGAATGGCTCACTCTGTTTAATTTCGTATGGTCCCTTAAATGATTTTGGAACTATGGTAAAATATTCGTGCCAGTTTCAAACATTAAGAAAGTGCTCAGGACTAGTTTAATTTGGAGCCCTTATGCACTGAAGGAAATTAACAAGAAGATGGCAATATAATTTTTAGATTATTATAGTCGTATTGGAAAACCAAAACATAGAGGAAACCCGTATCTAGAACAAAGGAAGAATCCCTATTAAATTACTGAAATGCCAACCTTTTTTTCTATTACAAAAATTTGGCAGGGTGGACGAGCAACATTCTACTGTTATTTTTTATTGAGGACGGTTTAAACTTTCATTATCTTTTCTTGGAAAATTTAAGAAGAAAGGGTAATTATTGAAAAGAAATTCTCGAGAACATGTCCACAATTCAAGAATCAAGGTATTTGGAGCCACTTTTTGACGGTAGAAAGTTGATGAGTATAATTTCTTGTAAGTTGTGCCTCTATAATTTAGAATGTATATATCCTATATTGTTTTATTCTATGTTTAGCGCCAGTGAAAAAAGGGTTTCATTAACAACAAACAATTTTTTTAAATTATATTAATAATATTATTATACCAATAAGAGTCGAAGGTAGAATAAAGGCTTTCATTATACGTCATTAATTATGGACAGCTACGTAGATCTCGTGTTGAGGAGAATTTGCTTAGTCGCTTGCAGTTAACCTAAGAGTATATTTTGACCTTTTAAAATCTTCACATGATTACAGGCACATTTGGTACAGCCGTCCTGAAAGCCCTTCTGGGTCTGCTTCCACGTGAGAGAGCTGGCCATGCTGGCAACCTTACTCATAAAAACAAAGGGGTTGTTGAATAATTGTTTACTCTTCCATTGCAATCCATTATTCAGATTCCAGAAATTCTAATGAATGCAAAAAATTGTTTACTGCGTGTTTCTGTAACCGATAAACGTTGTATAATTGAAAAGCTCTCGAGCTAATTACACAAAAGAAGCACTTGAATTATTAATATTTGGAACTTTTAGTTAATAACTCTAAAATCCATGCCTATAGCATTGCTGTAGTTTTAGATTGTAAAGATAGAGTGAACTAAGAGTGCCATAATATAATATAATATGATATGATATGATATGATATGATATGATATAATATAATATACCATGGCATGGCGTGGCATAGCACGGCATCGCATAGCATAGCATAGCGTAGCGTAGCGTAGCGTAGCGTAGCATAGCATAGCATGGCATAGCATAGCATAGCATAGCATAGCATAGTATAGTATAATATAATAAAATATAATAATATTGGAGTATCGTTCGATAAATCTCAATGTAAGGCCACTTTAGCTGAAGTTCAGGGAGAGGGGGGGGGGATTAATTGAAACATATGTAACCTTAACTTGAAATCTAGTGTGACATACTCAATTCTCATTTTCAACGCTTGAAGATATAACAAAACGGAACATCGACTAATATAAGTGCAATTCTGTGAGCAATCCAGAAAAAGGTAACTAATGCGAAGTTTTCGAAACGAAGGATAAGCTTTGACCCAAGCAAACTTAAATAATAGCAAAACATGATGTGCATGAAGCGCAAAAATGAAATGTGACGAAAATGTGAACTAAAAACTGTATATGATTTTAAGCTAATCACGTTCAAAACTAGTTCAATGTATAGAGAGAGCACGTGTTTCCATCGGAAACTTTCAGGTCAAATAATTGACTACTGGAGTTTAGTGCGATAGACACGTTTCTTAGAATCGTTTAAAGCTTGTCCAATATTATAGATAATTCCACACAATGAAAACTCACGAAGTTGAAACCGTGAAGTAAATTACTATAATACCTATGTATAAGTTATAATACGTGTAAACACATTGCCATTCACGTTTTATTTGACGTGTAATATTCACTACTACTAAGTCATTATTTTGACTTAACGATGATTAATTTTATGAAGATCAGTCACAGTAACATTTTGGAGTGAAACATTTAAATTATTTGGTGTTGGACATGCAACTACGAATTCATACCTAAACCTTTCTGTCGAATTTTCGTATAAGTAGGCTAAGCATCACTAACGCGAAATAGGTAATTCCATTTAGGGCTTTGCTATCGAGTTTATGAATTGAGGTGATCACAATTGCACAAGTTTTAAAATTCAACAATTGGAAATCCTATAATAACTGTGAAATGTTTCATTTTTGATGTAAATAAAATGAAAGAAAACGAACCTTAAAATTAATGACTTCCGCTTTTAGGGCAGCATTATAAAGATGCCACAAAGAAAATTAATTGAGCTTTTAAAATTTTTGTATTTCTATTACGTCAAAGCAAAGCTGTATTTTTATGTCCTCTTCCTTGCTCACCGTCCCTTAACAGATAGGTAAAAGCTTTAAAGCTCTGTCCGTCTACATTTTCTGCTTCATCTATTATTCAGAATCAGTAATCCCTGAAACATAAGAGGGGTCTCACTCGTGCAAAACTATTGTACAATGACTGGTCTTCTCCTTTATTCGCATCATAACTATAGAATGAGGATGTTTTAAATCAATTTTACTTTTCACAATATTATATTTTTAATAATTTTCTAAGAGCATTCCTGACAATTTTAAACAGATATTAAAATGAAAATGCCAGATGTTACAAAATACACTTTAAGTTATTAACAAGAACGGAAATGTTGGTAATTATTCATTGTCTCGGAATGCTTGAAAAATTTATAAAATTAACTAAAAGTTTTAATATAAAATTCAAATTAGTTATATTTAAATAGAGACAAGCATAGTATAACAAAGACTCATTTTCAATTTAATGTTTCCTTTTCATGTTTTCCTGTTTTAACAAAATGTCCAAGCTACTTTCAACGTTTAACCGGGAAAATTTTATGACCCATGAACTTACCCTTATCTTGGTGTATTTGGATTTTGAACGAATTAGGGAATTTCACTCTAAAGTCTAAACCGTAAGGCAATAAAGTAATTTAATAGTCTCGATGAATATTTTATAATGTACAATAGGTCCTTCCATTATCATTTTCTAAAGTGATTAAAGTAAGTGGTTGCAGAAAGGAACTAAGGAATTTATTTATATCATATTTATAATAAATGCACATCTACTTTTTCAGTAAGTTTATTCTGGGTTTGGGAAATCTCATCCGTAATAAAATTGAATATGAAAACTTCAGATGAAAGTTTTTGTTCTATTCTTAGTAATCCCGATAGTCAGAATTTCAGCGTTGTTTATGTTTACAATTCGAAAGTTTAGGAAATATAAAAATTTTCAAACTTTTCCTATATTTCATCGTTGCACTACAAATAATTTAGTTTGGTATTGTTTATGATAAATGGCCGTATGGAAAGTTTTGTAGGTACCTCTAACATGTAAAGCTTGTATGTGCGCTATTATATTCTGAGGTTAGCAAAACCTGACTAAAGTTTCGCAATTAAATGATTTCTCGTACAAATCGCTTTATAACTGCCCTTTTCTTATATTAAATGAATGGCTTAAATATTCATTTGAAAGCAAAATGGAACAAAACTTTTGTACTATCAATTTTAAAAGTAAATTTATTATATATGCTGTAATCTTTCGAATGTGGCACATGAAAATGGTAGAATATTTATTGTTTTATTTGTTTCTTTCACATTAATCAAAACTGACAAACGAGAAGAATATAAATTTGTTATTGTGCTCATTTGCTACAATTAGTCGAGTGCGATATTTACTTGTAACTTTTGGTGTACTTTCATGCTTAAAACGTTTTTTCGACGTACCTATTCTAGGTAGAGTTGGTTGATTTGAACTATTTTCAGATAATATTTGTAATTAACCATAACCTTGCGTATTCTATGCGTAAGGCATTGAGATTGATAACAAGGTTCTTCAACAATTCAATTTTTTCATGTTACGTTTTCAATAGTTTTTTAATTTAATAGGGTGAACGAGAGGTTTTCTTGCCAGTTCTTTCTTCTCATTAATCGTCGTTGAACTGTGTCTTCTCATTTTCGATTTTGTTTTGCTAAGTGATTACATTTTAGGGAAAGGGAAATAAACGAATCTTTCATGTTTGATTTTTGTTTTGATCCTCCTTTTCGATTGTAGTGCACAGTTTATTCATGTGCCTTGTAAATAGTAGGGGGACCTACTAGATGATGATGATCACGTGCCAGAGTTGTGTGGAATTTGCCGGGTAGTTTAAATTTTACCGCGTTTGTTCAAATTTGGGATGGGTTGGTTTTGAAGTTATGGAGGCAAAGTTTAGCTTTGGCGGCTATTTTTAAATATTCCCAAGTCCAATTTAAATTTGTAAATATAATGTGAAGTTAGTTTTGGACCTGGGGTTTGGAACACTGTAACATACAAAACGTTCGATTACAACAATTCTTCTAGCTTCCTCTGATTTCATTACACAGACACATATGAGATGCTACTCAAGTTTAAAAGATCCAGCAACATGTAAGAAAATGTTTTTTTACTTGCAAGAGGGGACGTTTGAAGCAGGATCTTATCCTTACGAACCTTCAAGCTGTAAACATCGTTATAGTATTTTTTTGTGTTAGTGCAATACGACTTGGTCTTTATTTCAAGTAGTCGGGAATCAGCACCTCGAAATTCGATCATTTAAATGATGTACTGTGCACTCGAAGATATACATTTTAAAAAATATGTACAGTGTGGGGAATGACCTTACGGATTCAAATCCGGAGGGCTCCATTAAATTCGTGATTGCAAAAAAGAATAAAAAAATATTTTCGGATTATTTTGAATTATCTTTAAAAAACTATTTCTTGTGTTTAACTCGCGATTGTGACGCCATTTTTTAATACTTTTTCAAAATTCTTTCACCATACGAACACCTAATATTGTAGATTGTAACGGTACATACATAAGATTATTTTTTTTATATAGAATTTGTCAGAGTAGTTAAAAGGAGGGACGGTACCAAAACTGACGTGAAAATTTCAGCATCGAGAAAATTTTTGAACGGTTGAAGATAGGAATATGATTAATTACAGACCTGATAAAGGAAATCCCCTCCCCTCTATTTCCTAAGATTTTGAAGCCCCGCCCGAGAAAAAATCCTGGCTAAGGACCTGCGTACAACTAACTGTTCTTGATCGATTTGTTTCTTGATTTGTCTAAAGCTCGTATTTAGCCATTATTCTGGACCAGTATGCTTACTGTTTCTATTCATCTCAGTTATAGGTTGGCCTTCGCCGGGATCCGGAAGTCAAACTATTTGCGAGTGCGATTTACTCAGGAATTGTCCGGTGTAGACATTTTACACTAACCAAATATTTGACATGCACACACGAATTTACTAATAATATCGTTAATTTTTTTTGGGTAATCGCATATTAAGAATTTTGCGTTGAAATCCCCATGATACGTTACGTTGTCCAAGTCACCAATCCGTATGTCCACACCACTGAAATATAACCTATTTCAGTGGTCCACACGCACCGTGGAATGACGCAGCATACCTACTGCCATGCCATAATAATAGTTTCAGCTTTTTTTTATTTGTGTGAGCACCTACAAGTAACATTTTTCTACAAGTAAATGGGTACGTAATAATTAATAAAAGAGATAATTTGAATCGATGTAATTTCATTCAGGATAAGACGTGAAATTGTTCTGCATTTGTCGAGCTCTTCATTACTTTGGAATATCTCTCAGCAGTGTATGTACAATTGTACAGTCACAAAAGTTGGAATAAAAAAGATAAATTTGTTGTATTAACTCTGCGGCAAGTTGTGTCTATACGGCGACTAGTTGAGCGGCTCTCCAGGGAATACGTACTAAGAAAATAATTGGAATTGGTAAAATCTGAAAAGAATATTAAAACTTTAAAATCTTTTTAGATACGTAATTAAAATATTACAGGTAGGTGTACCTATGCACACTTTGAATTTTGTTGTCGTCGACTACGATTATTATCGTCAAAATCGTTAATAATAATCTGTCACAATAATTACAACATGAGTGCTATTTGTAATTTATTTAACTATCGCCATTTATGATCGTAAATGTCCTACTTCTATGTGTTTTTGCATCTCTCACATAAACTACGAGTGCAGAACCTTTTTTTCTCAACACATAAACTATAGAACTCGACACGTATGGAGACGAAATATGCCCAAATGAGTACGACAGTTTTTGGTGAAAAGAAATTTTGACTATTGCTAATGGTTTACAAGATACAATTTTTTGTGTGGAACGCCGATGCGCACCGACCGCGTAATCATTTCACGCCCCCCACAACAGCATCCTATTATACAATCTAGCCCTACTGGATTAACGATGGGCATTACTTATCATATCACAAAGTAGTGTTACTTATGTGTTATTTAGTGTTTTAGTGTTGAGTTATTTGTAAAGAAACGCTTGAAAATGAAAATTTTCATAGAATCAATAGTTTTCGACTTATTATTGATTTTATTATGCAAAACGAGCAGCGATTGTGTCTTAGAAAATGTTTAAATGATTATACAGGGTGTTTCAGACCACCCGTACCGCCCAAATATCTCGCGAAATATAAAACGCATTGAAAAAAGAAAAAATACGTCTAAATAATTTTTTAAGACTCTATTGTTTGATAGTAATAGGATGCCCCCACTCCCACCCCCGGGGGGTGGGGGTAACTTCGTAATCTTAAATAGCACCCCCCCCGTTTATTATGCAGATTTGAATTCTCCGTTAACAAATAGGAACTTTTTGTTTGAAACATTTTTTGAAGTTCGTGACAGATGGCGTTATGATCGCCGAAAGAAGTATTTCCGATTACCTATGTCAGTCATTTGATGTCAGTTTTGTTAAGTGACAATAAAAAATGTTAATGCTTTGTAAAAGGGAAGAGGGGGAGCTTTATTAACCTCCCCCTCCCCCCTCCCCCACACCGCTACTTCACCCCTAATTTTAGATTTAAACGTATCTCGAATATCAATGTGTTCTTTACTCGTGAAATCAAAGTATTTCAAATTTTTTTTCCTATTTTTGCATCAAAGACAAAAAAAATTACAAAATTTAACTTCTTCAATCGTGGTATTGAACAGTTGTTTAAATCTAAAATGGTTGCGTTTTCCCATCCTAGGTTATGGGCCGTAGGGGTGAAGTGTAGGTGTGCGGAAGGGGGGAGGGGTTAATAAAGCTCCCCCTCTTCCCTTATATAAAGCATTAACATTTTTGATTGTCACTTAACAAAACTGACATCAAATTAGCATAGGTAATCGGAAAAACTTCTTTCGGCGATCATAGCATCTGTCACGAACTTCAAAAAATGTTTCAAACAAAAAGTTCCTATTTGTTAACGCAGAATTCAAATCTGCATAATAAACTGGGGGGGGGGGTGCTATTTAAGATTACGAGGTTACCCCCTCCCCACCCCCGGGGGTGGGAGTGGGGACATCCTATTACTATCAAACAATAGAGTCTTAAAAAATTTTTTAGACGTATTTTTTCTTTATTCAATGCGTTTTATATTTCGCGAGATATTTGGGCGGTACGGGTGGTCTGAAACACCCTGTATATCTTTCAATATTAATCGTATGGAAATGTTTAAAAAAGAAAATTATTCGTAATTAAATTCTCTACAACTTTTATTTGAAGCGTTTTGCGATACGAATGGCCATTCTCGAGATATAAGCGAAATACGCGCGATGCGCGCACGTGTTACCGCTTCGCCGCAAAACAGTTGACATTTTAAAAAAATTCATCTCGACTCCCATTAGTCCTAGAGACAAAACTAAAACATGAAAATGTGCGGAATTTTGTCAGCTACAATTTTCTTAACGGTTTTGTTTTTGGTAAGAATATAAAACTCTACAACCACAACATCTAGCCAGTTCGTGATACTCGGACAACTGAATGGGGTTACTTCGATTGCGGTATTAATTCCTGGGCATTTCCACCAATTATATCAAGAATGTCTGCAACTTGGTATGTTTGTACTAACCATTTCTCCTGTGCAGAGTTTCAAACAGGTGAACTTAGACCACTCCTTACTATGTTTAATAAAATAACAATATAATAACATATATATAAAAACGGTAATTAATCAAATGAGAATTAGAAGCATTCCATTACAGTGAATACATAACATAAAGAACAAGAAGATGGTTTGGCACTAGTTTGGCAATGTATACGTTTGTTTTTCAGCTCTTCTTTTGCAGGATCGTTAGTAGCCCCTAGGATGTTATGTTATATTTTCTATCATACGTTCATCTTTGCGTAGGGTGAGTTATGGATGCCATCAGAATTTTATTTCATGTAGAAAAACTTATGTAAAAGTGAGAAATTCTTGCTTACAGTAAAGTAGGCAACTTCCACTTCCTAAATTACACTAGAATTAATAGTTTAAGATTGTAAAATGTTAGCTATACATAATTGAAAAAATTAACTCTTAGGCCTAGCAGAAACCCGCCTGTGAAGGAAATAAAATAATATCGGTTTGTGACTAAAATCAGAGGTGTGACATAGGAATACTTAAAGAAAGTTATCGTATGTGAATATTTTTGAAGAAAAGAAATTGTAGTTGTTGAATAAATCGTTGGCTTATTCTAAAAATTTGAGAGTTAACGAAAATTAGTTAATTATTGTGAGATTTACTGATGAACACCAAAATGATATTGTAATTATGTAGTTATTTACATATGAGTATGGTAAATCAAGTTTTACGTTACCGAATGAGATGTTTACTGCCGGAGCGTAGTTAAGGCAGGAATTTCGAAATGAGTAACGTAATGTGATTTAACGTACAAATAATGTAAATACTCGCTAGTATGATGATTACATTCTATTTCCACTAAAATTAAAAGTGACATGATCTCAATTATGATACATCTGCAAACAATGAATAAAGTGGTAGCAATAACATTATGCCATACAATGTAAGAGGTTTTTAGTGAAATATACACAAATCAAATTTCACGGTTTTCACATAAATTCAGATTTGTAATGTAGGCAATAAAAGGTGTCGTACTCAATTTGTTTATCAGGTCGAAACATGTCAACATGTAGCAAGAAACCTATGTCTTAACAAAATAAAGGTTTTATAATTTTAAATTCAACTTATTGTTATTATCTAAGGTTAGTAAATAGTAATATTTTTACTTTCCCGTGTATATACACACGTGTATAATAGGTACACATAGGGAAAGTAATGTAGTCGAAAAAAAAATCGATCTCGAGGTTTTGATGAATCTCAACGTTTTGGGTCCTCCTGAGTCCAAAATTACCATCTTTGAGAAATGTTTGTCTGTGGGTGCGTACGTTATGGCTTGGAGCCTAAACTACTAGACCGATTTTGATGAAATTTTTGCCTATAAGCTTCTCCAAATTAGGGGCGTTATTTTGGGCGCAAAGATTCAAATTTTAACCCAATCTAATTTCCCTTGATGAAAAGTTAGTAGACATGGTTACAAGTAAAACGTCCTTTTTCGTTTGTTTCTAAATTCAAAATGGCGGCCAATACAGGGTGTTACTTAATGGTATGTACTTATTTTAAGGGGTCATTCCTGAATCAATTTTAAGTCGAAAAGTTCATATAAATGTATGTCCTAAAATGCTTGGTTTTCGATATACAGGGTGCTAAAGTTTTTATTTTTTTTTCGTTTTTTCTTAAAAGGTAAACTTATTGATGAAATGTCAAAATAATGTACGTATAATGTTCATCAGAACAACAAAATTGCTTTACAACGAACAAGGTTAACTTAATTTTATTTAAACAATTTACCTTTACCTTTAGCAACAAGTAAAAATTGGATTAACGATTTCTTCCAAACGGTAAGTTATACGACAAAAATGAAAGAGACCTTTTTTGTTTATGATTGATTGGCAATTAAGAATAAACCATTTTTTTTAGTGGCGTAATATTTTTTTCGTTAAAATTGTACCGGGGTTTAGCCATAGCTACCCCACTGGTTAAAAAAATAAAAATAATTTTAAACCAAAAAGTGTGTTTCTATACCGGAATAAACCGTGCCAAAGTTAAGTTTAATAGCCTAAACCGTCCTCGAGGTTTTTAAGAAAAATCGAAAAAAAAAATAAAATCTTTGGCACCCTGTAGGTATATCGAAAACCAAGCATTGTAGAACATACGTTTATATGAACTTTTCGACTTAAAATAATTGGTTCAGGAATGTCCCCTTAAAATAAGTAACACCCTGTAAAGCAATTCTCCAAGTTTTTACTTTTTAGGATGTAGCTCAAGAACCGTTTAATTTAATTAAAATTTGAAAATTGGAAATTACATATAGCCAAAGGATGGCTAGAACTTTTACTTATAAGTAATTGGTAAAGAACAAAAATTTAACGTAGCCAATAGGTGCTCAAAATTAGTCAAAAATTAAAAATCGATTTTCTCAAAATCGGCTACGAGCATTTTTTTTATTTTTTGTAATGTTATACATATAGTTCATGAAAAACTACTGGAACTATATTTATTTCTTTATTTCGCTTAGGGAAAGGGGGAAGAATGTTTGAAGTTGAAAATTTTAAAAATTCATAACTTTTGCTAACAAAGATGAAGAAATAAAATTGTACTGTGAAGTAGAGGACATACGACTCTTTTAATCGAGTATAATAAGTATACGAATTTACTTCCGGTCTAGCCGGAAATGAACAAAATATTAAAAATATTTATGACATACCAACCCTGTATATTATTTTAGGAGAAAATCAGAAATCTTTTCTGATTACAACTATACTACTCTCTACATTAATTTATTTGTTGAGTTATTACGCAAAAACTATTTTATTTTGTGTTATTATGGAAAAAACTATTTTATTTAATACGTCATTATAGTAAACACGGGAAAGTTGTGTGCCAATTTACCTGTCATTTAATTTGTTTATTTGTTTAGAGTTATTTTGTGTTAATCGATAAATGTAAGTAGCTCAACAAAATATTGTCATCAATTATGTGTCCGAGTGTTGTCTGAAGGCGACAGTGATAAATCATTGTACTCTACCGCAAAATAGGGTTTATAACATTGTGTATTCTGGCCAACGTCCAGAGATAAGGATAGGGTGCCAAATGATTATGTTTTGGTTATTAGTAAGGATGAGAGTACAAGTTGTTAACCGTTTAATTTTCAAACAGAATCTAGAACACGAATCGTTAAGTTCGTGACAAAATACTTAACATGTCTTCATACACTTGAACAATGTCCTCGAGTGGAGAATTCTGAAGAGATTAATTAATTTCGCTCGTGACATTGTATGTTTTAGGAAGCAGTGCTTGTAATTTTCAGTGGTTTGTGTCTGCAATGGTACCTTGGTTTATGGATCGTAAGCATAACCGCGTAGTCTAGATATTCTCTCAGTAACAAAGACAACATCGATGGAACACTTTAAGAAGTATGTAGAAGGTAGTTTTTAATTTCATCAAAATGAATAATAAATTTGTCGTTATAGAACTTCAATGATGAATTAATCAAAACACAATTCGTGAGGCGGCGTAACTTTTCTGTAGGATGCTGAATGAAAGAATGAAATCTAATAAATACCGATAGAGAGTAGGGAGCTTCGTTTAAAGAAAATTCTATACTTCCTTTATCTTGAAAATAAATTACCTTTGTTCTCTCAATAGGGTAGAACAAGTTCATTTGCTGCTCTAATGGTCCATGTTCACATCTCAAAGGCCATAAAAGAGACAACCAATCTTAACAATTCACTAATTAAACGTTCTTATGACTATAATTGCAATAACGCTGTCAGTAAACGTTTTATAGAAAATGTCTACCTCCATTTCAGCGCAGCATTTGATAGATACGAAAGGTTTATGATTCACATCTTAAGCTTGTCACAGGTGTAACAATTGAAACAACGTCTGGATGGGAATATTCAGAATTACGTCTAGCAGGGTTCTACGTTCTACCTATTTAATAACGGAGATGGAAACAGGTGTCCCCATTTTCACAGTGCATATCTAACAGTCCGGATCTCTACAGGATTTTAAGAGAACGATTGTAAAGTGAAATTGGAAAATGACTAGTCTTGCATGCTATAACGGACAATAAAAAAGGTTTCGATTCGTAATGCGATTTTGAAAAGTACCCTAAGGTAGATTTGTTTTGTTCGTTTTATAGTTTTATGTAGTACACAGAGGTTGGTAATAATGCACGTCATGCATGTGCTCATTTAGAAAACTCTTCCAATCAAGTTTCAGTGAATTAATTTATCGAATCAAAAGCTTGTTTACCTCGATTGCTGCAAAAAATTACGATAGTTAAACCAGTGCCGTATTTAAGGTCCAGGGCCTCGTCGTGCAAAAGTAGGGAGGGCCATATTATATAGGTGGTAAAAAAAGGTCTAGTTATTATATTATGGAAAAACACAAAATGTAATGTCTGTTACATATTATGTATAATTTATTATCATTAATTTTATTTTTTGGAATGCCTGAGGGCCTCGTTTTGCGAGGGCCTAGTCGTGCGCCGCACGACTGGCATGCCCGTTAAATACGCCACTGAGTTAAACTCACAAGTATAATTAATTAATTGATTCAACCGTATTACAGATAAGAACGATTTCATTTTTCGTTGTCTTAAATTACTGGATCCCTAGTAAAACATGATTACAATTGCTGACGACCGAAATCCGTATGTACGCTGAAATTGGAAAACTAGATGTTTCCGGTTGCAGATGAAACACGCGTCAAAAAACTGCGGCTCAAGCTCAAGGTAATGTAAGTGCTCATTTACTTAGAAGACTTGTTCACCAACTTTCCCATAAGGCGTACAAATAATATTACATCTTACCGACCATTCAAATGTCATTTTTAGGTAGAAGCATTTAATATATGAAAATGCAAAGCATATCTATAATTATGGTAATTTGGAAATCTTGACCCACAGAATAAGTACATAAACAAATGGCATGCTAAAAAAAAATGATAGATCTATACATAATATTGGCAGTACTAAAAGATAAGTAGTGTTACTTAAATATAGTAACAATAAGTAATATTGTTGAGATAAATCTGCCGTAGTCCTACAAATGCTTGAGAGTAATCAACCACAAGGCAGACAATATTTCCCTAGTTAAGTAACTAAATAATAAGAATGGACTCGACTGCCAATTTTTACCTATGAACAACAGCAGTCTCAGTTCAAACATTCTCTCTTTGTAACTCTTTTGTTCCCGAAACTGAATAAAACAACTTCGAAGATAGGAAAAAAGCTGAAAAAGTGTGGCAGGTATATCTGAGCAGGAAAAATATTAAATGAATATTGAGTGCTAAATCTACCTATATTGTTTGTAAAACATAACAATTCTCTTCCGATTTTAATCACCCCTCGTATTTTTGCATTTCAAGCAAAGTAAGATTGAAATTGAAGATTTCTGTTTAGACTACCTAAGTATTTCATTAAGGAAAGCCAATTTGAAATTGTTTGTTTGCTCAGCACACTGTATCCAAAGCGATTACAAGTTGAAAGAGTTTGGCCATGAAAGCGACCGTTTGGGCAGCACTGTCAATACAGCCAGAAGAGTTATCCCATTCGGACGGGTGTGCAGCGAAATCAGAGGATATTTATGAGAAAAATCTTTCTCGAGATTGGTGTTAGTGATTCGTTAGTTCAACAAACTGCTAAAAAGAAGCTGGGGTTCAAGCCTTACAAATGCCAAACCTCACGGATGATAACAAGCGGATATGATTTCAAAGATACGAACCGAAAATCAGCGATGGCAACTTTCACGGACGAAATGTTGTTCACCGTAGAACAAGCTCACAATTATCGAAATGATAGGATCTTGTTCGCTGAAGGTTCTGGTATCTCAGCAACCATCGAACAACGCCAAAAAATCCGGTCATGATAAGGGCGAAAATTGCGCCAGTACAACAACAGCTACTATTTTCGTGGATAAAGCAGTCAAACCAACCAACACGTGTACGGCAGCGAGATTCTTGAATTCGTGGCTCTTGCATCGACCCAGTAGCGCTTCAGTGACGCGAAATTGGCTTTAAAACAGGACTCTGCCCACAGGACTAAAGCGATTTCGGAGTTGTGAGAGGCACATTTTCTAGATTTTATCTTCCAAATGGTTACCCTGCTCGCCGGATCTTAATCCTATGGATTATAGTGTGTGGTCGATTTTGAATCCCACAAGAATTTGGAGTTGTTGGATTTGCACAGATTAAGGAGGGGTTCAATATTGTCCTAAGTAATAAAAATTTCATAATCGCACTAAAAGCCATGTTAAAATTGGACTTAGGCGTGCATTTCTGGACAACTCGCTCTGATCATAGTTTTGCTCCGATAATGGAGTTTTATGTCTCAAAATGACCCTAAGAACATGCCACGGCCCATATGCCTAGTTTTAGCAAAAATTATAATGTTTCAAGCTGTCTAGGATGTGTCAAAGTGAGACAGATATTGTTTTCTTGCGATATTTTGCGATTATTTCAAAGTTACAATAGAAATAGCATACCCCAACGCGATATCGATAGGCATAACTGCCGTGAGGGTTCATTGGGGTCATTTTCAGATATAAAAGTCAACAATTCGACCAATACAGTGGTCACAGCGAGTTTTCCAAAAAAATGAAGTCCGAGTATTTTCCAATGGCGAGTGAACTTTTGGCATACTAGCAGGAAAAATTGTCGTTCCATCACAACTCTTTACCTCAGGCTAAATTTCCTCGTAAATTGCTTTAATTATTCGAAAATTTCGGAATTCATCAAACAAATTCGTAGAGATTTCTTCATTGGAATGGGCCAACGTAAACCAAGATCGGTGCGAGCAGGTGAAAGAAAGGTGGCTAAGAAGAACACCAAACTGGACAGACGTAAGAGAACTTAGGAGGCCTTCAACGCGATAGAAATCAGGGTCAATATTGGATCGAAAAAAGTTCTTGAACCCCCCCCCCCTCCCCCTTAACTACAGATAACAAAAATTCAACAAGTAGGTAGCTTATTATGGTGACTTTTTGAGTGTGAACAAAAATAATCTAATGCGTTCTTGCACCTTTTGTTATTTTATTGCTTCAGATTTCTCAACGCTCTACATTTTTAGTACTGGATGAAGATTATACGCAAACATAAGATCAACTTGCGGTGTCATTAAATATGACTCACCAAGCTATTTGCAAACGTTTACAACATGTAATGGGAAAAATTCAGAAGGAGGGAACATGGGTGCCGCTTGAGTTGACCGAGAGACAGATGAAAAAGAGCCATTTCCGAAATTGTGCTTTTGCGGCATGAAAGTAAGAGTTTCCTGTTACTGGTGATGAGAAGTGGATGTATTTCGAGAATCCCAAACGCAAGAAACCGTGTCTTTCACCTGGCGAAGCATCAACATCACCGGCCCAAATCGCTTCGGAAAGGTGACAATGATGCTCTGTGTTTGGTTGGACCAAAAAGGAATCGTAGCTGCTGAAACTGTCACCAGATATCGCTACCCATAACAACTGATCAATTTGAACCATGGATTGTTTGAATGGGACACGAGACACGAACGGCCGTCGTATTCACAAGACGCCATTCATTCGGATTATCACTTTTTCCGGTCGATAGCGCATAGCTTGACCGGGCTACACTTAGCCAATTTTGGAGAAGTGCAAAGGTGGTATTCATGTATTGTAAAATGTGTAGTTAGTTACGATGCTTTTTTCCAGTTTTCATTGATCAAAAAAACCCGAAAACTTAGTTGCGGCCCTAATATGTACTACATACTATGTTTAGACTTCATACATGTTTTACCTTGAGTTAGGAAGGACAGCATAGGACGACGTTTAGTATTATTTGTGAACGCAAATTTACGTATTTTCAACGAACTTCGTTCGTTACTGGAATCAATATTCTGTCCGTGCGTCCGTGCGTTGCAAGAGATGCGTATTGTCTACAACCGAGTTAAGATATGGATCTTATGTGAAATTTTATGCTGATTCAAGATCCGGTCCCAATTTTCCGATATCTCAAATACTTTTCGAAATATTCGACTTTAAAGTCGAAATTTCGAAATTATCAAATTTTGTCTTTTTGATTAGGCCAGATTTTTTAATACTTTCGTTACTGCGGTATTCGAAGTTCGTTTTGTAATCCAGGGATTTCAACTAGTTAATATTATAATCATTATCCCAATCAGTATCATAATCCATTTTTTGTTTAGTGTAAAATATTTCAATTAAAAGCTGGTGGTAGGTAGTAAGCTGCAAGTGCGTTTAACTATAGTCAGACGTGAAACAATATAACTGAGTTTATGTGCGCAGTATGTCACAAAGTAGTTTAACTGAGAGCGTGACTGTGAGTACAAGCGCTACTGTCACATTAATTAAAATGAAGAGTTTAAAATTTAAGACAAGAATGTAATTGCGCATCATAGAAATAAGGGTAGGTATCCGTTTGCTATCAAAAGCTGAGTCAGATCATCTTGAAACCTTCCCACCTTTAGGTATAGGTACATATAATTCTTATTTAAGTTTTTTTGTTTGAAAATGCTAGGCAATCAACGTCACTACCCGATTATCAAAAATAAATCGGAAAATGTAAAACTACTAATGGAAATCCGTAATGGGTGTACCCTCTTTTATAAATACGCGTTCACTTATAACTCATATAAGTTTACGTTTAAACATTTCGACGAAGCGAATTCTACAATAATTAATGTGTAAAAAGGATTATCCTACAAAAAGTTGCTTTACAGAAGTTATGGAATGATTAAATTATCGATCCTTCCCCGACCAGGTGTATGTTTGCTTATGTTGCAATTTTTTGCGGATGTTCCGAATTGAAACGGTTCTATAACAAAAACGAAAACGTGCCAGTTAGATAGCGAATTGCATATCCCGGAACTTTGCGGATGACAATAGTTTCCCATTCAGTTTCTGGAGATGAGTCTAAGACTCTTTGTAAGTGGAGAATTTCCATATGACTCCTTCGGTTACAGTTAAGAAGCTCGCTCACTCTAGCAACGTATCGCGATTCATGATTCGAGATTACTTAAACTGTTTGAAAGTAAAGACGATTTTTAATGTTTGGGAAATTAGCATAAAAATGAAAAAGATGGAAGCGACGGAAAATAACAAAGTTTCTTCTAAAGTTTTAATTTCTTCGTAATACTTTTTTTTCTTCGCTTTAAGAGATAAATTTAAAAGTCTTTAACGCTCCATCGACTGTAACCTTTTTAGCTCTCGCTTTCAACGTAGTTCCGGTAGTACATAAATAAGATATAATTTCACATACCTGAGCCGCGACATGTCCTTGTTTCAGACGTGGAAGATCTGTGTGACTCCAAGCGCTATGAGACCAAGGCGTTACGTTTCTTAAATCTTCCCCAAATTTGAAATCCTTAAGTCGATTATGTAAGAATTTTCTAATATTCCAAGGTAGATCGTTATGCCCATCAATCAGGGGTACTTCCTGCAATAAACGGGAAGCGAATTCCAATCGTTCCTCCAAAGATGCACCGGCACTAATTTTTAAAGCGATAGGTACACCGACACCAGCCGCAGCTGCGAGAAATAATACGGTCACTATAATCCACCAATGTCTTGTTGACAAATCCATTCCTGTAACAATAGTACGTGTGAGATAATTACCTATTGGAATTGAATTGAAGTAATAAAAGTGTGCCTTATTACTACAATAATCCCCTAAATATATTATATGTATATTTGATCAACATTGAAGCATAGAGTGCTTTTAATTAACAGCTACTTATGTACTTGAGGCAACACTAATCGTTGCGTAACAATATTTTAAAAGAACATAGAGCTTTTCGATCACGAAAGCCACCCGAAGCGTAGTTTAATAATATATATGTGGCGAAAAGACGAAGCAATTCACTTTTAGAACGATTAATGCATACAACAAATCACAAAAGGAAAACAGTTGAATTTAGCCAATGCTAATGATTTTACATTGAATAAACACTGAGTTTGTATTTAAAAACAGCTCAGTTTACTCAAAATAAACGTATTTTTGTAATTCGTCTCCATTTTGATTCTTTAATAACGCGACGTCATCTGCGATGTCCTTATGGCCATGAATTCACGGAACATTTTACGACAAATTTACCAACCACCACAAAAATCCCTAAATCGATTAAAGTGAAAAGCTCTGTTTAAAAGCGGCATAAAAAGGGCAAATTACAAAACATAGTATAAAAAACATATTTCGTAAGACCTTTAAGCACTCATTTTATAATATTGATCGTGGCTACGCCACTCGTTTTTTAAACATATTTTTTTGTGACAGTAATGTCTGAGTATTTTAATTATTATTGTACTTCGGTTCTTATCGATACTCAGGCCAAGCCTGGTTAACTAACCGCACGGATCGGAATCAAGTAACGATTAGTTCTAGTAATACATATACCTATATAAAATAAATTTGAAGTAGCTGTAAAAAAACATATGTGTTTTGAAATAGTATTATGTTTATTGTGTAAATGTTTGTTGTTTAACTCGGCGCATCGGTTGCACTCGAGTGGGTAATGTGTTGTTTGTGTTTTGTGCTAATTGTGAGTTTTGATATTGTGAGTATTGTGCGTTTGCGTTTGAGTGTATGTGAGTGTCACATGAGTGGTTATTGACGTGTTATGTGTTTGTAATGGACTTTCTGTAATGCTATGTTGTGTATGCAAGATAGTTTGAGTTTGTGAAGTTAGAGGTGTCACACAGAGGCGTATTTATGCTTCTGCCGCCTAGGGGCACAAGAAAAGTGCCGCCCCATCACATCCCTCACCCCAGGAATAGACCTTAGGTATTTATGCAAGTCTGAAGTCCAGAAAACATCTTTTATTAAAAATAAATAGAATTTATTTCATTAATAAAACAATAAAACATACCACATCTGGACAACGACAAGCGGCAAATGGTCATGCAAATGCTTAGAAAGCCTGTGGCCAGTGGCTAAATAGGATAATCCATCTCATTAGGACCATATTTAAATAAGCCCGACTGAATGAAAGTGCAGCGCAAACCAGTGGCGGCTGGTGGGTCTATAGATAGGATAGGCGCTTAGGTACTTAGCATCCAGGCGAATTTTTTTAATCAGGGGATGTAGGCTATTTAAACTATTTTTTACGGGAGCCGAGAAATCTTGGGTAAAAAAATCAAAATATTAGGGATTCTTGTAAGTTAAATTTATTCGTCTGTCTTTCAACTGTGCAAATTTGTTAAATAATGGTATCAGTAAAATTATGAACGTTATATAATAATTTGATTAATTATTCTTTTTCTATCGAAAGCTAAAGAAGTAACATAAGAATAACAGAGAAATGTTATACCTACAACATTTCTCTGAAGAATAATACTAGATTAGATTACATTTCACTTTGCAATTGCAGTTTAAAAATCGAGAGTTGACGCTCATACACGAAAGGCGGCCGATTGAATCGCCTATAGACCCGTTATATCTTGTGAATTTTACATTACGTATGCTCGGATGTTGAAGACGAGGTGATTCATTTGCTGACATAGGGACCAAATAGTATAAAAAAAATAGGCGGCAATGATGTGTGCATTTATGTACTTTCTTTTAAATATCCTACTTGTTAGCATGTTATATTTTCATTGTTACTTTCATTTATGACACTTCCCCAACAAGATAAACCTCTTTTTTGTGGTTAATTCAGTTTGATTTTTCATTTCAGTTGATTTGAAATTGAAATAATATAACAATGCAATGATTAGATTTAGAATAACTTCGTGTACTTGGCTTCATGTGTTTGTTGTGTTGGGGTAGGCGGCGCCTACCTTGCCTACCCCGACCAGCCGCCACTGGCGTAAACGTTGTTTGGGATTTTTATCGAAATTGTAGCTCGTATTGACGTATTTCTACTTCAATTTTATTTTTCTTTGTTTAGCAATTTTTTTCAAAAAGATTTCTTCAATTCATTTTGGTGCCTCGTAATTTTTTCGCCCCCTAATATTTGCCGCCCTGGGCACCAGCCCTTAAAGCCCCCCCCCCCCCCCCCCCCCCCAAATCCGCCACTGGTGTCACATGAGTGGTTGTTGAAGTGTTGTGTTTTATTATTGCAATCAAAACCTTATCTACCTTTCGGTGTTAAGGTAGAGTATTTTAATTAAATTAATAATTAATAACTTTTATTAAATAATACAATAGTATATTAAGAAGCTCCGAGCCTTTCATACACGTTAGCATAATAAATTGAAATGTCAAACAAGACGCATGTTCCATAGATACAAAATCCTACTAACTTACGCATATAATTTTAATTTAATAAGTCCGGCAGTAAAATATTAACATTAATTGTGCTTATAATTATATGTCTGTAACTCGGTTGTAGAAAAAATGTTGTTTGCATCATTTGCGTGAAACTCGTTTGATGTGATATCACCCTCTCACACCAAACTAGCATTTCGCGCACTTGATACACAATCTGCAACCACCACATGGCGAGTTTTGCGTAAGAATTCGGCTCTTAACCGTTACAAAGTTCAATTGGTGCAAGAATTGAAGCTAAACGACCATCGGCAACATTTTCCTGAACAAATCATCTTCTCAGATGAAGCTCAGTAGCATTTGAATGAGTTGCTAAACAAACAAAATTGGGACATTTGGCCATTCGAGAGTCCACGGTAATATGTTGAGAAGTCTTCACATTCCTCTCGTATTTCTGTTTAGTGCGCATTCTAGTCTTTGAAAATGCTGCTGGAAATGCGCTTACCGCCAACTGATTGCCATATCGTGACATGTTAACAACGTTTTTTTGGCCTAGTGTTGATGGATATGGATATTGATGATATGTGATTTCAACAAGACGGTGCGACATGTCACACAGCCTACGAAACAATGAATATTATTGCAATCAAAATTCTCGGGAAGAATAACCTCACGAAATTCATCAAGTAATTTGGCCCGAATTTTGAACTATATTCAGAAATAATTGAAGCCTTGCCGAGATAGAGCCCCAATTATGCCGAAATGTCACCGAAAATTTGATACTAATATGTTTCGGGCTTGATTTTCGATAATCGTTAAAAAGCTTGACTACAATCGATACTAATAACTGATAACATACAATTAGTTTCCTGAATTATAATACATTACTATCATTTGTTATCGCTAACTTTACCGACCTCAGAATTGTTCGTCGTAGAGCTTTGCGGAAATTTTTTTTAGAGAAAAGTGGCAACGGGAAATTTGTAGAAATAATTTTGGAGCTTCTACTTCCACCGCTAATGGGGTAATTTTGATTTTGTCAATGTTCTAGAGAGACAGTATCCCATATAAAATTGTCAAAAAAATATTACTGTGGTTCTGCATCTTTTTGGTTTAACATTTTATACTGTAGGGCTTAACCCAGACATGGGCAAACTTTTTAATGAGAGGGCCATATAAAATAAAAAATTATCTAACGGGGCGAAATTGAACAAAACAAATTTTTATAAGTGGATAAACTTTATTTTTGATTTTTACGTCACACGCAACTTATGTAGCAATCCAAAATGTTAAAAAGCACTACTGCAGCACTACGCCTACGCGAGGTTGCGTGCAAACTCAGTTAATATTAGATGCAATTTTACCACAGTATACATCCACGAATGTAGTAGTTGCACTTCCTATAAAATATATGGAAAAATTTGTTTCTTTTTTTATTATTATAGTAGTGTACCTACTGCATTCGTAGATGTACACTGTGATATAACCCTACTTAAAACGCAATAAGAAGGAAATCGTTATTTTATTCTTGTTACGCAGAAATACATTTGGTCCTATGTGTACGGGTTATTATGGAGCGGCGGGCCACATTGACTAGCCCGAAGGGCCGCACTTGGCCCACAGGCCGTACTTTGCCCACGACTGGCTTAACCGAATTTGGTGAACTGGGTCTCGTTTAACTAGGGAAACTAGCGTTTAAAATAATGTAAGAAATATTATACGAATAATGTAATAAATATTGTAATATTCGATTTTTGTTAATATTATTTTTTGTGATTCCCATCACAGTTTTATCCAGGCTTTGGACTGGTTCGATTATGTGATCATTGGCTATGCGCAAGTCTCTATTCAATTTCCATTTTCATTTCCTTTCGCTTCTTCATTTCCTTACCCTTTCACTGAGCCGATATTTTACAGCCCACAGTATTTGCGATTAATCAGCTTTTGTAATCTAATTACTTTAATAATGTCGTGGAAATATAAAACAAATTGATGATTTGAAGTAGGTTATAATAATTAATAGCTAATTTTAGTTTTATAGAGGCCGGGAAGTTGTAGTGCAAAGCAACAGTTAAATTGAATACGTATTATATTACATCAAAATAATATATAATTAGAAGAAGAAGTAGGTAAATGAATTAAAAAAGAATTTTGTTAGGGGAGTAAAAAATTTAAATGAGGAATATTAATTAAAAATAAATCCATTTATTTAAATACCACCTAAATCTAATGATGACGCAACTACGGCTGGGGTTGATATGAGGGTTTTAATAAAACGGTTTTCTGACGTTAAAGAATTATAAAGCTCTAAATTCATTATTCATATTAAGGGATTTGGTAATTTGCTGGTAAAGTAAGTGTTTGTTAATAAGATTAAAATTGTTCTTTAACTACTCAATTAAGTAAGTACTTAATCCTTTTATCTATTAAGAAGTGCACTACTCATAGATTTATCGAAGAATTATACACTAAACACCATTGTTATGGTAATCTAATTAACAATTTTCAATGTATTAGTGTGAAAGAACCTTAAAGCAAAGGATGTTGTTAAATTCAATGTGAGAATTAAATGTGGATGTCAACACAAGAGTATAGTCAAAGAATGAAGTTTCTTATAACATTCGTTTCAAACATAAAACACAAAAGCTGTGCGTTTGTCACTAATAATTTACATTAGTGCTTGTACTTTGAAGATGGTTGGTATACCACCTTTAAGGGTAGAACCTCTGGAGACCTTCCTTTCGACATCTACGCACCTACGTAAGAAATACTTATTTTCAGCTTAAATCTTGTTTGTTGTCCTTAATAAATGTCAACAAGTAAGTTTAAACATCTTCAATTTAACATACACAAATCGATAGAATTATATTCAAATATACAAATATACAGACAACGAATAGGAAAGGAATGTTGACAGTATCGACCAAATGCATGAATGCTTCTCTTTTCTAATATCCCTTGCTTGTTGACATTCGATATATGAGAATCGTTCAACCAATTTTATATACGTCAACCGATGTTATGCAGAAATACGAACGAAACCATTTTTAAATTGTCCTACTTTTAATTATCCACTCGTCTCTTTATTGGCGAAAATTTTGTTTTATAATATAAATTAAATGCAACTCGAGATTTTATGCTTCAACAAGTAAAGATCTTTGGTCTGTCTTACGTTATAAACCGTTTATATTACGTAAAGAAGTCACGATACATTTTCTTTAAAGAGATCACGTTAAAAGGAACAAGAATATGCAATTTACATTTTAAAATTACATACGTAATATTTTTATGAACCTTATTTAACTTTAAAGGTAATTTAACTTGAAATTATACTGGAAACACATCTTCAAACAAACTTTGTAATTAGTTTGCCTTGGTTACGTTTGGAGTAGATCTTCAGTATTTACAGTAATAATTTTAAAGATTAATTTGCTATAAAAGTTCAAATTTTCTTTTAAATTTACTTGTATTTAAAACTACTTAGGTACATTTACTTACTACAATAAAGATTCAATAAAATCAATTGCACGAATATGTAAAATTGGAAAATAGATTTTTTCTGTTAGATTTAAACGGTAAAATCCTGAATGAATAGTGGAGGAGATTTAAGTTTAACATTTTTCGATTTTAAACTATTTAAATAAGATATGAATAAGTAGAAAAGATTTTTCTGAAGTTGATATAGCTAATCTATATGAAGACATCGTTTCAATATGTATCTGTCACAGTTTGAGAACTATTCATGTGTTCATCTATTAGTACTAATTATAATTTGTTTGCGGAAAAAATCAAACTATGGCACTAAAGAGCCGATAATTTACCAGCGTTCAAGGGGGCCAATACTTTTGTTTTGGGTGACACTAGAAACTGGCGAACTAGCTTTATATATTCTACGCATTTTTTTTCCAGAATTTGTAATTTATGGGTGTTATTATTGTCCACGGAATAAAGACATTGCACTGCTGAAAAATTAGGAGAAAGCTGGATTTTGCATGAACCTTCTTTTTGTAAATCTAAACAGCATCTCAAAAGTCCCCAGTGATACATGCGCCGCTAAAAATATTACGCGAGGTCAAAGGTCACGATAAACAGTAACAACGGTTACTTTTATCGAAAAAATAATAGTTATTAAATTTGTTGCTTAGGAAAGTGCCTACAAAAAACATATTCTGACTTTTTTTGTAAGACCTATTTAATACCTATTAAAATAAATACTTTCCAAATAAATAAAAAATTTGTATTAAAAATTAAAAAAAATCTTTTTTTTTAATAAAACCAAAAATAATTTATTCTAAATTTTACGCATTATCATTTCTCAAATAAAAAAAAATTGATGTTTTTTTTTCAAAAATTAACATTTTTCAATCACAAATACACGTGGATTATGCCTATTGGAGATACTATTTATTAAAAAAACGCATGTTGTACTCTACCTCAACGATGGTGTGGCAAGGAGTACACGTATTATGAAAAAATAAACGTTTCGAGTCTTTAAATCGAATTTTCTCAAAAACCGTTAGCCTTGCGAAAAAAAGTAATGGTATGTTTTTTGGAGGCATTTTCCTAAGCTACAAATTTAACAACCACTATTTTTTCGATAAAAGTAACTGTTAACGAGATATTAAAAACTATTTATAGCGACCTTTGACTCTGTGTAACATTTTTAGCGGCGCGGCGCATGTATCGATGGGGACTTTCGGGATTGTTGCCTAGATCCACAAAACGAAGGTTTATACGAAAATCCAGTTTTCCGGGAATTTTCTGGAGTTTGGCCTTTTTTCTGTCTGTATTCCCTGTACTACTATACACCTACACAATAATATTTTGGACACAGGCGCGGGGCCTATACAAAGGCGAGGCCTAAGTTCCATGCCTTAGTTGCCTTACCCTTCCGGCGGCGCTGTCTGCAGGTATAAAACTATTAGATTACACAAAAAAGCCAAAAATGATTATAAATGCAAATTGGGCGACCTACGATCTATGACTCATTTCGAGAACAAAAAAAGGTTTTTAGGCAAACTTTGTCCAGGAAATCACTTTAAAAGCAGCAATCAGAATCTATGGCCCTGCACATAAATATTCTTGTAGGCCATGATGGAGTAATTAATTAAAAATTCCTGAATATAATAGATATTAACAACAACTTCATAAATTGCAAATTTTTTGCTGCGCTGAGAGTGCAGGAATTAGCAATGCCATGAAAGAGCCGAAATCAGGTGCATGTTTATTAGTTGGAGGAAACCTACAATCAGGAAATAATGACTTTTGGATGTACATTTTGAATTTCTCTGCAGTCCTCAACAAGCAAGGAAAGCGAATTCTGTGTTTGATGAAGGCGCACAGTTAGTATTAGTGTTAGTAGGTTATTAAATATTTGAAAGAAACGACTCAAAAGATTGATTCAGCACGCGTCGTATAAGAATAACAGTATAAAGGCAGGGAGACGAGAGATATAGGCGATTGCCGCCAAAACGTATCGATGAAAAGTATGACTTTGTGACATTGAGATAGATACGGGGAGGAATTATTCACCGACTACGCGTCTAATTTCCTGCTTTGTTGCTTATAAAATGCTCAATACAATGTGTGAAAAAATGTCTATAACCTTTAAAGGCCTTCATGCACTCACTGGTTATGAAGCAGTGCCATTCTTATTCAAAGAGTAGTGTAGTGATTAGAGCGCTAGACTACGACGCCAATGGGTCGAGTTCGATTCCCGACCTCGCCAGAAAAATAGGAGCTATAGTCGAGTGTTAAGGCACTCCTGATGTAATTGATGTCGATAGCAAAGATTTTTGGTATAGGACAATCTGATGATCCTTTTCATAAGATATCTACGTAATAAAGTTTTGCCACCCTTAATATTTCATAAATGCGCAGTGTTAGGACGAAATGCCGAAACACGTCAACCTTTAACTTGAGAGGGACCGTTTTGGCGCTAATGCCATAAACGTCATATTCTCACCCTCTCCACACTGTAGATATCCTTAAATTTTTACAAATCATGCCTCATTTAAAAGGTCCGGTAAATCTCTATTCAATCATATGTTTTTGCCTTTGGTAGTAGCCTTCCATTGTTATTTAATCGTTGTTTAAAATGGAATCTCTTAAACTTTTCAGATGCCCCCGTATTATGTTATGATAAAGAATCTTTGAAGGATATAATCAAAAAGTTACAAATTAATTAAAAAGATAAAAGTAACTGTTATTTAATCATGTGTTCAAAGTAACCACCATTAACGTTCAGGCTCTTTCCTAAACAATACCTAATGCTTAGTTTTATGAGGATTGAGGACACCCCCTGCCGTGTGTTCAAAGTGAATAACATCTCTGAGCATTGCTTGAGATTGCAAACTGGGTAAATATAACTTAATTAACTTTAAAATAGAGGAAACATATTAAATAGAGGCAAATAGGTTGGTTTTGAGAACCACATCAGATTTGGATATGAAACCTATTTTAATTCATTAAATTCTAACCAGATCCTTACCGATCGGTGTAAATCAAGGGAGGAAATAGCACTGACAATTTGATTAATCTGCAATAGCGTTGCAGTAGGATTAGGCAGCAATTCAATCTATCTAATCGACGGGATGAACTTAAAGCTGTTTAGCGGCTGTCTAGTGTACAAAAACGATTGATTTAATAAAATTCGGATCACCTCTGCTTTTATCGAGCTTTGACTACAATTATGTGTAGATGTTCACCTTCACTCATATCTTTTTACATTTCACGTGAACAAATTTTAATTAATACATGGTGTTCATTGTTTTGGTAGGTATGTTTCTCCATTAAAAAGGAAAATATCAACTATATTAAGCCAATGCGGTAAGTATACATATACTGAAAAACTAGCAAGTTTGCCCTTTTCATATATATCAGTGGGAATATGAAGAATATTCGACACACAAAATGCGAAAATTTCTCGAATGTCGAATATATAAAAAAAATGGAGTTGCGCTGTAGTGTTCATGACAGCGATTCTCGTAATTTTCTTCATTTTGTGCGTCGCTAATTTAGAGCACAGTTCGTCTAGGTTTAGGTAACCTCTAACACGTGCTCTATGAGAAGTAATCGTTATTTTCCATTTTTTAAATTATAATATTATGTACTTGTGTTTGTCAAAATGAGATAAGAGTATACATCTGGTTTGTTTTACATGCTTTGCAAGAAATCAATATTGAATTTTGACACCCATCACTACATACAAATTTATCTTCTTCGTCTTTTTCTTCAACATTTGCTTGGTATCTCTGACCAAGACGTTTGGAAAAAAAGTACGTATTGCCATGTATCCGAACATCTACTTAAATAACAGAGCCGTATGATTGTTCCAAATTTAAGAAAACCCTCCAAGCAAAATCTGTTGAAACACGTCGTTGAACTTTAGCTTTTGCCCACCCTCTTGTCTCTCCATTGAAATTGATGAACATTTGCTGGAATTTCTTACGATTGCCCTTTTATACGAGCCCCGAGCAAATGCGGCGCGTTTATTGATTGTTACTAAATCATTTGGTGAAACCACCGTACTTTGTTATGCCTTTTGAGCCCCGTATTTGCCGTGGTAACAAGGATACCGTCTTATGCCATCTTCTTGATTTATTATCTTCAGTATTAATACAATTTATTCTTCCCAATGTAATCTTTCGGAAGCGTGTTTTCGAAATAAATGTGTTTGATTTCGCAGCGCTTACCTGGAACAAATAGGCTACCTTTATTACCAAAACCAAGAGACAATAGACTAACGATTTATAACTACCTTTTGTCTTTCTGTCTTCGCGAATTGTGGTTTTCTCTGGATAATCTGCCTTTATATTAACTATTTCTTCAACAGAGACGAATACTGTAAGTTTTGCTTTTATAATATTCTATGGTATCAAGGATATTTTTTCAAATGTGCTGTTTAGTTTTCCAATCCTCCCATTTTAGAATGAGAAGAAGAAAGCAAATACAGATGATGGGCGCAAGAAATTTTTCTTTACAGAAAAAAATTCCGTTCTAAAATATTTTGTGAAGCAAATACTCGCACAATAACTTTTATGTTGTGTTGTCTAAGTTTGCCTAATTTAAGCATTCATTGGCGTACTTTATGCAAGGGCGGTATGGTAATTAGGTGATTAAAAATATAGGAAAAGAGTTATTAGAGGTAAATAACGCTTTTACTTATCAACATGACCTCTAAAGGTTCAATAAATTTTTTTCAACGATGTCCTAATGCTTTAGTTCCATCACGAAGGAAATGTTGCTCTATTGCAGCAAAATAGCAAAACCCATCGTATCAGTTGAAAACCTTTAACCTAGTAGGAGAATTTTTGGTTTGGGGAATAGCTGAAAGCCGGATGGAGCTCGTATATGGGGGTTATATGGACGTAAATAATATCGTTATTCGCAAGTCTCGTCTATTGGAACAATACTGGTTAAACCGGCCCCCTTTTCCAGATTTTTTCATTTCACATGTCCAGAAGATTAGCATGTGGTATTGGCCACTTACTGTTTGTTCCATTGGAAGATCATGAAAAATTACTATTCCTTTAGTATCTACACGCCATTATCTTTGCGGCAGACATCATTGTCATGGTTTGCTTTGGGGATGAATAACCTCGTTCCGTTCACTACTTAGATTATAGTTTTGTTTCCAGAGTATAGAGATGAATCCGAATCCATGTTTCATCCGTGTCCTTCGCATATGTTTGCCTGAATTGTTTTGAACACGGCCGCTAGCTCGTTCATTCCTAATTCTTGTACCACAATCCATAAACATTCTTTTGAAATCTCGCTAAGTTTTAGTCTCCGCCCTTTTATCACCATATCGCAAATTTCTGCGACCATTTGTGGTGGTGTAGTGACACTTCTAGGGCATCCCGGTCGATCCTCATTTTGGACACTTGTGCAACCACGTTTCAACTCAGCCGTCCAACTCTTTAAGGTCGTAGGTATATGAAGAGGCAGAATCATCCAAAATGTTAATATACCGAAACTTGAAGGTTCCTTTCTCAAAATTATTCACGGCCAAACACTTTAACTTTGCGAAGCTCGAAATAAGAAACTAGTTTTTCAATTCAAATTTTCAACGCGACTTTAAAATTTGAAGGCCGACTATTTATCATCCCTCCATTAGAATTTACGTCGTTGTTTTATTTTCTCTATTAACTCTTAGTTCACATATAACATAAGTGTGTAATAAAAATAATAACCTTTAAAGAACAAAGTAGAAGCTGCAGCACTTAAAAGTTTCCGCTTTTTCTGACACGCATAAAAAAATTTTTGCGTGTTCAATGCTTGTCTTTAGTCTTTTGGTAGCTATAAAGCTAAAAACAGATAATGGTACAATTGTTGGACACGTGCATTTTTCTCAGATATATTGCAATCCTTAAATAATACATTAGAAGCTTGCAAGGAATTATTATCAGCAATTTTCATAAATCAAACAAAAGTGTAACATTTTCAAAATTATCCTTGAAAAAACTACGCAAACATTAAATGCATTTAAATACAGTTTTTACTTCCAGAATGTCTTACAGCGTTGATTGAAGAATTTACTGGCAAAAATGGGAAATGGAAACCAATTTGAATGATGAATCTTGTAATGGAAGAATATCCGTTACGTAACGACGACGTATTCACGATATTATAATATTTTAATTTTGGTCTATCGATGCTTTGCCAGTTTATTTTGCACGAATTACATAATCCGAAAGTGTCATTACCATGAGGACAATAACCATTCACATTTCCTTTATAATTACTTATAATATGTTAAATTTATTGGTCATTAACATAACATAAATGTGGAATTTAAGGATTCATGCTACAGTCAAAGGCAAAAGTAAAAAAGCGATATTAAAAACGAAAAGAGAAAACGTTAATAAAAATTACATTTCAAAGTTAATCAAACTGTATAACGTTTAATTAAAGTTTAACTTTAACATTACCAAAGGTATATTTATCAACGTCAAAGAAAAATTGATCACAAATCATGATTAACCTAAATAAGTATACAATCAATTATTGCCGCTTACAATGTCAACATTGTTTAAATCAAAGCTCTGTAAATTTATTTTAGGTGTTATAAATACGTATCGCCTGGAAAATTTTTGACGCATTGAAATATTTTATGCCTTCACGTTTCCGAACTTGTAAATATTCTAAATGCAACATGTGCGATAAAAAATTCTTAACACCGTACTTTCTTGCGAAGGGAATCTTTAAGATGGAAAGAAATCCGCACCTACTGCATAAAATATGTTTCCAGCTTCTTAATTATTTGCTACCTTTTTCTTAAAACATCGATTTACTTAGTTGAAATTTCTTTCGCGTATTGAAATTGTGAAATTATTACAGCACAGTTCAAATAGAGTTAGTGGAGATTGTAAATTCTGACCCAGACGCTCATCTCCATTCACAAAGCCCATTAACCGTGCTAAGTTTTATTATTCATGAATTTGAGACTTACTTTACTGCACTTTTTAATAGGTAAAGTTGTTTTACGATAATCACAGAATTTAACTGGCAGAAAAGGAAGCGAACGTGTAAAAATGTTATCGAACGCAAATGAATTAAAGCGAAAACTATGCTATAGATAGAATAGTTAATTTTCGAAGTGTCTTACATTTAAAGCAATCAACTGAAATTACCCTAATAGAGATTTAGCTTAAATTTTTTACATTAGTGGTGGGAATATAATTTAGTAAAGCTTAGCACTAATTCATTTTTATGTTCTACTCTCAGTACAATCCACGAAACACCACCTGTGTTATGTACATGTATGAAATACGTTTTGGTCAAAGCTGGATATATTTACGATGTTTCACCTGCACGGTAATAGAAAAGTAGAGTTAAAACAATTTTAGGAGTTATTAAACAGTGCAAATTCGTGGAGAATTGTGCTTAAACTTGATTGAATGTGTGTTAAAAATGGGTTATAGATTCATGTAAAGTACCCAGAGAAAAACGAATTTAGATTAGCATTGTGAACCTTTTTGTGCACATGGTTAAGTTGTGCACAATAAAAGGCATTAAAAACGGAATCACTTTGGATATGTAAGGTCCAGCGCTAGTGCGAGTTCTAGCTTTTTTCACAAAGTGGGGTGACCAATATTCTAGTAAACGGATAAGGATCCAAACCGTACTTAAAACCTTCCCCACAAATTAAAGGATTGTTTATTATATAAAACTTGATGCGACATGTTTCGGTACAATAGATAATACCATCTTCAGGCGACAACTTAAAATCGAATGTAACAGTAATATAGCCATAAAATGAGAAATACTTACAAAATACAACGAACAAATTAAAAAATTATTATTAAAGTTTATAGTTATATAGGGACTTCTTACATACAACGAATAAATTAAAAAATTATTATTAAAGTTTATAGTTATATAGGGATTTCTTAACAGTGCAAGGGATGATAGAAAATCCCAAAGTTGGTGTGCCACGTTTTCCCTTGCACTGTTAAGAAGTCCCTATATAACTATAAACTTTAATAATAATTTTTTAATTTGTTCGTTGTAATTTGTAAGTATTTCTCATTTTATGGCTATATTACTGTTACATTCGATTTTAAGTTGTCGCCTGAAGATGGTATTATCTATTGTACCGAAACATGTCGCATCAAGTTTTATATAATAAACAATCCTTTAATTTGTGGGGAAGGTTTTAAGTACGGTTTGGATCCTTATCCGTTTACTGGAATCACTTTGACCGTTAGCAAATCAAAAGCAATAACGTTGACAACGTGAGGCGCATCTTCTAAGCTTTGCCTTTTGTTTTTTTCGTCTTTGCTTTATTTTTTTGCTTCTCCTTCCACTTCACTTCTGATAAACTGCCCTCCGTATATTGGCAGTAGTACACCAATGTTCATTTTTTTTAGCATTTTTGTGAGAGAATTTTGGCATATCATTGCAGTATACTACATAGCCTCTGTAGAGTTCTGTATACAGGGTGTCTCTCGGTGACCGTCGGTTAGAAGTACATAATATATCAAGAACGGTAAAAGCTAGAATTTGAAATTTTGTACATGCGACATGCCGTGTTTAATCTATTAAATAAAAATATTTCCCAAATGGCAGCACTTCCGGAAATACCGGAAGTGAGCATCAACATCTTCATTTTATATACAAACCAGGCAATTTTTTTTCACATTCTGATGTGTCATAAAATGTTTAGTAAGTATGCTTAAAATAATCGGCGTATCAATTTCGATTGTTGAGAAAAAAAATTAAGGAAATAAAATTGAAAGTCGAAAGTGGTAAAGGTTAGGGATCTGGGATTGTAGGTTCTTAATGTCAAAAGATTGAGACGGATAATAAAAAATTGTCCGCGGTTACGTAGGTATCTATTCGACGTTATTTCCAGACTTAAGAAAAACTTTAAAAAGTCTCTTTTTTTAAATGGAATGCCTATTTAATTATCGGCCCATTCGATGCAGAAATAAATTTCCTTTAAATTGATATAACATGTTCCTATACCTAAAATCATTGATTACAGAGTTATTTACATTTCTCTATTTAAATTTATAATTAAGTACATACTTTACAAAACGAGGTTGGCTTTGAAAATTTCCAAAAAATTTTTATGCAATTGTTTCTTATGCTTTTATGATTATTTAAAATTCTATCTATGGAACTTCTTTGGTATCCAAGGTCTCTTTCCGCCGAACGAACAGAACTTTCAGGGAAAACAGTAAAATATCCCAATACATTGGTTTCTGCAGCGTCATTGGGGACAATTGGCTTTGCCAAATTTCGTAGCGCATTTACTTCGCCCAAATTTAGAAAATTCTTTTCAATCATCCTGATTTTTTTGTCTGTCATTGTAGGTAAATGCGGATATCTTTCGTTAAAGTGTTGAGTGATTCTTTATTCAATGGTTAAAGGTTCTGCAGGCCCAAAAATAATACGAGCAGACTCGCCATGAATGTAAAACAAATTTAGAATATCAGCATTTGTGTATTCCATATTGCCCAATTAAAAACAAATATCAAGCGCAAAAATCAAAATTCAAACAGATAACATTGAATGATAACAAACGTAAATGTAGCGTAAAGTTTCAAACTGATAGCTAACTGACAACTGTCAAATAAAAATGAAAACATAAGAATCATAAGAAACTATTGAATAACTATTTTTTTGAAAATTTTCAAAGCCAACCATGTTTTGTAAAGTATGTAATTATAAATTTAAATAGAAAAATGTAAATAACTTTGTAATCATTGATTTTAGGTATAGGAACATGGTATATCAATTTAAAGGAAATTTATTTCTGCATCGAATGGGCTGATAATTAAATAGGCATTTCTTTGGAAAGAAGAGACTTTTTAAAGTTTTTCTTAAGTGTGGAATTAACGTCAAATAGATCAGTAACCGCGGGCAATTTTTTATTATCCGTTACAGACAATTGTGTCTCAATCTTTTGACATTGAGAACCTAAAATCCCATTTCCCTAACTTTTACCACTTTCGACTTTCAATTTTATTTCCTAAACAAGATTTTCAAGTTTTTCAGTGAAAAAAATTTTTTTTCTCAACAATGGAAATTGATACGACGATTATATTTAGCATACTTACTAAACATTTTATGACACATCAGGATGTGAAAAAAAATTGCCTGGTTTGTATTTAAAATAAAGATGTTGATGCTCACTTCCGGTATTTCCAGAAGTGCTGCCATTTGGAAAATATTTTTATTTAATAGATTAAACACGGCATATCGCATGTGCAAAATTTCAAATTTCTAGCTTTTACCGTTCTTGATATACTTCTAACCGATGGTCACCGTGAGACACCCTGTATTTGGAAACGACTGTTCCAAGTAGACCTTTTTCGTATCCTTTCGCAAGTAGTGGGAAGTCCCTTTTTTCTGCAAAATTCGATTTTCGTTTTTTGGTCCACATGGCAAAGTTGTGCACAATAAAAGGCATTAAAACGGAATCACTATGACCGTTAGCAAATCAAAAGCAATAACGTTAACAACGTGAGGCGCATCTTCTAAGTTTTGCCTCTTGTTTTTTTTCGTATTTGCTCTATTTTTTTGCTTCTCCTTCCACTTCACTTCTGATAAACTGCCCTCCGTATATTGGCAGTAGATATTGCACTCGCCCCTTTTTTCTTGATGTAGACCAATGTTCATTTTTTTAGCATTTTTGTGAGAGAATTTTGGCACATCTTTACAGTATACTACGTAGCCTCTGTAGAGTTCTGTATATTTGGAAACAACTGTTCCAAGTAGACCTTTTTCCTATCCTTTCGCAAATAGTGGGAAGGTTATTTATTTAACCCTAATCGAAAGCTTCTTGGTTCCCCTTCTACGGGAACCCTCCTCATTTCTTTCCTTCTTTGTGTATTCCTTACGGCAAACCTTTGCTTCCAAGAATAGTCTTTTCAAAATTTAGTGAACACGTCTTTGCGGTTATTTTCACTTACTTCGCTATCGTCTCTTGGATTTTACGTAATATGTGGAGGTTCGCGCTGTCTATTGTCCCTTCGCTTCGTTCGATGTCACGAAACTTGTTTGTTTGACTTGGTGATCTGTATCACGTGAATTCTTCTGTTTCATGGATAACTTTTGATTTGATTTTTTTTATTTTTGCACTCTTTCTTAATGTGTCCGGAACTTCCACATCTTCTTCATTCTCTTGCGTCTATACATTAGCACTATGCCCATCATGGTTAGCTATAATGCATCTACCTCTTGGCAAAAAGTATTTAGGTATTCTTTGCTCTTGGGTAAATAACGTCTCAAGCGAGATCTAGTTTTCATCAAATTCCAATTAGCAGTGCGTACGTTTAGGTTTGATAAGTCAGTGGTCGGATGTATCGCGATACAAGTATCGCGATACCTGTATCGCGATACTTTTGGAGTATCGACTATAGTATCGCGATACATTTAAAAGAAAGTATCGATTATCGGTATCGCGATACTTTTTGTAAATAACGAATATCGCATAATTCGATACTTTTGCGATACTATTTTGCGGAAATAGCCTAAGAAATCTCATCCAAATAATAAAGAAATACCAACCGCATCTGTATATATGATTGTTCGTAGAAATGCCTAGAAAAATGTAAAAGTGATGTTTTAGAAAAATGTGTTGAATGGGATTAAAATTTAAAAGTAAATCCACGAAAAGCCGAAATGAATGAATTCGGAATTCTGAATATTTATATTTTAGTCTTGTCAATGTCAGCTTAAGTAACAAAACAAGTTACCTACTGCGTAAGACCATACAAAGACCAACTTAAACAAATAATTTTAAATAAACTGCTGTTAGGTATTTTGTATTTTGTTTTGAAATTCAATGCTAAAAGGGGTTATTTTCTACCAATGCTTTTACAAAAAATAATAATAAATAACTTCGAAACACAGTTACTGTTAAAAGTAAATAAGTTTTATTTTTGACGTAGTTAATTTAGTCGTAAGTGTAGCGTGTTTATGTTAATCAAATAATGTTACAGAAATTATACTTATTTGAATTTGAACCACGTTTTTGTAATTTAATTTTTACACGACTTCGCTGTGAAACGAAAAGTATCGTTAAAAGTATCGCGATACTTTTTAAGTATCGACTATCGCTATCGCGATAGTTTGTAAGAAAAGCATCGAGTATCGCTATCGCGATAGTTTTTTTAATGAAGTATCGGTATCGCTATCGCGTTACTTTTTAAAAGTATCGTTCCGAGCACTGTGATAAGTCAATATGTGGGGGTTCGGTTGGATTATCGTTGTCTGGTGGTTGTACGCGCTTTACAGCTTGCACAGCTGTAGTCGTTCACTATAGTCTATAATGTTGAAAAACGATTCATTATTTTCTTTATCATCGAGCAGTGAGGGATCTGGTATTGTAGCAACATCTTTGGTAATGTTCTATGTTATTGCACAAATTAAGCATTCGTTTTGTTTTGGGTTCACTCTGTTGCACTGAAAAGAAGGAATCATACCTCGTAAGTATCAAAGGTATTATCGTGATAATGCCACGTAATTCTTTTAATTTACGTTGGGCATCAAATTTAGCAAAATTCCTAACCAAAACTAGTTTTAGATAAAGATAATCTATTGTTAATATTTCTAATTATACTAGTACAGGCCGCTTCGACGCAGCTTCGTCCTTGGTCTTGCTAGTTCTCGGCAATATTGTGGCCAAACCATTCACTGTGGTAAATTGACACACATATGAAAAATGTTCAGCTCATCGAACTCTATCAAGTATTTATATATGACCAAGTCCATGTGATAACATGGCATGACATGGTAGAAAAGTGACGGACGGACGGACACATGGACCGACATGCACGTGTGCAATTTTCATTATAGCCAAATATCTTACTTTGGTCCAAAGGTTCATCCCCAAAACAGATTCCTAACATTCAACTTTATATATTAGATGGGAACTGGCACATTATAGCGTTAAATTTTAGGAATTTATTGCCGTCCTTTACTTGCAGCAACACAAACATGTTAACTTACGAGTTATTAGCCTTGTTTTTTTAAACTGGGTAACCATTTTGGTAACCATTTATTTTAACCCTTCTAACTTCGATCGCTATTGGGGTTTCATAGGCTATAATAGTTTTTTTTGTATCTAGTGCGCGAAATACTTTGGTGATCTCGACTATTTTTTTAACTCGGCTACATGGTTAACGATTTTGATCACTTTTGTTCAAAATCCCTGTGATCACCAAAAATGTATACTTAAATACATTCAGTGGTTCGTAAATAAGGATTTTGATCAAAATTCACGTGATCGCCAAAAACGAATAAATGCAAAGTAACCATTTTGACATACCCTAGGTAAAGTTCACTTAGTAGCCTAAAATGCATGAAATTCACTTATTAGGCATCGATACATCGAGAGCTTCTGTAACATTTGTCCTCGTTAACCTAAGAATCTGAAAAGCAACAGCCGTACCTAAAAGAAATAATTAGTGGTTTTCAAAATGAATTATGGTGCACAGGGACGGACGAACAACAGTATAAGACTGTAAAGGATCTGAGGATGCTTAATGAAATGTAAAATAAGTTGAGGCAACTTTTTGGCTGATGACAGTTGTAGTTTATTTCTAGACAACGTGTTTTCATACAAAGCTCCATACGTATTGGTTATTTACCTTTGTATCGCAGTGAGTTATTTTGAAAAAAAAAAGTGATATAGGCGACCCATGCCATAAGCGACTGGAAATGTACACGTTTGTGTTCTGGTCCTGAAGTAAACCACCGTTGGCCTGCTTGTAGCTGTAATCTAAAACTAGGCTAAAGTAACATTATTGGGTCATCATCATCAATTATTCTATTTACCTCACGTTACCATTTGTATATAATCACTTTCTTTCCCCCAATAGAAATTGCTTCAATCTTTTGTAAGAAAATGAAATTCTATGTTTCAGTGTTTTAGACTGACAAATTTCATAAGGACATTAAAATACTAGTTTCTCAAAATGTCATAAGGTAGAATTTACACACTATTTATTGCTAGATAAACGAATTTAATTTATATAATGAAAGTCAAATTGATGTGTAAATTCAAAGACTAATTAGTTTAAATAACGGGATTGGAGGAAAGCATTCGAGATATAGTCGACACCAAGGTCGTAATCCATAAATTTCTATTCATAACTGTAAGGCAGATAATTCCATAAATTTAACTACGACTCCTATAAATTCGAGCTTCTGTGTAGACATTCCACAGAGTGGTTTGGTAAAACAGTTTAATTTTGCTCCAACGAAGTGAATATTAAACGTATACCTCACGACCGAGGGTGTTGATTAATGAAATACAATCGAATTGATAAGTAAATTTACTTAATAATTACAATTATATTATACATATTTACACAATATATTGTGACGTTTATTATGTACATTTTGGTTGTGCCATTGAATATGAAATATATTATTTATATTAAAATATTTATTCAATGGTTGAGTTAAATACGTTCCTATCATAGTACATATTGTAGTTTATATCAAGTGCACTACTTAGGAATTTAGTAATTAATCCTCTCCCCCAATTTCTAGTAATATCATTCAAAACGATCAAATATTCAATCTAATAAAAGTGTTGTCCTGGTGTGAAAATATTGAAATTCATTTCGCTTCGTAAATGTAGTAACATAGGTGTTGATTTGATAAGTAGGTTAAAGTATAAAATAAACATTTAATTTAATTCGGATATATCATCCAACATTTCATATGTTTTAGTTGTTCAACTTCAAATATTGAAAACATTCAATCATTGTAGGATTCCGAATAAAGAATGGAGTCCATGGCGTTGATGATGGATATCGATATCGACAGTGATACATTTCTATTAAGACTTTATTTACTTGTTGTTCCAGCAACAGGCTAATTTATTGCAACAAACATTTGATATCAAACGGTTTACACCGTGCGCAAATACGAAATTATTACATCTTCCGTTGATAGTTCTACAGAAAAAGACAAACACGTTCCGACACTATGCATATATCATTATCAAGGATTACAGATTGCAACGTGTTAAAAATTAAACAAGGGATGTGCTGCGTGAATAGTAATAACTCAATAAAATTAGTAAAACCTTTATTGCAGAGGCGGATCCAGACTCGAATTTCACTAAGGGCAGTCAGTATTGTAAGATGCCGATTGTGGGCGTAGCGAGCCCAAGGTAGTAATTTTTCAAAATTTCAAGGTCACACGTTAAACAAGTACCTCAAAATAAACCTTAACTTCCTAATATTAAATTATACTTTTAAATAAAGTTTTATTGAAAAATAAAATTGCAGTGACTGCTACATTTTTAATAATAAGAAAAAAAACTCCGCTGCAGCAGCGGTCAGCGGACGAATCCAAATCGGAATTTGCGAGAACGTACTGAATAATATATTGCTAGCTTTTTAAAACTTTTTTAGAGGTAGCACCACAAAGCAAATACATGATGTTATATTTATGTTGTATAAATGTATATATTTATATTAATTATTTTGTAAATATTTTTAAAAATTTAAAAATGAAGTTACTATATTCTTAGTCCGGGCAATTACCCTCATTGCCCCTCGCTGGATCCGCCACTGCTATATTGCCTATTCTTGTCCTCTCAAAGACAATGTAAAAAATTGTTGCATGTATTGCCACGAGACTTCCCTCGTATTAATACTTTTTTCAAAAAATAAGTATAGCACAATAAGCAAATATGATCAATAACAAAAACCTTCCCCATATATTTATTTATTGATTAAAAAGTGACGTTGAATTGAAAAGTTGATTAAAAAGGAGGGGAATCAAGCCTAATTGAAGATAAAGTCAAGCTAATAAGTGTTATTAGACTTGAGATAAAAGTTACTTAAATTTAAATTTATCTATAGATTACGACATGTTTCGCCAATTACAAATTGGCATCATCAGGCTAAAACAATGATTATTAAGCATAAACAGTTGTAGAATACTTAATAAATATTTTAATTATGATGGATGGTTGAAACTTTAATGGGTGATGGAGGCGAATGACATGGTTGCGATGAAGTTATATTAATTTAAATTAATCAAAGGCCATTAGGCGGTTTCATACTGAAAATCAAAATTAAAACAACGCAAAAAACCAAGACCAACTTACAAAGCCAAAAAGGGCCCCAAAACAAGAAGTGAAATTGGGAAAAGCCATGCTGAAATGGTAAGGTTAGGTTAAAATTAAAACCGGGCAAATACATACTTAAAAGAAATTGTAAAAGAATTAAAAATTAAAGATGGTAAATCCACAGCCAAAGACTGAAAAGATGTATATTAACGATGCACAACATGTTAAAAATAAAATGACGACGGACACAAGAAACTAATTGCAAAATGAAGGTCGAGACGACCGGTAGGAAACAAGTAGTGGGTAAAGAAGAAACCTATAACAAGGAATCAAGTACAGAGGAAACCCGCCAGACGGGCCGCCCAAATTTAAATAAAATTAAAGAAAAAGCAAATTTTTATTGATATTGAGGAGTTCGCTTATTTTTTTCTGAATTCAGCAATATATGTGCTATATTTATTTTTTGAAAAAAGTGTGGATACGAGGGAAGTTTCGTGGCAACTTGCCAGAATTTTTTATATTTTGTTGTCTTACAAAAAAAGTAGCTTGTTTTCGTTAGTTTATTTAACGTGTCCTGGCGTTTAATACATCGTTTCTACATGACACCCTCTGTAAGGTGTTCAACATACATATGTTTAACACTTTACAAGAAACATCAGCACACTACAGGGTCCTATTCCATATACACGTTTTTCAGTTATCTTTTGTATTACTTCTATAGAAACAAAGAACAATCAATACAATATACCTCTTACACGTTTTCTGAATTGCATGCTAACACGTGTAAAACTTGGCAGAAGCCGATAAAATTCCAGCTTGTGTAATAGGCGCCCACACTTCAACTTGAGCACGTTGTTCGCAACGGTTTTCACATAACACGCATTGAAGGGTCACTTCTACAAATAATATACTGCAACCGTTGGATCATTGAGAAATATTCTACAAAACATTAAAATCTGCATGGACATTTCATGCGAACCTTATGAAAGTCACTAATTTATTTTAAACAGTTTCTGACATTAATTCGATGTTAAATCGAGTATATCTATGTGCCGAGGAGAAATGTTAAAGACAGCCACTTGAAGTTGTTTGCTGAATACTAATTGAGCATGGAAAACGACAAGAAGTATTCAAGAACAGCTATTCCAGACTATAAATTACTTTCAAACTGTGTTTATAATTTAAATTTTTACATTAACTTTGTAGACTCAGTTAAAAAAACAACAACATAACTTATCGTTTGCAATTTATTACTTACCAAATGAAATTCATCCAGATAAAAGTAAGTATTAATATGCGTTTTCTAAATTGTGGTAGATGAAAGATTAAGAAAAATTGAATATTTGTCTTTTTGAAAACAACAGGGGTATGATATTTATGGAAAGGAAAAAATATAGACCTTCGTTAAGCACGGCAAATACACTTGATAATTTTTTTTATAATACTGCATATATCAACTTAGGCCAAAATTAATTGTTTTTTATTAATACAAACTCCTTAATGTAATACCTAGTGACTTGGTCCACTTGAATGATTTTTTTGGGCATTATTTATATCCTACCAAGGACCCGAACCATGGATTTTTTGATAACGCCTGGCATCGACAGCTCCACCACGCTACCTACATTCCTAAAGAAAAACAAAAGAAAATTAAAACTTTAATTTAACATTTATAAAGAACTTTTCTCTTTGCCACCATTTTGATGGATCAAACTATCGTCATTACTGTCTTTATCGTTATAAACTTCCGTATTTTCGTTATCTTTACCGTTGGAACGTTGGAAGAACTATATTCGCCATCGCCTGGCAAAGTAGGGTTTTAATTTATCAACTGAAGCCACCCCTTTGTACTTCTTTTGTGCGCCAGGAAGGTCTTCTACGACAGACTTTGGTCACTACTTAGGGACCTGCGTATTTAGTCAATTTTCTTACTTGGACATCGTTCGATGCAACAATTTTTCGTAACCAAATTTGTTGGCCCACACTACTTTACGTTTTGAATCAAACAGACGTTTCTGTTTGTGCTGAGCATTAGCAGTTTGTTCTGCAGCTCGTACTTTGTTATTTTAAATGGAACACCCTGTATAATATTATGATATAGGTCGGTAAAGCTTTTCAATCTTTCCAATTCATGTCTGTACTATGTGTAGTCTAAAACTAGCAGTTTTTACTGCTGTTCCATTTAAAATAACAAATAAATAACAAAGTGTTTCCTTTTCGAAATTTACAAAACTTTACGATTTATTGCAAACACCCTGTATAATTAAATCGACAAATATTTGTATATTCACTAAGGAACGACCTTTACTAATTTGTGTACCTACCAAAAATTGATTTACAATTTTAAAACTGAACGATCCTAAACATTTTTTAATCAGACCATGTTTTTCATAAAAATCATGAAAAAAATGAATAACTTAGGAACGCTACATTTAAAACAAAAATATGGACATAGACCATTTTAAGAGAGAAATCGGAATATGACATTAAATATAGGATGTTCCGTTAAAAACTTCCTCGCACTTATGAGCTACCCTGTAAGTACACATAGGGAAGGTAATGTAATCGAAAAAAAAACCGAACTCGAGATTTTGATGAATCTCACCGTTTTGGGTTCTTCTGAGACCAAAACCACCACTTTTGAAAAATGTTTGATAGTGGGTGCGTACGTTAGGGTTGTGGAGCCTAAACTACTACTATGCCGATTTTGATGAAATTTAAAGCTAAGGCCCATAAAAAAACTTCATCGGTAAAACAAGCTTCTCATCAAAATCGTCCCAAAGGGACCCAAACTAGAGGCACTATTTTGGGAGCAAACATTCAAATTTGAACCCAAACTAATTTCCCTTGGTGAAAAGTTAGTAGACATGGTCACAAGTAAAACACCGTTTTTCGTTTCTTGTTAAATTCAAAATGGCGGCCATTCACCAAGTTTTTACTCTTTAGGGTCTAGCTCAAGAACCGTTTAACTTAATTAACGTTTGAAAATTGAAAATTGTAGCCAAACGATGGCCAGAACGTTTGCTTATAATATAATTTATAAAGAACAAAAATTTAACATGGCCAATTTATTTTTTGTAATGTTATACATTTATGAAAAGTTATTGTGATGAAAATTAGGGAAAGTTATGAATCCTGTTATGTTAAATGCAAGTTATTAATTACAAGTTCCTTTGTTGAATCCGTGACAACTAGATGGTTACAGTAGGTGAGCAATTTAAATGAGCGAAGCACCACGTGAAGTTAAATTTGTAGAGTCACACAAACAAATTAATTGGCTTGGAAATGATTTATCAAGTAACTGAACTATTTTAAATTACGTTTCAATTTGTGTTAATATATACGGCCACTACTGATCCTCTGTCTTTAGTGATGACAATTTGTGGGTTATTCACTCACGTCAATATACATTGTGTGGTTAGATAATCGTGATGCATTACGTTCCCCTATAAAAAGACGACTTTATTTCTAGCATCACCTTACAAACATTGTTATGGAGGATGGTTGCATAATTTTCGTGTTTAAATTCCGGCATGAAATCCTATTTTTTATGTGAGAGTTGAAAATAACCCATATGAAATAGAGGTATTTTGACAAGATTTTTATGTAAACAACAAAGCATAGGTAATTAAATATAGGTAATTTGTTGCAGTGAATGATTGCAATACCCGTTTTCTGTTTTATTTTTAAATCTGATTAATTTTTTTTTTCACATCAAAAACAACGGAAACGGAAAGTTTTTATTAGATCTGCACTTTAAGTCATTAACTCATTACAATACTCAATTTTTCGAATATCAGTGTGACCAAAATCGTTTCCTTTCACATGGATACGTTTCACAAACATTATTACCTATATTACTATAAGAACAATACCGTGATGATCTTTCAGTACGACAATGGTAACGTGTGTAGTAGTTCAAGAACTGTAGCAACCAGCTTTTTGTTTGGGTTATTTGTTTCAGATATCATAATTTATTGTCAAAGAGGTCTTAGTGTTTGCGCCACTTCACACATATCTTCTTGTTAGAGTTGTGTTAAATTTTGCACAGCTAAATGAGAGCAAAAGTTTATGGACCTGAGCAGCATAATATGGTGCTTACTGTATTCATGTCAATCTTTCACGCTCAAATATTCTGTCAAAAAACATCGATGCTGTGCGCAACATCATTGCAGGAGATCGCCATGTGACGTATTGCGAGATTCCTTGGCATATCACAGACTGTAAAACGTTCGATTTTGTATCAAAAATTAGCTGTCAATAAGATCTGTTTGCAATGGATTCTGAATAATATGACTGAAGCTCAAAAGCAGGCTCGTGTAAATTGGTGCAAGGCAATGCTTAATATACTCGTATAAACCGGAAACTAAGCAAAAATGTACTATTCGGGTGTTCCAAGATTAACCGAATTCGACAAAAGTTAGTCGTTCACGAAGCACTTCCAATGCAATGACCCTTTGCTTCTTTGGTTGTATTAAAGATGTCGCGACCATTCTTTGAGGGAATTGAAGAGCGGTTAACGCTGAATAATATACAACAATTTTTTTGCTAGAAGCCATCGATGAAATTAAGAAAAACAATCAAAAACTTCACTTCACTCCATCATGACAATTCCAGAATCGAATCATTGCTCTTATTTATCAGAATTGTGGACTTTTTTGTTCCCGAATGTCAATCAAAAAACGCGTGGATAGCGATTTTCATCACCTCAAGAACTCGTTGAACCTTTGAAAACCATGTTTTTGAAATACCAACTTCAGAGTGAAAAAAATCCTTCGAGAATTGGTTTGAATGCTCGCAACTTAAAGGCGACTATTTTGAAAATCAATAAAGCAATTTGTTCCAAACAATTTTTTTTCTTTCTTAGTTTTGTAACTATTTAAAAGGTAGTACTCGTATGCGAGAATAACCGACGCTGTTGTGGTTGGGAAGGGAAAACGCTATTCCAATAAAGGCAAGGAAACACTTATATGGAAATGAAAAGATTATATAAGAGGAAATAACAAACATTCACCTCACTAAAACTCTTGACTTTCTTAAAGTGAAGGAATATTTGAGGAGTATAGTAGACAATACAACGTACCAATAAACCGTATTATAGGAACCATTCTGAACGACGCGACCGACGCCAAGATGAATAATTGTTATCATAATAGGCAGCTGGAAGCAGCATAACAGAAGAATGTTTGCCAACTTTAATACTGTTATTTGAGAGAATGTCATAAAATATTATTACTATATGCGATTATGAAAAACGAACATCAATTCTAGCAGATCCCACAAAAAGGGACGCCCGAGCACATATGTTTACATAATGGCCAAAATGAGGGAGTGCGGGGGAAAAGATAGGTGCACGAAAGCAGTCATGAGGAACTGGGCGAAAAGAAACTATAAAGATTACATAGTTCACACCACATAATATTCACATGTAAAAGATGGAAGGAAGGTAGAAAGGAACAAAGGAAGAAAGGAAGAAAGGAAGGAAAAAAGGAAGAACGGAAGAAAAGAAAGGAAAAAAGGAGATTGTCTAAGACTAAGAAGTGTTGGAGTCTGCAAGAAAACAATGAGTAACGGAGAGAACAGTAAACGCTATAGTTAGATGGGGATCATATCTACGGAATAATGCTGGACTCTACAACCCCTCACTATCTTTCTGGGGTACGCGTGTAGCAAGTGCGTGTATTGAGAAGTAAAAAAAATATATTACGTGACGCACCGATTTGGAATACGTTAAGATTTCGAATTTTTACAGTCATTTGAAAAAAGTTCATTAAAAAAAATATTAATTGTAGTACGGGATTCCGATTTCTGCCAATTTCCAACCCTATACGTAGTGTAGATTTTTTTAATAACTCTTTTCATACGAGATTTGTTTCCTTTATTACACGATATCAGTTCTCGAAATGGACCGGAACGCACCGGAACGCCGTTCCGGTTCGTGAAAAAAAATCTTATTCCGTTCCGGTTCGTAAATTGTTTTTTTGTTCCGTTCCGGTTCGTAAAGATAGATAGTCGAGTCGACGTCGATTTGCGCAGTTAAACATCTCAAGATTCACTCTCCGACGCATAATCCAAGATGATTTGAATTTATTCCCGTATTAAATACAAATGATGAGCAAAATTGATCCACAAGACAAACCGCGTCGGGTTGCATAAGGACATTTTGTGTCAACATAACCGAGAATGACGGTGATTTTTGGCGTCAAATCATCATGAGCGACGACGGATATTTTTCACTGAATGGAACGATAAACAAACAAAACTGCCGCTACTATTCCACTGAAAACCCACAGATAATCCACAAAAAGCCTCTCTATGACCAAAGAGTGACTGTTTGGTGTGGTATTACTGCGAAATGTGTAATTGGACCGTACTTTTTCGAGCGAAGCCATTTACCGTCAATGGCGACCGTTATCGAGCCATGATAACCGATTTTTTGATGCCAATTGTGCGTAGAAAGCGAATGCGTAACTTCTGGTTCCAACAGGATGGCGCTCCATGTCATACTGCAATCGCCACGATGGATTTATTGAGGTCATTCTCCCTGGTCGCTTGATATCAAAAAATGGAGATTTTGATTGACCACCACGTTCATTTGATCTGACGCCGTTCGACTTCTATTTGTGGGGATTTTTGAAATCCAAAGTGTACATCAATAAGCCACGGACTTTGGCTCAACTTAAAGCAAACATCGACCGTGAAATAGCGGCGACACCGAGCGCTACGCTTGAGGAAGTGATGGAAAATGCCGAAAAAAGAGCACATTTTGTCATCAGGGAAAAAGGCGAGCACTTGGGCCAAATAATATTTTAAAGGCACTTATTGATCTTTATCTCCTTGGATCAAAATAATTGCCTGAGCAAAAAAAATAAAATTGTCTTTTCCTAAAAAATTTTATTCAAGAATCACGTGGGTCACATATAGATGGCCCACCCTGTATATGGTGAAATCTGAATCCGAAAAGTTTGCGTTCCGCTTTCGAGCACTGCACGATATCTACCTTCAGCTAATCTTTCATATTGTTCCACCTCACGGTATATGAGTAGCATGTGAACCATTTCACAATCTTTTAATAATCAGTATAAAACGCATTCAAGAAACATATACAAACGAAAAGTTATAAACAATCAAAAGCCAATTTGAAAGTCGTACATGAATACATAAGGGAAATATGATATTTTCATGAAAACTAAAAGAATGTGGGTAATTAATAAACCAAAACTTCAGTGAGAGAAAGTTAAGTACATAATTTAGTTCTGACAAGATCTACAGGGTTGGCCATTGTCAGTACCTACTTACTCCCTGTATAAACATGGTATAAACAGTTTTTGTGCAATCGTCGGTGTTAAAAGCTCATCGGATAAGAATTTTTTTCTTTCTGTGTATAATGAAAAAAATAGTAGTAATTGTAGTAAAAAATGCTAATGACAAACGTTAACGAACCCCGCATGTTTAAAAAAACATTCAACAAGGGCTCATTTTCTAATTTTTTCATTTACAAAGGTGGAAAGGTTTCAGCGTTGAGAGCTGCATTTTTTGTATTATAGGTACCTACCAAATAATGAAACACTTTTTGGTTCTAAAGTAATGAGAGAAGAGGAAGCCCAATTATTTGATACCATTAACACTATAAATCCTATGTTATACAACGTGGGAGATTCTATAAAACGGATTTTGTTTAAATGAACACAGAAGCTTTCACTGTTATTACATAATTACAAAATCTTTGTTTTGCTGATATGTCTTCTGAGAGTAGTTATTTCTACCATGAGAAATGATGTAAATTAGACAGTTGTTTAATGCATAGCAAGCATGATGGCATAAATAGGTACACAGAGCTTTATAACGTTTTAACGAGCGATACTCGCAGTAGATAAAGGTTAAACTTTATTGTATAACTTACAATCAACGCAAGCCCAAATAAAGCTGAAAAGTCCCAATGGCAATTATTGACATTTAATCTAAAAGTTTTGCGTTCTCAAAGGTGACGCTAAACGTTGAAGCAGCTGCATTACGTCGCAAATTCTACAAACCACAAAACTTGAATTAACAGGAATTAGCAGATGTAGACGTCGTTTATGTTGTGTTTAGTATTGTGTACCTATATATACAGTGAATGCAGTGTTAAAGTTTATTTAGGGTGAAATCTAAAATTGACAATACTAATTTAGTGTAACCGCAAGGATGCATAGAATGTCTCAAGTTTATATAATATACTATCTCAATTCGATTTGTGAAAAGTAAATCTCGGTAGCAAAACTTGTAGATTTTATTTAAAAAAGCTCGAACTCGAAACGTTTTAAATGAATGATTAATGAACGCTTTTTATACTAAAGTAATTTTGACGGTCGAAGTAGTTTATTATTCACCGCAACAAGGTTCAAGGGGCGCTGTTTAAAGCTTTTTTGTTGTGTAGACATAGAGTTATTAGTGCCTCAGAAAAATGTGTGAAAATTATGCCTTACTGTTTAATATTTTCTCTGGAGCGCAACATATCGAATTCTCCAAAGCGCCAATACATTTATATGATGGATGGTATTATGTAAAGCTATTGATCATCTTTTATTCAATTTAACTTCCAAAGTGGCCGGAAAAACATTTTCCACTTACAAAAATAAATAAATACATTTACTTCGTACTTAATTCTTTTCCCAAATTACGTTTAAACCATCCAACTTGTATTTCGGAAATTGAATTATAACACCGGCACCGGTTTTATTTATTGAATGAAATTAGGTATACGGTGGTGAGAAAATGTTTGAATATACGTAAATATCTCCATGGAATATACATATGTTGAAACTAAATTTGCAATCCGTGGATTGTGGAATAATCCAAGTTTCATGAGGGTATTTACAATTCCACTTCGGGTTCCATTGTAAAGTGCTTATCAGCTTAATTTTAAGTAGTACATAAATTTTTCAGTATTTGGGAGGAATTTAATTCCTACAGCATTAATAAGTTAGTGTAATGCGGTATTGAAAGCACGAAGGTGAAAGGTGTATACAGAACATTATAATTTAAAAGGAGGTGTTAACATACAAAAATGAATTATTATGAACAGAAAAAGTGCAATGAGAGTTGTAATTTGAATTGTCATGGTTTATGTTATTCTTTAATTACTATATTCATCACGTTACCTTTATTCATAGCTAAGTGTAGGTCCTTATTTTTTTACGCCCTCGTCTCAATCAATTTGTTATTGTCTTAATTATTTTTTAACCCATGTCCTACTTACCGCATAGAATCACTGTTGGCTGTTGTCAGTGTCAGTGTTAGCTGTAGTTCGTGTCCCTAGCCCTTAGGCGATGGACATTGGGTAAAAGAAGACGTTCATGGACCACAATTGTCTCGGTAGACACCACACAGGACACTACAGGAACTTAACTTTTCGTGGGAAGAGTTAATCGAAAATCAATGCTAATTAATAATCTCCAAATTGCTTCTTGCAGATGCAGATACCTTCGAAAAATGAAGAAGTGTCGTTCCGAGGGACGAGAAATCTTTTATCTCGACGAGAGTTGGCTGAACTAGTCATGGCTACAATCGGTCTTGGTCTTGCAGTCTTGCGAGACCAAGACCAAGACGAAGATAGCAACGCCATCAGCAAGACCAAGACTGGATATCGGCAAGACTATCTCGCAAGACTCTTGCAGTTTTTTTCTTATTACGAACAATTATTTTTTTTTATTTATACCACACACAAAAAACATTTGTTTTCCCAAAAAAAAATATTGTATGTATGCGTGAGAGTTAACATTTTTTGGGTTGTTTTGCGTTTAGTAAAATGATGTTTGTTTGAAAAATAAAATTAATACGTAACCACTATATAATCATCTTAAATGAAGTATTTACTTAAAGCAAATAAAACTAATTGAACTTTGATTAAAATGTAATTTAATTGAAATAAATTTTGTCAAGAAAGCATTTTATAATTAGGGTGTATAATAAAAGTTCGTCGAATATGAACTCTTCACATTTCTAAGATTTAATAAAAGTATAAGTATAGGTACAAGTAATAAAATAACAACTTGTGGGAAAGTCCCAAATTCTTAATCCTAAATTTGTACCAAAAAGCACGTTTTACTTAGTTTTCAATCAGGCTAAAGGAATTTAAAGCGGCACGGCGCGACGCCTGTACTACTCATGCAAATCCCTCAAACATGCCGAGGTGTTGTCCCTTTTTCAAAACAACTGAATTCTCAAAACTAATGTAACTAAAATTACATCTTACATTATAAATACAAAAAGCCGAAACATGTCGTGTTAATTATAATTTATGTGGGTCAGACAGAATTTTTTACTTTTCATTAAAGTAACTTAATTTTTCCTTATTAATCAAATATCCATTAAACGAATTTTTTTTAACAAGACTTTGACTTTCATTGTTAAGTTTCAACATAAAGATATTTTTTTAATTAAAATTTAATTAAAGTATGTCATCGCAATACCGTAACATAAGTTAGTACAAAAGTATTCTTGATCGTGAATTAAATAATTAATTGGTATTTAGTTTTAAAATAATTTAAGTTATTATACTTTATTTTGATCGTTAAACCCAATACCAATTAATTACATAAATATCCACCACATATCTATGTAGCCAAATTATTATTTTTTGCAATAATCTAATTTAGTAGCATCTAGTGACACAAAATTTCGATTAATTTGATATCATTCATAGGACGGTGAAAAAATGCAAGATGCAGTCTTGCGTGCAAGACTAAGACCAAGACCAAGACCGAGATTAAGGATATCAATGCAAGACCAAAAGCAAGACCAAGACCAAGATCTATGTGGTCTTGTCTTGGTCTTGCGTTTGGCCATCACTAGGTTGAACGAAGGATATACATACTATAAAAAAATTTGGCAGTCGCCATCAAGCAGTCCAATAGGGTTAGTCAACTGGAATAAATCATCGGGCAAAGGTCGACGACCAATTATTACACATATAAGTAGTGTTAATGGATGCTTGAAAAGTGACTTACTTGTGTTTAAGTCCAAGCACACGGGGAATTATCACGAGGATATGAACGCTGTTGCTTTTGAAGTGTGTTGATCATGTAATTGTAATTGAAGGGGAACAGCGTATGTGGGAACTTGATGTGTTAATGGAAGAAACTATAGAACCCGTTGGTTATAATATCCGTTGGATAAGATGAAAAGCTCTTCCGAATCGGATGAGGATGGTAAAGGCTGATTGTTAGTAATATCTCGCATTTTTTGTTTCCAAAACCTACCTTTATGACAAGATTAAATCAAAAAATTAACTAAACTACATTAATAATTGTTTTACATTCATCAATAGCCACATCTAAAATAAATGTTTAATACTTTCAATTGTTTAATAATTAATCTACAATTTTGTTATAGCCGTTCACCTGAAATCCCATCCGAACGTGGATCGGCTCTAGGTCTGGGTAATGGGTAAACAATTCACATGGATTCAAAAGATGCCGGTGTCTCTGTGGTTGTTCTATTTCATATTCCTGCTAATTTTTCTCCCTTTACAGTGAGGTGTTTCCCTACAATTTTCTGATTCTAGATAAAATTCTGCATTCTGAAGGGTTGATCACAAACGATACCTCTGATGACATTGTCCGTATTGATTTGGATGGAAATGAAAGAAGGCTGTCACAAACAACGAACATACCGTTGGAAGTGGTTCGATACATTCTAATCCGCAATACCCACATTAATACATTTATTTCCATCTTTTCAACTAAGTACGCTTATGACGCTTGCGTAAAGGTTGTCGAGTGCATTCCTGTAAATCAAATTGCCGAAACGCCAAGCGAAAATCAGAATCAAAAGATGTGGTGAGATTTCACACCTTTACAGCCTGTTCATTCACAGTTAATCTACTAGATGAAGTAAGCCACTGGGTAAATTTTACACAAAAAACTCGCCTAGTTAATGAATTTTCTCTACAAGCATCATTAAAGTTCAAAAGGACCCACCTTCGTCACAAAGAGCAAGAAACACTTTCACCAAGTTCTTGCGAAGGTACAGTCTTAATAATAATAATAATAAAATAATAATAATAATAAAATAATAATAATAATAATAAAATAACAAAAAAATACTGAAATATTTAAGACAAAATAAAATAAAAAAGTACAGAAGTTCTTAGGTAGGAATTGAATTCGTACGAAAATGGAGAATAATGCAGTCAGGAAAAATACTTACCATATGTAATAAATCATCCCATTATTTGAATTAATAACATGCTTATATGCTACTTTTCCTGCTTTCACATATAAATATGAAATTATTAAAGATTCTCAAGGTTAGTGATAGTGAGCAATACCAGTACGCTATTTCTTCACCTACAGCACACCAGCTCATTTGGATACTTCCCACAAAATATCGAAAACTTTTATCATTGTAGCTGATTGCCTGTTTAATTTGTTGCGTTAAAGATTAATATATGCCGATTTGTTTATATTTAAGAAACCGTGAGGTGCTGTATAGGAAGCAGAAGCAGCACAATTCACAAGTCATAAGACAAACACTTGATAACGGGGAAGACCTATGAACAGATCATGGAAGGGCACTGATTGTTTCCAGACATTTCATTAGTAAAATAGGGGAAAAATGTCTAAGGACTTAAAAGGTACTAATACACTAAAGAAATTTACAAGGCCCATAGACTCGGGAAGAAAAGAAACGCAAAGGAACACTATCGAGAAACAGGATTTAAACAGGAAAGAATATGTAAATATGAAAAGAGTAATAGAACATATTTTGTTCCAACTTACAAATAGGAACGAATTCGGAAAGACAATGAAAGGAACTCTGTCATAAATACACTAGATGGCAGTTAAAAATTTATTATTTCGCATTAGTAGCTACGTAAAACAAATTTACTCCAGTCAGAAATAAATAGGAATAAACAGATTAATAACATCCACAACGATTAAGTTTACTCTACTGAATTTGTAATCTTGTTTATGTGTACAAATGCTTATCAACAGCAAGCAGCCGTATCGAAATTTGTTCTGCTTATATAACTACTATGCAATCGTGAAGAAATTTTCTTATTATCCCCATCATCTTTTGTCATCTATGTCCCAAAGCAGTATATTACGTGTATTTTATGCATGAAACTCGCTTTTCATCTTATGCGTTTTTGTCTCACACTATCAGCACTTAATACGCAAAGGATGCATGAAATATACAATCGGGCAGCTAAGATGTGACATGATTGAACTTTCACGCTATATCTTGTTGAAATCGTTGAGTTTCACTCAACGTTGAAATGATATATGAATACATTATTTAGTTGAGTCATTAATATGAAAATGTACTGTAGTGTTTTGCCAAATTGAATTGGTTTAAACACGTACAGTTAGTACGAGCAGGTTTTCATAATAGTATATTACGTAACAAGAGTTGTAAGTAACCCATTACGCACGAAGCCGCGCAGCGGCGAGTGCGTAAATTTCATGAGTGCGTAATGGGCTTACAACTCGTGTAACGTACTATGCTTTTTCTACGTAGATAAAGTTGAGAAAATGTTCGGATACAATAATATTTTGTAAAAAGAAATTGACAATATAAATGATGTGACATTTATTTCCATAGCATGCTACTTAACACGTAAACTGCCGGGTCGTATTCGGTAATCGGGTCCGTGGTGCCAAATGACTTTTTGTATTTTTTTCATCACCGAATGTTATAAAATAGACTTTGATGATGACGCAGACCCCAAAAAGTTTTTTTTTATTGTATTTGGAGGTGTGCATAGTACCTATATATGCACGTGGCGTACAACTACATCTTGATGGTCTTACGCCGTGTGCATACAATGTACTTTGTCGATATGTTGTTTTAGAAGCTTTGGTATGTTTCGTTATTTTAGAAATAAGGTCAGTAAAATGTATTTTACAGGGTCTGTATTAATTTATTTTTATATATAAAATAAAAATGCTGGAAAACGCTTTCGTAATTTTTTTTTTCCGAAACCAAATGGAACATAAGTAGTCGTACGCCGGCCGAACCCGTTCATGCTTTAAAAAACATAGCAAGCGTGAAAATGGGCTATGCACATGGCGTAAAAGCAAGAAATAACTGTGCATATTATATGCACACGGCGCTGGTGGCCTCACTGTCGTGCATAATACATATGCACATGGCAGTTTACGTGTTAAAGAAATTGCATAATGTGCTGCCTGCATTTAGAGGCATCACTCTTTTAATCCAAAATATATGTCGCAAATGCTAAAAGTTTTTATGTTTTCCAAATGACTAAAATTGTGTAAATAGACTAAATAAAGTCTTACGTATATAAAAATTTGATTGCAATTTGATTAAACCAAGAAGGTTAAGTTTTCTTCTCAAAACGCACGTGTGTGTTATGAGATCTCATTACGTGCATGTTATTGTTAAATGTCATTTACAAAGCAGTGCGATTTTGGACGTTTACAGACATGGGCGTAGAACATAGCATTAGGTGTCTATTCCCTTTTGTTTACGGTATGTTTATAATACTCCGATGAAAGCAAAACAGTGGACTGCTGACAAGGATTATGAACTAGAAAGGATGGCCGAATCCCTATGCTGTAATGTTATCCGACGCGTTGGTTGTGGTAACGTACAAGCGGTCATAATACACGGTATAATACTAATAAGTTGTAACCCCCGAAAACACCATTTAGAACTCATTGAAACAAATAACTTTTCTTAGATGAAATTTTTGATTTGGAGCCCTCGTTCATAGTTATGGGTGTTTTTTGTTTTTCGATAAATCGGCATTACTCCCTTATTTTAAGGAATATTTAAAAAATACAAAAACTTTCAGCATTTGCTTTCGGTTCTCTAAAACATTTGTAATTACAATTATTTACTATTTTATCAAATAACAAAATGCCGACCGATTAAAAATATAAATGTTTTGAAGAGGTTCACGGTGACGTCACATACGTTCAAGGTTGTGCGAATGAATACGGCGGATTCGGCCATCCTTTCTAGTTTATAATCCTTGGACTGCTGATTGATACCCAACTCTATACTTCGGTGGAGCATTATGTCAAGCTCTTATAAGAGCCTCAGAAGATTAACTATCGAAGGTCGGAGGACTGTTGGAGAAAAATCTATATTTTAAATGAAATTGCAAACAGTGTTCTTCTACAACACATGGTTGGATAAAACATCTGTGACATGGGTGGCTCGGTTATATATGGTAACCGAATTAAATTACAGATAGACTGCCGTGTTGGGAGTTGTATAACCAAGTCCATAAAGCAAATGTCGTATGTACCTCATTGTTACATCTTGACTGTGGTTAACCTGTAATGCTGTTTCTAGCGGTAATCTGTTAACGTGCAATTTGTAAAGTTTATGTAGAATTGATCATTTTAACATTTAATAAACGTGAATTTATGGGTTATAGCAATAAAAAAAAACCTATTGTGATTTATACTAACGTCTTCTTTCAAATTAATGGATTTTGTACCGAAACAATTCGCGAGTGTCTGCTTAATTTTGCAGATCATCGTTCAAAACAGATCCGTGAAGTTGGAAAAAAGTTAAAGGAACTAATGTCTTCCTTTGCTGTTTGGATTACTGCTCCATTGGAGCTTTTTAGTGGTACATATAAAAAATGTATCAGCAAACGGTGAATTGACATTTTGTAAGAATTAAAATCTTCATACATATCTTTAGTACTTTGTTAGTGCCTTAAGTGCTTCAAGAATAATGTAATTAACTTCAATAATCGAAAGCACCAATCAAAATCGCAAAGGAGACAATAGTGCCTTTAACTTTTTGCCAACGTCACGGACCTGTTCAAAACTTATTTTCGTTTGTATACGTATACTCATGGAAACATTACAAATACGCCAACAATGTAATTAGAGAAGAAAATTTAAGGAGTAACAAAATTTAGGAACAAAAAGGTAGAAGAATATTTTTGTGATACAGTATTATAAAAGTTGTAACGGTGTAATAACATCACTGTAGTTTTTGTTTCTCGCAAGAGAGAAATTTGATCATTCAGCAGCATCTCTATACAATCTTTAATAAATCTTAGGTTTCATACATGCTTAAAGAGACTTTTAATTACATCTGTCTAAAGAAATATTAAACGATTTCATACTTAAGGGTAAGATTAAACATAATAAAATAATAGTTTGCTGAACAAGTCTTATACAACATTGATAATTGTCTAGATAACGTTGTTTTAACAAAAGTTTATCAGAACTTCTTATGAGTGCACTTTCATTCGTTAACTGCTAACAAGAAACTTTCGAAATAACTGGATAGCCCGCAGCTAACTTGTTTATCTTTCTAGTATTATTTCTGATAGTTCAACAATTGTATATGTCAGAGAGACTTGACTTTTATTATATTACGTTATCGTATAAAGCTCTAAACAAATTATAACAAATGACACTTTATAAAGTAATAATTTCACTATGTAGAAATAGAAATGGAACGTGTACATAAAACATGCATTATACATTTGAAATTAGTTCCAAATGTTGACCTTTATCTTATGGAAGAAGGAAGTACGCACTAGGCACGTAAATCATTCCTCCGTGTTCACACAAGTTCAAATGTTACCAGCGCAGATTTACTGTTTCTCTTGACAAAACTTGTCATATACTTATACCTGTATGTATGTCACTACCCGGTGATTCCGTAACAACCTTAAATATGTTGAACAATATTCGAGGTATAATTAGTATTATTACGGTATTTTCAACGGAAGCCCTTAACTGAATAGATCATTCAATCACGAAATTATCGTTAGGAAACGTAAATTGGGAGAACTGCTCCCATGTGTACCGACTGAATTAAAATTCGATTATAGCATACGAGAGATACCTTTTAAATCGATGACTTTTGACAAACAAATTATTGTACCTATATCAACAGTGTTAAATGTTCATTGATTCTCTAAAGGAATCGCTGCGACATATCCAGTGCAACAAAAGAAACAAGAAATCATTTTCTTGGAAGAGTGTTTCGTGAACGAACAAATTTGTGGGATTCAGTTCATCTTGGAAGACCCAAACGGTGAATTGATGCTTAGTTTCCGGTTCATATACGAGTTTCGCCACATGTAAAGAATGATGTTGTAGACGGATTTTGCAGTTCCTCAGCGGAATTTTTAAGCATTGCCTTGCACCAATTAACACGAATCAAATTATGCGGAATCCATCCGGAGCAGATCTTTCTTCTTAAAGGAATCCGAATGATCACAAAGGGGTGAATGGAATAATGTAATAAAACCACACAACCAACCCCTTCTTTTTCCGTATAATTAAGTAAAACGTAATTATCGGTTATATAAAGTGGCGACATGTTTCGGGAGATTTCCCATTCTCAAGCCTTTTCGAAAAATCGTAATTAAAAGAAGTGTAACATTAAAGTAAAGCTGAGGGGAGTAAAATTAAGGTTATAAAATAGCAAAATACTGATAATACATAAAATCGCACTAAATTTTTATATAAAACTAAAGGGGTTCTCTAAAAGAGAGAACCCAGGTTACAAAAAAGTCATGATGAATAGATGAGAGGCAAATAAAATATGGAAAAAAGGAAATGATCTTTCTAACAGCAAATTGTTGATGCAAAATCGAATGTATTTCAGTCCGTAATATGCCAAGCGATGTTTTTACAATAATGTTGAGCAAAGCATGGATTTTGGAGTCACAACCGATTTTGGTCGACCTTCACGAGATTCATCACTGACGGACGCACGACCACAACGAAATTCTCAAAACCAATTATAAGGTCTTCATTATCAAAAATTTAACGAAGCTATTCATTGTTGTTGAGTTAGTCCAATTGAAACCATCATGAGTAATTTCAACGTTGTTGATTAACAAACGCATTCTGTACGCAAAACCTTGCCACAGATAAATTTATCTGTGCTATTGCCACCAAATTTCACAATTATTACCGAACGAAAGCATGTGTTCCAGAACGAACTTATTCTTCATGCTTCTGAAGAAGTTTCTGTAACATATTGTGTGAAAAAACACCACCTTTGATCTTCTAACAGGTTTCCCAAAAGGTGACTGATTTTTGTTCATACATACTGTTTAGATGAACGACCAACAGTTTCAACCAAATGGTATTAAATGTCACACTGCTATAAACTTATTAGAAACGATGTTTGGAAAACTGAGTTAAAGCAGTGTGAGACGTTCAGCTTGGATGGATTGAAAGTAAAGGCGATTCTAACCTAATGGTTTAAGAATGCCAAATAAAATCAAATTCACTTAATGATCTTGATCTTTTGAAATATGTATCGATGACAAACGTTAAAAATTCGTATAACCCCGTATAGTTACTTTTTAACATAATAATGTTGATCGAAAGTTCCGCACTAGACATTTGCGTAAAAGGGGGACGAAGGAGAAAAACATTATGCGCGCCCAATTAAGTGCAACGAACGGTACAACAACGTACAGAAAAAGAATGACACTTCCATAATCAATAGGATTTAAATTATTATATCAATGAATTGACTAACAGAACAAAAGTTCAATATGTGTGATGTAAATTTATGGCGTTTGCTTTTCCTAGCCATATTGAATGATTCACTATATTACAAAGCCATTGACTAAGGATTCCTCAATCAACGATAAAGCTCATTTAATTTATTTCGTCAGATAAGCGCAATTAGGAACAAGGAATAAGTCCAGGAGATGGCGGAACACCTTTTCACTGGTGAATTAAATATGTGTATCCAGTGCCGCATTTAGTCAAACAGCGCCCCTAGGCACACAAAACATTTGCGCCCTCCCTGCCACAATACCGGTCGCAAAAAATAATGTCACGATTATTGTAAATTGAGTTGAATATACAAGAATAAGTATATCGTTGATATTTTAAATGAATCAACTCCTTTAAAATGTATATCATACTGAACTTCGCAGTAATTCGTATATAACATTTGCTACAACTACACCTCATGAGGTAAAATGAATAATGAAAAAGAGCTTCTGTCAGAAAATTTTAGTACTGTCCGCGGAGTGCGCCTACGACTTGATTCGCAGCAACGCAGAAAGAACGTCTTCACGAGGCTTGCGTTGCGTCGCCCTATTTATGAACTTTATTGCACAGTTAAACTACAGTTGGTGATTTATAATAATCAAAATTGTAGTTTATAACTGTGCAATAAAGTTTTCGCAGGCGTTCACAATCCGAACCTCAATAATAAGCGCGTATTGTTCTTCATTTCTTTTCTAATTTTGCGCCCTCTAAAATTTGGCGCCCTAGGCCTGGGCCTAGTGGGCCTAGTGGGAAATGCGCTACTGTGTGTATCCATCTATCAGCGCTATAGACGCCCAGGGCTTCTACTCATCTTCCCCACTTCTTTCAATCGATTGAAGCTTTGAGTTCTCAAAGGATTGAAGTCTCTGTTCAGTCTAGTACGTTCGTTTGTCTAAGGCTCCCTTTTATTGTTTTAATCCATTTCTGTTTGGATCCAGCCCTTTGGCTTCATGGCGATTTTGCTGTTCGTTTGGTGGGTGGGCGATATAAATATTAAACACACCATCCATCAAAATTCTAGGCTTTTTCCCACAGTAGCATTTTTCGGTTGCTGTATACATGTCCATTAATCCTCCATTTGTTCGCATTCTCCAACATTCTCCATCATTTACACCTCCTCACAGATGTTCTCGCTATCGAGACAGTTTTGCACATTTTCTCAGGTGAAGTTGGTAAAATTAAACACAAAAGTAGATCACGGTTGGTTTATTATAGTTCATTGTGGAACTAAATGAAATTAGTGAGAGATGTACAATTTGTTCATGTACAATTTGTTGTAAAATTATTTTATCGAGTTTAAATTATTTGCTGAGTTTGTGAGAACCTTAAATTCGTAAAAATTAGCCAATAACTGAAATATTATTAATCTTACTTAAATATTATAATTAAGACACAAAATGGAAATGACCGATTTTTTATTAAATGGGACACGGTTACACAATCCATAAAGGTATTGAAGGTTAAGCGACTATTGTTCTGGTCGATACATTCGTGGGTCTTGAACGAGGAAGCAAGCGTAGTGTTCCTGTTCGAACGGGCACCACTATCTTACATCTCGTGTACAACTACTCCCCCTTTATCCCCTATGGCTTCGAATATTATAGAGAGTGTTACGTAATAAGCGCTACGTGTAAGTGAAAACGGTACACAATTAACACAAGCAATTGACATGCTTTTATGGTTTTGACCTGCTGCACGAATTTTATATCATTTCATTTTGATTCCTTCTTAAATAATCATTTGATCTAGATAAGAAATTGCAAAGGTTAATAAATTACTTTCTAATTACATATAATTATATCTACTAATATGTCCAAAATGATCCACTACTAATTTTCCTCCTTGGTTACGAAATACTCTTACCTGTGCTACCAGTTAATCCATTATACGGTAATTCCGTTACACGAGACATTTCATGTATTCATGCTTGCAAGGAAGTATTTTACCTACTGCCTTGAGTTTCTGATGAGAAAACTGCCTTGTCGTGAAATATCTATAGATACATTATACATATATTGCTAAATAGGTTGTACTTGTACTAGTAATAGTAATCTATTTTATGTATGAATTATGGTATTTTTTTTGGATAATGGTAACTATCAAAGGATATGTAAACATGTAAATTTATGTATTAAATTGCACAACTTATGAATTAAGTTCGCGTACGCGAATCTTGACAATAGATGCAGTTTCGCAAGTATTCCTATGAGACTTAGGTACATGAAAACTGTTTAAAAGTTGCATTAAACTTTCCACGCCAGCACATTACTCCACCTACACTGAAAAGTACTTAATCAAGTTTACAAGTAATAACAGTAATAGCAACTTTTTGTTTTTTTGTAAATAACCTTCTAAATAAAATTTTAGGGAGATGGAAACTTTTAACATATTTTCAAGAAATTTTAAACTAATACTTCTCTATTTTATTAAGAAAGATGCAAATACAAGTTCTGAAGTAACAAATGCGAGTACCGAAGAACGAAACTTTAGTATCATTAATATTAATCCCAACAAGTGTCACGAAAAATAAGGAACAAGCAAACTGAATACGAAGAACTAATGGGTAGATGCCAAATTTTCAAACGCTATTGTAATAAACGACAATACCGGATTCACTCCAATTTAGTAGTGCGTTACTCATTCACTCATTCCTAATTTGGGCAGATGCGTTTTACTTCTTATTTTATTTGCGTGGATTTTAAAGAGTTTAATTTAATTTCAAGAAAATCAGAATAATTATAAAGTTAAAAGTCAACTAAACATACTTTATGTAGCTATAATAGAGATGAACAGCTTTAATATTAAGCTCTAATGAAAAATAATGACCGTCTTAAAGAACATCTAGTTGGTGTGTGGGAGCTTTGTTGGTTTCTATCTTTATTTCTAAAAAGCTGCGTGTGAATTTTTAATTTATTTTCTGTAATGATTAGTTACATAATTAAAATCCTCTTAACACAGATATATGTACTTATGAACAAGTTTTGTTAGTGGATTAACTAAATGTATACTACATTGTATATGTATTACGAATCTTACACGTTTACAATTCGAGAGCTTGATAAAGAAATTTATACTGTGGCAACTACTGAGAAGGTGTTACAACCATTAATTAGCAGATAAACACATCTGTAGTCATATGCCTGAATACTAAAGGACCAGTAAAGTAAACACCGATAGCCTAGGCGTAGGAGATGTAGAAGTACACTTTAGCTTATAATATTGTGTATTCAAACTTATAACGTTGTTACTGTTTCGCATGTGTCCGTTTAAGTTTAATGAACAAAAAATGTGTTCAAGACATGCCAATTTAATCTAATCGTCCATTTCGTTTCTTATTGCTCATTAGAGTAAATAAATTGAGATTATAATGACCAAGATGAATATGTATTCTCAACAATTATGATCCAGATATTTTGAAGTGATTAACACTCCCAAAGCAAGGCGGATGGCTTGATTCCAAGAGGAAATCAAGAGATATGAGCAAGAATCAGTTCATTTCGGGTATTTTATGCAATAATAATTACTCCTTCACTGGCCTCCTTGTTAGGTGTATGCCTTTACCTTCCTTTCTTCCTGCCAATTAACCTCGGCGATGGTGTGCCCTTACTGCGTTTAAGTCATAGAGCCGTGAGCACATCCAATGATTACTATTTTCTTTTCTTTATCCGTTGTTTTTATTTTTTTTAGTAATTAATTGTTTAATAAAAACAGAATAGCTACATGTCTAACTGTATTCTTACTTTTAATAAATATGAATCAAAAACTATAAATTATACATCACTTTTTAAGATCACTGTTTATACCATCATGAAAAAACTGATGAAATAGATAGCAAAAGACGAATTTATATACATCGTTGTTAATTTTCTTTGAATTTGATGTATTTTAGGAATACATACACAGATGACGCCACATGCAGTATAATAACATCAAAGTTTTTTCTTAAAAGTACCTACTAAAAAGTGAGTTTATTTTTCCAAAATTTTAAAATTAAAAATTTTTCGCTTTGCACCTTTACACTTACTTACCAAGTGTAATGGCCTACTACGATTTTCCCTTTTTTGCTTTCTTTAAAAAATTGCTACTCTTTTCCATTTTGCCATTGTCTTTTTATTTGATTTTGTGTATGAAACTGTTTAGAATATACCAACTCTTAATGCAACATTAATTTTATCCAAAAAAATGGTGCGGAGTAGCAGTTTTGTATTTTCATATTAAACAAAGATAATTGAATTGTTAATGTTATAACTATTTACCTACAAGAATGTCAAATTTCTTAAAAAGTACCAAAGAAAGCACAGATAAAGGTGAAAACGTTTTTTATCTAGATATTAAACGTTCGAAGTAGGTCAACACTTAACCACCTGTTGAAACATTCAGTAGTTTTAATAAATATTTTCATCTATTAACAATTGGTAAATTCAACTCGATTCCCGAACAAATACAACAAGATTGAACAATTTATACTACTGCTAAGTGAAACTGGCATGACTAGTTATAGTGACAGTTTACAAGTTCTGATAAACCTAAAGGATTTAAATTATCATTGTTTATTAGAAAACGTTCGTGTTTATGAATTTCTAACTTTTGTAATAGTTAACTTTATTCTCATTATTTAGTCGCTTAATTAAGGAAATATTATCTACGTTGTGATTATTATCAAACATGTGTAGGGCAATGGCAGATTTATTCCAACGATTGTATTTATTTGAAGTGCTCTTTAAAACGAATTTTGAGTGATCTTTTAGTTTGCCCAATATATACTTGATTACAATCGTCATACCTACTGGGGTCACCTAAAAGCTATGTAAACAACTTTCTGAAATTGTGACCGTTTGAAAATTTAATTTGGACAAACCTCTTGTATATGGGAGAACAATTCGGTAATTTAACATATTTCTTATATGATACTCGAACATTCCCCTAACGTGGTTATATTTCTAATACTCTTCCTAAGTTTATGATTCATAATTGAAATTCATAACCAAATCTTTGGAAAAACCATTACCTACTGAACACAGTACATCCATAAAACGTTTCTAAATGTTGTGTAAGCGTTACAAATGAAACATTCCTAAGAAACATCTAGGAATGGTACATTCCTTTCGAAAGCGAACAAGTGTTAATGTCTAATAAACGTTTCAATTGATATGTTACATAAAATACAAAAAATATACATTACAACATTAACGTTTTAGATACCTATCAAAAAATACAACACTGTGATGTATTTTTACTTCCCGAGTACGGAGTAAAAGGGAAGTATTGTATTAGTGTTCCAAAAAAAAATTTGACATATGCAAATTTTTACATATCTTTGCGTTTCTGAATACGTAGATTCAAAATATGAAAAAAAAATTTCCGCCTGTCGTCTGTAGTCTGTAGTCTGTACGTACACATTCCTTGCAACGCTCAAAAACTCAGAAACGATTAAAGTTATCGAAATTCGGTTTTCGCCAAACGATTACATTCGAGCCAAGGACGAAAATGCTGATATTACCTTTCATGACGTCACTTCCGGTATAAGCTAAAATGGCGGCACTCGTTTTTTTATAAGATAAAGTTGCAGTTTTTTTATGTAGTTTAAAAGAGTGTTTTTTTCTGAATTCAGCAATATATATTGTGCTATACTTATTTTTTGAAAAAAGTGTAAAAAAAAAATTATTAAAAAATGACTGCAACGCTCGATACTCAGAAACTATGAAAGTTATCGAAATGCGGTTTTTGCTAGTGAATTACATTTGGGCCAAGGACGAAAATGCTGATATTACCTTTGATTACGTCACTTCCGGTGTAAGCTAAAATGGCGGCACTCATTTTTTTTTATAAGATAAAGTTGCAGTTTTTTATGTAGTTTAAGAGTATTTCTTTCTGAATTCAGTAGTAGGTATTTATTTTTTCAAAAAAGTGTTAATACGAGGGAAGTCTCGTGGCAACTTGCCAGAATTTTTTTGGAATGTGATAACGTAGAACATTTTAAGAACGTTAAAAATGTGACGTTTCGTAGTGTAGTAGTATTAAACCACTTAAACATATCGTAAGAAACTAAAAATACTCGTGCAATGTGAATGTTTTACTTATTTATTCATAATTACAATTTGTGCTTAATTTGAACGAAAAATTTCCGTTTCGAAAAATAGACTTATTCATGTGTTACCATAAATATAGTGTGATATTGCACGTCTCAATTGCTTATTTACAAAAGTCTCGGTAGCTCAGGTGGTTTTCATGGTTGTGGTCTGACTTCTAAACGGACGACAGATGATCGAGACCTACTTGAAGCAAAATGTTTTTTCAGCATCATTGATCTCCTCCGAATCTACACGAATAGAATGGGGGCTTTGGAAGTGGAGTCACCGGGGTACATGGGGCGCTGGAGGCGCTGGAAAAGAGCCCCTCGGAAAAGTTGGAGCTCTCGGGGCCGTAGTTTCTACCACATGCCAATTTTTATACTCAGGTATGTTTCAAGTGAAATATATTACTCTCTGATATAATTCAAAAAACTTATATAAAACGTTTCAATGTAACGTTTTTGTGTTGTTTCAAATCTAGATTTCTGAAGGCGGACATTAAACATCTATATTAACTTTTCCTTCTTTATTTATATTACGAGCGGTTTGTTATGTAAAAAGTAACATTAACAACTTCATGCAAGTCTGTGATAATCATGACTATAATACTAGAAACAAGGTTAATGTAAGGGTTAACTATTGTTGATTGACAACAACGCAAAATGGTGCTATATGGCAAGCTCAACATTTGTATAATTGTATTCCTACTAATGTCAGATATTTGCCAATTGTCAAATTCAAGAAACTTGTGAAAACCATTTTAAGCAACAATGCCTTGTACTCTTTCGAGGAGTTCTATGAGTACTCAAAATGTAATGTTTGAATGTAATTAATCAACTATTTATACATAGCTTAATATTTATACATATTTATATTTCTTACTTGTTTTGATTGTTTGTATTGTATTTTATTATGTATTTGTATTTGTACCTATGACGAATGTAAGTGCTTTTGCACATAAGCAGCATCAATATATTATTATTATTATTACTATGTTATGTGTATGATATGTTTCTGTCGCTGTTTCGGAGATGTTTCATGTTTCAGAGATACGTTTCTAAAACGTTTCAGAAACGTTTTTACTTATGTAACCTTTCAAGATTTTGAAAGTCAAGTTGAAATAAGATATGCAAAGTACTTTTATGATAAGTACAGAAGTCAAAAGTTTTAACTCCCGATTTCAAACGTTTGCTCCGGAATCTGCTATGGAACCTGCTAGATTTTCATAATATGACACAAAATGCTTTAGGATTCACCGTGTTCCGGCAAGGGAAAGTAAGCTCCCATATATTGTATAAGCACGTGTTTTGTGGTATTATGTTATCGGAATTTGTTTTGGGTTATTCAGTATTTGTAGTTGAAGCCGCCCACAGTTAGGATGGCCGACAGTGTACTGATTTTTGAATGTAGTTGTCTATTGTAAAATTTACTAACCTTACTTTTTGCTTATTATTATTTGAATTTGATTACTGTTGTCTGCCTAAATTGTTTTACACTTAATCACTTGATCAACTTATATTTTGATTCAATTTAAATAACTTATTTAATTCATTTTGTTGCGTTGTTAATTAATTTTTCATTACCTTTGTTTGTTACCTTTAAAATTACTTTTGATATTTATGTTTACCTTTTGCCTTGAAGAATTTAATTTGCTTAAAGTTAAAACTGAAAAGTCAAGTGCTATTTAGTTAAATGTCAACACTCGATACTGACTAAAGTTCGTAACTGTTGTATTTCAGTCGGTCTGCTTGTGGCAGCCCTAATTTTTCTGTTAATTAACCATTTCGTTTAGATAATTCAACAGTACTATGGTTGCGCAACAAACACTACTGGGAAGTAAAAGGTGAGAGTTGTTTAATTACATTTACTGACTTTTGCACAGTTACCAAGTCGGTTGCTGAGATATTGATATTTTTTTGTGTTACCTATTTTGCATTATAATTGTTATATGTGAAGTTCCATCGTTCCAAGGTAAAAAGTTAAACCCCCTTATTGTTACATTCAATGCTGTGAAACCTTAGTTTTGTTAAAGTATATTTAATTGTTCATTATTACCAGTGTTAACCATTATATTTTGGTTCATTATAACCACCACTACCGTTATTCCAGTGTATTTCTTTACCGAATACCGACACTTTCTTCCAGAAATCATATCACTGTTACTACAAGCTCCTATGATCTTCATAGTTCTGTTTACCAGCTTTAACTTTCTAAAGGACTATCGTGGCGCTCTAAATTTACTTAACTATATTCGCTAACTTGATATAAACTAACTTTAGCTTTGACTACCCTCTTTTGCTTGCTAAGTTTAAGTTCTCTACTCATATCTAACCTACCCCCATTAGATTGCCCCTTATAACTGAGCTTTCCGAGCCATTGCATTATAGATTGCGCTACCAACCATCTGTTACCGTAACAAATCCGGAAATAATTCCGCACTATTCACACTATCCTTTATATACGTTAGGGTAGTTACAGAGCATAAAATGATCCTTAAAAAATCGTTTATAACTTATAATGCTTTATAGATTTTTGTAAGTTTAGTCAATAGTTTGGTAGCTACAGAAGAGTTAGACTACGAAAACAGAAGTTTTTACGCTAATAAGTAATAAATGAATTTTAATTCGCTTTTTCTATTCAACATCAAAGAACTTTTAATCCAATAGAAGTACTTGTTTACGAGCAGCGTTCATTTTAAAGAATAGTGAGTCCATAACTTTATTTTGATTAATTTCCGTTGCATTTCCGTTTCAATGCTTTTTCAGCTTAATTTACATAATTCAATATTTGAATATAGTGATATAGATTGTGTTAGATGAGAAAACTGCTTAGTATTTTAAAAACACACACCGAAATTTAGCGCACTTGTATAAAAGATTCAGAAGAAAACAGGTTTTAAATTAATCTTCCAGCGAATACATAATTCAAACGTTTCCCCGAGCTAAAAGTTTCATAACACAATTTATGAAATTCGCATTTCGAAACTAATTTATATAACATTAAGATTCAAAAATCGAAATTTGAAATGAGAAATTACACTATAAAGATGTCTATCCTTGCATTCAATGTGTCAAGTCGTGTTTGGAAAGCGTTTCTAAAATGGTTTTCATTCCGTTGCGCCGCAACCCACTTACCCACAGTTGGAATGTTTGTAAAGCATAACAAATTTGTATTTTGAATGTTTCATTTAAATACGTTAGCAATATAAGTGTATACAATACACACGTATAAGTCGAATATAAAATGCGGTCTACCCTTTATATTACTCCCCCTATCAAAAATCTTTTGCTCTTTTACTATTTTGTATTATGCTATTTCAATCGAAAATAATTTATTTTCTTTTGAGTGTAACTTTTTTCTTTGGGTTAAAAAATATGGTCCATTCAAATATTTGGTATTCGTTTCTCTTGAGTGCTATAAATATCCGATGTGAAATTTATATTTGCCCAAATATAAACTACAATAATCTCTTTAATAAAACGTCGAACATTTCATATCTTTAGTGTATTCCGAACAGTTTATCTTTCTCCAATTCACATATGCTTCTTTATTTTTTGAGTGTAAAAATATGAGAAACACAAAAATCCCAGTAACCACAAACCTACTCTTTATTAACCGAGCGTGTTTCTATATCAAATCTATCGTCCTCAACGAATGTGCAACAACAGAATCATAAATATAAAGTAGCCCTTTGTAAATTGTAACAATAATAATAATAATGAAGAGGGGCATCTTTCAAGGTGACTCTTTGACCCCACTTTGGTTTTGTCTTTCTCTTGATCCCCTTCCACACATGTTGAATAACACAAACTTTGGTTATAACTTAAAACACAAACATGAAATGATTCTCTATATTTTTTGCCTTGTTATATGACTGAATGGACAATATTAGTGTTCCAATATTAATATTGATATGACAAGATAAATATGGATGTTGGTTACATGAGGATATTTTCGAGGAAAATTACAGTGAAAATTAAAAATCTAAATACCTATCTGTCTAAATGAAATTTTTCAGAAGCATTTAATATTTCATTTATGTACTTAGTTTTTTTATGTCATTATCACAATAGAATTACGTTGTTATTTAATACGTGGTTTATTTCGAATTTTAGACATTTCGAGTTTTTGGTGTAGTGGTTGGTTATTAGATTGAGTAGTTTATGAACCTGTGATGTAACGCACCTGGCAGCTTTCATTTTAAATGTTTCCCTCTATAAATTTGTTCGATTGTAAACGGTATTGAAGCGACAGTCTCGCCACTGGAAATTTGAGGCACGAAAATTACAGAATCAGCAAAAAGCACGAAATTAAGTCGAGACAGTAAACGGTTGTTAGTCGCCGGGTAAAGAAGGTATAGTGTGCAAGTGGGTGTGCCACCGTGACTTGCGTAGTTAAGTATTCCTTTTGGTTTTTTTAATGCTGTAGTAGGGTCTATTTTTAATTAGCTTTGTACGATCTCCTGATTTATTTAGTAGGTATTTGATATCACGAATTTTAATTTGAGAAGAATGCAGATCATGTTGCGCAATAAGTTGCCTACATGCAATAATTTTGATCACTAAATAAACCAGTTCATATTTCAAGATAGATAAACGCTTATTGTGCTATATAAATGTAAAACCCTTGCAGGCTAATAACCACTTATAACCGGTCGCCACAATAATAATGGACGCAGAGTGCGTTAGATGTGTGCCTACCATCACATCAAATAATCACGGTGCTGTATTAAAATTTGAGTCGTTTTTCCATCTCAAGTTTATTTAATTTTCGTTAGGTAATATATTCATTTATTTAGACTGAACATCGACCCATTCTCTACTACCTCATCTAACCTCTACTTGCCGAAGTGGTAGTATGGGAAAAATCTACTGAATGCATAATAAATGTAGATCTGAAACCGAGGAAACCCTTTGATTTTTCCTTTAATATTAGATGTACAAGAGAGAAACTTTACAACATACCAGCAAGGACTAAAGAAAGTAAAACTCTCTGCCATCTTGGTAAATCATATTGTTATCACTTGATTGGTGTCCAGAATTTAAAATAAACTTTTTGTTGTAGAATTCAAATTCGATCAGAGAGCGGGAAGTAATAAGAAATCAGAAGTAATCCGTTTTAGTTTTTTTTTATTTATTAACCTGTTTTGTTTTATATCTACAGTCATAGTCACATAAGAAGGCGAGAACCGGCGCAACCCGATTCATGACTCCGAAAGCCGATTACTGTAAAAATACAAGTCAGTTGCGTATCATAATAAATGCATTCACACAAGTGCATTTTTTTCAATAACTTAATTCAAATTTGATTATATATCACCAAAATATGTAATTATCCTGTAATTATAATTCAATAAATAACATTAACGTACATTTTAGTGATGAATAAACATATCTACAACAACAACGTGAAACGACACTGACTTATTGATACGCGAAATTTTACAAGCAGCGTAAATTCGTCGTTTGCGCATTGCCGCGCTCGCCTTCTTACGTGACTACGCCTGTAATTTTTGTAAAAAAAATTTTTTTGAAATCTATTTAATTTATTATATCAATGTGTATTAACCACAACAACGTTATTAAATTAATTCATCATTCATTTCTTTGAGGAAACAACAATGCCATTAATTTTCATTCTCCCTTTGAAAATAATACCCAAATCTGTGCTTGGTACAGTAATAGAATTTCCATTAATTAACTATTGATCAGTACCTACTATGATTTCATTGAAAACGCAATGCCAGTAAGAATAAAACCGAAGTGAAAATTCATCAGATTTAGAATAATAGGTAACTATTGTTTTATTTTACTTAATTACCTATGCGTGTTCTGCACCTGATTTAAAGCACATTATAGCAGGTTTAGTAATTCTCGGTGTACGGAAATTAAACAATGAAAAAGAATATTTCGACAATATATTATGTAGAGCTCCTAAAACTGATGTTTCACACAAATCATCACACACTTAACTCGATTTTACAACAGACAATATGGGATTAAGAATTAAGTAGCAAAGCGTTAATCTCACCGACAGACAATTCTAAAACAAGTTTATCTTAAAACCTACTTAACCTTAAAGTTACAACCAGATGCAAGTTTTCCATTACCACCACACATCGAGCAGCTTCTATTACAAAAGTACTTTTACTTTAAAAACAAAGTTTAAATTGACACTGAAACTGTAATATCTACGCATTACATCTATGTTTACCCAGTGTTAGGATGTTAACGATTTGTTGAAAAGTTTTTAGTAAGATACAAATTACGCTTAGGTACCCACATACAGGGTAATAAATGAATTGTTCTAAATATAGGTCCGACTCCGAATCATTTGTGGAGATAATAGGTAAATATTATTACATACAATATTAACAATGCATTAACAAAACCTTCCCCATAGACAAACCGAGATACTTCATGTCTGTGATAAAGGTACAAAGCTTAACCTCTTAGAAACTAAAGAAATCGTCACTAACTTTAACCTTAACCCTGCCCTTACGTTAAAGGAAACTCTTAACATTAACAAGAATTTACTCATTTTCTAATTTTTGTTTCCACCCGGTATCCTACTTTATTGTTCTACCTCGTATTTGCCTTTCATCCTGTTTACAGTTTCCTGTTTCCTCTCTTAATTTTTACGCATGAGCAGAATGTGCCCATTCGGTTTGTGAGGCCATTTTGTTGCTTGCTTTCGATCCGTTTGGTTTCATTTTGTGTTTTTCTTCATGTTTTGTTAGTTTGCCATTTGACGGACCTTCGGGTTATCGTTCCTTGTTTGTGGTTTCCCGTAAGTAATTTCGAGTGACTTGCTTCCTTTACTTAATTAATTTTTTCATTACAGCATGGTTTCACGTTTTGTAATGTTGTGACCATCAGTCTTTAAATTTTTTAAATTTTTAGTAAGTACTGGTTGGCGTTTTTGCTTTTGGTCTAATCCTTGGCTTTCAGTAAAGTCTACACAATTTAAGTATATAATGTAAATAAATACCTTTGTTCGCACTCCATTTCACCGTTCACAACAACTTTAATTTAGATGTAATTTTTTAAGTAAGTATTCATTTAACCTGTTAGTTTAATGCTAGTTACCATTATTTTAGCCTGAGGATGACAATTCTTAATATTGTCGAAACATGTACCCAGCATACACACATATAAAATATACATACAACATATATAAATTGAAGTAAATACCCCTACATATGTTTTTTATATATCAAGTATGTAAGTATTCTTTAATAAAGTTATATAAACCGTATGTCACACAATTACGTATATTTTACATAATAGTATAGAAACTTACGGATATTCTGTATACAGAAATTCATATAATATATACATATAGATAATTACATATCACTCATGAAATTCATGTGCAGTCATATTTACATGATTAGATTTACGTACCTTATATGTAAAATATTATATGTAATATTACTTATTTTTTATGTATGCCTTCTGTAAATATAATTAGAAATTATCATTACATACGGTCGAAAATAAAGTCCGTTTATATTTGCGCCGCATAAGTAATCGCACGCGCATGTTTTCTATAACGCCAAAAATTGTAGTTCACGTAACTTACCTTTAATATTAGATCCGTATCGACTAAAATGCGTCTAATTTATATAGAAAATAAATAACATAAAATAAATTAAATCCTGGTCATTTTTAACATAAAGTTAAAGATAGGTATAATTATTGAATAAGACCACTCAACGGTATAATCAAACAAAATTTAAACTAATAACGCGAAACAGCGCAAAGTTACGAAGTACCAAATAAAAAGAAGGGATGTTACAGATTAGCGCAGTGGTAAAATGTCAGATTTCAGAATTTGCAACGCCCACCCGCAAACGTTCGAATCCGGTTAAGGGACACTTTTCAAGCAAGTGTATCATAATAAACTGTCGGCTTTCAGTTCAGGTAAAAACGGGTTTGTGCAAGAATTAAGTTAAATATAATTAAAAGTACAGTTGCACGTAAAATGTAGTTTTTCCATTTTTTGTATGGAACTGCTTAAATAATTTTTTACATTATTAATAATTACATTATGCTCGAGTAGCTGCCATTTTGGTCATCGCAACGCTTTTACAACTAATATTTTTTATGTAAATATTACATAAAATATACATAAAACGTATATAAATTCATGTAGAAGAATTTACATCTAATAGACATATATATTATTTTGAAAATTGCTGACATCCTGACATTAAATATCTCTTATTTTTCTTCCAGTTTTATATAAATCTAAAAAGCTCTTAGATAATTTATATGTATTTTATATATAAATGTGTTTGCTGGGATAGAATGTAATTTTCAAATTTATTCTTCAAATTTTTCTATGGGGAAGGTTTTGTTTCCTACATTCTACGTTCCACCCCATTAACACCATGATGGATCCAATCAATTTCGTTGTTGCGTTTTTGAACAGAATATCCAGAATAAAATCCAACGTCACGTTATCTGTTAGGTGGAAATTCTAGGGGAATTTTCGTTAGTTTAGACTGCGTTTCTTCAGTTACATACTTCCATTGTTCTTTACGATAGGAAGAATAAGGCGCATAACGTTTTGCCTAGGAATAGAATAGAATGCTTCTTCTCTTGATAATTCAATTCACAGCTATCGGATCCTTTTCTGCAATGTAAATATTGATTATAAAAGTAGCCTGTACGGCCATTAGTTAGACACAGCACCGTCCAACCGTATTTACACCTGAATGGAATTTCTTCTAGTGGGCTCGTCGTCAAAACGTAAACACAGAAAGAGAATTTCGAAGCGTTTGGCTCACTAACTGTTCTGAATCCGGGTCGCCTCGTGTAGTGATTATAAATAAAACGGACAGAGTCAGAAGTGTCTCAATTTCGATTTTATCTGTTGGCCTACAATTGTATCGTTGTTGCTCTTGCACTTGATTTCGTGCAGATGCTAATTTTACTTTTGTCCAAACGGTAATTCCTTCAATGATATGTTGGGTCGATCTGCAGTGACCATAAAGCTTCAAATTTTTAAGCCCTACAAGCCGATTTATTCTAGCAGTGATCCTTGGCAAAAATCAAATTATATTATGCTGTAGAGTTCGCGTATTTGTCGAAGGTTTGATGGTATTCCTTTTGAAGTCGTTTTTCCAGTAAAAAAATGGTCCGCACATTTTAACAGTTGCGCTGCTTAACCTCACCCCCCACCGGTGGGGTCCAGGTTGTTCTAGCTGTTAATATTAATATGTCAAGATAAATAATTATTCGAACTATATAGCCTCTGGCTTGAAAATGGGAACAGTGTATCCCGAAACATGTCGCCACACTAACTAATGTTTACTTAATTCGAATTTACATTGAATTAAAAAGTTGAAGGGAAAGGTTGTGTGTTATTTGATTTATTTATTTCTTTGACGTTTAGATACAGCAGGTTTCCACTGCATCGCATCAGCACATGGAACGTACAGTTTTACATCTTATTCGAGTAGGAGGTACTTATTTCAGATTTTCTCCATTTTAGCAGCTACCTTGGCTGGATTGACTCAATGAAAATAGCTTCTTGAACACTTGTCATAGGTACTTAAATCCTAATTTTAGCTTTAGTTATACAGGGTGCCTCACGGTGACCGTCAGTTAGAAGTATATCAAGAACTGTAAAAGCTAGAAATTAGAAATTTTGCACATGCAACATGCCGTGTTTAATCTATTAAATAAAAATATTTTCCAAATGGCAGCACTTCCGGAAATACCGGAAGTGAGTATCAATATCTTTATTTTAAATACAAACCAGGCAATTTTTTTTCACAATCTGATGTGTCATAAAATGTTTAGTAAGTATGCTTAAAATAATCGCCGTATCAATTTCGATTGTTGAGAAAATTTTTTTTCACTGAAAAATTTCAAAATCTTGTTTAGGAAATAAAATTGTAAGTCGAAAGTGGTAAAAGTTAGGGAAAATGGGATTTTAGGTTCTCAATGTCAAAAAATTGAGACACAATTGTCTGCAACGAATAATAAAAAATTGCCTGCGGTTACGTATCCATTTGACGTTATTTCCAGACTTAAGAAAAACTTTAAAAAGTCTCTTTTTTCAAATGGAATGCCTATTTAATTATCAGTCTATTCGATGCAGAAATAAATTTCCTTTAAATTGATATACCATGTTCCTATACCTAAAATCAACGATTACAGAGTTATTTACATTTGTCTATTTAAATTTATAATTACATACTTTACAAAACATGGTTGGCCTTGAAAATTTTCAAAACATTTTTATGCAATTGTTTCTTATGCTTATGCTTTTTATGATTATTTAAAATTCTATCTATGGAACTTCTTGAGTATCCAAGGTCTCCTTCCGTCGAATGAACAGAACTTTCAGGGAAAACATTAAAATATCCCCATGCATTGGTTTCTGCAGCGTCATTAGGGACAACGACAATTGGCTTTGCCAAATTTCGTGGCGCATTTACTTCGTCCAAATTTAGAAAATTCTTTTCAATTATCCTGATTTTTTGTTATATCATTGTAGCTAAATGCGGATATCGTTCGTTAAAGTGTTGAGTGATTCTTTATTCAATGGTTAAAGGTTCTGCAGGTCCGAAAATAATACGAGCAGACTCGCCATGAATGTAAAACAAATTTAGAATATAAGCATTTGTGTATTCCATATTACCCAATTAAAAACAAAAATCAAGCGCAAAAATCAAATTTCAAGCAGATAACATTGATAAATGATAACAAACGTACATGTAGCGTAAACTTTCAAACTGATAGCTAACTGACAACTGTCGAATAAAAATGAAAACATAAGAAAGCATGAGGATCATAAGAAACAATTGAATAAATTTTTTTTGAAAATTTTCAAAGCCAACCATGTTTTGTAAAGTATGTAATTATAAATTTAAATAGAAAAATGTAAATAACTTTGTAATCATTGATTTTAGGTATAGGAACATGGTATATCAATTTAAAGGAAATTTATTTCTGCATCGAATGGACTGATAATTAAATAGGCATTCCATTTGAAAAAAGAGACTTTTTAAAGTTTTTCTTAAGTTTGGAAATAACGTCAAACAGATACGTAACCGCGGGCAATTTTTTATTATCCATTACAGACAATTGTGTCTCAATCTTTTGACATTGAGAACCTAAAATCCCATTTCCCTAACTTTTAACACTTTCGACTTTCAATTTTATTTCCTAAACAAGATTTTGAAATTTTTCAGTGAAAAAATTTTTTTTTCTCAACAATCGAAAGTTAAGCATACTTACCTACTAAACATTTTATGACACATCAGAATGTCAAAAAAAAATTACCTGGTTTGTATTTAAAATAAAGATGTTGATACTCACTTCCGGTATTTCCGGAAGTGCTGCCATTTGGAAAATATTTGTATTTAATAGATTAAACACGGCATGTCGCATGTGCCAAATTTCAATTTTCTAGCTTTTATCGTTCTTGATATACTTTTAACCGACGGTCACCGTGAGACACCCTGTATATACATGGCCCAAGTATATTTTATGTAAGTAGGTTTAACATTCTGCAACTCTACAAGCAAGAATTAAAATGAAAAAATAATTCAGTGGAATACCACAGAGGTAAAAAGTTAAACCGTACAATGTGTCAGTTCGAAAAACGTGTACCTAATGGTGATTTAATTTTTGTCAAAATCGAGGTAACGTTTAATATTTAAATAAACAACGTTTTAGATGTGCAGCGAATTCAGGTTGCATTTTAAAACTTTTACGCACGAAAAAAATTCTTTATGGTGTACTCGTCTCGACGATTGTATATTTTTATCTTCGCAGCAAATTTTGCAGTACGTTACATGAATATTCTCTGAATATTAAAGAAGTTTTAAAAGGTGCACATCTACGCACTGAATTCTTAATAAGACTCCAGAACTTACTTATTACATTGTATTAAGCTTTCTGATACTTCTTTAGGGTTATTATACGAAATGAAAAAAATTTATTTTCTAAAGAAATAAATCCGTTGTAAAAGTAATCAAAGGATAAATATAAATTGATTTTGTTCGATCTTATAAAATGAATTTTCGTGAATTTCTTTGAAATATAATCTGTTACTCAAATGTAACAAACATCTCCTTTAAGTGGCATTAGTAGAAATTTAGATTGTTTTCCGAGCCAATTTTATATTACGCATTTTTGTTATAGATGGATTAATCTGCAAAATTAAGGAAATCTCGACTAGCACGATGTTTGTAACAGAAGTGCTTATTCATTATTAAACTTTAATTGCACCAAGTTGTAAAATATTATATAGAAATTAAAGCCAGTATTATGAACGAATTTCGTAGATAGTATTTGAGAATAATTATTATGTACAATTTTGTGTCTAGAGATCTCGTATCTTCCGTTCCAAATCGTGAGATCTCAGTCCTGTTATTAAAAATTTTATATTCAAGGCACATCTTTGATTTTAATTGTAAACGTAAAATGAAATACTGATAAAATTAGATTTAGAAAATACAAAAATTATTTAAAGCATATTTGACTATATAAATTACATTTACTAAAATAATCCAAAGTAAGTACTCACTAGAGGATGCTGAATTAGTGCTCGAGCTATTTGTTGTGCCTGAAGCTGTTCTACAATAAGGAGGTGTTCCTATATTGGGTTTTCCCAAAGGAGTAACAGATCCTAAGCGGCGAGTTAAGTCGGGTGCTGGCGGAAGGCGATCCTCCTAAAAGCAAGACAAATTCGATAAATCACACATATCAGCGTCAAAGCTCTATTGCTTTTATTTAAAGAGAAACGTGTGGCTACGTGCTTTAAAAACTAATACTTCGTGTAGTGTGATAAGTTGAAGACAAAAGGGTTACATCACGTCTACGAAAATAGGAACATCTATCTTACATTGGATGTTTAAGAAAGAAAGTTTTAATGTAGAAAAAGAACGAAATACAAAGGATTCACCTTAACACTTACTTAATTACATAAACTTTCTTCTTTCATTTTAAAATAAAATGCTTAAATTTATTGAAGTGTACTATTGAATAAATTTAAATGGGAAAGGATTACTTTTCTATTAAAACATGCCTCTCTATTATGCGACTATACGGATCGCAATAACTTCCCTTTTCCAATTCTGAAATATATCAATTTGAATTTAAGGTATCGTGGAAATAACTCAAAGTTAATTGTTCAGCCCTTGTAACCATTTCAATTAAACATACTATGTACTTGATATGGAATTATGCTTATTAATGTTTTAAGAGGTACATTACGAAGCCAGTTATTAACCCTCAAAAGACCACGTAGGGGCACGGTCTTTTAATTTTTAATGTTAGGAATGATCAGTAGCTGCAGTTTTATGTTGTACTTATATACACTCTCTGCAAAGTGTTTTATTTGAAAAGGAAAAAATCAGCGTTTTGTTCAGTGGGGTGCCTTTGCACTTTATTCGATTCCGACCGCTTCTTGTTGAAAGGAGGATGCACACTTTTAATGAGATTTCCAAAAATGACGGAATTTGATGAAATTTTAGTATATTGTAGATATCGACTTTCTGACCAAAAAGTCTCATGGGCCCAAAGCGATCCTATGACTGGTTTCCGAGATACAGTGGCGGGTATGGGGTATCTTGAAAAACAGGAATTAAATTATAAATACCATAAAAGGTTGATGTTTTCTTTAAAAAAGTAATACAAGTAATTTAATTTGATCTTGGGCGGCTGTCTAGGATGTCAGGTGCTGATTTTTTGTGTACAGGGTGTACAACTAAGAAAGGAGGCCGGCCATAACTCGGAAACTATTTGAGATAGAACAGTGAAATAAAAAATCTTATAATAAATGTAGCCAAGAGAAAATGCTGGAAATTATTTTCAATTTCATACCATTGCCACCAGAGGGCGTTTCACTGATTTCAATTTGAAATTCCCATTTTTTGGGCAATTTTCCTCAGTAAGGTATTTAAAAAAATATATTCATTGTGAACTAGTGATCAATATGTAAAACTTTGTTTAATGAATTTTGACGTGCTGTTACGATTTGTTTATACCTCAAATTGCCTCTTATATTACCACATTTTTTACTATATCTTCGGTACTATAAAAGCTATTGACATAGTTTTTTTTTAATTACTCCCTTATGAATTTTCCTTCCAATAGCAGTGAAAAAAATATTTGGTACCATTTGAATTTTTTTAGAAAAGTCGACTGTTTTGTTCCTTTAACAAGTTGCGCCCTCTATTGGTAGACGGAGATAAGAAATTGTTGTGGTTTTGAATTTTTTTGTAATATCAAGTGTTGTCTTTACATCGAGACCAATCTTGACAAATTCAAGCAAACCGTTTCGAAGTTACACGATTTTTTCTAGTAACACGTAATTTAGATCCTCGCCCCTTTATTTTGACAGCAATCGTAAAAATTCATTAAACAAAGTTTTACATATTGATCACTAGTTCACAATGAATATATTTTTTTAAATACCTTACTGAGGAAAATTGCCCAAAAAATGGGAATTTCAAATTGAAATCAGTGAAACGCCCTCTGGTGGCAATGGTATGAAATTGAAAATAATTTCCAGCATTTTCTCTTGGCCACATTTATTATAAGATTTTTTATTTCACTGTTCTATCTCAAATAGTTTCCGAGTTATGGCCGGCCTCCTTTCTTAGTTGTACACCCTGTACACAAAAAAATCAGCACCTGACATCCTAGACAGCCGCCCAAGATCAAATTAAATTACTTGTATTACTTTTTTAAAGAAAATATCAACCTTTTATGGTATTTATAATTTAATTCCTGTTCTTCAAGATACCCCATACCCGCCACTGTATCTCGGAAACCAGTCATAGGATCGCTTTGGGCCCATGAGACTTTTTGGTCAGAAAGTCGATATCTACAATATACTAAAATTTTATCCAATTCCGTCATTTTTGGAAACCTCATTAAAAGTGTGCCTCATCCTTTGAAACGTTTCTTCACTAGCTTTATCGGTTTATGTCATCCTCTCATTGGTTTATTCGTAAATTAATTGGAATTTGGAATTTTTTTTATTGAATACGAGTTTATTATCGACTACTCACGCACTCTTTTCTCCTGTTTTCACAGAATTTTTCAGATTAGGTACTTGATTTGGTGTTCCCTCCCATTTAAGTAAACTTGGGAAACGTGAATTACTCTCACGTTTTGGACTGAATATTATCTAATATTTGAAATACCTAGGAATTGTTTAAAGAAAGTTACATTCATTTTCACAAAATCGAATTTTTGTTCTTGTTCCAACCTTTCAATTTAACTTTTCGTAATAAAAATTGAAATCTGACTTGTACGAATGTATTTAGTAGGTAAATGGTACATTTGCATAATGAATGGAGAGACTTAAGTCAATAATTTTCCTGCAAAAGAAACGTCACCTTGCTTGAATATTGACATAATGGAAAACCGACGACCCAATTTCAACAAACTCTAAATCGAAATATAATTTAAATGCATAAATTAACACAAAACACGCGAAAGGTGTTAAACAATTTAAAAAAAAAAGGTTTGGGAGAAAAATTCGGATTGAATATAAATATTTTGTTTGCATTATTTTTCTATTGGAATGAAAAGTAGAAAAAATTTGGATTTGTATTGAATTACGAATGGAGAGCAAAGTAGTACCTACAGGTTTCAGGGTAGACGTAATATAAAGATAAAAAGAACAAAGTGTTACTGAGATTTGACATAAAGTAAAGGAGAATGTTATAAAAAATGTTCAGTAGGAAAGAGAATAAATTGAGATTACTTTATTATTCTACTTTTATTGTGTGTAGTAAAAATATCCGCAGTGTTGGAGAAAATATAAATTGACGGCGCGTGTCTCAACATTAGTTATCAGAATTTTGTCACTAATTGTACATTAGTTTTTATCATTTGACATTTTAAAATGGATTTATTCAGGGTTCTCATCGCGAATCTTAATGTACGCCTGTGTTTAGGCGTTGAGTGAAACGTTATTTAATGGTTTAGGTCGCAACTAAATAATTTTTTTCTTTGCGATCCTGTATAAAATTACGTTTAATACAATTTCGCAAAAAAACTTTTAGATGTTTCAAATCTCAAGAGAGATAGATGTTGGAATTTGATCTAAATTTTCCATCAAGCGTCAGTTTGATGCATTTGCATTTTTTTCTTCTATGACTTTTAACCTTCCATGAGGATAAATGCATCTGGTTATTATTCAGTTATCGCATTCAGGTGGATTTACATATTACAGTTTGAGCTTTGAGCTTATTCTCCTTGTATGTTTTATTTATTTTTCGTTTTCTAATCACATAATTCGTGATTTCTTAGATAAAAAATTCATTTAATGCAGAAACTGTGAATTTTGTGTAAGTTACACCACAATACATATACTAAATGAGAGTGTATTTGTGATAGAATTTTGACAACGTTTTGGTTGATTCTTTGATTCATTGCGGAATTTGTTACTGTACAATCGATCTCGAAGCCACTAATAAGCCACTAAGCCACTATTAAGTTTTACACGGCCAACGTAAAATGAAATGAACTGGAACTATTTTCCAGGTCTCTTAGGAAGACAGAGCTTTATACACTTTGGATACCACCAAAGCGAAGATTCGGTAACTAAAAGGAATTTGAAGGAACTAGTAGATACGTTAGTGCGAAAAACCAAGAACTGTGTGTTACGTTGCTCGACTAGTTGCCTAATTCGCAAAAGTCGATCGTATTGATTTTAGTCAGAATTACACAGAGTTACGAAATTTCCTAATTCTCTATTCTCTCAAAAGAGTTCGCTCTCGATACCTTTTTCATCCCTCTCTTTTTTTTCCTAATAGAAGCGTACTAAATTTTCGCAAGAGTTTCGTTGGTTCCGTTACAGATATCTTGCTCGGTGATCGAAAATCGTTATTATAATTGGCTACAGTGTACGTCACCTAATCTCTGATTGGTTGTTTCTTTTCTCTTCGTTTGACCCGTTTTTACAGTCCTTGAGTCGCCGACAAATGTTTTGGGTACTTACATAAATTGCAGCTCGATTCTTAATAGCGTATCTTTCTACTTTGTGTCGCTGAACAAAACATTACATCTTCAGTGCTACCGAAATTTCACATTTTTCTTATAAATCGTCTTTAAGTGAAAAGCTTCGATCATTATAGTGTCTCTTTGGAATCTTCTCAATCTGTTCATTCCAAGTGTCGTTAAACCGTATTTTACGTATTTGTGCATTAAATAATTGTTTACAAATTGCGTTTTTGCTGCGCTTCTGGAAAATATTAATCCTCGAGGTATGTACTTATTTATCTGTATTAAATATCACGCTTTCCTTTTAATTCCTGACAGTAATTCATATTATTTGTCCTAGCGTTTTACGTCTTAGTTTTACGATATACGTATCGCGTTATACGGATGGTGTATCCGCCATTTTGGCAAAGAATTTATTTGGGTTACTACCTGAAAATCGCTGTCGAACGTCGATGGTTAGATTCCTGATAACAACGTTAATTGCTGTTCATCATCTCACCTCCGAATCTCTCCGAATTTCTGAATTAAGAAAATTATTTACTACAAGATTTTCATCTGCTGCCATCTTCCGTCAACTTTTGGAAACTATCGCTAAGTTTACCTTAACCTCATTTGTGCTTATTATTATTTGAATTTGACTACGTATCGTTTATTGCCTAAATTGTTTTATACTAAATTACTTGATCATCTCATATTTTGATTCACTTTAAGTGACTCATTTAATTCATTTTGTTACGTTCTTAATTAATTTTTCACTAACTTTGTTTACTATCTTCAAAATTACTGTTATTCATGTTATCTTTCACCTTGATGAATTTAATTTGTTTAAAGTTAAAACTCAAAAAAGTCAATTGCTAATTAGTTAAATGTCAACACTCGATACTGTCTCAAGTTTGTATCTGTTATACTTCAGTCGGTCTGCTTGTTGCAGTCCCAATTTCTGTTAATTAACTCTTTTGTTTATATAATTCAACAGTACTGTGGTTGCGTAATTAACGCTACTTGTTTGTAAGTAAGGTAAGATTTGTTTTGATTACATTTACTGACTTTTGTACAGTTAACAAGTCGGTTGCTGATATATTATATTTTGTTACCTATCCTCATTTTATTTGTTATTGTATATTTCAGTTGTTCCCAAGGTAGAAGTAAACCCCTTATTGTTTCATTTAATGTTGTGAAACAGTGTTGTTAAACATTATTCTAAGTGTTAACTGTTCTATTTGTTCACTATAACCACGATTACCGTTATTCCTGTGTACTTCTTTACCTAATACCCTTCCTTCAGCAATCACACCGCTGTTACTGCAAGCTGATAAGCTTTCACTTTCTAAACAACTGTCGTGGCGCTCGAAGTTTACTTAACTTTATTCGTTAACTTTATATAATTTAACTTTCGCTCTGACTACCCTCATTTGCTTGCTGAATTTAAGTTCTATACTTATATCTAACCTACCTCCATATCGCCCCTTATAACTGAGCTTCCGAGCCATTACATTATAAATTGCGTTACCAACCAATAGTTGTCGTAGCAACTGATCGGATGGAACGATGTAATTTAGGTTTTTGAGAACAATAATCAGAGTGTAAAATACAAAGGAAAGTACTAACATAACGAAAAGAACTCTTGACTTACATTAGTTCAAGGATTTAGGTACAGAAATGACTATAAATTAATTTGATAACGAATTTGGCCTGAATTGAATGAGTGTGTTGGATTTGCGGATCAAATGCGTATAAAAAACCCTCCTTTTTGAAAGATGGTTTCAGAGGAAATTTGGGAAAGGAGCAGGTTTATTACATAGGTGCGTCTAGATGAAAACGTCAGCCATGTCCGAGCTCAGCACAAATTACCAAGTTGAACTTTATATTTTTTTTTGCATTTGTGAAGCATAAGAGCTCTCCCGAAAACACCAGTGTCTGAGAATTACGTGTATGAAACAGCTGTAGATCGTGATGATGAAGATCAATTTGGGTGATATTTTCGCTAATACACACCAATATCTAAGCGAATTTAGACGAAAATTCTTACAAAATGGAGGGCTGCTTTACACCGTCCTATATAATGTTAGAGTTCTTTTATGGAAGTTAGAAATGTAGAACAATTTTCAGAAATGTATGGTTTGATGAATCGTTATCATATACTCGATTGAATTTGGCTAAAATTTTGAAAACTGCGATCCTCAATTGCTTACTGTACTTTAAATGCTTAAACAACTACTAGCTGCTTATTTAGAAGATACAAGGGTTCTATAAATTTTGTGTTCTTCCAGTAACCACTGTCAGTAATGAAGGGTTTCTGTAGGTGCTGAAGAGCTTTGGTAAAATGCCATGTCAATGCGTGCTTCTTAGTAAACGGTACTACAACAAACATCAACTAGCATACCTAATCCAAAAACGGCCGAAGCTAAATTAATTGTAGATTGAAGCATTAACAAACCCTTGCAGAAGAGTTGAAGTTCCAATTGATAAGGATGTCAGCACTTACAAGCATAGAAAATTGTCAATCGCTAAGTATACATACTTGCCTGATGTAATTTAAAAACCTATTTGACATCGCCTAATAGAATTCGCCCTTGAAAGAACACCTATTATATCCAGAAAGCACGTTCCACTGCATTCCTAATATAAGATTGTGCTTGCTCTATACGAGTACATACAACTGGGATTCTATATTCAAGTAAACTCATGTTTCATTGGGAAGGTAATTTATGTGTATAGTTCAAATTACAAGGACGATGTGTAACGGAGACACGCAATCAAGATAATAGTGAAAAACGAACATTGTACACGTAACGGATTAAGAGCACTAAATGAAATAATGAAATACGGCGATTTAGGTGGCGTGAAAAATACACCGGTTAAAATAAAACACCAACAAATTGAGTAAGTACATATTGCAGTTTGCAGCTTAATTGCATCGTTTAACAAAATAAGATAAAAATAACATGAACATTTATCATTTAAACGCAATTTAGCTTGCAACTGTGAGATTATTTTGTTGTTTTATATGTAGATATATTTTGTGACTCGTTTGATTGATGACTTTCCAATGCATTCAGAAAAGTTATTCTAAAATAAATTGGGTGTGTGATATATTGAAACTGTGACATTTTAAAATATCTAGAACAAACAAAAAATGGAGTAGGTACATTACGTATCCTCAATTTACGTATGATGAAATATTGACAATGCAAAAGTAGCGCATTGACGGCGAAATAAGTACAATAAGTAATTAAAAGTGAATGATATGATATTTTGTTGTCGAACTTAAAATAATATATCGTTTAGATGCTATAATTTTCTGAAGGCGCTCGTCCAAAACCATAAATTTCGTTTACCTCCGTTTCGAAGTGGCGTTGTGCTCAATTTGGATACAACTTGCGAATTTTGAGGATAATGATGAGCCATCCAATTTCGAATTCTTTGGTCGGGATTGGTGCCAACACCGCGTACATATTTATGCATATACGCCTCTTCTCTTCGGCATATTTTCGCACCAGCTTGAACTTTCCTCCATAAGCATTGGTTAAAGTAGAGATTGTATCCATTTAGTTTTGCTGTCGGGAAGCATTTTCTGAAGGCTTTTATTGCTGCTTGTTCGAAATCCACTTTCAGATTATTTTGTTGTAGCCGGCCACTTTTGGAAAGTGTTTCTTGAGAAGTTTGCACAACCGTATTTACATTGCTTCTTTCTTGTCCGGCAGCAGAGCATAAAAGAGTGGTTGTTACGGTAACAATCGGTTGGTAACGTAATCTATACTGCAATGGTTCGGAAGCTCAATTATAATGGGCAATCTAATGGGGGTAGGTTAGATATGAGTATAGAGCTTAAATTCAGCAAGCAAACGAGGGTAGTTAAAGCTAAAATTAGATTATATCAAGTTAGCAAATATAGTTAAGTAAAGTTAGGGCGCCACGATAGTTCTTTAGAAAGTTAAAGCTGGTAATCAGAACTACGAAGATCTTGTAGTAACAGTGATATAATTTCTGAAAGAAAATATGGGTATTCGGTAAAGAAGTACACTGGAGTAACGGTAAACGTGGTTATAATGAACAAAAATATACCGGTTAAAACTGGTAACAATGAACAATTAAATATATTTTAACAAAACTGTTTCACAATATTAAATGAAGCAAACAGGGAACCTTGGGAACGATTGAAATTCACATATAACAAATATAATGAAAGTAGGTAACACAAAAATACAAATATATCAGCAACCGACTTGTTAACTGTACAAAAGTCAGTAAATGTAATCAAACAACTCTTACCTCTTACTGCCCAGTAGTGTTGTTGCGCGACCACAGTACTATTGAATTATCTAAACAACAAAAGTTAATTAACAGAAAATTAGGATTGCGACAAGCAGACCGACTGAAATATAACAGTTACGAACTTGAGTCAGTATCTAGTGTTGACACTTAACTAAATAGCACTTGGCTTTTAAGTTTTAACTTTAAGCAAAATAAATTCTTCAAGGTAAAAGGCAACAAAATAACTAACAAAAGTAATTTTAAAGGTAACAAACACAGTTAATGAAAAGGTAATTGAGAACGTAGGTATCAAGAATGAATTAAATAAGTTATTTAAATTGAATCAAAATATAAGTTAATCAAGTAATTTAGTATAAAACAAGTTGGATAGTAAGCAATAATGTGAGGTTAGTAAACTTATCAATTTTGTTTTCAAAAGTTGACGCAAGATGGCAGGAGATGGAAATCTTGCAGCAAAAATAATTTCTTTGATGTAGAACTTCGAGATCATTACAGATGTTATGATGAACAGCAATTAGCGTTGTTTATCATCGACGTTCGACAGCAAGTAGAACGGAAATAATTTCAGATAGAGCTTAAGACAAATTCTTCAACAAAATGGCGGTTAGCGTCATCCGCGAAGTATGGAAGGTAAAAGAAAACCGCCAAGAAAATGCTCGAGGATTATTATTTCTTGGAGCGTAGCCAAACTTATAACTTAAACGAATTTAATGGGTAAAGCCGTATAATACGATTTAATGGTATCTAGACTAAGCAGGTGATTATAAATAGGCACTAATAAATGTCGAAACTTTCACTTAAAGACGATAAATATCGATTATGAGAAAATTGTGAAAATTCGGTAGTAACGCGTACTTTAACGACGCAAAGTAGAAAAGATACGTTGTTAGAAATCGGGGTACTGTTTATGTAAGCTCGGAGATCTGATTTTCAATCTGAAACTGAACGAACGAAACAGCCAATTAGAATAACGAAAAACACCGCCGAGTAGGAAATCTGTAACGGAACCAACGCAAACGCCGCGACTAGACCGACGCTTCGCTTAAGAAAAAAACAGAAGAGATGAAAAAAACAGTATCGGGAGCGACCTCTATTAACAAAGTAGAGAATTAGGAAATTCGCAACTCTGTAATTCTTATTAAAATCAATACGATTGACTTTTGCGAATTAGGCAAATAGTCGAGCAACGTAACATGGTAGGATGTTTGTTTCGCTCCAAGTGCTTCCAACATCTGCATGGATCGAATACAGTTGTCCGAATTTCGGGCAACAGCTCTTGAATGTTCCATCGAATAAAACGTCTTGTAGTTGGAAAAATGATCCCGTGCGAATCTGGACATGCATCCTACGATCTTCTCATCTTATCCATCTCCAAAAAGGACGAATGACTCTCTCTCTCTCTCTCTCTCTCTCTCTCTCTCTCTCTCTCTCTCTCTCTCTCTCTCTCTCTCTCTCTCTCTCTCTCTCTCTCTCTCTCTCTCTCTCTCTCTCTCTCTCTCTCTCTCTCTCTCTCTTTCTCTCTCTCTCTCTCTCTCTCTCACTCTCACTCTCACAAGGTTTCAGGCAATACGACATACTTCCTAAGTTTGAATGTAACGCACGCTTGAATTCTTCCACCTTGCTCGGTATAGCGAGTTTTTCTTTGTTTGGAAAGTCATTAACTCGAGTCCTTTATCGAGAATGTTGGATATCTTATCCTCGAAGATCGCTGGTACAGTGGTTGCTTTTTGTCGTCTCTTTTTTTGATTTATTTATAGCCAAGTCGACTTGAATGAATACTCAAGTAATACTCTTAGTTTAAACTTAAAATACCTTTAAATTTAATATTACAAATCAAAGGAACAACCATTTCTTCTTTGCTTGCAAAGCCACAAGCAGTGACCATTTTTATAATGTTTTTGGAAGTAATGGTGAAAACCATCTTCCAACAGAATAGGTTTTTCACATTTGCTTTCGATAAATCAATTAAAACATTTTACTGGCTGTGCTGTGCTGTGCATTGTTTTGTTTGTTTTCTACCTATACTCTGTTCCACCAACAGATATAGTAAAGCTCATCCCAATAAATTTTGACCAATGAAGACAGCGACCAGTTTTACACCAGCCAAGTTATAAATACGTTACAGATCTCAAATTCATTTACACCAACTACAACAATTGAAATCAAGTGATTGCTTATGTTACGGGTTTCGAAAATTGGCAGTTCGTAAGCATTTCTGTCTCCAAAAAACAATTTAGTTAAGGTCCTAGTTGCTCAAATATAATTTCTGCTTTGGCATCACATCATCAGAGACATCGAAAGGCTTAAAATAAATCAATCCGGTGAAATTTTTATGAAAACGATAGTAGGTTTATTATTTGTAATTTAGCTCTACACCTGAGTCAAGTATCAGACTTTCATTTTCCACATTCAAGAGTAATAAGACTTGCATACAATGAATAATGGATACGAGTAAAATTTACAAATCAGTTGTGCGGTGCAAATATAGCATTAATTTTAAACTTCAAACTTTTGCATTTTATCTGACATCCGTAATAATGCTCGGATTACTAAGTGGGGTATATGAAAAGGACTCAACGTCATGTGCAGTTACTCTCACGTACCTTCATATACAAAAATCTGTAAACTCGCGTGCTCTTAAGTGTTTATTTGCTCATAAAACGTAGGAAATATATTTCGCGTATGAGATTAATAAAGCAAAGTAGTGTGAATTTTCTGTCTATATTTATTTTAGGTGATGCGTTGATTCCAGTGAAGTGCGTTGAATATGATGCGCTCTTGACAAAGGACATGAATAACATCTACGGCGAGTATTAGAATCGAAATGCCTGGCATGTACAGAATTCCAAAGCAGAAACGTGAATAATATTTCAAAAATATATTAACTTCAGGCGGAATAGAAATGCAATCGATGAAAATGATCTCATACGTCAACTCTTTATTACAAGTATATTTTGAGACGGTATCGTAGATTATTTTGACAGATAAATAAAAATAACCTTTAAGTTGCTCGACGACATTAATGTAGCACAATTTACTGCATTTGTTGCCAACTTTAGTAGCATTCGTATTGCAAATGTACCCTAATTTACATTAAAAGTAAATTTAGGAAACACCCAAAACGCTATATTATTTCGTAGTTACGCATTTATGGTTTAACCCTTTTTAAAACACTTTTACGAATAAGTAATTGTCCTAGTTAGAGATTATTTTTAACGTAAATCTTTTTAAAGTTCGCAGAATACTTAGGATTTTTGCCAAAATGGCAGTATTCTGCTTAGGTTTGAGGTATTGTAAACGGGATCTATATTTGCTGACATATTTTACAATTTTTGCTGCTGAATCGTATATTTCTGATTTTATTACACTAAATTTATTCTTTTATTAGACAGACAGAATTCTGTTCAATAACTGTATTGCATCTAAAGAAATTTAAATTAGAAAAGTAAAATTAAAAGTGATGATTTATAAATTCACATGCTTTTGACAAAAACAAACAGTAGCAAATTACATTTATGAGAAAGTTTATTCTATAGGTCTTATCGTTGTCTGCAGATTTTATCGTATTATGGATATGTCTTTTTTCTTCGTTAAAATAACAATTCATGTACATAATTTAGTACTTATATATTTCAAATACGAGAGACAAGGGATTGAGAATTAAAGAACCAGTGTAACTTTTTCAAAATTTTATCATAGATCTGTTCAAAAGCAGTTGCCTTCTGCTATAATGCCATTATTTGCTTCCACTGCTTAAATGCTCCAAGCTTTAAGAATACTGTTATAATCGCAACAAGCAGCAGTATCCTTCTTCTGAAAAACCTTCTTACTCGTAAGTTCTTCCTTAGCCCAAAAAACAGCCAAAACTTGCATATTGCCAGATCCGCCGAGGAGGGAGGTTGTTCAATTACATTAATCAAATTATTTGTAACAATAAAGGAGATATATCTCAAGCTCATAATTTTTGATGAAACACTAACCCTCTACTGCATAATCAGCCATTGGTCTTATCAAGATGGTGTTCCAAAGCGTAGTTCTATAAATCTGTCTTACTTTTGGTGATAGTGACTTGGAACTATCTTCTTCACTTCTATAAATAATAATTATATCAAATATGATATTGTTGGAAAGGACATTATATCTTGTAATAATGACACGACCTTCTACCGCTTGAATTTAAAAAGAATAGAAGTGTTTGTGGGCAAAATCAAAAGGAATATTAAATATTCAATATATTAATAATATTCATACAAGATTCAAGAGTTTTCCAATTATCTCTTCAAATAAAAAAGTTACAAGTTACTAACCAAGTTCGGTTTTCCCGTTATAGTTCTTAAAACTTTAAAACTTTCAACATTTGATCTCAAGCTGTTAAATATTTGGTCTGATTTAAGAAAATTTCCATCCCTTACTGCCGAATCCCCACGCTTAAAATGCTTACTTGGGCGCATTGTATTGGAACGTATGTGCTTTGAAAATTGTTTAGTTATTCTGTCTTTATTCAACTCTGTGTATCTCACATCCTTTCTACACATATTGACAATATGCTGTTGTAAATTTACAGCCGCCTCTATTCCCAACACTGACTTGAAACTTAAGTGAATATAATTAAAAACAGTAATTATGCTCAGAATGTCAAAAACAATGTCTACAATTCACACATAACTAGATCAATTGGGTCGGCTTATTTTCGCCTGGTTCTGCAGCTCTGTCATCAATGAGACGGGATTCGTATACGAGGGGGTACCCAATATTAACCGGAATAGCATTGCCGTGAGCAGAGCTTGTGTTGTACAATAATGTCTGTTTCTAGGCGTGTATCTATAGCGCGACTCATTGCCAGTTCAGTCCCGCCTGTTTTGTCGGCCTGGCTTGTTCTGTTCATATGGAGTGATTGTTTTTGCTAGCGCTGTTATGTTCTTGTTTCGTTTTTTATAATTGCAAGTTTAATTTTGTTTTCCACTCGGTAAAAATGCTGCTTTAATGTTGAAAACAACTTACAAAAGTAGTCCAGTCATTTTAAACATGAACATTGCAAAAATTCCTATATTAGGTTTCACTTTTTTATGTTGTTAGGTTCAGTTCCAGTAGTAAATACTCAATTTTGCAACTTCGAAAAACTTGTGGAAACTGGGGGGGGCGCCAAAAACCGCGATTTTTTCGGACTTTTTTCAGTTTTCGCCTCGTAGCTCAAAAACTACGAGTTATAGTGCAAAGAATACGATTATCTTCTTTAAACTAGACTAAATTTGCTACAATTTGAGCCTAACCGGAAGTCTGTAAGTATAATAGTTTCCGAGATACAGCTCTTCAAAGATAGGCAATTTTTCCCAAAATCTTTTTTCCACGTATCATCCATGTTTCGAGCCAGATATTGCCATAACGACGTGCCCTACGAATCTTGTCACGGAGAAAAAAATTGTAGGACATTTTATCACCTTTTATTTAAGCATAGATGCATTCCTGTGGGCCTAACAGTTCTCGAGAAAAAGATGGAAAACCGGAAAACAGTGAAATCCTCCACATATATGTAATAGCATTAGTATGATTAAAAGACATTTTCTGATTATTCTTATTTAGCCTAGCGAACGAACGCTCAAAAAGGGCTTGTAGACAGACTTTTTGATCCTAATGATTTAATTTCTAAGATGTGTTTGGAGGTGTTTGTTGATAATTATACGAAAAGTCCCCGGCCCTACCGTATGAGCTAACTCCGTAGCGTAACAAAATTTGCGTATTTGTTTGGTTTTCCCTTTGTATCTCTTGAATAGGCGATCGTAGTGGGAAATGGCCAATTATAAAATAAAAGCTGCCTTGAGAAAATACTTTTGTTCTTTTCGTCAAACATTAACCCTATCATAAATGTATTTAGAAAAGACTAGAGACCATTAAACATGGTGGCGGATAAGACTGAAATTGTTTGGCTAAGGATGCAGGTAATCTGTATTTAATACTCACATATCAGATTTAGCTCCAAACCTCCCACAAAATTACTTGTTCTCTAGTGCCCTCTATTCCATCTTGAACTCAACGTTTTTTTAAATAACTATAACATCTAATCTGTTTGAGATAAAATATTAAACGGTATATGTATTTTATAGGAAATTTTATGGTCTACAACTTTTATTTCTGCAGTTTTTGCTATAAACCCAATACTTTAGGAGCTAGGACACAATATTTGCCGAAAAACGTCGTGTAAAAGCGATTTTCAAAAAAAATGTCAATTCTTGACAGCGAATATCTCTTCAACGGATAGAGATAGAGAAAAAACGCATAGAAGCAAACTTGTAGAAAATTTAATCAGCTTTTTTTTATAATTGGCCATTTCCCACTACGATGGCCTGTTCAAGAGATGTAAACGGAAAACCAAACAAATCCGCACATTTTGTTACGCTACTTTTCGTATAATCATCACCAAACACATCCCAGAAATAAAATCTTTAGGATCAAAAAGTCTGTCTACTAGCCCTTTTTGAGCGTTCGTTCGCTAGGCTAAATAAGAATAATCAGAAAATGTCTTCTAATCATATTAATGCTATTACATATAAGTGGAGTCGTAGCGATTTCACTGTTTTCCGGTTTTCCGTCATTTTCTCGAGAACTGTTAGGCCTACAGGAATGCATCTATGCTTAAATAAAAGGTGATAAAATGTCCTACAATTTTTTCCTCCATGACAACGGTCGTAGGGCACGTCGTTGTGGCAATATCTGGCTCGAATCATGGATGATACGTTAAAAACAGATTTAGGGAAAATGCCTATTTTTTGAAGCTGTATCTCGGAAACTATTATACTTACAGACTTCCGGTTAGGCTCAAATGGTAGAAAATTTAGTCCAGTTTAAAAAAGATAATCATATTCTTTGCACTACAACTCATAGTTTTTGATCTACGAGGCTAAAACTGAAAAAAGTCCGAAAAAATCGCGGTTTTTGGTGTCCCCCCAAGTTTCCACAAGTTTTTCGAAGTTGCAAAATTGAGTATTTACTACTGGGACCGAACCTAACACCATGAAAAAAGCAAACCTAACATAGGTTTTTTTGCAATGTTTGTATATTTTTGTGTTTAAATTGACTGTACTAAAGATGACGCTATGGGAAAAACACAAGTGTACCAGTAATTTGCTCGGTTTAAAATCGGTGACATGTCGATTGATGAAAAAACTTAGTTCTGGACGTCCATCAGCCGTCTGAAACTACGAAAACGTTGAAAAAATTGCAGAACTTGTGCTCACAGACCGTTGACAGACAATTGATCAACTGTCATAGATTAGTGAGGTATCTTGGAGCTCGGTTTAGCGAATTTTAACCGAAGATTTGGGAGTGAAAAGGGTTGCTCCCAAGTTTGTTCCTCGGGTTTTGACTGACAATCAAAAAGAACATCGAGTTTGAAAAAACAGCTTAAACCTGATCCAGTTTTTATGTCAAAGGTCATTACTGGTGATGAGTTATGCTGCTATGGTTACAGACCAGACACAAAGCAACAGTCAAGTCAATGGAAGAGGCCATTCTCACTCCGCCCAAACAAATGTCAAGTCCAGCCAAACATCAAAACAGTCCTGGCAAGGGCGTAGTTCCTTTAGAGTTTGTTTTCCCAGGTCAAACCGTCAATCAAACCTTTTATGTGGAAGTTTTAAGAAGATTACGCAACAGTGTTCGTCACAAAACTCCAATTTGTAGCAGACAGGAGACTGGTTACACCACCTCGACAATACACCAGCACACACAGCCCTCTCTGTTAGCCAGTTTTTGGCCCCACACACCTTACTCGCCTGACCTGGCTCCGTGCGACTCTTTCTTATTTCCACGTACTAAATGGGGCATGAGAGGACACCGATTTGACAAGATTGAAGAGACCAAGAATAAAACGAGGGAGGTGCCATTTATATAGATGACTACAAAAAACGTTTCGAACAGTGTAATCACCGGTGGGACAAATGTATTAGTTGTAATGGAGAGAATTTTGAAGACGATAACGTTGTTTTGTAAAAAATTTGAAAATATATCGCTTTTAAAAAATTATTCCGGTTATTTTTGGGCACCCCCTCGTGCAATTGTTTACTATTCTGAAAGGCGAACATAAAAGGAATTTTTGTATTTTTATGTGTTTTCATTTCCGTTATGATGAAAAACACACCATTTTTGAGTGCGCAAATTAAAAAACTAACAAAAAAGGACAAAGTTCCAAATTTCTTTGTTACGAATTATAAAATTGCTTTTGTTCATCAACTATACATTATCTTTAATTTGATACTGTTCTTTGTTGAAAAATAACAAATAACCATTTTATGTCCAAGTCATCCAGGACAGCCAAAAGGGCATGCATAAAATCCCTAAGGATAATTAGTTCGGAACTTGGCTAACCTTAAGGTTGGCCGGTAGGTGTCCCTGGGATGCAAACGTGTCTATTAAGGAAGTCATCCTGAAAATCCGAAAGTGCATTAAGAAATTCATTCAAAGAAGCCAAAAAGGCATCCAGAAAAAGCCTAAGGATAAATCACGTCACCCATGTGGGCGATGCTTGTAACGTAAAAAGTAGAGGGGGAAAGTGGGCGGGGCTCCCGAAAAAGTGGAGGGGATGGTCCCCGTATTCTACTCATACAAATAGTCCAGTCAAATTAGACAAAAAAGGGGGTTTATGAAAAAGTGATGCTAACTTTACGGGACTTTTTCAGCGTTGTTTGGGAAGTTAAGGACAGCTTAAATCCAAGTTTGCGTATACCCAGACCCCGTGGGATTTTTTTAAGGGCGGGGGAAAAGGTACAAATTTTGATTTCGCTATAACTCGGCAGCAATTGATCGTACAGAAAAAATAAAAAAAGGGTTTTGTAGGTTTGTTGAAGCTCTACAACTTTCCTTTGGGCGACTTTTCCCGAAAATTAATATTTAACGATTTGTCGTAAAAAACAGCAAAAAAAGGAAACTTTTTTGGTCAACAAATAGAATTTGTTCATGAACAAATAGAATTTGTTCATGTATGAGAAAGTTGTAGAACAAAATCACCGTGTCAGGTTTTTCGATCGGTTGAAAAATAACGTCGAAGGGAGCGTCTGAAGGTGCGTTATCTATTGGCGCCCCTCCGGCACCGGTGCGACGGCTCGACGCTGCGGCACGCGCTCGAATCTCGGCGCGTTTGTTGCTTATATCTCTGTGCCAATGAATCGAAATGAAAAATAAACTTTTTTTTCGATTTTGTTCGTTTTTTCAAGCTCTACAACTTTCTCATACATGAACAAATTCTATTTGTTGACCAAAAAAGTTTACTTTTTTTACTGTTTTTTTACGATTTTTACTTTTAATTCCGATTCATTGGTACAGAGATATAAACGACAAACGCGCCGAGATCCGAGCGCGTGCCGCAGCGTCGAGACGCCCCCACCGCGCCTGCGCCGGAGAGGCGCGAATAGATAGCACACCTTCAGACGCTCCCTTCGACATTATTTTTCAACCGATCGAAAAATCTGACACGGTGATTTTGTTCTACAACTTTCTCATAGATGAACAAATTCTATTTGTTGACCAACAAAGTTTACTTTTTTTACTGTTTTTTTTTTACGATAAATCGTTAAATATTAATTTTCGGGAAAAGTCGTCTAAAGGAAACTTGTAGAGCTTCAACAAACTTACAAAACCCTTTTTTATTTTTTTCTGTACGATCAATTGCTGCCAAGTTATAGCGAAACCAAAATTTGTACCTTTCCTCCCCCCTTAAAAAAATCCCACGGGGTCTGGGTATACGCAAACTGATTTAAGCTCTCCTTAACTTCCCAAACAACCCTGAAAAAGTCCCGTAAAGTTAGCATCACTTATTCACCAAAAGTCTAATTTGACTGCCTAAAATATACGAGTAGAAAGTGTACAAAGTATAAAAACATTTATCACTCACATTTTAAATTTTATATTTAATTTGACAAAAAGTGCGTACAAATTGAAGAATTTATTGGTGATATTTAAGTAAAAAATTGGTCTTTTAGACGAATAGTATCACCAATAAATTCTTCAATTTGTACGCACTTTTTGTCAAATTAAATATAAAATTTAAAATGTGAGTGATAAATGTTTTTATACTTTGTACACTTTCTTCAGACTAAATAATGTTATAAAAGTACCTGCTTTTCTAAATTAAAACAAATTCTATCGAAACATTTAATTTATAATGTCCCAATGTCAGATCTTTTACAAATATAAAAATGATTCTTAGAATGCCAAGTCACATTTACAAGTAATTTTTTCTGCTATTTACCTTTCTATTCAAGAAACAAGAAATAATGAAAGAAAAATGATTTGTTCTACAAAGGAAAGCAATTTTGTAGAAAAAATGTGTATTTTTTCTCTTCGGCTTTGGACTCGCATACCATAATTTACGTTATTAAAAATGTTGAAAGCGAGCAAAATTTATTTCCTATTGATTTTATAATCCTAGTTATATTTTGAGTACGTCAAATATGTGTGAAGAACAGTCTAATAAGAGAAAAATGATAAAGTACCTACGGTTGGGAATGTGATAAATTCAATAATTCCCGTATTTGTCATATATTCGGTATAATATAGGTATATATTTATGCAATTAGGAAAACAAATTAGATAATAAATCATAATTATTGAAAATAATTACATATATTGCAAAATTAAAAATTAAACGCATTCGAAACTACTAAAAATAGTATAAACTGATTGACATTCTGTCGCGTACCTATACCTACCACCGAATTTGGAATTACCGCAAACAATTATGTAAAATGGAGGAATTAAATTGAAGATTTATATTCAACATTTGTAGTCGTCAACCATAAAGAACCAATTTTGCGAATACATTCGCAAAATATAGCTCTCAGGGGAAATTAGGTGATTTTTAGGTATTGTTTAGATTGACTTGACCATTTTGTTGAAGCGTACTTAGTAATATTACGCAAGGGTTCATTTAGTGTAAATTTTTTTATTTCAGGAATTAATTTTTTGCCTAAACTCCTGTAATTGTACATAATATGTTTAAACCCCACCAAATTTGTGCAGAAACCATTGAAATCTTAAACTAAAAAATAATTTTCCGGTTACGTCGAAATGAATTATTTATAGTGCTTTAAAGTTTTATTTAAGTACATTTCTGAATAACGTTCAAAGGTTGCAAAAACATTTGAAAAGAAAGATAGTAGAATTCGGTTTTCATGACGAAAGCTCTTTGAAAATAACACGAACAATAAAATTTTCTATTGGATAGATTGCAAACAGTGAATAGATGTTTTTATTTTATTTAACCAACTTCCCCTTTTAAATAGTCTAGCATGCTGGTTTGAGAAAACCGATTTTCGCTGCAACACATGCGATAAGATGAAGTGTAACGTATATCATTCCTTTACACTTGACTCTATTATGTTATGTTACGTTAGACATTCAGACTTTACAGACATGACATCAAGATATTTTAAAAGTGCAGTCAACAATTCTAGTTTGTTTTCAAAAATGATCGCAAACGCGTTGTGAATTTACGTAAAGAGAACAAATCGTTAAATTGCGTTACAGACAGACTACGTTCAAGTGTAGACCTTTCAAAGGAAGTGTCATTTTTTGTAGTTATGGTAGTTAAACCATGTGCAGTGTCCTGATGACAGGGTATAGCGAGATTCACATTGGGCGTCCTTTGTTAATTATTGAAACATACCGAGTATTTCCTTCGCTTCTTTCGTAACAATACGCAAATGTACATAATAGTGTTTCCTTTGTTATACGGACATCGTCCCCTAAGTAACTAATTCGTTACATTACTTTGTTAAGGTGTCTGTTGTCCACGTAGAACCGATAGTTTTCATCCCGCTTTTTGACCGCAACAATGAGCGACGACCAAACAGAGGTGGAGAGGTAACTGTCTTCCCCTACCTTGAAAAGTATTGTACAAATAAAATTTTGGAGTTGTTGACTTTGTGCTGGTGTCATCATAATATGCTCGTTGGCCTTAATTGTAGAAATAGAACAAGGGCAAATCTGGAGTGATGGCCATTTTTTCTACCACTCAGTATCAGTTTCGATACCACTTATATTATATATATTATATAATATACTTATTATTATTTATTATTATTATTATTATTATATAATATACTTATATTACAGATACTTTGTACCGTAAGAAGATCAGTTCGTAGGTTTTTACATTCGCTACAATTTGCGACTACGTACAAAGTCTTGTAATAGTTCCCAACCTTCCCCGCCTAAGATGGTACGAAGAGCACCAGAATCGAGAAGCCGCAACAACGTATGATTATCTTTTCGTCATTTTAGAGCTTTGCGAGTATAAAATCAAGTTATACTAAGTGGTCGTTTTTGGTAGGTTTGATCGGCTGTTTAATTTGACAGCGAGCCAAGCCAATCGACCGCTTCACCTCGCTGATTGGTATTTCCCGAACAGAAGGGATATGATTTAATGAATCCCCTGTACCAGGATATGGATAAAGTCCATCGTGATGAAGAAATCTCCATACGTTACTACGATATTCTACAAATACTTGTAGGAGGACTTCGTTAAACTGCATTTGGAATTGGCTAGAATGACCTCTACAAAACATGGTGGTCGAGTAATAGTTACATGGTAGGAATACGTGTCACTGTTACAATGAGAAGGAAAACGAAAGAGTCTGTTAAGTTTTCTTTGGAAAATCTAAGAAACTAATTGATAGAATTGTAGAGTTAGCTTTCTTTAGCCAAATGTTGGTTATTTGAATCGTGGTAGGAGAAAAAAGGCTGATCACATTTTCGGGAATTTAATTAAGAAAAAAGGTTTTTTTCCCTTCATGTAATTTTGTCGAAGTTATAAAATTGAAAAATGTACAACGTTGGCGTTTCGCCGATTGATGTCGGCGTATTCATAACATATTATTTATCATCTGTAACAATAATAATGATGTACAGGTGGTATAACATCGCACATGTATGGAATGAATGGGTGATTTGTGAAATACCAAAATGGACGTTCAAATGCTCCACTTACCAATAATTATAAAGTTAAAAACGCAAAATTAAAATATTAATATGGAGGGAATGAGCACCTCCGTATATATACCTAGATAACATTTAGGCATATAGTTATTGTTTAATCTAAATGATTAATTATATTCGTAGAGTTATTACAGCTGTTGACGATGCGGTGAAGACGTTAACAAATAAAATACAGCGCATGCGTGATGTGTATGGACCTGAATTATAGAATATACAAGGTGAAAGATCAAAGTATTGAGATATATATGGGAAATAGTTATGTCATATTAGATAAATTACATTATTTATTTTAGGTGATCAAGGTAAAATATATGTATATTGCTTAGGTTTAGAATGTCTGTACGGTAGTTTATTGAAGTTTTATTACGTGTAATTTCGATCGTTTCCAAAACCAAGCCCCTATATAAATTAGCTTCTTTATGCAATATCTTTTTGGGTTTTCAAAACCGAACGAGTGGAATTTATTGATTCTATGTTCTGTTAATGCCGTCTTTGGGTTTACTGGGTTTCTAATAGTTTTTCATTGAGTTTTTATGTTGTAAAATGCGATTTTTGAGGAGTTTTTTTGTTTGGCTTATATATGTGGCTGTACAATTATTACAATTGAGTTCGTAAACTATATATTATTATTTCTCAATACTTTGCTTTAGTTTGAAACTATGTGGTATTTTGATAGCTAATAACTTGGCAATTAATAAATCAGGTAGGTTCTTAATCAAGAATCGTCTGCAGTTGTCTAATTTTTGTTTTAAGAAGTTTTTATATACGAAACTTTCTTTAATTGACAAGCTTAACGTTTTTTTGAAGGATATGAATTGATTATATTTAAAACAATTGTTATGTTTGTGATTAAAGAATTTTATGTGGTTTGTTTTTAATGTTAAATGAAATTGGGTATGATGTCATTTTTTTGCATACTATTAAGAAGTCGATCTTGGTACTTACTTTTATACCATTGCTGCTATAAGATATGAACTATTTAACAATTGATAACATGTGTTTTCCATGGTGTTGTTGAATAAATTTGTAAATTGATGGAATGTTGTCCAAGTTATAATATGGTTGTTGGTGTGATGCATATGTGACGATGATGTTGTAAGTTGAAATGTACGGGGTGTATTATTACAGATGTTGTTGCAATCGGTGCTCCTTCGTTTGTAATTATTATGTTAGAATTGTAGAGTTAACTTTCTTTAGCCCAATGTTGGTTATTTGAATCGTGGTTTCACAAATAACTCATTCATGCCATACATGTGCAATGTTATACCACCTGTACAGTACATCATTATTATTGGTACAGATCATAAATAATTAATATCTTATGAATATGCCGACATCAATCGGCGAAACGCCAACGTTGTACATTTTTCAATTTTATAACTTCGACAAAATGACATAAGGGGAAAAAAACCTTTTTCCTTAATTAAATTGCCGAAAATGTGATTAGTCTTTTTTTCTCCTACCACGATTCAAACTAAGAAACTAATGTTCCAATAATTAGGTAATATGCACATTTTATTAAAATTTAAAATTTTATGTGCAAGGTCATACAGCTACGAGGTGTAACATATAAAAGCTTTATAACAATTATGAATGTAACATTCATTTAATCTATGACTCACATATATTGCCGCATGGTCCCACAGTCACATACGTCCTTAACCTTCGGATGGCCAAGCTATTTTTGGTTACACGGATGCTCAAGGTGGGGTCCAAGCGGACCCCATGAATTTTTTCGCCCAGTGCCTCTATTTTATCTAGTTGTTCATTGTAAATTGAAGTATTTGTTTATAATAAGCATCAAAATATTTCAGACTAAAAAGAATAGCGAAAATTTGAATAAACCTTTACACAAACTTAGATTTCGTTACATGGATGGCCAAGGTGGGGTCCAAACGGACCCCAAGCAACAATTAATTAATTTTTAAAAAACGAAAAACTGATTTTCTTGCTACTAAAATAGCTACGACACAAAAAATAGGTCTGGGGTCCGATTGGACCCCACCTTGGCCATCCGAAGGTTAAAGAAAAAGTTTTATGTATGACACTTTGGCGTTTGTCATCTCATCACCTATCGGGAAAAATGACTCGTAGTGTCTAAAGGATTGGATTTAGTTATTACGAATGCTCTCAAAGCTCAAAGGAGAGATCATTAATTGAAACCCCAAATTTATTCGCACCAATGAAACACGGTAAAGAGTAACCCATTTCAATAATGTTGGTATATTAGGTAGATATATTAAGTAACGCAAAGAAAAAACCAATAAAAAGAAAAAATTAATTTAAGTAAGTACATTATGTTAAAATACAGAATTCGTTTTATTTTGGTTTGGGTTGTTCAGGCGGATATAAATTTTTATATTCTTTTTTTATAGTAAAATCTAAATAGACCGGTATAGGTATGTTGTAAGTATTTCATTGAAATTCTAAAATATACCTACCCATAAACGGCATTTATTGCAAAACAAAGAAAGTTGTTCGGTTTATTGAATCATAAAACGTAAACCGTACAAACATTTACGTATATTTTAATAAGAGCACTTCGACATTGTAATATTTTCGAGATAGCATACCTAAAGAGGCTTTACGGTACTTTTTTATGTAATACGTAAGTATGATAATTCTCTTTCACTTAGTACAATTATTATAGCTTTACAGATGTGATCGCATCTATGCAGAGGAGAGGTGGATTTTAAACTTACGAGGTCTGAGGCACAAATAAATACGAGGCCCTCTACTGTCAAATTTTTATGTAGGTATCCACCTTATTATATACTGTTCATATTATAAATTAAAACTTGGTAAAAACATACTCATAAATTAAACAAGGGGCCAATTCCCATAGAATTCTAATTTCAACCAATCTGTACCTAATTATGGCATGTGCTATATACAAGGTATATGTATATAACAACCTCCCCCCCCCCCCCCCCCCCCCCCAGACACAAGCACACCCGATTCTGTACAAATGAGCCATTGTTTTCCTTTCCACCCTTAAGGGCGATGAGAGCGGAGAGGGTGGCGGACAATTTGTAAATCACGAAAAAATGTTGGAGGAAAAAAAGTAAAAAAAAGATCGTTTTTCTCCCCCTTTCCACCCTCAAAAAAAGGGTTGAAGTTGGGGGTGAAATTTGCAATTTGAGAATAGTTTTTTATGAAGAATCCAAAAGTGCAATGAAAAATAGGTGTTCCTATTTAAGTTTTCAAAACTCACCCCCGATCCACCCCACAGGGGGGTGAGGGTGATGTTTACGTATCATGACTCAATAGATTTGAAATCAGTAAACAATTTCCTATAATCCAAAATGGATTGTAGTTCACGTACCTTTAATATTAGATCGGTATCGACTAAAATGCGTCTAATTTATATAGAAAATAAATAATATAAAATAAATTAAATCTTGGTCATTTTTCACATAAAGTTAAAGATAGGTATAATTATTGAATAAGACTTCATTCAACGGTATAATCAACCAAAATTTAAACTAATAACGCGAAACAGCGCAAAGTTACGAAGTACGAAATAAAAAGAAGGGATGTTACAGATTAGCGCAGTGGTACAATGTCGGATTTCAGAATTTGCAACACCCACCCGCTAACGTTCGAATCCGGTTGAGGGAAACTTTTCAAGCAAGTATATCATAATAAACTGTCGGCTTTCAGTTCAGGTAAAAACGGGTTCGTGCAAGAATTAAGTACAGTTGCAAGTAAAATGTAGTTTTTCCATTTTTTTTATGGAACTGCTTAAATAATTTTTTACACTGATAATAATTACATTATGCTCGAGTAGCTGCCATTTTGGTCATCGCAACGCTTTTACAACGAATATTTTTTATGTAAATATTACATAAAATATACATAAAACGTATATAAATTCATGTAGAAGAATTTACATCTAATAAACATATATATATTATTTTGAAAATTGCTGACATCCTGACATTAAATATCTCTTATTTTTCTTCCAGTTTTATATAAATCTAAAAAGCTCTTACATAATTTACATATATGTATTTTATATATAAATGTGTTTGCTGGGATATATATTGTGCTATATTTATTTTTTGAAAAAAGTGTTAATACGAGGGAAGTCTCGTGGAAACTTGCCAGAATTTTTTTTTGTATTTAGGACATTATATTTTCTGCAGTAAAATCCATTTAAACAATTAAACTATTGTTGTGACTAATCAATCCTTTCTAATACTTAATCATTTATAACGTTACCCATTTTATTACATTCTGTCAGCAGATGTTATGTTTGTACGAATATAATACAATTTATAATTACAAGAATTTCATTAAAACGTATACGAAAAAGCTGGAATTTTTAGAAAGAATGTTGTACGGAGCTTTAAATTCTTTAATAAATACTCCGAAATATTTTGGTGGTTTAACAGTGTACAAGAAAACTCTTAGATTCTTTTTTATTTAGGGGGTGTGAATATGCAAAAATAAATCCTTTTACATTTGCCGCAATTATATTTCAGTTAGTTGCCAGAAAAATTGTTTTTTTTTTGGTTTCGAGTTACGCAGTCGTTCTGGGCTAACCTGGATACGCTACAATGTGTTGAGTGAATGTCAAAACATAAACGAGTTTATTACCTAATTTAAAATACATAAAATGGAGTTTGTATAAGACAATCGGACGTAGATATAAATGAATGAATGAATGAATGAACTACCAATTTAATTTAGAAAGCAACGTTGAACTAGAGAGCAAAGTAATACTTACTTTGTCTTAATTAAATTTAAAGTTAATTCTATAGAAATATATTAAAATAGTGTACTCAGAGAAAATTTATTGTGATCATGATTGCGAGTTAGTATTCCACTTTTTCCTATACGTCTATGAATGAATAAATCCCTTAATTTAGGGGTGAACGTTAAAGTATTCGGGAACTAATACATTCACCAAGTGTAAACTAACGGCATTCAATAACAGAGTCCTACACCTGTCAATACAATCAGCTTATGATGAAACGAAATTCTGCGATGTATCTAACTGAAATCAATAAAACCCTTAACGATTGTGCTTCGTTTTCTCTCACTTTTCTATATTATTTTCAATAGGTCACGTATTTCCGTCGAAGCAATTTTCAAATAATACACTGAAAAATCTTGTTAGTACATGTGGAATGTTTGATTTATCTCCGTAGAATAAATAAAACTAGAACAGACTTCTGCAATAAAAATCAAAAAGTTGAAGTTGTAACAAAACCGGTGATGTAATCGGATTTAGAAACGCTTGTATCCTAGTATTGAGAGCTCTTTATAATTTTATTTTCAAAATATTGAAAGATTGTATCTCTGTATTTTTTTTTTGGTTTAAAGAAAAAACGATTTCAAGTGAATAGACTTTTTTGTTATTATCCATTTTTCCTTCAAGGGGTTATTCCAAACACGTTTTTAACAAAAAGATAAATATTTATTCGAACCGGAGCATTGACGAATTTCAAATTGTATGATTAAAATTAGGTCTTTCCTTCTAGTGCATTAGCGCCCTTACTTTTTTTGCCACATTAATAGTATTCTCCGGGTTTGTTCTTAAATTGATGTTATGTGTAACACACAGACGGTTGCGTTGAAAGATAAGTTGAGCTAGATCTGAGTTTATGAATCGCGATTATCTATAAATTGCAGTGTATACTGCTAGCAACAAAAATTTTTCATTGATATGCAATAGTCTCGTTATAGATCATTATTGTTGATTACCACAGCTATGCTATGTAAGCGGAGGGTTTATTGAAATTGTAATTCCCTTACAACCATTATTTAAGGAGGTCCCAATGAGTTTCTCCTACTGTTCTAATTTATAACCCTCGTTAATGACACATATACAGGGTGTCCCAGGTTTAATGATCAGCACTTTGACATTTTGTAGAAAAACACATTTTAAGGCGGATTGCTCCTATAAACGTAGTTCCTAAAATTCTTTGTTTCTGAGATACAGGGCGTTAAAGTTTTCTAAAAAATAAAGTTTTTATTTATTTATTTCCAAACTGTGGCAATAATTCAAACCAAAATTGGCATACAAGATACAAGGACAGAGGGCCACAAGATTGAAGAATATCAATTTTTTTAATCAACGAGTGGCGGAGATATGGATAATCCGTTCTACTAATTTCATAAATAATAGGAGTACGGCCCTGAATTAAATATTCGAAATATACTTTTCGATGGAGCATTCAATTATGAACAAAAAATGTCTGTAGACTTTTTTTCGTTTCTGTTACCGTGCGGCCGCAAACTAGATTTTTGTCATTTATTTCACGAAAAATGTATTTTGGCTGTGTACAAAAATTATGGTTGCCATGGATCTTATGCTTGTCCATGTATCTTGTGTGCCAATTTTGGTTTGAATATTTTCAACAGTTCGGAAATAAATAAATAAAACCTTCATTTTCTAGAAAATTGTGACGCACTCTGTATCTTAGAAACAAAGAATTTTAAGACCTTCAGACTGTTTCAAATTAACTCGGCACTATTGCTATCTTTGTTATTACAAATTCAAATTTTGGCAGGGAAAGTAACGACCTTATTTTTTGATTACGATGGTGTAACGATGTTAGATTTTACAGAACCTCGCGTTAACAGCAACACTGTGAGATGTTCAGATACCTTAAAACACTTACGTACGTGCCAGTATCACAAAAACACATCCTGGAAAGCTCACAAGTGGTTTCATTCATTTGCATGTCCTTCAAACAGTACAATATCTGTTTAGGCGTATGAAATTGGAAATCTTACAACATCCGCCTTACCGATTTGTCACCGTATGATTTTCATGTGTTTCGTCCATTAAAACAGCCTCTAAAAGGGTGTGGGTTGAATTCGGCAATGCTGTTAGGAAACGATTCTGACAACAATTATAGCGTGGTATTCATAGATTTGTTACGGCAAGAATTGAGTCGTAACGAAATTTAAAAGGAGCGATGGCCGCAGTAGCTCAGTGCTAGTAGGCAGGTGGTCGTAGGTTAGCTACAATGAGCGAATAACGTTAAAAATGGGGTAGAAAAATAGGTAAAGTTAAGTAAAGTCAAAGGGCGCCACGTAATTCTTCGAGAAAATAGGGCTGCTAATCCGAATTACGAAGGTATTAACAGGTATAGTAGTAGCGATGTCAATGCTGAAAGAGAACGGGGTAGTTTGAGCAATAAATAGATAAAAAAGAAATAAGTTTGATGCGGTCTAGGACAAGTCAGGCCGACTCATCGCGCCCATCTCATCGCCGAGCCATCTCATCGCCGGTCAACTCATCGCCGGCCAACTCATCGTCCACCCATCTCTTTAAAATTAAAAATTGTTAATAGTGGACTATGTTTAAGTTTAGCATTTTTTTTACTTTCAAATTTTGTTTAGTGTCATGTTGCCATTTTGTATCAATTTAAAAAATATACTACACCTGCAAATAACCTAGGCGCTTTAATAGCAATCTACGTTTAATTTTAGCATTACTTTTATTTCCAAACTTTTTATATATTTATTCACAGTCATCAATAAGTCATTAACGATTAATTAAAATATAAATGAATGTTAATATCAGGTAAGTATGATTCATTGTAATAATTAACGCTATCATTATAGATTTAAAGCTCTGTAAAGCTGATTATCAATTGATTAAGATTTAAGGGAATGTTAATGTCATATGTTAATGTAATATCTTGATGATCGGTATCGGTATTTATACAAGCAAGTAAAAGAGGATAGGTAAGAATGTGCTGAATTTATCGAAAATAAAATCGGCGATGAGTTGGCCGGCGCTGAGATGGCTCGGCGATGAGATGGCTCGGCGATGAGATGGCCGCGATGAATCGGCCGCGATGAGTCGGCGGCGCTGACTTCTCCCATTCCGGTTTGATGTGGTTATAATGAATAAAAAGAATTCAAATAAAATATGTAACAAAATGGCAGGTTTATAAATACAAAAAAGGTTGTTTATACAAATAACTATTGAATTCTATAGCACAAAATACGGGGTCTCAATTACCTTTAAGTGAATCAAAATAGCAAGTAAAATGATTTGAGTGACGTTAAATTAGCAAACAAAAATATTGGGGAAACGATCGAAAGTTTACAAGGCAGTAATTGCAATGATAAATCAAAATTTTACCTTACTTATTTTCACAGGATCCTTATGCATAAGTTTCCGTTGAGAAGTACCTTAAACAAAACTAATAACACAAAAACAAAATAAACAAATCACTAGCTTATAGTACGGGGATCGGATGCCAAATATTGATTAGTTTAATCTTCAAAATAGTTACGTTAAATTCAAATAAAAAAATCAAGGTAATTAGATAACAAATTAATCTTGTACAAGTAAAAATTAAATTAGCAAATATGTAAACTATAATAATTTAGAAAGATAAAAAGTTATACTCGAAATACTAAGGTAAAGTTACGTTAAAGTTAAAATTCACGTAGTGGTAAATGTAGAAAATTAATAAATTATAAGCAGTAATTGTAGAAAAGACAATTGGTGTTGGTTTTTTTCCCACTTAACGACGGCGTGATAGAATTTGTTTAATCCAGGATCCGTCGGAAGTCGGAGTAGCGTCGATCGGGGATAGAGTAGTGGTTTTCCACGATCTTCACGCCGGAGTGATGAAGGAAAAGGAAAGTACAGATGTAGATATCGCGATGTTTTATCTTCACCAGAAAAGCATGGAGTTATGTAGAAAATAAGAGAAATTTTGGTAGGTACGAGAAAGTGCTAAAAAGGGAAAGCGAAATTAGGTGACGCAATTAGAAAAATAGAGAAAACATACCTGGAGATAATTATTCCAGCGTTTAGCGAACTAAGTACACTCTTTTTCCTGTGTTAAGAGCCGTAAGAACACGATTTTAGTAGATATTCAGGAAAAGCAGAAGTTCCACAATATCACTAATTTGGTCGATAAAACACTTAAAGACCAAAATATCGATTTTTAATAACAGTGTTTTACCATTTACAGAAAAAGTTAAGTAACTCGTACAAAAGTGGGTATTAAACTGAAGGCAAAAGGTACATTTTGTATCCAAGAAAACTATTGAGAAGGGGAAGATTACCATTCACACGTTTCTGCTAAATCGGCGAAAAAAAAACTATCGCGTTATCAACGGATATGACGCAAATCAGAGCAAAGCAGCATTCATTAAAAATAGCGCACCTGCCTGGGAATAGATAGGCAGACACTAAAGCTGCCAACTTGCAGTTTCAGGTTTACGATAGAGAATTCGTGGGAAACCCATTTCTACGATGTAGCAATTCTTAAAGAATATTAAAAGAAAATTAGAAATATTTCCAATAGAAATTAGAAAATTAACGCAAGGGCGTTACAGATTAAATTAATCAATGGGTCCCATGTCTTAATTTTAATGAAGATTTCTTTAGATTTGTTGAATAATATATGGAGATAACAATTGCAACAATGATAAAAAGCTCAAATGTCAAAACATATTTGTTAAAATAATCACGTTTATTACAATAAAAATGAAACTGTATCTAAAATGAGTGTCAAAATTATGACAGTTCGTAACTGAAAAAAATTTTTGGAATTCCTTATATTATTAAGAGAAGAAAAATTTTGAGAGTAAAAGCGGTAGATTGATAGATTTCGTTCGTTAAATTTCTCAATACATTTACGGTTATAACTTAAAAACAAAAAAAAGTTATGTAAAGGATAGTTACTCATGCTAATTATCATTCAGCATTAGCAGCAGGTTAAAAATGACAGGGATAGGTATCCTGGAAGGACCGGGAATCTGGAAAAAGCATGTATATGGGATGTACAATATACAAGTATTATAATGTGAGACACGAATGCAAAATGTTGTTCAGTCAATTATCTCTTTTTGTCGAAGTATCTCCCATCAAATAATTGTCAGTCAGCTGACTTCGTGACATCTTCCAGAAAACCCTGTATAATTGATAGTTATATCTACAAATAAACTCCTAAGAAAATTTTTACGTTGCATACAAATATTAGTATACTTATACTACTATCGTAATTGTACTATGTACGACAAAAAGAAACAAGAATTAGCAGTTAAATCAACAAAAAACTTGGGCGCTAAAGAGTTTTGTTACTAATGGTTTATATCCTTTTTTCTTGTTTAAAGTATCGTAACACGTTCTGAAAGTCCATAAACAGCCACCACTTTGTAAGCTACCTAACAACCCGTGAAGTTTAAAGGTGAAAACGAAAAATAAACTACTTTTCCGAATATAACCCTTGTTGATTTCATTATTCACGGTGAGCTGTACATTGGATTTCTTTTAACTTTTCTTTTGTTATTTCCATTTTACGGTTGTTAAAGTTTGACTAACTTGAAATAATTGAAAATAAGTTTGCACAGAATTTTGCGTGTTTGAACTATGCGTTACATAGTTTTACAAACGCTTGTATAAAGACAGGAATTCAGTTCAAAATTAAAGTAGGTAAATTTACATTAAAGTACAAAAGGAATGTCGATAACCAAGGTAGTTAATGTTAGTTAAACACTGTAATTGCAGAAAAGCTCCAACGCTCAAAAGACGAACATAGTAAAACCATCTAAAAACCAAATTTATGATATACGATAAATTACTTTTTAGGTTTGTCACATAATGGCCGTTACTTTTTCCAACAGAAGAAAAATGAAATTTTAATAGTTCACTAGCGACAAGTTTTTTGTCGCATTAAAGATTTATAACAGAAAACTACACTGCATCTATTATGTATGCAGAAGGCAAACTATATCTGAGACGTACTATAGGATTTCTTTATTTGGAAAAATCTTTAGAAGGGTTTAGTCACATTTACTTTCGTTACAGGGTTATTGTGCCAAGACATGTACCTTACCTATTAATATTTAACTAGATGTACGTTACCCGTATTTCGAGATTGAAATAAATTTTTCAGTGTCAGTCACTAATGTCTCTACAGGTTTATTTACAACAGCAGTAAATTAAGCATTTATTTGAATTTATATTTCTAAGATTGTTGCTACCACCTGAAACAGAACCTGTAAATGTATCCCCACGAGAATAACAATCTGCCGCTATTTCCAAAGAGTTCAAATTTTATCGTTATTATGGGATTATTGTTTTTTATTTTATGATTATTTATCAAATATGTAATGTATTCATTTGTCTTTTAACACTTATTCTCCGGAGATCTGGTAATAAGTTATATCATTTTCCCCTACTATTAAGAGAAAGTCTAGCCGAGCTTTGTGTAAGCAATATATTTTATAACTCGTTGTGTACCTATGCTCATTATGTTACATTTTTCATAAGGATGCCGGTAATCCAGGAGCATATAAAAGCTTTAGCTCTGTGGCAAATTAAAGTTAAATCCTTCTGCATTATAAAACTTTAATCTAAGTCAGATGTATGTTAGCAACAGATAAAAAGTTAATTCAATTAGGTTAAAACTTTTCTTTTTGGACACAATTTTTTCCTCAAATAGAAAAGAAGAACGTTTTTTTATTAGTAGCTTTAATCTATTTCATATTAACTTAACCGGACCGATATAAACTATTTAAAATTTTATTAGTATTTAGGGGCAATAAAGAAATGGGACATTGAGCGTTTACGAGTTCTGACCATAATTCATTGTTTATAGCCCTTATATAAGTTTTGGATGGCGTACTTTATCACTACTTTATGTGAAATAAGGACCCGGTTAATTTCAATACTAATAAAGTCTGAAAAGTTTTCCTCACCGTAAGTTATTCATAATTATTACCAATAAAATTAAGCAATACTAACAACTTCTCAACAATCTGAATGAGACAGTGTTTCTCCTATTTCTACTCATGCTAGGCACTTTTTATACTATTTCTTCTATTTTACGGTATATTACTCATTTAATGCAGTAAGAGTTTATCATACGATTAGCAAAACACGAAAAATATTCGTATAAATTCTATTTAAAGTTCACAAATTTTGAATTCTCATTTTAAACACTCGGTATAAAATGAATCACTTAGTTTCTTTTTGTAAAGTAACATGACATCAAATAAATTTCTCCTTTTTTGAAGAACAACTTATTTATGAATACAAGTATCAAAAGGCGCAAATTCTTATAGAATTTTAATTTCAACCAACTTCAAATCTGTAACTAATTATGGCATATACTATATACAATATAATATATGTAGGTATATAACTACCCCCCTCCCCACCTCAGACACAACCACGCCAGATTCTGCACAAATGAGTCATTGTTTTTCTTTCCACCCTTAAGGGAGATGGGAGTGGAGAGGGTGACGGACAATGTGTAAATCACAAAAAAATGTTAGAGGAAAAAAAAGTAAAAAAAGATTGTTTTTCTGCGGGCGTGCAATTTTCCCCCTTTCCACCCCCAAAAAAGGGGTTGCAGTTGGGGGTGAAATTTGCAATTTGAGTATCGTTTTTGATGGAGAATCCAAAAGTAATAAAAAATAGGTGTTCCCATTTAAGTTTTGAAAACTCACCCCCGCTCCACCCCACAGGAGGAGCGAGGGTGATGTTTACGTACAATAGGTTTCAACAAATAAAGGAAACTTATTTTTTTCTTTTTGTAATTGGACGTGTCGTTCTCGAGATATTAAAGGGTGTATATTTTGACTTTAATGGCGTCCCGACGGCGAACGGGTGATCCGACCAAAAAATTTACCAGCGATTTGGAATCAGTGAAGAATTTCCTATAAGATGACACCACTTCCAGCTTTCTAAACCCTCTAACATCGACCAACGGACAGACACACAGACATCCGGACGAATTTAGTAACCAACTTTTTGAAGTTGGTTGATTATAGTCCGACCTTGAATTGTACAAAATTTTGACAAAATAATTAATAACTTGGCAACAGCACATCCAATATCAAAAAAAATTTCAGGCGTGATGTAAATATGGTTGGTCAATTAATACATGAAGGGAAAAAAATACAGGGTGTGCCATTTAAAAAAAAGTTACATTTTCCTGCCAGGTGAAAATGCAACATACTGTAGATATAAGAATATTTTTAAAAGCAACCTTTATTTGAAACTTTTTTCTCTGTATCTTCAACCCACATTGAGTTATCGACCGATTACGGAGCAGTGGCACACCCTGTATAGGTTGGTAAAAAGGAGATGCATAATGAAACATCTCAGAGTAGATCTTCCACGAACAAACAAATAATTAGTTATGCTTCTGGACAACAAAATGTAGACAATAAATCACAGAACGTTAAAAAATAAACTTTATTAGAGAGGTGTGTAAATTTTGTTTTCGAAACCAAAAATAATTTAAATTAGTAAAAAATTTGCCATTGTAATTACATATCAAATGCCGTGTCTAGCGGACAAATATCAATATCACTCCTCTGTTAAGAGATCACGTTGGTTTCTTTGTGCTACAGACAAAACAGGCTTGACGTTCTTATTTGAGGTACGTGACCTTTAAAGCTTCAAATATTCCTTTTCTAAGTCGTCGTTCCTTGGGAGAGCTCTATTTGAAAATAGGATGAAGTCGAATTCATTGCTTTGTTGCCGCTTTTACCATTTAAATATCAGTTGTCAGGATGGTGTCACAGAATTATTATTTTTCTTCAGGTCCGTTAAAAAGTGACAAGCTATGTTGATGTGAGTGATTCCATTCAAAGTTACGTTAGGGTATATTATATACTTTCAATTGTAATACGATCTAACCCATTAACGAACTTGTATACTGTCAACGCCAATTACCTTTTAAATCACATACCAGTTTATATAAAAATCCTAAAAATAAAACCATTTTCAGTTTACTTATTTCTCGAGTAAAAAATATTACACAAAGTGAAACGCAGACGATCGTTTAATGTTGTTCATACATTTATTAATTAACGAAGCTACAGTTTCAGTGGACACGGATTTGTTTTAAATTGATATTGGATTATGGTGAAGTTTTTCAATAATTCAAGGTAAACATTTTTATAACTACCTACGGAAATGATTGTAATTTAAAATATAGCTTTATGATATTTATAATCAAATATTATACTAAAACGCGTATGCAAACATAAAAAAATTAATTTAAAATAATAAATGAGACAAAATGTGAGGTTTCATCATCCCTCACCGCAATGACATCGTGGGTAAAGTCATTGTTATGTCCCCATATACTTACAATAAAACATGCCTATCAATTCCTTTGAACAAACTTTTATTTTATAAAAGAAACATTGAAAAATTATATGAAACAACGTAAAGCTTTTCTTTTGATATTTTGCCCTTATATTGAACTTCTACGTCAGCTCCTCCGATAGGAGCAGAAATACCATCACAGTGTATGAATGAAATCGTATTTTAGTATCTTGATGTTTAGTATTCAGATTTAGTTTGTCAAAGTTTGATTTATTTAAAAGGGCGAACCTTGTTGTTAATTCTTACGAGAATAAAAATTATTTTTCTGTGTCTTGATCAGGACTTTTGAGTTCGTATATTGTGAATTCATCTGGTAGAAATGCATCTTCTGACCCGACTGCTTTCACGTCTTTTTTTCACGCAGAATCCGCATTCTAAATTAGATGACTCAAGTCTACATTGCTTTGAATAATGGTTATTTTTAGCAGGCGTAGGCGGAGACCTTCTATTACAAGGGGTTTTAGGTTTAAGCGGTGAAGCACTGTTTTGGTGGTATTCTCTATGACGCCTTGAATGTGTTGACTAGACCGGAAATCCTGTATACACTGGTTGGAGCGTTTTCGATGGTGTATTGAACTGTTAATTGGCTAGGATTGAGGCTTCTAACGTTTGGGCTTTTGAAACTACTCCTTGGAATGTTTTTGAGTTATCTAGTCCCAACTGATGATGTATCTCTTGGTTGAACAAACCTCTTATAAATTGTGAATGATAAAAGGTTTGCTACTGGATTTTTACATTCGCAAGTGAATTCACACGATGGAATGAATTTGCGTAGTTACGTAGAACTGGCGTCTTTCAACTAAAAAACTAAAAAATTGATTTCTCTTGGTGCTATCGATCACTTCAGTAATTTAAAATATTCAAAAGGATTGTTTTTCAAGTGTTTTTGTCTTTTGCTAATCCTTTTATGGTAAGAATATTGTTGGAAACATTCTTTACTTTTGCCAAAATTATCGAATTTACTTACGTTTTGTTGAGCAGTTGAAAAATTTTGATTCGTATTTGCATTTCGTTTCATCATTGTTAGAAAGATTTTTTGCCGTTGTTCTAGATGTTGGAACTGTTAAAAATGTATAAAATTTGTTCTGCCACAAAATCAGGTTTTGAAAGTTTTATACTACACTAACCACAATTTTAATATTTTCAAAGGTTTGAATTATGTTGATTTTTAACAGTCATCCATCACTCATCAAACACATCTCCCAGTCGTAATTGAGGCGTTTGGCATAGGCTACGTAATGTTGGTAGGAATATACCACGACGACTATACGACGGCTGTAGGGAATTTCTTGCGAACAATATTTTTTTTGCAGAAGTTAAAGGAAAAAATGTATGTTTGTTGTGTAATAATTCTGTCCCCGTTGCTAAAAAAGTAAATATTGAGAAGCACTATAAACCTGTACCTACAATCGAATTTTCAAAATCATTCCCATTAAATTTTGCCTCCAAAAGCAGAAACATATGGAAAATCACTCAATCTTTTTCAAAACAGTTGACAAGGATAAGGCTGCAACTGAAGCACTATACCGTATATGTCGCAGATAATTGCACAAAAGTACACCTTTGAAGATGGGGAAATGATTAAACTGACCTTTTAGACCTGTTACTTTACAGCTAAAATGCGTAAATAACTGCTTTATTATCCACCGCAACTGGATGAATCAACAGATGTGGTTGATATCTCCCAGATAGTCGTATTCGTGCAGACTGTTTTTACCAATTTTACGATTAATGAAGATCTATTGAAGTTTATCCATCTGTAAGTGGGCATGAATTCTTTTCTCTTCTCAAAACGTTTCTTCCTCTTTTTGTGAACATTACAGATAAATTAAATGAACTTAACTTCAAGGAAGAGCCAAAGAACTAGCGAAAATGACTTCTGATATAAAAGAATTTATCATTCTATTTCACAAAAGATATCTCCGAATCCATTTGATGACAGTAAATATCATGTAGTAATAATTTCTAACATCGAGAATAAATTCAAATTTGGTGCAAATGAAAGTGTTGGTTCGAACCAAAAAAAATTCTTTCCCAAGAAAATCATTTCAGCACTAACGCTGGTGCGGTCGAGCTATTTGTTTCCAGCCAACTTCAAGTTCTGTAGTAACGTCTACTAGGTGTAACATTTTACGTCGCAAAGATGTAATTCTTTTTTTTTTGGTTTGGTTGGGTTTTTTTAGTAGTAGGTATTAGATATCCCATTTTATTTACAATTTGAACAAATACATTCAGTAAATTGCGTGGCGGTAGCGATGACATGTAGAAGTATGCTTACTAACAGACTTCTGTAACAGTTAGCTTTTAAGCCTCTTGCAGCTGGCGATTTAAAACTTATAAACCAAAGCTTATAACCTGACTTAATTTACATGATCGTTTTAAATCTATTCAGTACACCATTTGGCACAAACCTTTTAAGTCACCTATTGTTAGGTTCATTGGTTAGGTTCACTGCTACTTCATTGGAATCAACTCTGAGTCGAGCACTGTATTGTAAGATATAGCGTTGTATTTCTTCCTTGACTGTTGGAGTTTGGAGATTCCTTCAGCTAACGGTGTTGGGAATGAACCACTGAGCATTTGTTATCATACGCAGCACTTTACATTGGAAAAACTGCAGTATTTCGATGTTAGAATTGGAAGCTATACCTTCCGTATGTCCATACTGGTGTTCGTCCTAGTAGATAATACATTTTGGAGAGAGTCATTCCCAATTGCTTTCTGTTTGTGAAGTTGTGGTTTCGCCATGTAAGTCTTCTATCGAGATGAACTGCAAGGTATTTCACTTCTTGTATTTGCGTTAACTGGTAGTTGTTTGGTTGTACTGGGGGACAGCTATCTCTTCGTGTGGTGAAGTTTATATGAACTGATTTGAATGCATTAACTTTTACTCTCCATTTCTTTAGCCAATTTTCAATGGAGGTAAGATTAGTCTGCAGTTTTTGCGAGGCCATGAAGGGATTGGTGTGAGACACTAGGATAGCGGTGTCATCCGCAAATGTTGCTGTTAGGACTTCTACTGAAGTTGGTGGGTCTGCGGTGTAGATTAGGTATAACAAAGGGCCTTGGAGTACCCCTGCATTTATTGGGGAGAGTTCAGAGGAGTTTAGGATTAGGAAGTAGTTAAGTGGTAGGAGGTTCCGTACAATAAACCAGTAAACCAGACCTTATCGAAGGCTTTTTTCTTCTTTTGCAAAAAAATATTTTATTTGTGTATATTTGAGATTATCACAGAAATTGAAGTTTTTATTAGAACGATTGAACTATATCAGAGAAAAAGTATGAACTTTGTAAAAGACTTCCTTCACATGGTTACTCCTAATTACTGCAATTGCTCATCAGAGCAAGAGCAGAAAGCGGTACACGTTGCCCATCCTAACAAATTTTAGTGTTGTGTGTAGTGACAACTTTTTATTGTTATTATGTTTCCAATTACCACCACTATTGCTATGATCATCAATGTTATCAAATAAAACCATAAAGGTAGTCAAAATCACAAAACCTCCCCCATGAATAAACATTTAATTATAGAATTGTTATCAATAGGATGATAAGATTAACGACATGTTTCGACACGTTATAGTGTCATCATCAGGCTATAAAGAGTAACATAAGCATAAAAACTACAAATCAGTGTACTTACTTTAAACAGGAAAAGTTAAGCGGAATGAATTATAATGATGGTGTGTAATGGAAACGCATGAGGTGAAATATAAACTTTGAAAGATATAATAAAATCATGGAAAGGTCAATCCAGCACTGAAAGAAAATAAATTAAGGAAAGATCTTAAATTAAACCTACTTACAAAATCGCTAATATTGATTGGATAATTAATGATTAGCCGGAGGTCAAATATTCATGCTAAAAATTAGAGGTTAAAGAATAGCAATGTGTAAGGAACAATACTTACAGGAAAAGAAACTTTAGTTATAATACAAAATTGAAAAACATGGGGCAAAGCCCCTTAATCAGGATCAACCACATGTGGTAACACCACCGACAACCAAGACTACACAAAATGGAGTCGCCGGCGCGACATGATTTTATTATATCTTTCAAAGTTTATATTTCACCTCATGCGTTTCCATTACACACCATCATTATAATTCATTCCGCTTAACTTTTCCTGTTTAAAGTAAGTACACTGATTTGTAGTTTTTATGCTTATGTTACTCTTTATAGCCTGATGATGACACTATAACGTGTCGAAACATGTCGTTAATCTTATCATCCTATTGATAACAATTCTATAATTAAATGTTATTCATGGGGGAGGTTTTGTGATTTTGACTACCTTTATCAATTTCACCCCATTTCGAGAAGAATTCACCAACAACGAGTAATGGATCCTTTCAAGTTCAAATAAAACCATTGTGTTATAATTTCATTATACGGTCACCGACCGACGCGACGGTTACAAGAAATCACGACATACAGGGTCCGGCAAAAAAATGAATGGATTTCCAAGGACTGTAAATAATAAATGACGACATTAACCAAAAGTTTGTGTATTGATAAATGTTTACAATATCTTAAAGTTTATTTGTGAAAAATGACGTCTTCCAAATGACGTCCCTCGTTTGCGATACAGCGGGTTAGGCGATCTCTGAAGTTCTGCATAACACGTGTTGTCATTTCAGGCGGTATCCTTGCCATTTCTGCTCTGATTGCTGCTTTTAAGGCATAGATGGTTTGAGGCCGGTTGGTGTACACTCTTTCTTTCAGGTAGCCCCATAGAAAAAAATTATGCACTGCATCCAAAGGGCGAAGATTAAAATGCAATCTGAACGACCTCTGCGTTTTAATAACGGAACCGCCATTTTTCAAATATGTTTCAACAGCGAACGCACGATGTTCACCTGACCAAGGCATAATGGATACTGAAACTTTATGAGTTACCGCACTCACAAAGCCTCACTACATTTTTCTACCCCCACCCATATAGGAACAATGGTCGCCGGAAATCCATTCATTTTTTTTTGCTGGACCCTGTATTTAGAAACCCTTTCATATATTTTGCGATTTTAGAAAGAATTACTGTGATAAAATAAACGTACATTGATTTCAAAATAGACCATGTTAGTATTTAGAGCAATAAACGAAATTGTATACAGGGTGTTTCTACTCAAAGTGTACAACGTAATAGAGGTTGTAGAACTCGTCATAACTAACGCTTTTTTTAAGTAATTTTTTTCATTTTGGCTTTTGTTTTCGAATTATGGAAAGTTTTTTAGAATCAACAATTTAATATCTACAAGGTTTGTTCAACACTTTTTTGCAAAAAATTTAGAACAGCAGAATGGTGGTCATTTTAAAGTATAGTAGTAGAGTAGATTTTGTGCTATTCAATTTCCAAAATTTAAAATGACCGCCATTTTGCTGTTGTAAATTTTTTGTAAAAAAGTTTTGAACAAACGTTGTAGATATTAAACTGTTGATTCCAAAGATCTTTGATTTTTTGAAATCCGACTACACTAATGGAGATATAGAGATGTGTAAAAAAACAAAGAAAGGTCCATAATTCGCAAACAAAGGCCAAAATGAAAAAAAATTATTTTAAAAAATGTGTTAGTTTTGACGAGTTCTATAACCTCTATTACGTTGTCCACTTTCATTAGAAACACTCTGTATTTGTATTGCATAGTAAAAATTAATAAATTGGCGTTGTAAAAAGGCATATAAAATTAAACTTAATCATGGGTTATACATAATTATAATTGTGTCAAGTATAGATGTACCTCACTCAAAGACACTTTGCTATAATGGAACTTGTTCATAAAGTATAAGTGAGGTAAAATATTAAAGTGGAAATACTGTTTTTGTTCAGTTACTCTTTGGGTTCTCGAGAGAGTCCTTAATTTCTAAAGTGTTTATGTTTCTCTTTGTATGAAATTAATACAGAAGTTCTTACCCATAGTAAAAACGTCGAGTTTTCAGTAACTAATTCATGACTATTCCATTTCAGTTAATAAATGTGCTTTTAATGTTTCACACTGGATAAACTTAAGTAGAATTAATAAATATATTTAATTAGATTTTCCATTTTCCATAGTGAGAGTTTTAACTTCTTTACATAGGACGCATTTTTAATGTGACTAAAATGTGCTCTATAGGGAATTAGGTAGAAGATAGAAAAATACTTTGGTTATTTTCAATTCGGAAAGATTCTATAGGAAGCTTTGGTGCTGACAAGCTGACAGTTTTAGCCAGATGAAATTTTTCGTTTGTACATCGGTATTTCTCGATAAATTTTTTTTATTGTTTAAGCTTTATTTCATATACTGGAGAGCTATAAGACGTTCTTTCTTTTCAGTGCACATTTGCCCCTAAAATTACATAATCCATTTTAATTAATCAGAATCTAGATTAACCCAAGTAGTTCACGAATTCTAAATACATTTCTAGTATCCGCTTATAGCTTACTGTTCACACGAAATAGTATGTTAAAATGTAATTATTAAATAAAGCAGATAGGTAATCGATTTCGAAATTCTTTTACCACTCGGTATTCTGCTTCCCGTCTTGTTTTACTTATATTTATGTACTACTTTTGTTGGTAAAACTACATTATTTATCTGTTTTTATACAATAGCAATTTAATGTATTCATATTGATTCTTGTTTTGAATTACACCATTATATCTTATTGATAAATAATGCAGAAACACTGTTTATAGTTCATATCTGGCTTTATTCACCTCCAATATAATCGAATCTTATTCTGAAGTGGTTTCTTTACTTTTTCAAAAAGGTACAGTAATCGTATTTACTCTTGTTAAGTGAATATTGGGATATATCTCCACCTGTCAGGTACGTTAAAGCTGTTTCAGTACGTTAGACGTTTGGAATTATCGAATTACCATGAGGGGTAACCGTTTTCCGTACCAGACAACGTTTCATCACATTTTCCTAAATACGGTGCGAAGGTAGACAGTAGTAGGTTACATTAACCGTCCACCTCTGTTGACGAGGAAAGCTATCTATCGATTCTATTGTCGCTCTAACAGTGGATTGCACAACACGGCTCAGGTTTGGTCGGGGGTTGATGTTTCCAATGAAGTTCTTACTTTCTCTCTCTGTCTGGTAGTTACTTTGTAAGTATCTATCAATGGTGTTGTTACATCTTGGTTATATGATGCGGTATTCAACGCGTTGCAATTCTTTGAACTTCAAGGGTATTGAGCAAAATGTGTTGCAAACTCACGGTAAGTCCATCGGCTATCCACATTCACCAGTGACACGATTAGGGGTTCTGGATTCTGGATTTCGATGGGAGGGTGGGAAGTCCACGCGTACCTAGACACTTTGTGCTACCTCCCTGATTAGAGTCGTTGGACCCCGTAACGTCACTCAAGCCGTCCCACACGTGAGATAAACCTGGGGATGCTGGATGGGGAAGCGGCTCTAATCTTAGCCATGTCCGGCCAGGATTCCCCCAACATGGATCGTCTTAATTTGACAAGTACATACACAGTATGTGTTGCGCAGTCTCATCGTCTGTGTAGCATCCTCTACAGGATGGTGAATGGTTATGTTTACAGTGTCCAGAAAGTATAGCTACAAGCAGCCGCAGGTTTCCTCTGGATAGCCCTGTAAAGAAGCGGGCACGCTATGAGGTGGTTCTCTGAAGGCCTCACTCGCGTGGTGGCAGTATAACTACAAGTTCCACCTAGCCCTGTGTTGGGATTGGGTGTCTTCGATTATTAAGTTGTTTACAGTTGATACTGTAAGTGGAAGAGCCAGCTCTGGACCATAAAATGGTTGTTTTGAGGCCAGCCGAGCTAACTATCGGCTTTTTCATTGCGTATTATTCCAGCATGCCCTTAAGCTCAAGGGTGTTGCTGTTTGTTACTTGCTCTTGCACCTAGTACTTAGCGTTATTCCAGCTAGTTCTGCCTGAAAGATAGTCGAAATTTTGCCTAGTGGTTGGCTGATATGGAAGTTCAGTTCTTGGGAATAAATACCTGTACCTGTTCCGTCCATTGCTTTAGATCAACCCGTGAAGATGGATATGTTTGGTTGGGATGCAACTTCCACATCAAAGAAGATGTGGTAGTTTTTCCCTAGCATAAATCGAGGGATGAGTGAGTCAGATCGTCCTTCTAGTATAGGTAGTCGCTTGACAGCCTCGCCCAGAATTCGAGAGTGTCCCACCTCAGGGCCTTTTCTGTCCAACAACCCTTTATTTCTCTGACGCAAGGCTGCCAGTATGGCCTGTTCTCTCACGCGGAGATCCGTGGATAGTCTGGTTCTAGGCCACCAGACAATTGCTCCATAACAGAACATGGGTCTTATTACGGCGGTCTGCACTCACAAGATAGCCACAGGCATCCACTCAGTCAGCCGCCGTAGGGGTGGAGAGGGCTGCCTCTGACCAGATAGGGTACGGCGTAGTGGTGGCTCCGAGAAAGTGATCGTCTCTCAGTACCTCAGCTGTCTCTAGGAGGTTGTTCGTATAAGAGTCATCCTCCCTTCTGAGGCTAGCTGGGTTATAGTACGGATCTTTGGCCAGATTTTTGTTTAGGCGGGATACAGATACTCGCAAAAGCTCTTCCACGCTTCTCTCTGACGCCTCCTAATATCCATTTTGTATTGCCTTAGGTTTGATTTATAGGCTTCCCAGCCGGCTGTGGTTTTGTCCTTCTTTGCCTTGTTGAACAGTTTTCCCAGTCGAGTTTTCTGTTTATCGAGCGCCTTACTCCACCAGGGGTGGTGGTGGGGCGTCTTGGCAGTTCGCAGGGGGCATGCCTGTTCAAACGACCCCATAATGGAGTTGGGCAGAAGGTCAACTTCGTCCTGCAGGTCAGCAGGACTTAAGAGACGTCCCTCAGAAGGGTGTCCTTTTAGTTTCTCTTCAAGGAGATGTTTGTATAGGGAAATGTCCGTTATTAAGGGATTTCGACAACCCCGTTGGACTTCATGTGGTTCCCATGTGGTGCATTTCAAAGGAAATCATTCTATGTTCTGACATTGTCGCTTCTGGAGTGACCCGCCAGTTCGTTATGTGGTCAGAGATGCTCACTGAGGCCAGACTGAGATCAATCACTGTCTGACTTCGGGTAGTTACGAACGTTCACTGCCCCGATTGAGTACCTATCTGTAAGTTAGTACTTGTCAAATATTCAAGTAGTGATTTGCCCCTAGGGTTAACGTTCGTGCTCCCCCACGTAGTGTGGTGAGCATTTCAGTCACACCCTGTAATGAGGTGTTTGTTATTTTTCTCACAGTGTTCTATCAGCTCTACCATCTCGTTACTAGGAGGTAGGTTAACAGGATCTCCTGGGAGATATATAGACGCAATGACTAGTTTAGCTCTTCCCTGTATGGCTATCCACACAGGTGCGGCAACAGGAGAGGATTTAATGACACGAGGAGATAATTTGCTATGTTAATGGCTTGAACTTGCACTTACATGCGATATAAACCAATTACGAAGGTATCCTTTAAGTAAAAGCAGTGTTGCCCTTATCATTCAACATTTGTTTAGCTTCAGGTAGAAATCATTTGCGAGAAAATGCGTGCAGTTGTGGATTTTGCGTTACAAAATCCAAGTGTCGATCAGGCTTCATCGAGTTGAATCGGTCCCGGTGTTTGCATTGTAAGAACTCAATTTGATTTATTCATTACGTGCAGTGATTCTTGAACTTGATAGTTAGAGAGCTGAAATTTCCCGCAAACAATCTACAAAAATTTAATGTAATCGTGTACCTTTCAAAATTTGAAATGAGTAAATTTTAGTGCAAAATAAATAAATTATAATATATTTCCGACCAGATGAAGTTAAGCCACTCCCACTAAATTTTGGCCAATGTAAACAGGGACCATATTTACACCCACAAAATTATAAAATATAGTAAATTGCAGCTAAGTATAGTAACGACGATGTAGAGATTACAAATGTCAATTCAGTTCGTCAACTAAAACTATGTTTCGGGTTTCGAAGATTCGACCAATAAAAAAGTTGCATTTAAATGTGGCGGTAATCCTTGGGGAGGAGCTTAACTATTTCTGTTCGGTAAACAGGCATTGAGGCATTAGGGAATGTGGTTTCAAATAATATACTATGCCAAATCGAACTTCATTGAGTAAAATAGTACTTTTCCTCGCACAGAAGTTTTACGGATTACAGTACTGTACACAGTAGTAATTTTATAGTTATACGTACGTGGAAATGAGATCATTAATCTTCCCTTACTCACATGGTTTCGAATTTATGATAGTGCTGCTTCAGATTTTCGTAAAGATTCATTACAAGCATGAACAGATTGCTTCACAACACCGAATATACGAAAAACCACAATAATAATTTAATATCGTACGCGTTGGATAGCAGGTCTGTGATTACTAGATACTTAAAGTAAAAGTAACATAACTAGTTACAAGGAAAGTATAAAAGTTCTGAAAAGCCTAAAGGACCTGTATCATAATATTATTCCTTAGAGTGATTTCTATTTTCCTTGCTTAACTATTATAGATTTTATTCTATGTGATTATTCTGAAGCATATGTAGGGCAACAGCAGATTTATCCCAACGACTGTATTTGAGGCGAGCTAAGTGCTCTTTGACACGAATTCTGAGTGATCTTTTACGGTTTATTCCTAACTTATTGTTCGTATCCACTGGATCTTTGGGATTATCTAGATGCCTACTTTCTGAAATTGAGACTGCTTGCAAATTAAATTTGCGCAATAATTTAGATGGACTTCTTGTATATGGCAATTCGGTAATTCTATATCACTTGTAAGTGCAGTACTCTTGAAGGTAGAGGCCCTCAGTACAAATTTCTATTACATGCTAAATATAATTAAGGAAAATAAAAAAAAAACCCTGTATTAGATGTACTTGTAATACACCCTCTACAGATCACGTGACGCTTCATTTTGAAAAAGCTAATGTTCGTATTAAATTGTCAAATATACCACATACAACGGTTCACGGTCATTTCCCCGCCGAAAAAATCCCGCCGGTCAATTGCCCGCCGGTAAATTGTTCGCCTGGTAAAAATCCCGCGCGGTGAAATGTTCGCCGGTAAAATGCCCGCCATGACAAAATCCCGTCGGTCAATTTCCCGCCGTAATTTTTGAAAAAATAAGCAATTAAGAAAGTTCTTTTTTAAATAACTTCAGTTTTGTAAACCTGTGTGTCATGCCACTATTTTAGTATCAATTGAAAAAAAATATACTAAACCTGCAAATAACCTAGGCGCTATAGTGGGGGAATAAGCGTAGAAAATGGTACAACATTTACGTGTTAAGAACGAGGTTGAAACAAGAGATAGTAGCAGGCGAGTATTCATGTATAGTGCCGTAGGTCTGTAAAGGATGTCAAAATGCCATCGGGAAGTGCTTAAAATGGCCGTCGAAAATATTTTATAAATTTATATATAACGGTTCTTTTGTTAAACATGGCAATGTCTGGTTTATTAATACAGTCTTCTTTTTTGAATTTAGCATATTTTAATTTACAGTAAACAGCGGCCTCAAATTCATCTTACGCCTCCTGAGCGCATAATCCGCCACTGGCTGCACATAACGTAGGTACATATGTAAGTGGATCTTTATCACAAAAATAGGAGAATATCAGGGGAATCATTTTGCCTACAACGGCGGGCAAATGACCGACGGGATTTTGTCATGGCGGGCATTTTACCGGCGAACATTTCACCGCGCGGGGTTTTTACCAGGCGAACAATTTACCGGCGGGCAATTGACCGGCGGGATTTTTTCGGCGGGGAAATGACCGGATACCCACATACAACAGACAAAATTAACTTGGTGTCGGACATTTAGTTTGAGTAAAATATTTATATCTGAAGTACTGTGAGTTTGTCAGAAAAATTAAGGCAAGTCTCCTGAGAAACAAGCAATTTCTTCTTTTCTGAGTAACTTAATTTAAAATTATGATGAATTGGAGATCGAGTTTGCCGAATTTGTTTTTTTAACCTTCTTTAGGTTTCGAACTTATGAATACTTTACTCAATAAAATTAATCATTATTTCCTTCTGTTGGTGTTGTGTTGTTCCTTTCGTAACAGCCCGTTGTGATTGTTATGAAAATCTGTTACAGTCGGCAGTGAAAGCACTACTATAGTTAATGATATCTTATTGACGTAAGTATGCTTTAATTATTGTATTAATTTGGCAACACCAGGGGTAATTTGTTAATATGGACACCGTTAGATTTGAAAGGAAAAGGTTCATGGAATTTCATTCAATTTTAGAACATAAGTCTTCGCTCATCATTATCGTTTCTTGGGAAATGTATTTCCTGATTATGTTATTGTTCTCCTTATGCTGTTTGTATTACTGCAATCACTAAATGAAACCGATTATTTCTATAGCATAGGTACTTATAAAGCACAATTCTTTTATAACTGTCTGATGAAATGATCTTTAGCACAATTGCCGCAATAAAGGAAAAGAAGGGTTTTCACACGACTGTACAGACAAGCATTAGACACTGCAGGTTTAAATTATGTAAGGTGTGGGGCAGGTATTATGATCGTTATCCCACCTCTGAGATACCTTCAAATAATTCATATTTTTTATGCTACGGAAAAATATCCAACGCTTTAGCAATCATAGGCTTTATAACGTTATGTACATAAAGATTCGTTTTATGGATCAATAAAGTGCACATTATTTTCAGGGTGTTTGATCATAAAATGATTCGAAGTGAATTTTGTTATCATAATGACTTTTCCTCAGATAAATGTAACGGTAAAATGTTACCTACTGTAGAGAAAAAAAAATACTTTTTTTACCTCATTTTTTAGACACAATGCAAAACGTCGTTTACGATTTTTCGAAATTGAACTTCTAAAGTTAAACAACTACCATATCAACTTATTGATATGATTTTCAATAGAATACTAGTCTGTATATCGTTTCGTTTAGTGCTACATAAAACTTAGTTGTATATGACAGTGTTACATGAAAGTATAGAACATCCGCTTTTCCTTCAAAAGAATTTCAGAAGCTAAAGTTACCTGTATCAAGGGACCTATATATTTAAGCTTTCGTTCGACCAGTTACTCAAAGGCATAAGACGATCGATTTATATCATAAAAGAGTAGAACTGTGAATGTGGGAGGGTGATGCATTTCTCAAATACTCTTGCTTTGAGTAAAAGTCTTTCAATGTGAATCTGATAACGATAACCTTTTTCAAAGAAAATGTGTTACCAAAACGTTACTTTTCTGATAATTAACGGAGTCTCACTATTTATACTGAAGCATCTAATAATAAATGATAAAGATCCATGGGTCCAAACTTTTTTAAGTAAATTATGGCCAAATAACAGTTTGTGATTAACACGTTATTTATAAGATAAGATTTATATCTGCTTATCAATAGCAATACTCTGATTTGGTACAAAATTAATTAAAACGGGAATATGAATCTCATGATAATGACAGCAAATAGGATGAAATGAAATGAAAGGATGGAGGTAATGGAAACTATTACGTTTTGCCCTCGGTTTACGGAAGTTTGAGAACATTTAAAACAGCTTTTATTTTCGTTTCAGTTATTTTTCTTACGAAAAGTAAGGGAGAGATTGAAAACCTCTATACTATACAGGGGTGTCCACGTTAGGGCGATCAAGAAATAAGTGATAATTTCAAGTGTACAGAATGGATTGGTAACATAAACTTTTACATAACTTGAAATAAAAAATCACCGAGTTTCGGAGGATGGTCAATGCAGCTCGATGTGCGCACCTTGGGTGACTCTCCACACATCTAAATGGTATCCAATCTGCCGCCAAGCGCTCTGTAGCATTTGTGGAGTCACAAGCGCTGCTGCATTTGTGATGCGGCCCCTCAGTTCTTCCAATGTTCTTGGTCTGTCTTTTTGGTAAACAACATTCTGCACAAATCCCCAGAAAAAAATCCAAATCAAATCGGGTGACCTGGGTGGCCAGGCAAGGAGTATATCCGATTCACATATAGGGAAAATTTGCATTCAAGAAGTCACGCCACTTGTCAATGATAATGGAGCAGTGCCCCATAATGCTGGAAAATCGATCCTGGGGAAGTTGGTCAATAACAAAGTTCTGTAACATGTCCATATACATATAATAATAATAATAATAATTTGTTTTTATTTCCTGCTGAGACAATAACATTGTATAGGACACGTCAAAAATAGTACAATATAACATAATATATCGCAGATCGGACTAAACTAAAATTACCTATAATTAAAAAATTCCTTTATATTATAAAAGCTACCATTGACTAGAAAATTAAAAAGACTAGTTTTAAATTTTGTCAGGTTATTACATTCTCTAATAGAGCAAGGCAGGTTATTATATATTTTTCTACCTAGAACTGTAGGCGAATTCTCGGTAAGTTTCAATCTATTATATGGAAGCCTATATAAGTTGTTGCTTCTAAGATTGTAATCGTGTATTTCTTTGTTTTTTATATATGTATTAGAATTAATAAAAACATTCTTGCATAGTTCAAAGATAAGCATGGATGTGACAGTTAGCAATTTATATTTTTTAAATGATTCTCTACATGAATGTGTACTCGGTAAGTTTGTAACTACTCTAACAATACGCTTCTGACAGATAAACACGCTAGACGCCCCCGAAGAGACACCCCAGAAGTCAATTGCATATCTAATGGATGCTGCAACTAGCGAATGATATACCACAATCAGCTGGTCTTGCGTAAGAATGTGCTTTAAATTCCTAAATAAATAAGTTTGCGAGTTTAATTTATTAACCAGCTTAGAACAGTGAACCTTCCAGCTCAGAGCTTCATCCATGTGTAGGCCCAAAAAATTTACACTTGTTTGTCTTGACAACTTGTTACCACTAATCTCTAAATTGATATTAGGTACATTACTATTTTGGTAGTTGTGAAACCTCAAATAATTGGTTTTTATCGTATTAAGAACGAGTGAATATGTCCTGTGACTGTAGCCTCTATGAAGAAGAACTGACTGAGTTCCTCGTCAATTCACACCACACATTCATTTTAGAAACAAAAGCTATTGACGCGCATGCGTATGACCATGCAGCTGCCTGAAATCTTTGGAGAGTTTCCCTTTCCTGTCATATGAAAATAACAGCAATATCTTTATCTGGTTTTAAATGAGGAACATTTATTTCTCGATCCCTCTAGCGTGGACAGATTGTATAATTGGTTATACGAGTAAACTTCACTTCCTTATGTTACAAATAGTCATTTTGTGCAAAGTAAAAATGATGGAATAATTACAAGTGCCTTCTCTAGAGGAGGATGTATTTGCTAATATACGGTTTGGGCAAATGTTTACATGTTTAAAAATATATTAAAAAATTAGCGGAATCACTTGTATTAATTATTACGAAAATATTTATTATCTTGGAATCAGAATGGTTATTGTAGTTTTGATATAGATATCCAACATTCTAAAATTAAAAAAATGTTGGAGAGTTCTATTTAAAATAATAATCGCTTTAAGGCTGCGTAAGTGAAACAAGTTTCTAGTTAGAGTGAACCCTTTTTTAAACCAACCTTAAGAACATTGAACTCCAACCTTGTACCACAAGTAACAATACAAAAATGTTTGGTAATGCCATTACTTAAAGTAAATTTGTGTTTGGCCATCTATAAAATACTTATATATATATAGATTTGAACATGACATAATAGTCATTTAGTGTTCAATATGACTCCTATAAACCAAAACCATATAGATTCTCTTGAAGCTGTAAGCCATTGGTGAGAAAAGTGCATAACAAATATGCCAAAAAAGGTGATGAAGTCAAATCATGAAATAATAATAATGTTGCTTTAATGAAATTCATTATACTCATAATCTACCCATCGATGAAAGTTCTATAGACAACTTAGTTGATACCAATCACAACCATTGTTCATTGTATCAGTTTTGGTCCATTTCGTTTATAATTGGCAACGTGCGTCATTGTAGACTAATGGCCGTAGCAGTACCTACTTTTATTCATTCTGCAGATTAATGAAGTATGCTGTAACTACCATTTCATTGCAGGGATGTTCAAGAAAGACTTATATCCCACATTCGCCATGATTAAATTTCATTCATCATCAACAATAACCAGGAGGTGCTAATTCCCTCCATTATATTTTTTCATGTTCATACCCATCTCGTTTCATATCGTGTTTTGATTGTAAATTATGTGTAATGATTAAGCCCACAATCAGATGGGCGAAACGTCAATAAACTATAATTAATTTAGCTGCAAAATTTCTTTCCAACAAATCAACTTATAATTTAAATACAACTACAATAAATTAATTAGAAAAAAATCTCATTAGTACTCGATCAATAAAGAAACTGTAAAATATTACATTTATTACACTACACCATTCGAAAGTACTCATTTAGTTCTCATAGAAACACTTCGTTCTCGCTTTACCAGACTACATAATTTGAAACCCTAAAAGCACCCTTAAACTGTGGGAATACATCAAGGGTCACAGCTTTCGTTATATTGTATGTTATTCTGAGTATTTCCAAGAGACGAGAGAAATACCTGCGTAATTGTAGATAGGCAGCGTGATTATTATTCCAGTTAAGTGAATATATACTTTAGCTATATACATATTCGGGAAGGTTAATACCGTCAGGGTTATTCAACCACCACGAGTTCTCCTGAATTATTAACTAAATAACTCCTTAATTGTATATGTCATTATTAATAAAATTCGTCGCTAACGTCAATTTAAATAATAGACCTCCATAATTAATATTGCTTTTACGTTTACGATGTACTAAACGAAATTTAAATTTGATTTTAGAATGTGAAATTGTATATTTTATAAAGCAGAATTGAAAGAAATGGTTGGTATTTTGCTGCCTTTTGAAGCTTTATGGGCGTTTTGCAACTACAGATGGGTATGGGGAAGTCAGAACACTAGCATTTTAATGTCTTATGACTGTACGTTATCTGCTAAAGAATTGGAGGATTTGGCATGATTTATAGGACATACCTGTCTTAGGAAAGTTGTATCTGTCATCAAATTTTAACCTTCGCATTTAAATATACTAATCAAATCACGCTGCATCAGGGGCGGATGGGCAACATCTTAGCGGCCCGGGAAATAATATTTGTCGGCCATTTTTTAATTTCCCGATATGGCTAAAATATACATTTACAGGGTGTTACGCAATTCAATAGAGCATTATAGGTTGTTACCTCGCCCCGGGTTTATTTAAGCCGCTGTGTTTTTTACATAAAAACTCGCTTTGTTGTTAAAATTGGAACTTTTATGTGTGAATTTCACACCAATTAAAGAAAAAATTTAAGGCAACTCGACTCGAGGCGAACCACGATTTGAGACACCGTTTGAGGAGCTGTCCGATCTGGAGGACATCGTTGCAGCGGCGCACGCAGGTTATTGTCAACGTTATCGTACTAAGGTACAAAAACATTCAGTGAACGAAATAAAATTTTATGGATATTTTTATTATTTACGTTTGAATTGAGTTCTAAAATATAAGCGAATTTAACGCAACATTTCTTAATCTTAATGTTACGTTTTGCTAACAAGCGATAAATTGGCCATACAATTTGTTTATTTTAGGTAGAAAGTAAGTTTGTTTTTTTTAGGGATTTTATATTTTGTTTAGTTTATTGGTTTTGTAATAAATGAATTATTGGTATTGATTTAAAACATTTTTCACTAATTTTTACCGAACTATAAGGACAGTAAAACGTAATTTGTTTCAAAGCGGCGCTAAATGAAAGGTTAAGAACCCCGCCAAATATACTGGAGTCGTTATAAACTAAGCAATTTGCAGCTAGAGAAAATTACTTTTCCAAATTAATTAATGATTAGTAACAATTAATAATATTTAACTTTAGTGAACCATTAAAGTTTCACCAAATTTAGAATTAACCCTTTTTATCCCTACTGAGCTAGCCTGGGAAGAAAAAAGTACGAAAGGTAAGTCCAAACGTACTACCAAGATAGAAAAATTACCGAACCTTTTACCCCGAACCTGAAAATCTTTATCAACAAGTATTGTAACTTCCGTTACAGCAAAGACACCTGACAAAACAATCCAACCGATCCCCCGCAAACTAATTTACCTGGCGAACTTACATTTCCCCCACTGTTAACTGAAATTGGGCAAAATCCCATATCTCTTGGGGCGGTATATGCCCAAGTGGCAGATGTATTAGCTAACCTTCAGAATAAAGTAGTGTGTGCTGAAGAAGATCAAGAACCGTCGCGATTTGTGGCTTCGTCGAAGATATTAATTGAACCCTGATAAACATGAGCGTCATAGTAATAATGTAGATGCACAACAGGGATGAGAAAGATACACAAAATGAGGAAGTTCCGGAAGTGTAAAAAAAAGCGCAGATTTGATAAAAATAAAACTGTGCTTGATATTTTCTTGTTTGACGATGGATGCTTTGACAGCTTTGATATGGAAACGTGCGCGCATTAATAAAAAAGTACTTGCTGTATTTACACTTGAATGGTCACAAGCGTTCGAGTTGCTGCAAAGCAACGATACCTCATCAATAAGGCACTACATGTTGAACTTAAATAAACACTTTGAATCTATAAATTGTATTTGTGATAACAAGAATATCACTTTTTCTATATTAACTACAGGTACACATTCACATATTTTTGGGTGAAAATTTTAAACTAAATTCGTTTTGCTCTCTATGTGGAAAAGGATACCGCATTTAAATTACGCAAAATTTTGAGATGGCAAATTAAAATTCACTAATATACGGTTTAGTTCATTACACGCAACATGTTCAATATTGCCTAAAAAGCAATATTATGTGCAGCATGCTGTCAGAGTAAAGTTAATTTATACTGATCATTGTAATAAAACAATAAATTTCGAGGTTCAACAAAAAATGTGGGCCTTAATTTCATTAGAGTTAAAATTAAATTGAAGTTTCCTGATGGAAGCGGTGATATTAAGGAATCTCAAGGAGGGCACTTAAGATGCGAAATTTCCTACTGTTAGAACCTACATCATAAAAGCAATTTCTATGGTCCGCTGCTTTTGTGTTCCGATAACGAGAATGCTAAAGTTGTTATAGAGGACCTATTTTATAGATAACCTCATGAAAAACGAATACTTTAGAGGGTCGTATATTTTTTAAATAAATCTGGAGAATGTGACAAATAATTTAATGTTCCATTTTAAATTTGAGGGAAAGAATCGATGTTACAAGCATAATGAAGTTCCCATTATGTTTCCATAAATACATTCACTCTAGAACATGTTTTTGGAAGAGGATTACCACAATTTTAGTAAAAGCATAGAAGAAACTATAGTTACTGAGAAGAATATTCCAATAATTTGAAACGTCCACTTACACAAGCATTAATACGTATGTAGGCAATTCACTGAATTATACTACTAATTCAGCGAGGCTATTTTACTTGTAGTTTACTTATAGTTTCACCAGGTTTCACCGCTGCGCAAGAATGAAATCACTCGGTAATGGATCAGCGCAGCTGGTGCACTACATGTGGATAAACTTAAACGTAGTGCTATTATCACAGCTAATGTTAACAATTGGTAGTTTGACTTTGAGCATCATGGAAAAGTCATATTCTTATCACAATTTGCTGGTTTCTAATGGTTTTTGTTGGGTAGCTCCCCCACTAAATAAGGCACCTTTAGTTTAACGAATTTGAAAGGAAAAAAAAAGGGTAAGAATTGGCAAAGAAGATCTACATTATTTCCAAGATCGCAAATGTAAGGGCACACGCAGCTTTGATAATTCTCTTGGTCGACAGGACCTCTATAGATGGCTACGAAGAAATTTATGTAGGGCTATCAAGAGACGAAGAAGGTCAAAGTTCATTATCAAAATAATTTTTCGAAAATTGTGGAGTTTGACGATTTTTCATCTTTAATTAAGTTTTGTTTACTTAGATTATAACTTCCAGCTTTTTTAAGTTGGTTAGTATTATTCCTCTTTTTTCCCTGCTTTAAAACGTCTTTTGGATACTTCACTGAATGTTCGTCTAATGGAATGCTTGGAATGGAATTTTTGATGTATTGTAGTCCTATAGTCTAAGTTATGTTAGATGGATCATGAAACGATCAAATGCTACACCAACGCAAACGGCAATATCATAATTGGCGTTTCTAGGTGATAAGTGTCATAAGTCAACAGCATTGTTATAGGATATCACCGTTGAGTTCGTTTGTTTAAGGCGTTTTACAACAGAATTCAATTTACTTCTCGTTCTTACAAATTATTTCCACTAAACTTAGTATGTACAGATTCGGAAAAACAAGATCTATTAAAATGTGCAAAAATATACAGGGCATCCCATTTAAATTTAAAAAGTTGAGGGTATTTCCGGTGAAACCGGAAGTACCGTAGTAACAAAAAATATGGCATCAAATGCGTTATGTGTCATTGAACCTTCCTGCAAAATTTCATAAATATCGTCCCTATCGTTTTAAAGATATTTACTTGGTTCCATACTTTATCCCAACCCTGTATATAGTGTATATAGGTACATACATCGAGTATAAAGGATTCAGGGAATTTTCAAAAGTTGATGATGAAATTCTTACATTTATACAGTTAGTCTTTCCAATCAACAAAATGAATGCTTAAGCGAACTTGTATAAAATAAACAATGGTACTTAATATTCCTTTGTATTCATATCCACTTTACCCTTTTATATTCAATTTTGTGCTTCTTCAGATAAAAATAATTACAATTATTTCTCAAAGTATTAAGAGTTCCTTTTAAATTATAATTTTATTTAAACGTTTGTAAGTGTCATCTATTGACATTTCAAGGGTTACTCATTAAATTTAATGTCAACTTTAATTGTTTCTTTTTGTGTAACCCTTTAGGGAAAATTGTTCAAAATGGTATATACGAGTATCATTTTTATTAAATGTACGCCCTATTTAAATGGTAATTTTGGAGTCTCTCACGCTATACGTTTATTCCGAGATGGCTGTCATTTACAATATACAAGTTTTTAAAGCATTTATAATACAACGATTACAATGCTGAATATACAAAGATAACAGCTTTGAATTATTAAATTATATTGTGCACTACTTGATGATGGATACTGGGGTACCCAGTAAACACAAGATGTCCCACGGACGTCCGTTTTAGATCCAAAACTAATCCGAACGTCCTTGGATCTTAATCGGATGTCTCTGGGACATCTTTATTTGGATGTCTCTGGGACATCTTCATTTGGATGTCTCTGGGACATCTTTATTTGGATATCCCTGGGACATCCTTATTTGGATGTCCCTACGACGTCCTCAAAAGGGACATCCGCAGTTGTGAATTTTGGTATCTACGTAATGAAAGATTTTTAAATAGGTAAGTAATAATTTATAGAAATGTCATTTTGTTGATATAAAAATGACTTTCCATACTTATTTTATTGTTGCGTTTATGTACTTTTAGGGTCATTTTTTAGTCAATTAGTACTTTTCGAGTACCTACTTTTGAGTTCTACGTCACAATAGTTTATAGCACAGAACACGTAAAACAGGTTCTGTACCTACCTGTTATGGTATGCGGGTGTGCTTTCCCTTACATTACAGCGTTACCTCTACTCCATTGCAATTTGCAACTGCAGTGTTATTTGTTTTAAAATTTTCGATTCTTGTTGGTGTACTTTTGTAGTGTTAATTTTTTAGTGTACATACATATTTTCGTTAGAGGTTATAAAATACTGTAGTGTGCATAAAAACTTTTCATGTGCGTTTTTTTTTCTGCTATTTTATTTAAGGTGCTGGGCTGAGAATTTTTAAAAACGAAACCGTCGTTTGAAGATGCGATGAAGAATTGGCTAAGGCGATCGAAAGAAAGATTGGATAAACAAAAAAAATAACATGATTTGTTTAATGTCATGTAATATTCATTTCAAACCATTAATTATACAATCTTAATATAATTGCATATTTTATTTCTGATAGCGATTGCGTATAGGAATAAACGTAGCAGCTTGTTTGATAAGCAGAAGTAAGTAGGTGATGATAATTCTTATACGTTCGACCACGTTTAACAAACGATATAATTATTTTCCAAGTTGACAAAATCTAACGATAAATTCAATTGGTATAGTTGGATGACATAATGACTTATAGTTTGCCGCCTGTTGGATTTCGCAAGATCATACTTCAGCATTGGTAGGTATACTGGTAATGAGTTGAAAAAATATTTAAGAATATGTACTACAAAGCAAGTCCGCCAGTAAACATCCCAAGGACGTCCGTAGTAGACGCCCCACGAACGTCCGCAGTGGACGTCCTACGAATGTCCCTAGTGGACGACCCACGAACGTCCGGGGCGGACGTACTACGGATGTACAAAGTTGTGACAAACGGACGTCCCGTAACTATCCCTCGGACGTCCGTCGGCAAAAAACGGACTTCCTATGGACGTCGGCACATCCGTAGGTCATCGTCCTAAGGACATCCTAGGGACGTCACTATGTTTGTTGGGATAGTCACTTCAGCTATTGAGGGGGTGAATGGTCACGTAGGTAATATTGAACGCTTCTTCGTTTATATATTTCACATTTTAATACCACGTTCCAACCAGTTGGAGAACACCATTGATTCCAACCAAATATCTCATGTGAAAGTAATAAACACAACAACTCCAGAAAAAGAACTGATAAAATACTATAAATGCAAATAAAAGTTCTCATTGAAAATATGTACATATAAGTTGGTACATGTAGGATACGGGAGTTTAAGCGGTTACATACACTGTGTCCGTAAAGTATGGAACAAATTCATTTTTAGCTAAACAGACCATTTTAAGAAATAATCTTGAATCACGTCGATTTTTGATTTTAATTTACCGTATTTTAAAATAATAATCTAATATACAGGGTGAATTTCTTTCGAGTAATGACGTCACCGCCATTTTTTTTTAATGGAACATCCCCATTTTGTTTCAATTTTCGGATTACTCTAGCTGAGCTGATTCCAAAAATGTATCACATGTTGATTCCAATTGGTACAGGGTGGACAAAAATACAATAGTTTTGTGTGTGCTCATAAAGTAACACATAACATTCTTTATTAGTTAAATTAACAATATTATAAAGTCATGTCTTTCATCATCTTCTGTCCGCTAGACAACAAGTATTTTTGATAATATTGTTAATTTAACTAATAATGAATGTTATGTGTTACTTTATGAGCACACACATAACTATTGTATTTTTGTCCACCCTGTACCAATTGGAATCAACATGTGATACATTTTTGGAATCAGCTCAGCTAGAGTAATCCGAAAATTGAAACAAAATGGGGATGTTCCATAAAAAAAATGGCGGTGACGTCATTACTCGAAAGAAATTCACCCTGTATATTAGATTATTATTTTAAAATACGGTAAATTAAAATCAAAAATCGACGTGATTCAAGATTATTTCTTAAAATGGCCTGTTTAGCTAAAAATGAATTTGTTCCATACTTTACGGACACAGTGTATTTATACTTGTCATAGTAATAGGAATGTATGTAATTTACGTAATAAATCAAACAATTTCAGTTATTGCTCTTGTTCACTTGATTCTTGTAGAATAAACATGTTATCGTGCCAGTTGCCACAGGAGAAGCAAAAACACAATGAGTGATATCCAATTTACAAATAAACACAAGGGTAAAATCATCAAAGTTACAACACTTACGCCAACATGTTCTCCAAAGAGCCTCAAATACAATAGATCATAAATAAATCATATGCAAGGTTACCTACAACATAAACAACCCACAGGCGTCCCAGCAGTATACATCCTATAAACACAAAAATTCCACAGAACATCATGTTAACGTAAAGTAGAGACAAACTAAGAAGAAATTTAAGGTGCCTGGAAACAACACCAAGGTCTTGCAAAGTAAACCAGTGTACTTTTAGCACCTTTAGGCATAACTTGTACTGCAAGTACTATCTCAAGATTTTCAAAACACATGAACTATGCGGAAATCAGAAATCAGAAGAAAATATTAAAGAATCCTCACTTTTGCAACAAAGCAGTATGGTGCTGAACATGGTTACCATACTAGTTAATAAATTAAAGCTTCTCAGAATTGCACAATGGATCATCATCCAAAATTACCCTATTCAAAGTGAAAGCTTTGCTCTACTCAGTCGGCAATTTACTGCCCACCCTGGCAGGATATTAAGAAAAGAAGAAGTAATTCTTTGGGACTCTCGCCCATAAATTTATAGCAGTTGGTGACTACAATTGTAAACAAAATCTATGGAGCTCAATTATAACCACCTATTACAAGAAAGGAATATTCATTTCTCTCTATTGGATCACCAACCGACTTCCAAAAGACACTCCTCTTATAGCCCAGTCAATAAAGGCCGAAAAGTGTCATTTGTCGCACCAAATTAGGGGAAAGCTGAATTTTTTATATGTGATACACCGTTATGAGACATGTATTTTCTCAAAAGTCCCCGCCTCTCCCCCTTGTGCTTCTCCCCCAATCACCCTTAACAGCTTACAAATGCATAGTTTCACTAGATTGCTTACAAGTTCTTTAATATTCATCGTAGAGAATTAATTTTTTTTTTATTTTGTTCCTTAATACCCATAAAAGGTATCTTATTCTTATAAACATTTCGTTAAAGTTGATATTAAGGGACCTATAAAACAACAAACACAAAAAAAACGGTTTCTCGAAGCACGTGAATTTACTTTATTACCTATATTTTTGTTGTTAATTAAGATACACAAAAATGGTTCAAATAAAACTTTTAGGATGTATCTTTAGCTTCAAGTTGATGTGGTTCATTGCTTGTTTAAATTTATCGCTTGCGCTTGGGACGTCGTCATAGACAGCGCTTGCACTCCGCTTCAGTGGCCCGAGATAGATTTTTTTTTAATGTCGACTGTTTTGCGGCGAAACGTTAACACGTGCGCGCATCGCGCGTATTTCGCTTATATCTCGAAAATGGCCATGCGTATCGCAAAATTCTTCAAATAAAAATTGTAGAGAATTTAATTACGAATAATTTTCTTTTTTAAACATTTCCGTACGATTAATATTGACAGAGATATAATCATTTAAACCTTTTCTAAGAGTCAATCGCTGCTCGTTTTGCATAATAAAATCAATAATAAGTCGAAAACTATTGATTCTACGTACTTAGTACATATAATGAAAGTTGTAGAGAATTAAATGTTGAATCTATATGTGTACACGAAATATCATTTTGGTAATCTTTATAAGGCGATGGAGGAAGAAATAATGAAAAATTCTCATTTTCAAGCGTTTCTTTGCAAATAACTATGTTTTGACTACTTGTAGACAGTAAAGTGTATAGTTTAAGATAATTAAAGATAATTAACGTACCTGTAAAATGAGTGTCGGCAGAAGTTCGTACGACAAATAGTTCGCTAGTTACAGCGCCTGTTTGAAGGTATACTCAAAAATTGACATTTTATTAAGAATCCCGATTTTCGCTAAAAATGGTCGTTAAATTTTTGTTAAAAATTGGTTTTATCCTATTTTCAGTACTTTATATATATACAAAGGTAATACAATACAATAAATCGTTCGCAAGTTGCACTTTATTGTAAAAATATATCTTTAAAAACTATATATTTTCACAGAATTTAACTTAAATGTATACGTATTTGTATTCAGTTTTTCTTAAATATCTTCGTTTCCATTTATTTTACGACAAACTTTTATATAAACTAATTGAAAGCTTACAAAATTTCCTATAAAAACACTTTGTCGCGTATGTTTTTCTGTAAACAGCGACGAGAAACTGACGATTGAAGATGTAGGACGTTTAATTATTACAGAAATTGTAGCTACTTTTGAGACGAAGAAAAGGTAGTATACAAAATGTGATCCTATGATGAATTTACTCACAAATGATCAGAGAATAACTTCTGATACTTGGAAAAGTCAAAACAATTTTTTACATTTTACTGTCTAGTGTCTACAAGTAGTCAAAACATAGTTATTTGCAAAGAAACGCATGAAAATGAGAATTTTTCATTATTTCTTCCTCCATCGCCTTATAAAGATCACCAAAATGATATTTCGTGTATACGTGTAGATTCAACATTTAATTCTCTACAACTTTTATTATATGCACCAAGTACGTAGAATCAATAGTTTTCGACTTATTATTGATTTTATTGTGCAAAACGAGCAGCGATTGTGTCTTAGAAAAGGTTTAAATAATTATATCTCTGTCAATATTAATCGTACGGAAATGTTAAAAAAAGAAAATTATTCGTAATTAAATTCTCTACAACTTTTATTTGAAGAATTTTGCGATACGCATGGCCATTCTCGAGATATAAGGGAAATACGCGCGATGCGCGCACGTGTTAACGTTTCGCCGCAAAACAGTCGAGATTTAAAAAAAATCTATCTCAGCTCCTATTGGTCGTAGAGACAAAAATAAAACATGAAAATGTGCGGAATTTTGTCAGCTACAATTCTCTTAACGTTTTTGTTTTTGATAAAATTGATACTTTTTCAGTTATTTACGAAATCCTATTTTTTTGACACTTTTTCGCCCCCCCATTTCTCTCGGAGGGGGGGTACGGATGGGGACTTTTGAACACTTCAAAGGGATCACAAAACAAGCCTGTTCCCAAATTTTCAAAGCTGTAACCATTAATTTCATCCAAATTTTCCCATTTTACTGGGCTAAGCGTATACGTCGGACCACTGAAGCGGAGTGCAAGCGCTCTCTATGACGACGTCCCAAGCGCCAGCGATAAACTTAAACAAGCAATGAACCACATCAACTTGAAGCTAAAGATACACACTAAAAGTTGTTTTATAGGTCCCTTAATATCAACTTTAACGAAAAGTTCATAAGAATAAGATACTTTTTATGGGTATTAAGGAACAAAATAAAAAAAAAATTAATTCCCTACGACGAATATTAAAGAACTTGTAAGCAATCTAGTGAAACTATGCATTTGTAAGCTGTTAGGGGTGATGGGGGGAGAAGCACAAGGGGGAGAGGCGGAGACTTTTGAGAAAATACATGTCTCATAACGGTGTATCACATATAAAAAATTCAGCTTTCCCCTAATTTGTTGCGACAAAAAACCTTCATTGACTGGGCTATTAGAATTCTTTGTGTCACATGCAATATCTCCAATGTACACAAATCTGAAATCATGTGGTAACCCATCATCAGACCGAAAAAGCTCATTATAAAACCTTATTTTGAGACTTAAAAAACGCCCACACACTAATACCTGTTGTCGAATCAATAAGCTTCCTCTCTCCGTTTCTAGATTATTAGAAAGAATCTCTTTCAAGCAGTCACATTCAGAACATAACCTTCTACCACTGGTTCAGATTTCGCCTTTCCTACTCTAAAGTGTCATCCAATAGTAAATGGAAGAAAGTTCATCAATTCATCAATCAAACACAATACCGTACCGAGACTTTTCTACGAGGCTATTACTCAAAGTAAAGCAGTTACTCGATTTATGCTACTGCCACTTATACAAATATTACTTAACCCATTGGTTATTTAGGTCTAAAGTTGCCACCGAAACGCCACAATTTTACCACATCAAGTGCGAAAGTTTTCAGCGAAGCGTCTTGTTTCTACTCTTATACTTGCTATACACATCTGTCCATCCATCTACCAACCATACATTGACGGGTACATTTGCGGACGAGAAGGTATACTAGGGATTCATCAAACATAGCCATCGCACGTACTTTGAGGAAAAAGCAATCTTCTCCTGTTTTTATCAATCGTTGGTCCAAATAAATCAAAGAAAAAAAAATTTCTCAAGAGTACATATGAGTTGGTAAATTACTTTTGGAATTCAATGATTTACCCAGCACCTCAGCGAGAGTATACGATAAGTATTGTGTAGTGTTTGAATATACAAAACGTGATCCAATTTGTTGGAGTTAAATAATGAGTGAATTAAAATAATATTAAACTTTATTAATACAATATCAGACAACATTCGATTTAATTGATATACGAGTACACACATGCATGTGTTTAAAATTTTGCAATTTTGGCTAGTAGAAAAAGAAACTGTCAAAGACAGAAAATAGATAGAAACGATACCCCTGTCAATGAATGCATAAGGTTCTAGGACCTAGCACCGAACTCAATAGACCGAAAGCAGTTGACCGAACTCAATTGACCGAAGAGTAATAGACCGAAACGTCATCTAACCGAAGCAGCAATAGACCGCAAATGAAGCGGTCGAAAACAGGTTACAGTTAAAGTACACATTCGGTAATGTGCAGATTAAATATCTCAAAATATCACATTTATTAACAATAGCATCAACTTCCTTTCACACTGTATCCAGGCTCATTCTATTTTAAGTTTATTCTAGTAACTTATACGTATAAAATTCTTCACAGATATATTCTACCTACATATCTACATACTTACTAATATTAAAAATTTAAATTATGCGCAATCTCACGTAAATAATCGATCATGTTTCCTTGAATATCGAACTTACTGATAAGGTGCTTTATTCTGTTAGCGCAATCCCGATACCTTCTCTGGCTTCTGAGTGGTTCTTCGCCACTTACATATCGCTCTATTTTGAGTTCGCTAATACTCTGCTCTCTATGCAGTGCTTCAATAAGTTTCCAAATATTTGGATGGTTTGAAAAAATTTGCTGGTCAAATCCTCGATGCCATCCTTCCACAGAATTGTTGGTTTTAGGTAAATCTTCATTCACATCATCATGACAACTCCACATAACGTGAGGAAAACGCGGCGGGCGCGGGCGACGTCGTTGAGGGAGTCCTATCCACGTATCCTCAAAGTAGTCTAGCACACCTTGAACTTCTTGTGGAATAACATTGTCTTCGCACAACTGTTCAAATATATCTACTACATTTGCTGCAGGCACGAATGTCAAGGCAGGCAACAATCGCATTGCTAGGGCAAATTCAGGTTCTGCTTCATATCGACGCTGAAGTGCTTGCGGAAATAGTGCGGACACTACATTCATCATCACTCATTCAAAGTCCAACATTGAGGTTTTATATAGATTATCTGTAGGTAACCATTAATCCTATCAATAGTTTAATTTGGCGTTATATCTAAATTGTGGGAGGCAGTGGCGGAACAACGTAGCCACGGGCCTGTGTGCGAAAATTTTGCCGGGCTCCCCATTATAATACGGACTACTTATATTGATAACCATCTTGTAGTATCCACAGTTGGGTTACCTATACTTTAGAGATCCGACAACATGCACAAGAAGCTGAAAGGTAGTGGCAACGTCGATACTTTTGTTTGTACTCGTAGGTCCATCTGGCGGGGGATTTTTTTGGTGTAAGGGGTCCTAACCTTAACTTTCAGCATGGTCTGAATTCAAACCGCGAAGTAGTAAACATCGTTTTCATTTGTTTTAATTTGGTGACTCCATTTTAGTGCTATCTGCAGCCAGGTGATATGCTTTCGATTATGTAATTGTTGTGTCTTGATATTATTTAACAGTCTTGTTGCTATAATTTTGTATTTGATTTGATGTCATATATGTAATTATGTCATAGGAGGAGTTTTTTTAGTGTTTACACTTTTTCTCCTCCTAATTGTCGAGTAACTGTCAATAAATGAATTTTGTTTGGTACGGTTAAAGTTGGTTTTGTTTCTCCTTCCCGATTAGTTCACGACCAGTGTATTCGTACCTTTTATACGATAGAGGGCCTGTTAGACGATCACGAACTTGTGTCATTTTTGGGTTGGTTTGTTTTGGAGGGAAAGTTTAAATTTTGTCAGCCATGTTTAGGGTTTCCCGCTTTATTTGAAGTTTATTAACGTAATGGGTGAAGTTAGCCTTTTCGAACTTTTAGTTCTTCGACTTTTAAATTAGTTAGAAATAGGGGGGGGGGGGTACATTACAATCTTAATGTAAGAATTTAAGGTACACAAAAAAGCAATTGTTATATTCATACGTACTTATGTGATTATTTCAGTTATCTATAAAAGTATTGAGTGGTTTTGTAGGTCCGTTTCTCGATTATTGCATTTTTTTCTATGAAAATATCGTTTTTTGTTTTGCAAAATTTTCGGTCCCGGGCCCCTTTTTACCCCGGGCCTGTATGCTTGGCACACATGGCACACCGGTAGTTTCGCCACTGGTGGAAGCGAGAAGGGGGTCCTTGAAGAAACACAAATCACTCAAGGTGGCAAGCAACGAATTTGCTTATTTGTCATCTGGTGTAGTCCCAGAAAACAAATGTTTAAAGGATGAGCTACCTGTGGGTGGAACCCAAGCAAAGAGAAGAATGGTTACGTAACCTTCTTGCTGCTGTGCAAATAATGAAATCAAGAACATTTTGGACAAGTACTTGTTGGCATCCACCAAAAACAAGACCTTTGAAAGCAAACTCTAATACGCTTTTTTTAGATTGTAAGTCTTGACGTCAGGCATTATTATCTATGGGGACAATAAACAGAATACAATTCGAAAAGTAATTTGGTCATCCCTTCATCAAATGTAGCGAAGAAAGTTTAGAAAATCGAATCATTAAGCTTATTTGTATACGCCTCTTCACATCCACATCTCAAAATCAAAAGAAAAAATTTCGGAATAGGGAAGTTAAACAAATATGTAATGTGCGTTCCTTTGATTTACATAATATTGTTACATGTGTCGTTCGAAGTGTTTGGGCTCTATCAGATTTTTTGTTATCTGCCCAGAATCAACTTCTAAATGTATAACGCGTAACATAAAATAAAAAAAGAGCTATAATCAGAATCTTTACAAACTCTCGTAAGCTAAAGATGGATAGGTAAAGAATGAATAAAAAATATGAAGTCATGAGTTGTTTAATTAGGAAAGTAATCCCCGAAGTGCACGTAATTCATATAAAATACCAAAGAGGTGTGAACAAATTTTTAATTTCGTTTAGACCCATTCATGCGGCGGATTCTTTGGTGCACAAAGCTGCATGTCATTCAAGCTTATAAAGGTGCATGACGTTCTGTAAGGACGTATTATTTTCACGAGAATGGAAAGTGTGTCATACATTTATAAATACGCAGACGAGCGCTTCAGAAGAGATTCGTATTTGCTATACGTAAAAATTCTTTTGGCTGAAAACTCACTTTTACTATAAAATTTTAAGTCATTCTCCGCGAAGTCGTGTTTTCAAAATGATGCTCTCAACGCGTTGATCCGATTATGTAGCGCCCTGAGCGTAGAGTACCTTTTAATAATACTGTCTCTTTATTACGGCTGCTATTTAATACCGTCTACAAATTACAGTGTAAAATGCGCAGTTAAAGGTCAAAGTTCTTTACCCCTACATTTTTAAGGGTCTCATTTTTTAACAAAGCTCTGTAATTTATCATCTGTATCGTTTTAATTTGATGTTTATTCTAAACAATTCGAACAAACAGACGAACTTTTGTAAATAAAGTTAAACGTCTTGGGTATTGTAATATTGTATTTTTTGTACAGTGATTGTTACGAACTTAAGGCTTACGTTAATGAATGTATTCGATGTCACCCTACGTTGCGTGAATTAAATTTGTGAAATTGATGATTAAGTTTTTAAAAAAAACTTTATTGCATTTGAACAGAATTAATATATCTTAAGAACTAACTTACAGTTTCTATTATCACCTATATATAACTTCACAACTATCTATAATAAATATGATAATAATAATAAACATGATAATGAGGAGACCCTGACCTCCAACAATTCCATTGTTGTTCGGCCTTTGTACATTTCTAATAATTGTTTAATATGATAGTATATAATTCCTCCCTTCCTTAAAAAGAAGCTTCATTAGGTAATTGAAGATTCGTTAAATTCATCTCATTATCTTTCACATTTTCCTTAATTAATAATTTTCTTATTCTAGGTGTCACTTTATATAATACTATAATAATTAATAAAACAAAGATTATTATATAAATATATACATAATGGTTGTTAGATTCCAATTTTAGTTCTTGTATTATGGGAACGTTCTTATATTTGACGTTCATTTCTTTAATGTCATTTAATTTTATTGTTGAAGTGGTGTTGATTACATTTGCCAATTTTCTGATTTCAAAATTTTCGATTATTAATTCTTGTCCATTTATTTGTTTTGAAAAACATATATCGTTAATCTTACAATTATTGTTATTATTGAATTTGTAAATTCCCTTTACATTAATTTTTCTCGAATAGTTAGGACATTCGATAGACACCAATTTTGTATCTGGGCTAACGATTACAATGTAAGGTGATTTTTTCTATTTGATACATGTGGAATTCTTTTTCGATTTCATGATAAGCACATTTTTCTAAGTTTAAGTGATTTTGAAACAATTGAGATATACATTCATTTTTTTCAATAAAGTTGGTTCTACAGTAATAACTAGAGCCCGGAAAATATGAAAAATGCATATTCTTTGTTTTTAGCATATCTAGTTGTATGTCGTCAAATCTTTACGATTTTCACGATTACGAACCGATTGACACTAATTTTATATTGCATATTTTGCATATTTGTACTTTTCTTGCATTTTTTCGTAAAAATTTCCATTCTTGGCATATTTATGCATCTCGTACTCGTACCTATAATAAAATGCGTCTCACATTTTTACAAAAAACAAAACAAATTCCATGAGGATTAAATTTAAAAGTAAATACACGAAAAACCCAAAGAATGAATTCATAATTCTGAAGTCTTGTCAACGTCAGCTTAAGTAACAAAACAAGAAACAGTAAGACCAAACCGGTACCCATTTAAATAAATAAATTGCAGTTATTGTGTACCTATTTTGTATTGAAATTCAATGCTTTTGACTATTTTTTCAAGGAAATTAGTTAGTTAATTGTTTTTATGGATACTAGATGTAGATACTACCTGAAAATATTTGCAATCTACGCGAACTGTTTTACGTAGGTATCTATTTTTATCCTTTTATCTTTAGCTAAAGTACCTACCTAGATTAAGAATGGTTGTTTAAAATTTATTTTAACCCTAAGATTCAAGTTGTCGTAAATTAAATTAAATCAAAAGTATTGTGATATTTTTTAAGTATAGGACTATCGGTAACGCAATAGTTTGTACAAGTATCGAGTATCGTCATAAATATTATTGTATTGTAAAGAACTTTAATATTAATTAATAATTTAATTTCAATAAAATCCTCTTCGGACTGAGAAAAATACATCTTTTAATTTTTTCTCTTTTCAGTAAGCATATTTTGCATTATATATCGGCATATTTTGCATATATTTCGGCATATTTTCGCTAAAAACAATGCATATATATGCGCATATTTTTCAAAATTTCTTTGCATATTTTCCGGGCTCTAGTAATAACCATTATTAAATATACAGTTTTTTATGTCGAATATTTTGTGGTTATCTTTATATATTAGTTGTTGGGGAATATTTAGTGTTATAATTTTGTTTTTTACAATTGTTGGAATTGCCGTTAGTTGACATAGATCGTAATCAGTTTTTAAGTACAATGGTATTTCTAATAAGTACCTTATCATATTGCCAGATACTTTACAATGACTTTTAATTAATTCGGAGAATGACCAAAAGTTTTGAAATGATAATTTAGTTTCATCAAATATTTGTTTCGTGATATTGAAGAGGTCTTTCGGTGAAACAATGCTGCTATGAATTAAATTAAGATTACAGAAGGATAATGACGTTTCTATTTCGTCTATTATTTCAATTAAATTAATACTAATACTTATTATCTGATTAAAAACATCTTTTATTGAAAATATTTCCTGCCATTTTAGTTGCTTTCTTATAAATGATTCTATTTGTACTATTTTTGATTTTAAATTTTGTTCATTAAATTTAATGTTTTGTAATTGTTTATTAAAATTTATTGTTAATTCTTTGTTGATTCTAATATTTTCCAAATTTTGATTTTGTAATTTATTTTCATTCTGTTTGATTTGTTTAAATAGTTTTTCATATCTTTCACCGTCAGCTGCGTCTAAATTACCAGAGATAACCTTTATTATGGATCCAAGACCATTTATAGCTCCCCTTTTACTTCTATGATTAAATATGATTTTTACTTTGTTCATCAGTCTATTAAAACTGAAATTTAAAATGTTTTTATGCGTTTTTCCTTTTTTCTAATCATATATGTTTTAATTAAATCTAATGTTGTTTTGATTTTTTGCTTATGGTTTTCAATTATATCTTGATTAGTATTATTACTATTTTGAAATATATTTGGAGTTTCTGAACTTCCGAATAAAATTTCTTGTGGTGTTCTTCTTGTCGTTGAATGAATTGAAGGCTATTAGGGCGTAATTAATTTTGTTTAATAAGGTCTCCTTTTGGAATTCTGGCCTGTCTTTCAATATTCGTAAATGCTCTATGATAGTTGAATGAAACCTTTCTACTGGTGAATTAGATTTTGGGTTATCTACGCAGGTTGTATGGAGTTTTATTTTATGAAATTTTAACAATTCTTTGATTAATTGATTGTTGAATTCATTTCCTTGATCAAAAATAATTTGCTTAGGAACAGTAAAAGTTGCAAAGTATTTTATCAATAAATTAGTGATCTCAACGGAATTACAATTAGTTAAGTGATAAATTTGCCCAAATTTAGAGAATTGGTCTATTATCGTTAGAAACTTATTTTTCTCTAAGGTTAAGGTATCTAAATTAATTATTTCAAATGGTGTATTTGGTGTTGGGGTTAAATTATGGGATACTTTAATCGGATCACGTTCATACTTGTTTTTTAAGCAAATTTCACATTTATTAATATAATTGGTTATTGTTTTAATCATATTAGGCCAATAATAACGATTTCTTAATTTCTGGTAAGTTTCATTTATACCTCTATGGTTTGTCTTACCTTCATGATAGTTAATAACCTTTTCTATTTGTTTATCTTCTAATTCTATGTCTTCAACAATCGCTGAACATTTTATTAAGTGTACAGTTTCATTAGCGAAAGTTTGTTGTATTATGTTATTAAAATTTAAGTGTAGATCATAGTCGAAATAACAGTAGTATTTTATATTCGGGGTTATGAATTCCTTTAGAAATTTGATTATTTCATCATCAATATTATTACAATTTAGTTTCACTATTATTCTTTTTTTTCTATTTTGAAAAAGATTAGTAATTTTTATATCAGTAGGTCCATCATGTTGTGAAATAATACACTGGTTTCTACCAATGTTTATATTTCCTTCAATATAGGTAATTCCATTTATTTCGTTTTCTTCAGCAGAATGAATGGTATCTACATCTGACCCTGAATTCGCGATTATACTGGACGTCTCCGATATAAATATTTCTTTTTCTTCAAAATTGTAAATTGTTATTTCTAAATTTGTATCACAAAATATCTTTCCTAATAAATTTTTTATTACTTTAAAATCGATTTTGTCTAGTCCTGAACATAACCGTGGTACGTCTAATTTTGTTATTTCATTTTCTTCACAATAATCTCTTAATTTTAATAAGCAAGTTTCTATGTGATTTATAGTTGGTTTTTCAAAATAATTTTCTTTCGTTACTAAATGGAATATTAATCTGTTATTTTGAATTTGTGGGATTATATCTCCAGGTTTTAGTTTGTCTAGATGATTCAAATAATTTCTGCATAAAAACTTTTATCTAATTGTAAGGCTATACCTTTTGATAATTTTCTATCTGCGGAAATGCAATGGGCAATATTATTACAACTGTCCAATAAGTTACCTGATGTCTCTTTCATTCGAAATTTTGGTTTTATTCTAGATAATGCGTCTGCATTCGTATTAGTGGTACCTTTTTTGTATTGAATTTCGTAATTATATTCGTCTAATTTTATCTTCCATCTTAATAATTTAGAATTGGGATCTTTAAGGGAGAATAACCAAGTTAGTGGTTTGTGATCTGTTCGTATAATAAATTTGACTCCATAAAGATAGGGACGAAAATATTTAGTACTCCATATTATCGCTAACAGCTCCTTTTCTATAGTACTATAATTAATTTCGTGTTCATTAAGAGTTCTTGATGCGTAAGCTATTGGAAGATCCTTTCCATTAATATTTTGCGATAATACTGCACCGAGAGCATAATTACTGGCGTGTGTAGTTAAAATAAATTCCTTAGTGAAATCTGGATATTGAAGTATGGGACTATTAGTTAATAAAGTTTTGAAACACTGGAGATATTCTTCATTAGTAATATCAATTTTATTATTTTTTTTAAGACAGTTAGTGAAGGGTTTTGTAGTTTTTGAAAAGTTTGGTATAAATCTCCTATAATAACCTAACAATCCCAGAAACCCTTTAATTTCTTTTGTTGTTTTAGGTAATGCGTAATTTTGTATGGCTTCAATTTTATCTGGGTTGGGTTTTACCCCTTCGCTTGAGACTATATGTCCCAAATATGCAACTTCTTTTCGAAAGAATTCTGATTTGTCTATTTGTATTTTCAAATTATTTTCTCTAAGTTTTTGGAATACCTTTTTTATATTTTCTGAATGTTCTTGCAATGATGTTCCTAATATAATAATATCATCAAGGTATACTAAACATATTTTACCTATGTATTCTCTTAAGACGTAATTCATTAACCTTTGAAAAGTACTTGGCGCATTTTTTAGGCCAAAAGGCATTCTTAAAATTCATAATGTCCTGTTTCTGTGCTGAAGGCAGTTTTTTGTATATCTTTTTTATCTATTTCAATTTGGTGAAATCCACTTTCTAAATCTAGAGTAGTAAAATATATACTTTTTCCTAGTTTATCTAAAATTTCAGTTATATTCGGAATTGGAAATTTATCGTCGATGGTTTTCTGATTTAATTTTCTGTAATCAATAACCATTCGAAATTTCTTCCGTCCTGAGGCATCCATTTTTTTTTGGAACTATCCAAATTGGCGAAGACCAAGGAGAATAACTTTCTTGGATTATTTCATTTTCTAACATTTTATCAATTTGTTGTGTTACTTCACTTTTATAAATTTGAGGATAACGGTATGATTTCGTATAAATAGGGTTATCATCTGTGGTTTTAATTTGATGTTTTATAACATTAGTGTGTGTTAATTTTTCATTATTATTCAAGAAAAGGTCTTTATAAGATTTTATAATTTTGCTTAATTCTTTAATTTCAATATCATTCAAGTGATCTGTTCGCAAATTAATATCCTTTTCTATTTTGTTACATCGGTTCTCATTTGAGGAAAAGAAAATTAAATAAATAACATTTGATAGGCATTTTCTCAATCCTCATAATTATAAATTCATCCCCAAATGATTTTCCAGTTGCGGTAGTAAATGAAAAATTTTCTTTATAAATTTTGAATAAATGAATATTGTTGTAAACGTAATCTTTACTAATTAAATTTACTGAGGAGCCTGTGTCTAAAAGAACTACATATTGATTTATTTTTAAATAAGGTAATTTTGAATTACAATTGATATTTAAGAGTTCTCCAGAAAATCGAGGCTGGTTTGGTCTAAAAAAGAATTATGTGAATTTTCAATCGTTTGAGGTTCAATGTTGGAACTTGTGGTTGCAATATCATTATTATAAAGTTCTTCGCTAACAAAATTTCTCTGATTATTAAAATTCGGATTTCTCGTGAATTGATTAGTAAATGGTTTCGTAAATCGAGTATTAATACTCATAGGAGTTGGTTTAATAAATTTTGCATTTTGGATGCGTTGTCTAGGCGCGAATTGTTGAGGAGCCTGATTATTATAATTTTGATTTAATTTTATCGGTTGTGAAGGAAAAGGTTTATTTTGCGTTGATGAATAATTTTGAAATTTATTTGTGTTTACGTAATTATTTTTGGGAATATTTTTGTTATATTCAACATTAAATTCATTCGTTAATAAATGATACGCTGAATTTAAGGAATTTGGGTTTCTAGATCTAATTAACGGCCCTATTGGATCTTTCAGACCTAATGTGAAAACCCTTAAAGCTAATCTATTAATATTTATTTTTAATGTTTCCTCTGCAATAGGATTTTGATAATGATTTTGTACATACGCACAATATAAATTAACTAAATTTGATAAGTAATTATAAAATTCTAAATACGTTCTATTTCCTTGTTTTAAGCCAGAAATTTCAATTAATAATGTTAAATCGTCTCTTTTATCTTCGTAAGAATTTATAAGTGCATTTTTCACGTCGACCCATGTTTTTATAATTATCCCTGCTAATTGTTCAGCTGCATGTCCGGTAATTTTATTTCTAATACTTAATATTAAAAATTCATTTTGAAAATTTTGTGGATTAGCAACGTCATAAAATGTATTAATTAATTTATCACAAACATCGATAAAGTTTGCTAATAATTTTGGGTTCCCATTAAATTCTGGGATTAAACGAACATGAAATTCTTTTAATTCGGGTATCGGCATTATGATAAGTTTACAAATTTTATATATAAAATAATATAAATTTTAAAGTAAAGTACTTACAGTATAATGGACACAATTGTAAAAATGACTGCAATTTTCATTTGTTTCTTATTCGTTGTCTGGGCTCTCGTTATACGGGCTCTGTAGACTTGAGTTCTTCTTATTCGTTGTCTGGGCTCTCGTTGTACGGGCTCTGTAGACTTGAGTTCTTCTTTAGGTTACAATTTCCAAGATGAATGGTTAAAACCAATAGGTAAGATACTCGTTCTGTAGTTCTTCCTTCTTGGATCCTACCGACTGCGCCAATTAAATTTGTGAAATTGATGATTAAGTTTTTAAAAAAAACTTTATTGCATTTGAACAGAATTAATATATCTTAAGAACTAACTTACAGTTTCTATTATCACCTATATATAACTTCACAACAATCTATAATAAATATGATAATAATAATAAACATGATAATGAGGAGACCCTGACCTCCAACAATTCCATTGTTGTTCGGCCTTTGTACATTTCTAATAATTGTTTAATATGATAGTATATAATTCGTGCGTTCAGTCTTTTAGCAAAAAGAGGTCACACATTTCTTCTAAAATACTTGAGATCCTTTTGAAAAAACCACATTAGGGCAATTTTCTCTTTGTGATCCATCTTTGCCCTTGTAAACATCGCTTTACAACATCTAACCTCACAAAAAACACTACACTTTGTTCTACAACCTGGCAACATATCGTCTTCTCTCAAACCTAATTAAATGAATTATATTATATTATTATATTATGTTATATTTGTTATTTCAGTGTCGAAGGTAATAATTTAATTACTTTACACATAAGTATTATTTCAACTTTAACGAGAATTACGTGCAGCAATAGGTGTTCAACAACCTACAAGGTAACATCTTAATGTACGACAATCACTGAACTATACTTATAATATACAGGGTGACATTGAAAAAACTACAATGCATATTACCACGCGATAGAGGGCTAAGAAATAATAAAAAAAATTCCTATACACTAATGTCCGATCACCTTTTGTTGTTAAGATAGAGCATCTTGACTACGATATTATGGCACCTGTCAAATTAATATTGTAATAATTTATTCAAGTTTCTCGTGTTCCTGATTACGTTATTGTTTGATTATTTTGCTTCTCGTTTTTTAAAATTGCTTTTAAAAATGGTTCTCTACACGTTTGAAGATTACAGAGACATGATTATGTGTTAAATTTAATTATTGTTGTTCTTATGTCATGTTATGTTGCTGTTTTTAAAGCTCCTGCCGACTAAGTAGCGATTTTTTTTTGTTATAAGATGTTGAAGAGCAATAAATTTTCGAATAAAAAATGTTAAAATATAAAATAATTTTCAAAGCGACAAAAAAAAACAAAAACTTTTAAGATCCTATATCTTAAAAACAAAAGGCGATCGGACATTAGTGTATAGGATTTTTTTTTATTATTTCATGGCCCTCTATCGCGTGGTAATATGCATTGTAGTTTTTTCAATGTCACCCTGTATAATAGTTCAGTGACGATAATAGATCAAAAGAGGTTTAAGTGGCGAGCGTTAAATGCCGTTCAAAATAAAAGCTACCAACGCTGTATGGAGATGAGCACAAATGCAATTCTCGATTTTATTGATGGAGATCATTATTTGATACCAGTTGAAATCCAACAGTTATGATAGTGTTTAGTATGTAAAACTCCAGCCACATGCTCTAGTCTTGAGCTTGTACAACGGGGGAACAAATAATTATTGTAGTAAGCGACCAATAATTATCATTGCACGACAACCTGTTGTAAGAAGTAATTTCGACAATAATAGCCATTATAATAGTGCAAAAAAAATTAGCCTTATCAACACCCCTATCTGAACTAATTACGCAACAAACGGCTATAAAACAATATTAAGTTAATTGTTGTAGTATCCCACTGAACACAGTTAGTACATCTATTAAACGTTTCTAAATGTTGCGTAAGGGTTACAAATGAAACATTCCTAAGAAACATCTAAGACACATTACTGGTACCTACATTTCTGTCGAAAGCGAATAAATGGTAATGTCTAATAAACGTTTCAATTGATACGTTACATAAAATACAAAACATACACATTACAACACGAACGTTTTAGATATGTATCTAAAAATACATCTCTGTGATGTATTTTTTGGAATGTGATAACTAAAGCTAGGATGCCTTTTTTATAAATGGAGAAACTTAAGGCAGACCCTATTTAAAATCCGTTTTAGAGTACCGACTTTCCAAAAATTCTACCTTTATTTTGCGTTTTCTGCCTTTTTTGGTTTCTTTTAGTTTTTACCCTTTTTACCTAATTTTTTGATATTTTTGCCTATTTAGTACCTTTTCTGTTTTTTGTAATGTAAGTATTTCTTAATGTTTAGATTTTATATACATTTTTCTGGGTAATTTCTAAGAAAGCATATTGTTTAAAAGGGAATGGAATTTGGTGTACAAACTGAAGACAAACTTTCTCTTTAATATTTAAGCCTCTTATAATAATAACTCCGATGAGTCATTTTCCTTACTTTGAAATATTTCTCATTGAATTATTTCTACCTGCAGTCTGCACCTACATACAGTCTTTGTTGAAACTGCGTCCCTTAAACATTATGCCGTGTTAACCGTGTTTTAAATTAGCCAGAAAACTTTATTGAAAAAGAATGTCAGCAGATAGGCAATCAAAAAGTATAACCAGTGGATAAAGTTGGATTCGCATCTATCAACTTTATTTACTATTTCAAATACATGTTTGTTTGTCTATACCTAAACTGAATATGTATGTGTTGATTTTAACGCTTTTAAGACCAATCGTTAACGTGTAGGTATGTTCCTCATTCCGCTACTGTTCTTTACACATTTTATAAGCGTTTAGTAGTTGAAAATCGATTCCCTACAGCTGCACGAAGACAAGCCTTTTCTGTATGTGGTGTGTAATTCTCTATTCCAATACTGTACAAAATGTTGACACACATTCTATCACAAAAGGTTTCCCGGGCACACACAACGAGTGTAATTAATTGTTTTAGTGAGTTTACAGTGTTTACTTTACGTACAAGTAACGCACGCTCTAAGGCGGCCAGGATAGCTACTTTTCGAAAGCGGGCACAAACTAAAACACGGCATCTTCTCGGATAGGAAGCAAAATAATATGTCTCGTGTCGATGCGATGTTCGACATGTTAACGATCCGTGCTGCAGGGTAGTTAAGGTATCTAATATTCCAGTAAGGATAGTGCTGACAAAAACTTCATGAAATCCGCTGTTCCTAGTAAACATCAGTAATTACGCAGCCATTCAAGTCAGCCGTTATGAATCTTGACTAAATATTTACGCGAAAATGTCATTTCTACAACAATTTTTCTGTGAAAGCACGATTTTGACTAAGGAAATAATTGTTGTCCACAAGGTTCTGAAGGGTTTTGATACCGCCAAGTAACTGGTGACCCCGAAATAAACAATAAAGTTTTGTAAGTTGTGAAAACAACTAACATTTCTATTTACAAGTATGTACAAGTTTTAACAACGCGGAAAATGGTTAATAATGGAGGTACAGGTAGTAGGTAGGTTGGTCGGGCGCCGGAGGGTAGACTGGTTCTGGAATGCAGGTTGGCGGGTCGATGTAGACAGACTGGTCGGTGTTGGCTGCTTTCGTTGGCGGCTATGACTTCTGACTGATTTCTGTGGGTAACAGCGTTCGCTTATGAAGGATTCTGGCCGGCGGTGTCGACGCGTTGTCATTGGTTTTCCAATGGGAATCAATCGTTGCTCTTCAGTACGTAAGCGACTGTGTACCGGGATCATGTGGTCGCCACACATGTAATTAACATTATTTGTTTCATTCAATTGACACGCTTTTCTGATCGAATGTGGTCAACATTATGACATACAATCAAATCTATCTGTGGAGAAGATGTTTAAGCAGACAAACTTCACGGGAAATCAAAAGTGCTCGTATCAGTCATTTGAATATCATAGAAAAAAGAAGATTCTTTTCTCTATGTTGAATAGGCAATTAAATTATCTCGAAAGAGAGTTTGAGTTTTATATAACGCTTTCAATTAAGCGACACCCTATTGTCTACATTAATTGAGAGACAAATACGAAATTGAATACTCTCTTAATTCACATCACGTACAAGAAAACCGGCAAGTTACCAATAAATTATAACGTGCACGTTACGTGTGTCTGTGTGTGTTCTTAAGTTTCCGTTTCTGGTGTATAATTTGTAATCGTAAAATTGATGGCAACGTTACCTCATACAAAAATGATTAATAAAATAATTGTAGGGCTAAGCGTCTTGCATTTAAAAGCTTATCTGTTTGGTTTTATTTACGAGGAATTTTAGTTAAAACAAATCATTTAGAAGACTGTATAATTATGCTGCTTTCGATATCCCCCCCCCCCTAATGCATATATGAAATTCTGCCATCTTCCTGGAAATTAGAACATCTGTCTTTATAACAACTTTTTGGTCGTGTGTATAATCAGTTTTGCACATATAAGGAGAGGACTATCAGCAGTGTAGGTGCGCTTTGCCATGGAGGAGAATCGCGCTTTTCAAACCGCTGTTTTAATACCTTCTGTGAGAAGTTCGTGGTAGTAAGGTAGTTTGTCCATACAAATTTCAACCGCAATAAGACCTTGAATGCTTCAAATGTTTCCTTCTAGGGGTACGTTTTTGCCTAATATAGGTAAATCGAGGGATGAGTGAGTCAGATCGTCCTTCTAGTATAGGAAATCGCTTGATTACGTCGCCCAGAATTCGAGAGTGGCCGATCTCAATACCTCTGCTGTTCAACAACCCTTTATTTTTTAGACGCAAGGCTGCCAGAGTGGCCTGCTCTCTCACGTGGAGATCCAGTGGAGGTAGATCCAGGAGGGCTTCCATGACGACTTTGGGGGGTTGTTCGCATTGCGCCCATGCACGTAAGGCACGCTAGTCTTTGTACGTGAATAAGAAGTGCTATGGTTGTGGAGTGTCTGGTTCTAGGCCACCAAACAATTGCTCCGTAACAGAACATAGGTCTAATCACAGTGGTGTACAGCCACCGAACACCCTTTGGGGGTGGACCTCAAAGTCTTTCAATTGCGCGGCGACATTGCCAGAAGGCCCTAAATATTTGTTTTCTCCGCTTTAGCTGGATGTGCTTGCTCCAGTTGACACCTCAATCCCCATTCACTTTTGAGCGTCGGTAAGCAGTTGCGACGTCTATTTTGCACAAACTCTACGCTTTATGAGAAATGTGTTCGACATTTCACACATTTATCTCACGAAATCGGTTCTTTCTCCAAACTTTACAGGAACTCTCCTCAAGATTTCACTAGGATTCACATCTTTTTGTGCTCGTATTTGATTGTAATACGTTGCGCAATTTGGGTTTGAACTGCTTTCTGGCACATAGTAATAATTGTTGAACAAAAGTAATGACAACGGTCATGACTGATTTTGTTTGTTCACTATTCCGCTGAGGTTGAAATGGGCCTCGTCGCTACTGAAAAAAGGTGCCTCCGGGAAGTTTTGTGCACGCATTTGTTCACACAGATTTCAGCGGTTGGCATAGTCTGTATGATTCAATTTTTGAACCATCATTATTTTGCAGGGATGAAAATTCAAATTACAATGCAGAATTCTCCCCAAACTGCGGTCCGATATCCCTAATGCAATAGCATGACTTCTAGCGGAACGTCTTGGCGATTGTTCAATTGTTGCTCTCACCTCTCACCTGCTGCACGGAATGTTGAACCCTGGGCGAAAGCTCTTTGCGTCGCGATCACAAATCGGTTGTTTTCAAAATACACACGCACAGCGAAGCTCCGATGTGATTTGCTCCGAACGATGTTGGCAACTGAAATGGGATTACCGACGGAACAAAGGGAGACCACGTGGAACTGCCTACCCCCACTGCCGCTCAAAAACCTATCGATCAAAACTGCTTAGATGGTTCTGTCGCGCCCAGTACAATTAGTTGAGAGAAGAATGGCGTTGGGTAGAGCAATACATTCATCTTTTGTTGATGTCACCAAAGCGTACAACAGTATACCAATTATAAAACTCTGAGAAGTTATGGAAAACACCAATATTAGGTAATAAGGCCCTAATCAAAGGTATTAAAGAACTGTACCAAGATAGTAGATGAAAAAATAAAGTAGTTCTCTTTACCATTTACCGTCACTAAAGGATTTCATCAGACATGTTACCTTTTACCCAGTATCTTCCAAATAGATTTGGTTACAGTAGTAAAACAATGGACGAGTGTCCTGCGTAATGAGACTACTAGCAGAAGATAGTATCATTTATACCCTATAAAATACATAGAAGAGATAAAGAAATAGCTGCAAGAAAAATGTTAAATTCCGTTCTATGGAGCGAGAACATAACCAAACGCAAGAAAAAGCATATATGTGACACAATCTTTAAAAGTATAAAAACATACGGAAGTGAGATATCTTAGATGAAAATACGTTGTGAGCGATAGAAATGGACTACCGAAGGCGATCGGTGAGAGTTTCAAACAAAGAAAGAGTGAGAAATGAGAGAATAAGAGAAACTATAAAAATGCCAAAATGCCATAGTGGACGAAATAAAATCTAACCAATTAATACGGTATGGCCATGTTCAACGGATAGAGGCAGGGTTATGATTATGATGTAGAATCCTACAGAAAGAATGAAAAAAAGCGCAAAAATTGACAATTTTCCCCGCATTCTAAATTTTTTAGTTAAGTACTGTGGAATTTGTGTTAGCCCATTTTTTTACGTTTCGGCAAACAACATACTTCATTCTTTTAGTAATTCGTAGTAAAAAAATTAAAACCATTTTGCGCAATCTTGCTTTGATAAGATAAAAAACTGTTTCTTTTGAATACAGGGTGTTGGGGTTTAATGTGTCAATTTCGACGTTCCAAGTGTCTTCTACGCCTATAAAAGTCGGCCGCTGCAATTGAATTTGCTTGAATACGTGAGCTTATCTTTTGCAACGATGGAGCACGATATAGTATATTAAAGTATAAGTGAATAAACAGGTCTTTAAAACACGCGCGACTTTTTAAGCACTCCGGCTGCGCCGTCGTCATGGAAATGAGAAAAACGGAAATTAACTTGCAATCTGTCACTTTATTTGACGTAACAAAGTACTCCTGTCAGATCAAGAACCAATAAACGGAAATTAATTTGCAATCTGTCATTTTATTTGACGTAACAAAGTACTCCTGTCAGATCAATAACCAATAGAATTTAATTTTTTTCAAATTTCTTGATGTTGGCATGGCAACTTTCTGGATTCTAGATTCTGGATTTCGATGGGAGGGTGGGAAAACCCACGCGCACCTAGGCAGTAGGTATTGGGACACTTGACCCAGACAGACACGCCCCCCAGGCCCCTCCCCTTTGCGTCTATTGGTCTTCCACGCCCCTCCCCTTTGCGTCTATTGGTCTTCCACGCCCCTTCTATTGGGCTTCCACGCCCCTCCCCTTTGCGTCTATTGGTCTTCCACGCCCCTTGGTCTTCCACGCCCCTTTGCGTCTATTGGATATTCCCCTTTGTGTGGTAGCTATGACACTCCTCCCACCCTAGCTATTGGACGCCTTCTATTGGTACGCCTCCCACCACTCTCTTCCTATTGGCTCCCTGTTGGATGGCACGCCTCTGTTGGCCCTTTGTTCCTATTGGCTCCCGCTGGCTGTCTCCATTGTCTCTCACTTGGATCCTTTGTCTATTGGTAGCTATGACACTCCTCCCACCCTAGTCTCCCTATTGAACGCCTTCTATTGGTACGCCTCCCACCACTCTCTTCCTATTGGCTCCCTGTTGGATGGCACGCCTCTGTTGACCCTTTGTTCCTATTGGCTCCCCACCAATGCTCCTATTGGATGTCTCCCTCTCTACTGTACTTTGTTGGATCGCCATCCTTTGTGGTAAACACACATGAGCCCCATGAGACTTATCCCCACCTACTTTTATCCCACCACCGTTTAAGCCCCTCCCCCTTGTTCCTAGTGGCTGGCACGCCTCCCATCACAAAACTCCTTTGCTCCTATTGGCTGCCTCTCGCCACTAATCGTCCCTCTGTTCCTATAGATTACCTCCCTTTGTTGGTTGCCAAGTAACCCACCACTCTTTTCCCTATTGGATGCCACGCCTCCATTTGTTGGTTGCCAAGTAACCCACCACTCTTTTCCTATTGCCACGCACTCTTTTCCCTATTGGATGCCACGTCTCCTTTTCTTGGCTGCCAAGTAACCCACCACTCCTATTGGATGCCACGCCTCCCTTTATGACTGTCAAGTAACCCAACACTCTTTTACCTCGCCACGCCTCCCTTTGTTGGCTGTCAAGTGTCCCACCACTCTTCTCCCTATTCGATGCCTTCCACCACACTCCTGTTTGCTCCCTCATCACCACTTGTTACTATTGACTCCCCACTACCTTTGTTGTCTTTTACACCTCTCTTTGGCTTTCCCACTACTCTTTGTTCCTATTAGATCCCTTTCTCACCTTTTTTTTTCTGCGATTATTTCAAGGTGGGATAGTGGGCAAAAACTAATTTATATACTATAAGAAATTGTAAACAATGTAAATAATTATCATTTTTTGAAATCCAATTATAACTAGTACCATCAGATGAAGTCACTAAATTAATAAGTAACGATGTACACACTCGTTCAAACACCTAAACACAATGTCAGCTACGCCAAGGGGAGGATCTTAACAGAGAGTTTTCATGGTCATTCCGTGTATGAAAAGTCAAGGACTTTAAAAATTGTCTAAGAAGAAAACATTTTTATAAAAATTGTGTGTGGACTTTGAACACTTTGAACCTATGTACTTTGAACCCTCAGGGTAATAGGTTTCTTGAAAAGACGTATTCAATAAGGTAATAAAAGTAGATTCATCATGAACTTTAAAACATTAATTTCTTGTCGCTGATGCACGTGTTACCCTTATCATTTTCACACGCTTCTACGAAAAAAGATTGAAACGTTGCATAAAGAACACCTGCATGATTTCTTAGAATATGAATCGTACATCTTTGTCTAACGTAGGAAGAAAACATTCTATAAAAATCGTATGTGAACTTTGAACTGCACACGTATTCTTTGAACCCTCAAGGTGATAGGTTTCGTCAAGGACATGGATGTGGGAGAAAAATATAAAGCAATTGGTATCGACACAATTAATACGAAATAAGGGGACCGGATAGTGTTGGAGGCTGAAAATTTTACATACCATTGCGCTTCTACGAATATTTCAACGAAGACGGTAGACTTCAAATTTTCAACGACTCTTTGACGCATAAAGACGTATTCATCACAAGTACTGGGGGGCGGAGGAAAAAACGACTAATTTAACATTTATGTAAATAGACGATATGAAGTTGTAAACAATGTTACCCAAATAAAGATATAATAAGTTTTCCTCTCTCAGTTCATTATAAGTAATAGTTCGATCATTTTCAAATAAATCAGTGTTGTATACTAATCATCACCGTTGATGCTGCTGTCATGAACATATTTAGAAACCTCTGCATGGATACCGAAAAGAGTTGTAATAATAATAATTTTAAATGTACGTACTGTTACTGTAATGATGACGAAGGAGATGGTTCCATGAGCTCCCCCCATCCGAACAATAAACATTTAATCGATTGTACCGCTTATGATCTACGTGAGAATTACCCAAATACATTGGCCATGGCCTTGCACCAGTTCTACGAATTGTATGTGGCAGTGATGGAGAGAGAAAATTGCGACACGCTACTCAAATGACAAACATACATAGAAATTGTTCCGATCACAAGAGATGTAACGTAGGATTGACTGGACAGTGATGTCAACGAAGAGAAAGATATCGAATGCTCCCAGACTACTGAATCACTTAGTAGCAAATTTATAATCTACTATAACTGGAAATCTTTTGAAGGGGAAGAGAAAATGCTAAAAAGTGTAACAATGCCAAGATCACGTGACAGCCTTTCTTGTATGATGAATAACAATGAGATTGAAGAATTGTTTAATCTAAAAGATATAATTAATTATCGATTGGAATTACTGAAATCGTATAATCTCCCCAATTTCTAATCGGAACCTCATCGAAAAGATAACTAACTACCGATGCTTTCGCAAGATACAGTGTGATGATGACGACTACTACGACAACGAGGACAGATGTCATGACATCGAAAATTGGTTAAATTACAAATATGATAGAAATTCTCACAATATATGATGGAACTGTTGTATTATCGACCTGGCTATGGTATAATGTATCACATCTATCAAGCATAAACAATAACAACAAATTGTTGGGTTTTCTTTCCTCCACCAAAAACCCCATATATCGATTCTGAATTCAGTTAGTATTGCAATCTATATTAGTTGTATCACCCTGGTATATGTAAAAATTGTATCGCAAGGACAGTTCAATTGTGGTTCAATGGTATAAAAATTGAATTTTCAAAGTCTAAACAATTAATAAGATGTAAAAACTGTGCTATTTTTAATGTACTGTAGCTGTATTAGATGACATCAATATACATAGGTCTACGAAATGTATCTAGAAGCGGTAAGAGTACTTACAAATTAAAAATAATTGTTGTATCACCCCAGGTATATGTAGAAATTGTATCGCAAGGACAGTTCAATCGTGAAGGTCATAAAAAAATTGAATTTTCAAGGTCTGGGCAATGAATAAGATGTTTTCATTAAAAAGCGCAAGTGTTAAAAGAACGTAAAAAAATATCTGCAATTGTTGTATCAGCCCGTATATACTGCAATTATACAGCAAGGAATAATGCATCTAGTTCAATTGTGAAGGTTATAAAAATTGCAATTACTAAGAACCGCGTTAAAACTATATGCGTTCTAAGGACAGTAGTTACGTATGAATACATAAAGTGGAGTAATCTCCAAATGAAGTGAAAATAAGTAGTTGCTGTTAATCGCTAGACAATCAGATCCTGTATCGAAATTGATAATCTAACAAAGTGCTCTCTTTCATAGATCAAATGTCATCATTAGCAATTGTTGAAAATTGCATAATTAGCACTTGGGGCGTTTGATCGCTACAAAAAAGTATCCTAATGCAAAGTAAAATGGTTTTTACTGCAGCTGTATTAGATGATATCACTCATACCCTGTACTAGGAAACGTATCTAGAAGCGGGCAACGATTCCCAGCAAATTCAAAATAATTGCCGTAAAGTTTTAAGAATATAGTTAAATCACCCCTGTGTATATGTAGAAATGGTATTGCAAGGACGTTCAATTGTGAAGGCCATATAAAAAATTGCATTGTCAAGGTCTGCGCATGGGTAATTGTGTCTTCATACAAAACTAGATGGAAAGTTAAAAATTGAAGAGAGTGAAATGCAAAAACTTTGGTAAACTTATCCCCCCACTACACCTCTGAGAAAAAGGATAACCGTGTCTTCTTCTACTAGACTACTACTACTTCAAATGTACGTTAATATTCTTTTCCTCTCTTAAATATAGACACAACTGTTATACCATTTCTTGCACAGGTTGTCCTCTAACCCTAATCAAGGTTACAATAATTTAGATTTTCAGCACTATATGTATGAAAATTTCGATGCGCTGTGTATTTTTCGAGATATTAGCAAAATCAGGTTTCTCGCGATTATATTACGAATCGAAAAAAGTTTTCAGATAAAACTTGCATATTTTTGTGTGAGCAATCCGAATCTACAATGAAAAAATGGGCGTTCACCCATTTAAGTTAATTTTCATCAATTATAGAGTATCATCTCATCATTTATATAGTAAGTGATTGTTTGTTGGTTGAATTTGATCGAATCGATTTTATAGGATTATCGTCTTAACGAATTACCATGTTTAATTTTGTATAGTTCGAACGAAATTTCAAATACATACATCCTTAATGATGCAAAGGTAAAAAAAAAAAAAATAATTACGTAGTGAATACAAATTGATACGATTATCATTTTCATTAACATTTTAATAAGACGTTTAGTTTCTTTTAAGAATCTTATCAATTCGTGTACTGAGGAGGGAACGTTGACATTTGCAGGTGTTTAGCGATTCCTGGAAATCGCATACGTTATATATGTACGTAGTTAGTTTCAAATATCGTGAACAGTATGATATTTGTGACATCAAAATAAGGATTATCTAATAAATTTGAGGATTAAAATGGGGTAGAAAAAGTACGTCAGTTAAACAGATATTTACATATATGTTGAGGAAATTGTCTTACGTTTGTAAATTTTATTAAAGTCCTCATTTTGATGCAATCATTGACCGATTAGAACCAACATGTTTGAATTGTCATATACAAACAAACTATCGATAGCTTATATTCTTGCAAGGAGGATAGGTTGATTCAATAAAATAAATTAGATCAGTTCAACAATGTTAAATGTTTAATTAGGATTAAAATGTTGCCAACTTAACATACATTCATCCTCTTCTAATATGATGTACAGTAACTCAATTTCTGATAGTAAAAGGAGGATATTTTACATTTATGACATTGTTTCTCTTAGTAGAAAACGAAGAATAGACAAACAAATAATCCACTCTAAAGCTGTGGTTCCTACAGAATCAGGAGGTAAAGCCTTTTATAAACTTTTGACAAGGTGTAATTTTAGGGCTTATATAGGAAGTATCGATCATTTGCACAGGTTAAAGACACTTCTGTGTGTTGTTAAATGAGTCACTGTCAAGTACTATATCCTAAAATATGAATTCGAGTGATTAACCTGAGAGTGTTAATTTTGGTAAATTAATCGAATTGACCAATTAATTCAAGAAACTAACGTTCAGTTATTCATAACAAATCAACGTCTTAAATCTAATTTTTAATGTTCTAAAGTACGCTTCATCTGTTTAGAACACTTGACCCAGACGATAGGTATGAGAACGATACAGGTACAGGGATCAGTCCAGTTTGACCTTGATGTACCTATCTATGCCGATACGAGAAACCAGTTTATCAGCTTCTCCTCGTCAGAACAGTATGGATCTGTTCATCGATTCATCAGCTCTGTACCTGTATCGTTCTCATACCTATCGTCTGGGTCAAGTGTTCTAAACAGATGAAGCGTACTTTAGAACATTAAAAATTAGATTTAAGACGTTGATTTGTTATGAATAACTGAACGTTAGTTTCTTGAATTAATTGGTCAATTCGATTAATTTACCAAAATTAACACTCTCAGGTTAATCACTCGAATTCATATTTTAGGATATAGTACTTGACAGTGACTCATTTAACAACACACAGAAGTGTCTTTAACCTGTGCAAATGATCGATACTTCCTATATAAGCCCTAAAATTACACCTTGTCAAAAGTTTATAAAAGGCTTTACCTCCTGATTCTGTAGGAACCACAGCTTTAGAGTGGATTATTTGTTTGTCTATTCTTCGTTTTCTACTAAGAGAAACAATGTCATAAATGTAAAATATCCTCCTTTTACTATCAGAAATTGAGTTACTGTACATCATATTAGAAGAGGATGAATGTATGTTAAGTTGGCAACATTTTAATCCTAATTAAACATTTAACATTGTTGAACTGATCTAATTTATTTTATTGAATCAACCTATCCTCCTTGCAAGAATATAAGCTATCGATAGTTTGTTTGTATATGACAATTCAAACATGTTGGTTCTAATCGGTCAATGATTGCATCAAAATGAGGACTTTAATAAAATTTACAAACGTAAGACAATTTCCTCAACATATATGTAAATATCTGTTTAACTGACGTACTTTTTCTACCCCATTTTAATCCTCAAATTTATTAGATAATCCTTATTTTGATGTCACAAATATCATACTGTTCACGATATTTGAAACTAACTACGTACATATATAACGTATGCGATTTCCAGGAATCGCTAAACACCTGCAAATGTCAACGTTCCCTCCTCAGTACACGAATTGATAAGATTCTTAAAAGAAACTAAACGTCTTATTAAAATGTTAATGAAAATGATAATCGTATCAATTTGTATTCACTACGTAATTATTTTTTTTTTTTTACCTTTGCATCATTAAGGATGTATGTATTTGAAATTTCGTTCGAACTATACAAAATTAAACATGGTAATTCGTTAAGACGATAATCCTATAAAATCGATTCGATCAAATTCAACCAACAAACAATCACTTACTATATAAATGATGAGATGATACTCTATAATTGATGAAAATTAACTTAAATGGGTGAACGCCCATTTTTTCATTGTAGATTCGGATTGCTCACACAAAAATATGCAAGTTTTATCTGAAAACTTTTTTCGATTCGTAATATAATCGCGAGAAACCTGATTTTGCTAATATCTCGAAAAATACACAGCGCATCGAAATTTTCATACATATAGTGCTGAAAATCTAAATTATTGTAACCTTGATTAGGGTTAGAGGACAACCTGTGCAAGAAATGGTATAACAGTTGTGTCTATATTTAAGAGAGGAAAAGAATATTAACGTACATTTGAAGTAGTAGTAGTCTAGTAGAAGAAGACACGGTTATCCTTTTTCTCAGAGGTGTAGTGGGGGGATAAGTTTACCAAAGTTTTTGCATTTCACTCTCTTCAATTTTTAACTTTCCATCTAGTTTTGTATGAAGACACAATTACCCATGCGCAGACCTTGACAATGCAATTTTTTATATGGCCTTCACAATTGAACGTCCTTGCAATACCATTTCTACATATACACAGGGGTGATTTAACTATATTCTTAAAACTTTACGGCAATTATTTTGAATTTGCTGGGAATCGTTGCCCGCTTCTAGATACGTTTCCTAGTACAGGGTATGAGTGATATCATCTAATACAGCTGCAGTAAAAACCATTTTACTTTGCATTAGGATACTTTTTTGTAGCGATCAAACGCCCCAAGTGCTAATTATGCAATTTTCAACAATTGCTAATGATGACATTTGATCTATGAAAGAGAGCACTTTGTTAGATTATCAATTTCGATACAGGATCTGATTGTCTAGCGATTAACAGCAACTACTTATTTTCACTTCATTTGGAGATTACTCCACTTTATGTATTCATACGTAACTACTGTCCTTAGAACGCATATAGTTTTAACGCGGTTCTTAGTAATTGCAATTTTTATAACCTTCACAATTGAACTAGATGCATTATTCCTTGCTGTATAATTGCAGTATATACGGGCTGATACAACAATTGCAGATATTTTTTTACGTTCTTTTAACACTTGCGCTTTTTAATGAAAACATCTTATTCATTGCCCAGACCTTGAAAATTCAATTTTTTTATGACCTTCACGATTGAACTGTCCTTGCGATACAATTTCTACATATACCTGGGGTGATACAACAATTATTTTTAATTTGTAAGTACTCTTACCGCTTCTAGATACATTTCGTAGACCTATGTATATTGATGTCATCTAATACAGCTACAGTACATTAAAAATAGCACAGTTTTTACATCTTATTAATTGTTTAGACTTTGAAAATTCAATTTTTATACCATTGAACCACAATTGAACTGTCCTTGCGATACAATTTTTACATATACCAGGGTGATACAACTAATATAGATTGCAATACTAACTGAATTCAGAATCGATATATGGGGTTTTTGGTGGAGGAAAGAAAACCCAACAATTTGTTGTTATTGTTTATGCTTGATAGATGTGATACATTATACCATAGCCAGGTCGATAATACAACAGTTCCATCATATATTGTGAGAATTTCTATCATATTTGTAATTTAACCAATTTTCGATGTCATGACATCTGTCCTCGTTGTCGTAGTAGTCGTCATCATCACACTGTATCTTGCGAAAGCATCGGTAGTTAGTTATCTTTTCGATGAGGTTCCGATTAGAAATTGGGGAGATTATACGATTTCAGTAATTCCAATCGATAATTAATTATATCTTTTAGATTAAACAATTCTTCAATCTCATTGTTATTCATCATACAAGAAAGGCTGTCACGTGATCTTGGCATTGTTACACTTTTTAGCATTTTCTCTTCCCCTTCAAAAGATTTCCAGTTATAGTAGATTATAAATTTGCTACTAAGTGATTCAGTAGTCTGGGAGCATTCGATATCTTTCTCTTCGTTGACATCACTGTCCAGTCAATCCTACGTTACATCTCTTGTGATCGGAACAATTTCTATGTATGTTTGTCATTTGAGTAGCGTGTCGCAATTTTCTCTCTCCATCACTGCCACATACAATTCGTAGAACTGGTGCAAGGCCATGGCCAATGTATTTGGGTAATTCTCACGTAGATCATAAGCGGTACAATCGATTAAATGTTTATTGTTCGGATGGGGGGAGCTCATGGAACCATCTCCTTCGTCATCATTACAGTAACAGTACGTACATTTAAAATTATTATTATTACAACTCTTTTCGGTATCCATGCAGAGGTTTCTAAATATGTTCATGACAGCAGCATCAACGGTGATGATTAGTATACAACACTGATTTATTTGAAAATGATCGAACTATTACTTATAATGAACTGAGAGAGGAAAACTTATTATATCTTTATTTGGGTAACATTGTTTACAACTTCATATCGTCTATTTACATAAATGTTAAATTAGTCGTTTTTTCCTCCGCCCCCCAGTACTTGTGATGAATACGTCTTTATGCGTCAAAGAGTCGTTGAAAATTTGAAGTCTACCGTCTTCGTTGAAATATTCGTAGAAGCGCAATGGTATTTAAAATTTTCAGCCTCCAACACTATCCGGTCCCCTTATTTCGTATTAATTGTGTCGATACCAATTGCTTTATATTTTTCTCCCACATCCATGTCCTTGACGAAACCTATCACCTTGAGGGTTCAAAGAATACGTGTGCAGTTCAAAGTTCACATACGATTTTTATAGAATGTTTTCTTCCTACGTTAGACAAAGATGTACGATTCATATTCTAAGAAATCATGCAGGTGTTCTTTATGCAACGTTTCAATCTTTTTTCGTAGAAGCGTGTGAAAATGATAAGGGTAACACGTGCATCAGCGACAAGAAATTAATGTTTTAAAGTTCATGATGAATCTACTTTTATTACCTTATTGAATACGTCTTTTCAAGAAACCTATTACCCTGAGGGTTCAAAGTACATAGGTTCAAAGTGTTCAAAGTCCACACACAATTTTTATAAAAATGTTTTCTTCTTAGACAATTTTTAAAGTCCTTGACTTTTCATACACGGAATGACCATGAAAACTCTCTGTTAAGATCCTCCCCTTGGCGTAGCTGACATTGTGTTTAGGTGTTTGAACGAGTGTGTACATCGTTACTTATTAATTTAGTGACTTCATCTGATGGTACTAGTTATAATTGGATTTCAAAAAATGATAATTATTTACATTGTTTACAATTTCTTATAGTATATAAATTAGTTTTTGCCCACTATCCCACCTTGAAATAATCGCAGAAAAAAAAAGGTGAGAAAGGGATCTAATAGGAACAAAGAGTAGTGGGAAAGCCAAAGAGAGGTGTAAAAGACAACAAAGGTAGTGGGGAGTCAATAGTAACAAGTGGTGATGAGGGAGCAAACAGGAGTGTGGTGGAAGGCATCGAATAGGGAGAAGAGTGGTGGGACACTTGACAGCCAACAAAGGGAGGCGTGGCGAGGTAAAAGAGTGTTGGGTTACTTGACAGTCATAAAGGGAGGCGTGGCATCCAATAGGAGTGGTGGGTTACTTGGCAGCCAAGAAAAGGAGACGTGGCATCCAATAGGGAAAAGAGTGCGTGGCAATAGGAAAAGAGTGGTGGGTTACTTGGCAACCAACAAATGGAGGCGTGGCATCCAATAGGGAAAAGAGTGGTGGGTTACTTGGCAACCAACAAAGGGAGGTAATCTATAGGAACAGAGGGACGATTAGTGGCGAGAGGCAGCCAATAGGAGCAAAGGAGTTTTGTGATGGGAGGCGTGCCAGCCACTAGGAACAAGGGGGAGGGGCTTAAACGGTGGTGGGATAAAAGTAGGTGGGGATAAGTCTCATGGGGCTCATGTGTGTTTACCACAAAGGATGGCGATCCAACAAAGTACAGTAGAGAGGGAGACATCCAATAGGAGCATTGGTGGGGAGCCAATAGGAACAAAGGGTCAACAGAGGCGTGCCATCCAACAGGGAGCCAATAGGAAGAGAGTGGTGGGAGGCGTACCAATAGAAGGCGTTCAATAGGGAGACTAGGGTGGGAGGAGTGTCATAGCTACCAATAGACAAAGGATCCAAGTGAGAGACAATGGAGACAGCCAGCGGGAGCCAATAGGAACAAAGGGCCAACAGAGGCGTGCCATCCAACAGGGAGCCAATAGGAAGAGAGTGGTGGGAGGCGTACCAATAGAAGGCGTCCAATAGCTAGGGTGGGAGGAGTGTCATAGCTACCACACAAAGGGGAATATCCAATAGACGCAAAGGGGCGTGGAAGACCAAGGGGCGTGGAAGACCAATAGACGCAAAGGGGAGGGGCGTGGAAGCCCAATAGAAGGGGCGTGGAAGACCAATAGACGCAAAGGGGAGGGGCGTGGAAGACCAATAGACGCAAAGGGGAGGGGCCTGGGGGGCGTGTCTGTCTGGGTCAAGTGTCCCAATACCTACTCTAGGCCATCTATTCGGGCCCTTTGTACTACCTCCCTGATTAGAGTCGTCCGGCCCCGCAACGTCACTCAAGCCATCCCACACGTGAGATAAACCTGAGGATGCTGGACGGGGAAGCGGCTCTAATCTTAGCCATGTCCGGCCAGGATTCTCCCAACATGGATCGTCTTAATTTGACAAGTACGGGACATTCACATAGTATGTGTTGCGCCGTCTCGTCGTCTATGTAGCATCCTCTACAGGATGGTGAATCTACCAGGCCCATGCGGTGCATGTGCTTGTTAAGTTTGCAGTGTCCAGAAAGTATACCTACAAGTAGCCGCAGGTTTCCTCTGGTTAGTCCTGTACAAAAGCGCGCCAGACTGCGAGATGGTCCTCTGAAGGCCTCTCTCGCGTGGCGGCAGTCTAACATCAAGTTCCAGCTAGCCCTGTGTTGGGCTTGGGTGTCTTTGGTTATTAGGTTGTTTACAGTTGACACTGTAAGTGGAAGAGCCGGCTCTGGACCATAAAACGGTTGTTTTGAGGCCAGTCGGGCTAACTTATCGGCTTTTCCATTGCCTATTATGGCAACTTTAAAACACGTGCGTTTTAAAAAACGCTATTTAAACACGCTGGGGCGTGGTTTAAAAGGCTAAAATAGGACACCAATAAAAAAAATATTTTCAATTTGTTCAATTTACAATATGTACTTGGAAAATTAGAAAAACTTATTTCCCTGAAAGAAGCTTCAATTTCGATTTATATTATACGTTTCCAATTTACACATGCGATGACAAACTGTATTGTCAGTTGGCAATACTACCGCCAGACAATGGTTGCTGAACAGCAATATAAATAGGTTTAGAAAATTCTGATACAAGTATGCACGAAAGTAACAAAAGTTAATTAAGAAAAGTGGGTGCATATCTTTCATTAGGAAAAGTACTTAATTCTTGGAAGTTAGGAATATTAAAATGCTACTGTTCCTACTGTTGGATGATGCATATTATATACAGGTGAAATGCTTACTCGTATCGTCTTCCATTAATTTAAATTCCTGCTGCATGTACATACACAATTACACATATATGCTTAAATATAGATCTTCAACTTAGATTATGACACTAAATGTATTCAGAATTGTTCGACTAGATCTTTAGAACGTATCACAGTTCAACAATTTTCAAAGTTGGTTAATGAAAGCTCCTTTTTATTTGTCAGTGAATGATGTTAAATGGAACTCAAGATTATAATCGGCTGGCTATATTTTATCAACCTGGAAAGGGTAAACATTAAAAGATAATTAAGTCAATTGATTTATGATTAACCCATTCTTGTAATCCAATCCTCGTTACAATTATTCGAGCCGTGAATACTTAGGAGGTAGTTAAATGAGAATTTAACTTTTACCGACTTTCCCTGCTCAATTTATTATTATACAGTTAGGATTAGGAAAATTAGAACGTAATTTGGAAAAATTTATTATTTAATTTAATTACTCGCTGAAGGATGAAATTTAAAATACGCAATCCTACGTAAAATAATAGGTATGTTAATTACTAAAATTGGTGATTATAAATGCTATTAGTAACTTCTCGCTAAGACTTACAAGATTGTACTAAACTATTTGAAAGTTGTACATAACCGTAACAGTTTCAGGAAGTCCTCATTATGTTTACTTACTTCCGTTTCGGAAAGTATCCACGTATCTAAACATTTGATATGCGCAACATTTATTCCACAACTGAAGCGCCAATAATTAATTCATAGCTGCCTTCACTTTTTCACTACGCATTCAGACCATTCGATTAGCTGCTAGGATTTGGCTTTGACGTTAATTGAATGTCAAGTCATCACAAAACTGTTCATTTTCTATCAAACACGTAGAATGAACTTGGCACACATGTAAATCATTACGTCGCGTTTCTATTAGGTACTCATGATAACTATCAAACTCACTGCCTTCAAATTAAGTTACTTCAGACGCTATTTCCTGAATAAAAACTACCGTCGTCGCAAAGAGTTTGTAAACTTGAGTTTGAAACTTAATAAAAAAGTAACCAATTTTGATGAATGTGGCATCAAATTGAAGCCTGTTTAATTAAACTTATTATTTAAATAAATTAAATAATAAATGCATCTGAACAATCATTTCGATGCGCGAAAACTCTTTTTTTTTAATTTCTCAAGGAGTTTAGGAAATGCGTGCGCAAACCTAAGCTTGGTTCTAATTGCCTAGGTAGTGTGGGGTTTGCACCCACTAAAACCTTTACTTCGAGGGACGGTACTCGCCTTCCTTCTTGAAGTCGCTCTCTGTGCCTGTCTCTTTCCTGCGTCGCTTTCCCTAGCCTTTACTGCTTTATTTATAAATTCATGTATAATGTTCCACTTGTCTACGCTCTGTAACATTTCGTTGATAATATTGCTGCTGTGTAAGTTTATTCCCACCTGCATGTTACATGCCTCCGTGTCTCTTTTCTTAAACCTTTTGAGAGAAATTGCGTCAGAGCATACCCTCCTTCCCCGTGATTTCTTCTCGTCCACTGCTGGAGGTGGGTTATTAGGATCTTCGCTCAGGACTCCCTAGAGTTCCATTATTCCTGCCACCTCCTCATCGTGTTTTCCCTTGCAGCTCTCTCCCGCCTTTCCGTGACCAGTAGTCTCAGCGGTACGGTACTTGCCACCAGGCATAAGTCCTCATTATTGACGGTTCGGTACGCCGATGTAACTCTGAGTGAGGTCACTCTTTGTAGCTTGTCCAGCATCTTCCGAGATTTTCCCGTTTCCACTGCCCTGCCCCAAACACCACTCACATATAATAAAGTTGCATCCACGAGAGTTGGCGTTCACGTCATAGGTTTCCGAATGAATGCACGACATTCCTTTAAACCATCACTAAAGCTTAATACATGTTTATGATAAAGATGGCAATACAGTTTGCATGTGTTTTAAGTAAAGACATACGTATAGGCGATCGTCAGTGAAAATAAGAGAGAAGTGAGTATGTTCGTATGTCCAACAGCTGACTTGAATCAATATTTTTAACCACAAAACAGCATGTTTTGACAATCCAATATAACATTAGTGCCAAACGTACCGCCCAGAGAACGAGTTCAATCGCAGCAGACGTTAATATGTTTATTGCACTTATTAGAATTCCGCATTTAGCTTTACTAAGCTCTAATTAATTTTTTAAGATACGTTTTATACGTAATGGATTAATTAAGCACGTAAAATATTAATATGACAATTTTAAAGTCGCACAAGCAACTACCTGTGGGTAATTAAGTATCATTTGCAACACTGCCTTGTTACGATTTGGCAGGTTTCATTCCCGACGTCATCATTTCTTGACTTCAACTTTTAATCTTAATACATACAATTACAAGTAATGACGTGCACGCCAACTCTCCTGGATACAATTATACCATGTTATTTGCTGCCGTGGCTAACGTGGCTCTTGGTCTATTTAGGACAGTTTCGGATTGTTATCTGCAGTTCTTTTGCCATTAGAGTCGCTTTTGTGTCTTTTCTGTGACGTTCCGTTGGAAGGTCAAGCAAGTGTCGACGGTAACGCCTAGCACGTGTAGTTCTTTTCCTATCTGAACTTCCAAGCCGTTTACCTTGATTGCTGTGGGGGGAAACCTTCTCCTTCCCACTATCAATGCCGAATTGGATTTGGCCCCTACCAAACTCAAACTGATTTTCTTTGATACATCCGTCGATTTTATGTATAGTCCAGTTAGTTTCCCCACCTCCACCTGAAACTCTCTATCCCTTCCCACTACCGTCAGGTCGTCCGCGAATGCTACGATTTGGACCCTCTGGGTACCTCCATTTTGACTACCGCATCATATGCGATATTCCATAGAAGCGGCCCCAGGACCGATCCCTGTGCTACCCCTATTTACTTCCATTTTGTGCATTCTTCCTGACGGGAGCTTGATCTCCACCTTCCTTTGCGATAGGTACCTGCCTATTTATTACCTTTTTCATATATGGCGACGCCCGGGTGTTGTACATCGCTTCCATTATGCGCGAAAACTACCCCATTTATTCTATTTCTAACAGTTGCAAATAGGTTGTAAATTCCTGCATCCCAGTAATCACGTGTTTTGTTTTTACTCTCTTATGCATGCTTACCATGTTGCTTGTTCTCCGACATTTACACTTCTTTGCTGTATAGTTATGGCTCTCTATTTTCACTGGAGACAATGCTAACTGCACGGACCTTAAATTGACCTCTTTTTCTAAGATTCCTTCGATTTTTCTTTTGTCCAATAATTTGTTTTGGATATCCTTTTCGTCTGTGGTGGTTTAATCCGGATCTATACTTATCCTTATATATTCCTAGTGTACGTTTATTTTAAAGAATATCAAATTTCTCTTCCATATTGAACATGAACAATCTATTTTTATTTTTCGTACTTTTATGCGCCCGTTTTTCTCTCAGTACTTTCATCTCAGTGTGTGTAATGATCTACTTTTTATTTTTTTCTAATTCTTCTAGATATTCTACTCCCTCGTGCTACTTGATCTTTTCAATTACTGGTTCTCTACTATCACTCGAATCGTCGAATGTCTAAAATTGAAAAAGGAAGTCGCTTCCTGATATCCATTAAGTAGAAGAACAGTAGTTACTCGTGTGCAAGATAAAATTACAAAGCTCATTCTAAAACGTAATGGATTACTTTCCACATCTAGAGAGCCAACTGAGAATGAAGGGTTCGGCAATGGTTACTCCATGGTCTTTCATGAATATTAAAGAAAAATACAATGGTGAAATTAATGCATTTTGAAAAAACGAAATGGAGGAAATGTCCATGGCGATGAGCAGAGAGAAATTCAATTATTCAATCTATTTAATCAGTTCTTTATTTAAAGTGTTTGGGTAATTTCAGGATCCTGTGACCATCATGAATGATGAAAATGAAATTGGAACCTGTAGAAGATATAAAAACTTAACTGCTGATAAAGGTTGGCACCAATACAATCAGACCGCCCTCGGTGACTAATATTTTAATTGATTGATCAACATGCATAAAATACATTTACAGGTTGACACTACGTAAATAGCTGAACCTGAAACCATAGAAATGCTTAATGAACTATATAAAGAGAGATGAAAACATTCCGTTTCCCCCAAAATTAAAGCAACATCAGTCCAAGTGGAAAACTGTTTAAATAATATAAAAAAAAATGAATTGTGAAATTAGAATATAAGTTATTTTTGCACAGTAATTAGTTACACCATAACCATCAAACTTGCTAATATATTTTCAGTAAGTCCATTGTACGTGTTTTCTACCCTTACATTTATCTATGTTTTCAATCTCAATTAAGTTAAACTCTGTTATTCGACTTGAGATAATTTAGATTGGTCGATACGGTAATAATTACTACCCTTTCGCGTTTGTACGTTAACGTGATAAAGGAAATATTTCCCGACACCTGTAGCATTAGGCAAAGGAGGTTGTCACAGTTACCATTTTAAATGAGAAGAATTTAATTAACTTAAAAATTTGAGAAATACAGTTGTTCATATTATTGAGCTTTATTAATTACTTTGGCTCGTATATACTCTTTTAATAAATTCTTGTAATAGGTTTGGACGATAACGGAAAATGATGTCTTTAATGCACCATAAATGTCAAATGTCTCCCTCCATATATCTTTATATACCGATTATAAGGTTTATATAGAACCTGAAACTAAAAAGTATCGATAATATACTGAAAACTTGTAATTAAGGTTTATTATATTGGTAACATTTCGCCCGAAAAAAGTGAATAAAACACGCAGATCGAATACTTTTTACTTTATATGGTAGGTACTTTTTCACTTCGCGTACAATTTTCAAAATAACATTTTCCATTTTGATCTCTCTTCGCTACCTCTGATAACAATATCAAAAGTTGTTAGCATATGGGATCAATTTTGGTATCTTTGCCCAACCATTTCACTTATTTTACTAAATTATTTGTTAATAAAAACGTCAAAGCAAGGTATGATTAACCGAATACTATTTCAAAGGATCATTTTTATGTCTCAAAATCTCCAAGTACCACCAATAATTTACAATTATCTTCTTGAATGATTTATTCTTAAAGTAGTGAAGCTTTTCGAAATGCTAAACAGGCTATATGTGCAAACGCGTTATGCTCGTAACCCTGCGTTCTGCAGCAATTGAAGTTTTCTTTGACCATTCAAAAAGAAAATTACCAAAAGCCCAGAGGTTAAAATTTGACTAAGACTAAAAGTGGAGATCTTCACGTGGGTTACCATTTGTCATTCTTATTTTACCAACTCTACTCCGGTGGGCTGGGAGAAACTTATTTGTGGCCTAACTTCAAACGTGAGCTTGGTAACCAGTTCGCCTTCAGTACACTTACGGTTGATAAAATGGATTTCAGCGGTTTCTATAGTTTTGCAAATAGTTTGTATATAACATCAATGAATACTTTACGGATTTCCCCGAACAATTCGGACATACAAAAGACGAGCTTGGGGAAAGGAACGCCGGAATTGGGGTAAGAAGGGAAGAAGAGCGGTGATGGGAAAGATCTCGACGAACCTCAAGTCAAGAAATACACCATTTCACTATTGCATTTAAAACAACAAAATTAGAACGTGGTAACATAAAAAAAGTAAAAACATAAAAAAAGGGAGCATAAAAATAGTTAATGGTTTTTACATTTACAAACTTGTTGAAAGTTTAAGAGCAGACTGTACAAATGTTACAGGAACACGAAAAACAGGTGTCTGTCGGTCGGCCGAATGTAGGCTGGTGGCCAAATCCTCGTCTAAGATTATTATTTAAGTAAAGGAAAACGTCCGTTTTTTTGTGTGCTCATATCGTGAGTGAGAGTCGATAGCATTGAGTTTTACCATTGACTAAAGAGTTTATAAGACACGCAAGTGTAATGTTAAATTGCGTTCCCAACATGCTATCTCTTTTTTATGGAACCCCTGCTCGCCACCATCCACAAGTTATAGCATTGTAAACTAACGCCATCATTGCAAATTTTCTGAACTGATTACTCGACTGCACGAGTTATGACGAGATTGATTGTCCTTGTCGACGTCATCCGTCTACATTTCTCAAGTTGTTAACGGTAAATATTGTTTCCGCAACGCAAGCTATTATCACATATAAAGTTCTGTGCTATTATTCTTTGAAATAATACCTATTTGATTTCCAATCTATGAAAATAATTTGATGCAAAATAAATTTACTTTAATAATAATAATTATAGTTACTATGTTTAATACCTAATTGTTTTTAAATAACTACGGGGAATTAAATAATCATAAGCGTAAACCATTCCATGTAACATGTAGGTACATCTATTTGTCTGGGTATCCGTATTTAAATATCATTAAATAAAATGTCTTTGTTTTGCCAATTTGGTTAATCGTGGATGAAGATTACAAAGGTAGTTGAGAACAATTTATTATTGTACTTACGTGTTTGTGTGATAAGTCCGCGTTACTACTAGGAAAATAGTTATAAAAAATTGAAATTTATGTGAATATTAATTTCTGAGTGAATCTAATAATTAGGAAGTTTTATTACCTAGTAAAGTTTGATATAATTTTTTAAAACGTTCACGAGTGGCCAGTGGCGTAGTAGCCCTTCGGGCCTGTGTGCAAAAAACATATTACACCCCTCTACGTCTACACCAGACGAATGAAATGACGATCCGACATGGCGTTATTTTATCTGAATTTTTATTGCTATTGTCGAATGCCAGTTGCTTCGCAACAGAATTCGAGTGAGGGATAAGATGCACGAATAAAATGCGCAATAAAGGCCCTTTCAGACGGGAATACTGTATGCGAGATACGGAATCTGCGGTTGAAATTGACGGCATACTTTCCAGATACGGCCTTTGGAGTCATTCATTAACCGCCGGCCCCGGTGGCGGAGGTAGGATGGATGTCGTGGTACCTTTTGAATAAAAAAAAACAAGTGAAGGGGAAATGTACTATGTCGGTACACCTTATAGTAACATTGAGGAAGAAGAAAGGGACGTACAATTTACTTTAGTTGGATTTGGTGAAGGTGCGACCTTTTCAACCGTTCAATCACCAATAATCCTGCTGTTTCGGTATCGCCGTCTGAAACGCTCCATTTATACATATCTGTATCCGTGAGGCGGATACCGTCGCGATCGTCTAAATGTGCAAGATGCAGACATTTTGCAGCGGGATACTGTATCCGGTCGGCACCCACACGTGAAAGGCTCCATTTGAGGGCATGTATTGGCTGTATGCGATTCCGTATCTCGCATAGAGTATGGTCGTCGGAAAGGACCTTAAGACTCGTGGATGTGGATAGGATGTGCAAAACATGCGGAAAGGATTCGGAAAACGTGACTACCTACTAAAAAAATGTAAAAACTAAGAAATTATTATATAATATAGTATATTGTTGTGTATTTTTCTTATTTGACTCCCAAAATTTTTTCAATCTTAAACTAGAACATACAAAACCCGGATTTCAATCAAAAATCCCGTACCAAATGAAACTCTTATTACACTCAATTCTTGGGTTCCTCAATTATATAATCTTCACAACATGACATACAAACAAAAAAACTACACCCTATACTCTTAACTTATCGATGTAACAATATAATATTGTAACTTATTTTTTTTCACAAAATCAAAAAACAATTTAAACAACGACTAAAAACAATGTAATATACTATTCTCAAATACAATTGAATTACATTTTTAACTAAATTTTACACATCCTATACTTATATTTAACATAAAAAACACAACAAACACCGCGACGTCTCAAAAGAAAAGTAAGGGCTAAACAATCTCAAACATATAGACTAAAAATAAAAATTCTTTATAAGTACCTACTGGTCAGATGCTTATTAATAATTTATTTGTTGGTAAAAGTAAATATGTACAAGTATTTGTTGACAATTGACATGCAGCTCTTTCATAAGAGAAACGTCAAGTGGACCAAGGATCAACAGCAATTGAGTCTGTCTTTAGATTATAAATCTCCCTCGGCCTATCAATTCATGTTAAATAACCTTAAATTTACTTTATCTGCAATCAGAACCATCCAGAGTTGGTTGAAAGTGATCAATTTAAGCACTGGATGCGGTAATACTACATTAAAGCTGTCTTTGAAAGCAAAGAGCATGGAGGATAAGGAGAAAATGTGTGTTGTTCTTTTTGACGAAATTACATTAAAGAAACGGTTAGAATTTAACAAATCTGAAGACTTTGTTGAAGACTACCATGACTTAGGATTTCTGGGAAGGAGTAACAAATTAGCTAACACGGCTTTAGTATTTTACCTTCGGGGATTACTTTATAATTGGAAAATTCCGTTTTGCTACTTTGTTTCTGCTGGACCTGTGAACAGTACCTAACTCTTTGGGTCAAATTATTCCAGTCGTAATAAAAAAATTAAAAGAATTAACTTTTAATCCAATGGCTTTGGTATGCGATGAAGAATCGAACAATCGTCGCGCTTTTAATTTGTTAGATGCCACTAAGCAAGAACCTGCAGTCAACATAGGAGGTCAAAAAATTTATACTATAAGATGCTCCCCAATTACTTAAAAGCCAAAGAAATAATTTTATGAATACCAAACTTCAATTTATTGTTGGAAATAGTCGTGTCAATTGGACTGACGTAGTTAAAACATACGAGATTGATGAAAGAAGTCTCACAACCAGGACCATGGTTAAAAATTACATCACGGCATATTACTCCAACAAATTTTGAAAAGATGCGTGTAAAATATGCAGCCCAAATATTTTCTCACACAGTTTCAGCAGCAATTAAAACAGCATCAACCAAACAGTTTGTTTCTCCAACGTCATTACAAACCGCTGACTTTGTGGATAATATCAACAATATTTTCGATTCTTTAAATAGTACAGTTTTACATTTATAACAATAAAACTGAATTGGTTGTACGTGAAGGGCTAGAGTATTTTTCAAATATTGCAATTTTTGAGGGAACCAAGAAACGCAACAATATATATTTAGCGCGCATAGATCGTTGATATCTAAATCATCTTCATCTGAACTGCAAAAGAGGCGTTTTCTTGTGTACTTCTCCATAGGCTGCGAACTACCCGATGTTCCGTAGGAATATTGGTTTGGATCTGGAAAATTATCAAATGAAACATTCCCAAAGACTAAAAAATGACAAACTAAAATATTTTTTTAGGCGACTATTACATAAATAGTTGTTTTACGTATCTTTTGAAAGCCGTAAAGTATAACTTTTTTTTTAACATCTGTCATAAACAACTTTACGGCCGCATTTACTTTACAACCGCTTTTTGTTGTTCAAGTGATGGAGCAAAGCACTCTGTAAGTGACATGAATAATCAAATATATGATTGTATTTGTCAGGTAACTGTCACTGTCAAAATTATGAAATTGAGTTTTAAATTAAAGTTTATACTTTTTGTGATAGTCGTCTAAAAAATGTTGTGTGCACCTCGGTTAAAAGTTCTTTTTTAGCCTCATCTGATTTGTTAGCCTCGGCTTTCGCCTCGGCTGCAATCATCAAATTCGGCCAAAAAAGATCACTTTTACAACCTTGATACACAAATAACTATTTTAAAAGCAAAGGTTTTGTTGAAATGTATATATTTAGCTCCTAAATACACAAAAATACTTTTGGTACTGAACTAAATATTATGACATGTGACTATAAAAAAGCGTGGGACGTAATTAAATGAAATTTTCATTTTGTAAAACCTCGGGTGAATGAGACCACCCGTATCAGTCTTTTATTTAAAGAACGGTGAGTCGTAGAGAGGTGGGGTAAAAAAGTGATTATAAAAGCCATAATAAAGAATCGAATGGTGATATCATTATTTCTCGGACAAGTCAGCATTCCTCCAGAAGGCCCCCAACTCCAAAATTTTAAATGGCACCATAAGTCCAAAAAGGTATTTTTTGAAAGATTGTTAAAAAAGAAGAAAGTTTTATAGGAAAAATTATTTTATTACTGCCACCCCTTTTAAGTAATATTCGACTAAAGTTATTAAATTTGAAATTCACTGTTAACAAGAAACATTGAAAAGTCGACTTTTAAAATCTAGTTACCAATGTTACATGTGTTCTTCCCTTTCAAGAAGTACTTATTAGAGCCACTGATAGTGTACCTCAACAGTGCTTAGCAGTAAATGGAAGATATTTTTAACACATGTAACATTGGTAACTAGATTTTAAAAGTCGACTTTTCAATGTTTCTTGTTAACAATGAATTTCAAATTTAACAACTTTAGTTAGTAGTAGCCTTCTGGAGGAATGCTGACTTGTCCGAGAAATAATGATATCACCATTCGATTCTTTATTATGGCTTTTATAATCACTTTTTTTAACCCACCTCTCTACGACTCACCGTTCTTTAAATAAAAGACTGATACGGGTGGTCTCATTCACCCTGTATAGGGTGTCCCAGTTGAAACTGATACTTTTTAAACGTGATTATTGACTAAACGAAATAAGATAGAAATGCGAAACACTCCGGCAGATGTTTAAGCTACACAATTAGTTTCGGTGGAGTTATCGTTATTTTATATCCACAATATCTCCATTTCTGCCAATTATTTTAGATGCTATTAAATTAAGAAAAAAGAGAACTTCGCGTTTATTATTGAGAGATGACAGATGAAGGAAATGCCTACTATTTTTCTTTTCATATCATATTATTTACAAATTTCTTTCCATCGACAATATTTTATGAATAGTAGATAAAACGTTGTGCGATATTCGTATCGTAACACCATATTACGAATATTACGATACTTGTATCGTAAATAACTATTATAGGTAATTTAAACATCATGGAAATAATTAAGAAAAAATATGACAACTGAATTTTATAGAAATTGTTGAATATGCCACCTTTCTTGGTCAGTGGCGTAACTGTTATTTTTGGGCCCCCCTGTAAACATTGTTCTGGGCCCTACACAATATGAATCGGTAAACTCTATCAATTTTTACATAATTTTGTTCACTTGTTTACAGTCTCATCCTTTTAAGGTTTGTTTAATTTATAATTTATATAACATGCCAAATATTTAACTACAGTAAACCCGTGTGCCTATTTGCTCAATACTCAACCACAGTCTGAATACAATTTTAGACTGTGACTCAACAGTTAACAGTCTTTCAACATTCAGCTCACTCCTACGCTGACTCCCTCCCGTTTGTTCAAATTAAAAAGGAAGAATATTTTACCACACAATACTTAGAAGTGAATTAGTAATATAACTATAATAAAGAGCATTGTAATTTTAAGTTATTTTGGAATGTCGAACTGGCTGGCGTAACCTTTTTTTCTTTCATAGCATGTGGGCCCCCTGTACGGTGGACCCCCCCGCATTGTAGGGTCTGCGGGTTAGGCAGTTACGCCACTGTATCTTGGTATATGCACTTTGAAATCTAACTTGAAAGATCAAAAAGGAATGTTGTAGCATGTCTTGTTGAATTCCATCGATAAACAAAACTGAAAAGCAGCTGGCGGTATTGAAACTAATGAGAGTGCCTCACAAAAATTCGCGCATTTTCTTTATTTGTCAAAATTAATTACACATGTTGACATTTTTAAAAAGCTAAAGAACTCAGCTTGCGAGTAGTGTAAAAATATGCAGGAGGTTCTATTTAAATAAGTCAAGTAATTTTTAGTTGAAAATAGGTATCTAATTTTTTCCCTCGCCCTGCATAACTTGGAGAATTTTTTAGTATGATTGGGAAAAAACTTTTAGAAATTTCAAACTCGTTGATTGAATCCGCACATTTCTATCTTATTTCGTTTAGTCAATAATCACGTTTAAAATGTGTCAATTTCAACTGGGACACCCTGTATAACGGTTATTTTAAGTTTGAGAGTCAGCTGTGATTTTCTTAATACTAATGACAAATGAATTTAATTACTAATCAGTATCTAAATTATTTTTCTCTTTTAATTTTAATAAAACTTATTTATAGTTAGATTACTATTATTTATCTAAGTACATATTATTAAAAATAGGCGAAAAATGTTAATTCGTATATGGTCGTGTTACTTACCTTTTTCAATAAATTTACAAGGAACTGCTGTTTTGGATAAAAACTTGCGCCGATTGCTTATCCTAATGTCTTCTGTTCGAAAGATGTCTTTTATCGGAAATTTAAAAAAACTCACAAGTTTATTAACTCTTTGGTTTTTAAAGCTGTTATTATTATAAACACAATACATATATGTAATTTACTGCAGCGTCTGCAGCATTCATTTTTACGGGTTAATAACACACTATCAAGCACCAAAAAACTGTTTTTTATTTGCAAAATGATACCCTTTGGAAAAACACAAATAAACAATTAAAAACTAAAAATTATGTGTATAAAACGTAAGCGTTGATTGAAAAAAATAAAGTTTTTAGTCAATGACGTAACTGATAAAAAAGTTCGTATATTATGCTCTATGCTGTGAAAAGTTTGTAGGAGAAATACGAGCACAACCACGCCTGCGCATTGAAAGTGGGTAGACACTTTCACGTCGAAAGTTAACAAGCGACTGAACGTTTGAGACCCACATTACTACAGGCGCCGTCTCTAGTTGAGACCCAATTTTGTCTGCGGATATTACCGTGCCGTTGCGTATCTTATAAGATTCTTCAATCAACGGTTTTACCGTCGCACCGTACCGTTCGTTTCATTTTTTTGAGACATTTAAATAAAAATTCTCACAAAACAACCACATAGCTTATCGTTGTATATCATTTTTTGGAGTTATAACGAAAGACCTTCAGGCATGCTGTTTCCTTTTGGATTTCTAATGAAATAATACCAGAGGTTTCCTTATCAATATTATAATTTAGAACAATCCGTAACCCTTAACTTGACATAATATTTTACAGAATTTATTGTAATAATGTAACTAAATATTAAAAAGATTAAATTAAAAGAATTTATTCTTCCAGTCATTAGTTTCCCTACCTATATTCCAATACTTACTGTTTTCTTTCATATTTGAAATAAAATAAATAATAGAATACTTGGTGTACAATGATCTGCTAAATGAAACAAGCTTTCAAGCAATATGTTTTTCAAGAAAATTTGTAATTTGGCAGTTAGTTACGTTAATGAAGCCTTCAAATCACTTTCTTCTAAAATTAAGTGCTTTTCAGTTGTCACTTTTTACGTATGTGGGATTTTATTCTTTGTGAATTTCCTCAACGAAAGATATAGGATAGAGTGCTCCTTTTGTTGAAATATTGAGGAACACAGTTATCACAAATGAATAAAGTGCAGGCAGTGCATGCTTCACTGACAGCTTCATAGTTTCGTAAGAAAGACGAATTGCCTTCAGATAGAGTGGTATATAATCCTGAAAAGTCATTTACCATATAGAAAAAACCCGTTTAAGTTTGTAAAGTCTGAATAACACTGTCAGTGATGAATGATGAGTTTTTATGAGAAACGTGACAATTAATGTTATTGTAACTAAATAACAGTTGAATAGATTAAATATACGTTAAAAAAATGATATTATATATTAACCATAAATTGGTAAGTTTTAATATGAAGCCTAAATATCTGAATTATGTAGAACATACTGTAAGTTTGCTATGACAAGATCGCCTATAAAACTTAAACCTTGAAATATAAAGATCTTTTTGTTGATATAATCCTCGGGATAACTTCGTGAACACAGTAAGACGATTCTGTTACTGAAACTCCAATGGATAGACAGACGGACAAAGTTGCCACAATTTTGTATTTGAAAATATTCTAGAACAATAATAAATGATTTAAACCTACGTATAAGTCGATACAATCCAACGGAAGGTTAATGAGGGTTTTGTGGTGGAAATGGGACAGATGTAAGAAAACGCACGTGCAATCGTGCATTCTAGTTTAGAGGGGAACTCTAAGAGTATCAATTCGTACCTCTCTGGAAAGCCCAATAAATTCTTTTAAAAATCTTCGAATTGAACTTCTTTGTATATACCAACTACAAAATACTACATTACATAACTTCGGTTTCCACACAACGGACACAACAGTACAGGTTGTGCTGAAACCGTTCGTTGGTGACGATTCCTAATGAAACATGTTTTCAAGTTTACCACAGAAACAAGTCTAACGGAGCAAGGTCTGACTATCGTGAGAGCCATTCTATAGATTCTCTTCTTCCAATCTAGTTATCTGGAAAGTGTTGATTAAAATACTAACAAACTGTAACGCCCTTGCGTTAATTTCCTAATTTTTATTTGAAATATTCCTAATTCTCTTTACATTAATAGGTAATATTCTTAAAATTGCTACATTGTAATGAAGCATCCGCTCTCTATGTTGCACAATAGACCTATTCATAGAGTTTTATTTACTATACCTATTCATTTCTTTAACCGCTTTCCCTTTATGATTTGTACTAATTTGCTTATATTGAACTTGTTGATTTGCTGCCTTTCGGGTCAAGAGCCCATTTTTCTTCATTTTATTTCTTCAGTTAGGTACTCGCTTCGCTTCACTTCACATCGCTTCATTTTCTGTACTAGAAGATTCGCATTTACTAAAAATCGATTTAATATCGGATCTTGTGCTTATCGTTCTAAAAGCATTCAGTGAAAGTTTTAACTGATGCTTTTAAGAAATCACTGAAAGCCGTATTTTTACGTATTTTTGTACATACGTGACTTAAACTTGATGGAATAATACCCCAGGTATGTTCTCTTTACTTTCCTAATTGCACTACCTAATTTCGCTTTCCCTTTTAGCGGTTTTACACCCGTAAAAGCTAACTCTAACTCTTCTACCATTTTCCTGCTTTCTGTGACATTCCGACTTCGACGACCGACGCTACGTGGGAAATCAACTATTTCTTCAATTCCTCGATCGCTGCTCCGAAAACTAAGTGAATTCAACTTTTCTATACCGTCGCTAAGTGAAAAACCAATACATACTAGTTTTTCCCCTTTGTTACTTATTTTGCTCATAATCTGATTCTGATTAATAGTTAATACTTTAAATTTGTACTACATGAACTTTTTAACTTCAATTCCCACATATTCCCACACATTCAATAGCAAAATCGCTTATTTTACTCATATTTGGTATCCGATTTTTTGAATCACAGGATAGTACTCGTGTAATTATTCATTTCGGCTCGCTGTTTGCCAGCGACCCTTGTTTTTTTACTTATTTTGTTTAAGGACTTGGAAAACTGTGCACAGGAGTTCCATCATCCAACTCAACTTTAAAAAAGGGAAGGTAGGATTTTCAATTTAACCACCGATTACTGTCTATTGCATTTTTAAAGTCGCATCCCTATATCTAAATTTGTTTGTTAATTTAACGTCACTATAGCTATTTATGTATCAAGTACGCAAAATGATGTTTTAGCGGATGAGTTGTGTTTGTCGGACGAGGCGTCAGCCGAGTCCGAAAACTTCGACGAATCCGCTAGAGCATTTTGCGTACGTGATGCATGCAATATTTTTTTGCAGGAATTCTCTAAACTATCAAATTAATTTCATAAAGATTTATTTTGACGCGTACAGAACAGTTGTAAACGTCATAATATTTAGGTTTGACATAGTTGCTATGGCAACAACAGATAAATACGTTTTAGCGTACTAGTACTCTAAAGATGTATTTGGCGGACTATTTTATTTTAGAGTCCGCAAAACATTCATTTTAGAGAATGAATGAAAAAAATTTAATTTTTGCTCACGTTCCTCACCAAGGTGAATTGATTTAAGTATTTATTTTGTCAAAAGTTAAGTAATTGTTTTATATTATTACCAATCCTTATTTTGTACTTATAAACTTGTCATTTTGTTACATATTTTTATCTTGAATTTATTATTCATTATAATCACATCAAATTTATTTACTTCTCTATTTATTGCTGAAACTACCCCGTTCTCTTTCAGAATTGACATCGTTACTATTATAACTGATAATACCTTCGTAATTCGGATTAGCAGCCCTATTTTCTCGAAGAATTACGTGGCACCCTTTGGCTTTACTTAATTTTACCTATTTTACTACCCCAAATTTACGTTTTTCGTTCATTATCGCTAACCTGCGACCACCTGTCTACTAGCACGGAGATATTGCGGCCATTGCTCCTTTTAAATTTCGTTACAACCCATTTTTGTTGTAACAAAACACTGGTGGAAAAATGCGGAGGAGCGCTGTCGCGCTATATTTTTAACAAATCAATAGGTGACTGATGATAGTTTGGCTATCTTTAGCATTTTCAGTCAATATGGTGCCAATGAAGTTTTACGTTTTCTTGTTATATTGCTTTCTGAAAAAAAGAATTTATGCTACGATTTCCAAAAATTGGAGCTCAAACATTTAATTTTAGGGAACTTCATGAAATATTCGTAGATTAGCGAGTAGCAACGCTTATGGCGTTAGGATTAAAAACACACACTCATCACTAAGTCTGATGTTGATTTTGAATGGATCGCTCACTTATCTCACAGAACTGTAAACGACGGGCCGGATTATCGTCATATAGTTCTTGTCATAAAATGATGTTATAAGGGCGATATTTATTCGTTTTCAGAATACGCTGAATACTTTTTCGTAATACACCAGACACAAGCGCTGCACGGCCCAAAGTTACTACTTCTGATATTTTATTTCTTATTGGTTGAGTGTTTGGAATTTTGAAACCAAATGCAAAACATATTGCGAACCATTTTTTTATACTTGCCTATTGATAGGTAAGAAGTTTTTGTTGCGTAGCTCGCCTTTCTTTCAATTCAACTCAATGCTTCCCATGCTTGTATGTCGGCTAACGCATTGCCGCGAACTAGGACAGACGAAGACAGTCATGATTCAGACATCTTGTAACTGACGTTCTTCAAAATTATAAGGCCACACTTCCTTGTTCCTTTTTGAAATTACGACATTATCGCATCACGCTTTGCTTCTGTCCGATAGGACACATTTCTATGGTTTTGAACTCACCTCGAGGAATTTTTCTATAGAGATGAAGCTTTCAATTTCTATGCCATATGTGTGCGCCATGTGCTTAATTTTTACTTGTCTTTCCTTTCGTGAAATTGACGGAAACATACTATGTGGTACATTTTGTCGTGGTGAATAAAGGTACATATTTAGAACATTTTGAAGGCACTAAGATGCACTAACAAAATTCTAGAAACATAAGTACATCACCTAAGTTTAATTCATTCAAGCTAGGAGTAAAGTGTAATGTTTCTAGTACATTTGGCTGGTAAACTGCCTGAAGCACTAAAAAGCACTAATCAAGACCCCAGAAGAAAAAGGTGGTGCTTTCAGTTTTTTGCCAACATCACAATGTGTTTATCAACCATCTACCTATCTATATCGAGCCGCAGTGGCACATATACACAAATTTGATGTGAGAGCTCTTATGTGATCTGGTTATGAAAAATAGGAAATTTTAGTGACAACTGTGCCACTCACTCTTTTGTTGAAAAATATAATGAACTTGCAGCGGATGTAGGGGAAGTAATAGATTCGAAGGTAATAATTGATGAAACGTTGTTCACTACCGAGCTATTGCCAACTCGTCACTTCACTTATTTATTTAATTTTGACATTATGGGGCAATATCTTAACAGTGAGAAACCTTCTATGTGAATAGCAATAATTTTTAGATTTATTTTGCAATTATACGCACTAATTCATCTTCAAATAATATTAAAATGCATTTCTCTGCAGCCCACAGTGCACCAAGTTAAAAGTATGCGAACCTTTCACAACTGAAACTGCATATTTCCTTCTCCCCCATCTTCTACACAAAAAATCAGTTTTGAAACCGAAATCATATAAAATAAATTATAAAAGTTTATAGATTTCGATGAAAAATTCAAACATGAAAGGAGGCAGATGTTTGTTCATTTCTTTATGCGAAAATAAAAAAACACTTATCTCCGCGTTACCGTATACAATGATAACGAACAAAAAAGAACATTAAGACTATAAAAGTTTGCAAATAACTTTCATATAAAATATGACTGAGATGAAGTATTTGTAGGCTTGATAATATTGTTGCGCTTGCATTTATAAAATCCTCTTCCCAAAATGATTAAGGATTCGGAGCTTCTTGTTGTAAAAAGAACTTTCCCGAAGTTGTTTGATAATTTATTTTTACAAGCTACAGTATCGGGTGGATTAAGCTTTTTTATATACGAAATCTAATGCAAATAATAAATATTTATCTAAAATTTGAATATGTTAATTTCGATTTCATTATTACTTTGTTATTCCGGGAACGAATATTGTTCACATTAAAAACATGAACGTCAATTAACATTTGGGTACGCATAATTAGTGCATACACTTCACTTGTTCTCAGAGCGCAATTTATAAATTTCCAGTTGAATTATACAGGGTGAATGAGACCACCCGTATCAGTCTTTTATTTAAAGAACGGTGAGTCGTAGAGAGGTGGGGTAAAAAATGTGATTATAAAAGCCATAATAAAGAATCGAATGGTGATATCATTATTTCTCGGAGAAGTCAGCATTCCTCCAGAAGGCCTCCAACTCCAAAATTTTAAATGGCACCATAAGTCGAAAAAGGTATTGTTTAAAAGATTGTTAAAAAAGAAGAAAGTTTTATAGGAAAAATTATTTTATTACTGCCACCCCTTTTAAGTAATATTCAACTAAAGTTATTAAATTTGAAATTCACTGTTAACAAGAAACATTGAAAAGTCGGCTTTTAAAATCTAATTACCAATGTTACATGTGTTCTTCCTTTTCAAGAAGTACTTATTAAAGCCATTGATGTGTACCTAGAAGAGCTCAACAGTGCTTAGCAGTAAATGGAAGATATTTTGAACACATGTAACATTGGTAACTAGATTTTAAAAGTCGACTTTTCAATTTTTTTTGTTAACAATGAATTTCAAAATATAACAACTTTAGTCGAATATTACTTAAAAGGGGTGGTAGTAATAAAATAATTTTTCCTATAAAACTTTCTTCTTTTTTAACAATCTTTTAAACAATACCTTTTTCGACTTATGGTGCCATTTAAAATTTTGGAGCTGGAGGCCTTCTGGAGGAATGCTGACTTCTCCGAGAAATAATGATATCACCATTCGATTCTTTATTATGGCTTTTATAATCACTTTTTTTACCCCACCTCTCTACGACTCACCATTCCTTAAATAAAAGACTGATACGGATGGTCTCATTCACCCCGTATAAAGAATTCTTACGTTAAAAGAATTCTAATTCATTTCTGCATCTAGAAACATAGATATGGAGAAGAAGACAAACATATTTTCATCTTTGAATGTTACTTACTAAAAAGCTAAAAAAAGCATCGAACAATAAACAGTCTGTTTTAATAATTAAACTTGATTATTACACAAATACCAGCGGTTACTTGTAGGTATACCTACTGGGTACTGTAAACTAAACAAGCACATGCACCGCATGGGTTTGGTAAAGTCATCATCTTGTAGGTAGAGGATGTTACATAAAGACGAGGTGGCACACCACATACTTTGCGAGTGTCTCGCACTTGTCAAACTGAGACGATACATGTTGGGGGTATCCTGACCAGACATGGCTACGATTAGAGCCACTTCCCCCTCCAGCATTCTCGCAGGTTCATCTCACGTATGGAATGGCTTGAGGGACGTCGCGTGGTTGGACGACTCTAGTCAGGGAGGTAGCACAAACGGGCCCATAATCCATATTTGAGGCCTAGGTACGCGTGGACTATGCCCCCCCTCGTATTTTAATCCAGAAATACAGAATATATTAATACATACAGTTTGTCCAGGGAATGTTTGCCGATGTATGAAATATACAACAATATACGTCCTCATAAATTAGTTTCTTATTACGCACCAAAAACAAAGATAGATGCTACAGAATTTGTTATATGCGTGTGTTCAAACCTCAAAATACGTTGATACCAGTTTAGTTTGTGTGTAGAAGCATAAGTTAATTAGTTTGTCTGAGCTTACGCTGTATGGATACCATTTCTATTTTGACTTCAGTAGTGTTACCACACCACTTCCGCCGAATAAATTGACATTTGTCATCATCATTCTTTGACGTTTGATTTGTTTATATTTGTTCCTTGATTTTTTGTGTTAAATTTGTTGTTGACAAACTAATATATTTTGTGACAGGTCATGAAAGTAGTTGCTGATTTAATATTTTATCTTGATTCATACACTTTGAACGGCGGCCATATCTGCAAAGATTCGCTGGACAAACTGTACCGGCAATGAAATAAGGGTTTTAAAATACAATTTTCAATTTTGCAAAAGTTCTCGGTAAGTATCGCTTTCATGCACGAAAATTAAAAAGAAATTTCGCCCCAGATATTTACGAAGTTGGCAAAAACTAGAAAAAAACAAATAAACACAAACGAGACAGGAAGTGAGATGCGCTACCTCTAGTGAAGGTTTTGGCAGCTGAATGAGGTTTCTGGTAATGACTGGTAATAAATAACTTTTTAAAAGGTAAGGTTCAATGCAGGTTACAATCTTTACCATGTGTTGAATGCGGTAAATGGTCAGCACAGCCCACAGCCAAAAGTGGGGAAAAAGTTTCAAGCAATGAGACAAACTAAAACAACAGAGAGTAAGGCCGTCGTCGTACAGTGTTCTCTAAGAAAATTAAAAGATAATAGTTGAAATATCAAAATGAAAAAGAGAACCAAGAGAGAAATGGTATTTTAAAGTATGAGTGGATAAACAGGTCTTTAGAACACGCGCGATTTTTCGCAAGTGTTTTAAAGACCAGTTATCCACGAATACGCTATTTCTTTTATTGGTTCACTTTGAAATCATAAATACTGGTATTAAAATGGAAATAATGTGAAGTGGTTGAATTCATAATGTGAAATCCAGTATACCTTTCGTTGTCTTGGAAATGTGAAAAACGGAAATTAATTTGTAATCTGTCATGTAAGATTGATTGTTGTCACCGAAATGCTTAAAAATGAATTATATCTATAATATATTAGGTTAAATAGTGTTTGAATAAAGGTTTTGAATTTGTTAGTACCTACCTTAGAATATAAAAGAACTAGTACCTACCTAATATTTTATTTGACGTAACAAAGTGTGAGAAGTGTCAGATCAATAACCAATAGAATTGACGTTTTTCAAATTGGTGATGTTGCCATGGCAACTTTAAAACATGCGCGTTTTTGAAAGTGCGATTTAAACACGTTGGGGCGTGGTTTAAAAGGCTAAAATAGGACACCAATAAAAAAAATAGGTGTAATATCAACGGTTACCGCTACATTTATTCCTTGCACATGTGAGAATGTGTTGCAAAGGACACGCAAACGGTGTGGAAACAATACAGTTAACTGTTTTAAAGGTTTTGTATTAACAGGAATATTCTCTTTCCGTGAATATTTCTTATTGAGGAAAATACATTGCCTTCAAGAGCGTAATTAGGATCAAGAAGAGATATAACCAAAGAGATACTTTTTGATATAACCGTCTTTTTCATGGAATAGATTTAATCGTCGACTGTAAAAGTGGTAAGAATATGCAAGATAGCTGAAAGTGAGATTGACGTGTCGAATAAAGCGTCTATAAAACCATGTAATAGCACAAAGTGGTTTTAAATGCGTTGTGCGCGGTACAACATCACATAATAGCTGTATAGAGCTACTTAAAAACGTACGTAAGTATGATAAAAGAATAAATTGTGAAAGCTTGGAACGTTGCAAAGCGAGTGATAACAATGAAGTCAATAACAACGAGACGTCACTAAATACAAATACGGAATATCAACTTTAAAGCTATTAATTGCCAATGAAGATACAATAATCGAATATCAAGGAACCGCTATTGTTGCTTTACAAAATCAAATCAATCTGATGGAGGAGTTAAGAGTACCTACCTACATAAATTTGGTAGCCAAATTCAAATCCAATAGGATAACGAGCAACAGTTCGAAAGTTGACGACAATCAGACTAATCCAACTAATGTAAATATTTACACATATGACAAAGAACGCCCTTTAGTAGATGCTAACTTGGCATCAACGATAAATAAAAGCTCGAACACTATGATATCGACGCCATCTACAGCCAAGCTACCAAAAAAAAAACATCAACAGAGGAAAAAAGTAACAAACGTGTTCCCAAAAAAACTTCTGAGATGAATAAAATATCACAGGTGGACACAACTCTACATTATAATAATGTATGTACAGCTGCAGCGACCAGTTCTATGGATGGAGGTAGTAGATACGTAAAAAACCCAAACTACCTGCAAGTAGTGCCTAAGAAGTGTTTTATTTATGTGTCCAGATTAAAACCACAGACAACAACATTAACGATTTAATCAATTATTTAAAACGCGATTTCCCCGAAAATCAATGCGAACAGGATGATACCTTCAAAATTCTAAAATTATTATTATTATATGTACTTCGATTGTTATCGATACTCAGGCCAAGCCTGGTTAACTAATCGCACGGATCGAAATCAAGTTACGATTAGTCCTACTAATACATATATCTATACAATATAAATTTGAAGTTGCTGTTAAAAAGTGAACATACTAAATACTATACACATATTATGTTCATTAAATTAAATGACGTTGATAAAACCAACGCTGATCACATTTTAGATAATGTATTTGTTTGAGAAGCCTCGGTGTATTTGATCCCAATTTGTAAAAGCCACGTCCCGTCGACCCTCTTTCCGCGAAGGCATTAACATGAACGCAGCGTCGCGCATCAATAACAAAAAGAGACCCTATATTCCTAGGCTTCTCCGTTGGCGTCACTTATTCGTGACTTAGTGACTTTTTATAGAAAAGAAAAAATGAACATAATATGTATGTTTTGAAAAAGTGTTATGGTTATTGTGTAAGCGTTTTTTGTTGTTTAGCTCGACGCATAGGTTGCACTCGAGTGGGTAATGTGTTGTTTGTGTTTTGTGTTAATTGCGAATTCTGATACTGTGAGTATATTGTGTGTTTACGTTTGAGTGCATGAGAACGAGTCAGAGGTGTTACATGAGTGATTGTTGAAGTGTTGTGTGTTGGTAATGGACTTTCTATAATGTTATGTTGTGTATGCAACAAAGTTTCAATTTGTGAAGGGAGGATTGAGTGTTGTGTTTCATTTTGTGTTTGAATGGTATTAGTTGAAAGTGTGTGATGTGGTTCTGAGTGATGTGCGGTATCTTCCGTTATGTTTAGAAATTTTCTAACTATGTGACAAGTGTTGATAATGACTGCCTTTTGTAATTGTATGTATATGTTCTTATCTAACCCTAAAATGTGCAAACTGTGATGTATTGTTTTTGGTATAACTCCGGTTGCACTAAGAACAATGGGTACTGTAAGAGCAGTTCCCATTCTCCATTGCGCTTTAAGTTCCTGAGCTATATCAGTGTATTTCCGATGTTTCTCTGCGTGTGTATTGGCTAAATTGTTTGTGTTGGGAACTGCAATATCTATTATGTATATGATTTTTTGTGTTTTATCTATAAGTGTTTATTATTATTATTATTATTAGGCAAGCTATTTTGTTATAATTTTATTTATTTGTATGGCACCACATGCAATATTCAAGGAAAGGGCAATAACAAGGTACCATTGACTCCTTATTTGAAACCATTTTCCACTATTAAAAAAGGCAAATAAAGTTCAACGCTTCCATGAACTGGCAATTTTGATGGCAATAATGGATTTTAAAATATTTCCCACTGTAAACCGGTTCAGAGTTCATAAAGTCACTTCATTAAGAAATCGGGTGAATAGAAAGATATTTGGGGTTGGGGTCCATATGTTTTTATCAATTGAACTGTATTCCATTTTGTGAGCACAAGGCCTTCCGCCATGTTAATACTTAAATTTATATGTGATTTATTGTTTAATCCTTACAAGATGTGTTAAGTCTATTTTCATCTTCTAATTTATTTATCCCCTTTGCCTTGATCATGTTGTAAACATTTAATCACCTGTTTAGAAATATGTCGCTTGATAATGACACATGTTGCATTAAAGATCCCCCTCGTAATGATTATTATAATTATAATTATATCTTATTGGAACAGGACAAAAATTTTAAAATTTTTATGCATATTTTACCGTCAACATTTCCTGATTTTTTGCTGAGTAGTTTAAACACTTAAAAACAAAAAATAATCATCCTTCGTCTCATCTATTACTTCATTAAAGTATTGTTAAAGGGGAGGTTGTGTGTTTTATTGATATTTTTGACGGTTCTGGTTCAACGCATAATTGAAGAACTTTTCCCATTGTGACAGCCACCTAAGAAGATTACCATTTAATGACCAGCTTATAATTTGATCTTGCGTTACCAAATTAATTCGCATCAGTGCTTAGAAGTGCCATATTCAAGGTTCTCCTTTACTTTCTTCTTTGTGTATACAAACCTTTTCAGTGATCCACACGTCCGGTTTGCACATAATCCTCTCTGTAGAATCCAACATGGAGCCGGATCTTTTACATTAGGTTTTTAATAAAAATTCAACCTTTTAAATCATTAAACGCGATTACTGATTAGAAAGAATCGTCTGATAACTAAGAGTATATTTAATGAAATTGTTCCAACATGTAAAGCTAGTTCTGTAACAACTCCAGAGGAGGTGGCCACTTCGATGAGTAATAATGTTTGTTAATAAATATTTTTAGTTTGCCATAAAGAACCGCACAAACTCATTTGGTTACCTGATTTTTTTTATAGAATTTCGCTAATCCTTATACCAAGACCAATGATAAGAGAGTATCTGGGGAAAGGCGTAATTTGCTATGGTCCTTGTATGAGAGGGAGTTTAGTGAACATGAAACTCTTGCATATAAGGGACGAGGACAAAAACTATACATACAGTGTGTCTAGTTAAGTTGGCAACATATGGGAAACTTCTTTATTATTAATTTTACGAAAAAAAGTTATTCTTTATAAAAAGCTCTGCATGTTCTAAAATCTAAAATACAATCATCAGATATTAAATTTTTTCAGTCGTGTACGCGATATGTCAAAAAATATGAATTTTGCTCAAGAGTAAAGTACCTTTATTTTTGACAATATCGAAAAGTGTTATTAAAAAAAGTTAATCAGAACTAAAAACTACGTTAAAATATGCAATTACATCCTGCTAGTTAAAATTTTCTTTTTACAACTTTTTCTCAAATTACTACCTACCGATACTGATACTTTTTTTAATTTTTTTTCCTATTTTTATCTACAATAACGATGCAAATGTAAGTGTAGTTACGTGAAGTCTAGGATGCACTGATAAACAAATGATTTGCATTATATCAAGAAATGTTTGACAGTGAGGTTTCTCAACGGAACGGAAATCGTATCAGTATCGGTAGGTAGTAATTTGCGAAAAAGTTATAAAAAAAATTTTTTAACTAGCAGGATGTAATTGCATATTTGAACGTAGTTATTAGTTATGATTAATTTTTTTTAATAACAATTTTCGATATTGTCAAAAATAAAGGTACTTTACTCTTGAGCAAAATTCATTTTTTTGACATATCGCGTACACGACTGAAAAAATTTAATATCTGATGATTGTATTTTAGATTTTAGAACATGCAGAGCTTTTTATAAAGAATAACTTTTTTTCGTAAAATTAATAATAAAAAAGTTTCCCATATGTTGCCAACTTAACTAGACACACTGTATACTGTACTTCTATACATTATACTTAACCACTGTTTCTCATCTAGAACTGTGAGGGTTGTGAAGAATTATTGTAGAATCGCTTTTGGCATAAGGTTATCTGTTGAAGCTCGAGGACCCACTTGCTCTAACGTCTAACTATTTGATTTCCGATTAATCGTATGTAACGAAAACACGAATTAAATTCAGAGCCCAAAATTACTTGTCTAAATAAAACTAAAATATCGAAACATAGATTTATTAAAATAATAAATTATAAAGATATCATTGTGTGACCTCAAACCAAAGAATTATTTACCTATGTAATGCAAACGTAGGATCGAAGTTGGTTTCTATTCGAGAAAAACAAGTATGACTTCCCAAAACCTACTTCCTATGGGAATTACACCGGATAGTTGTTGAATGGTCCCTTTAGACTTTGTTAAGGATTTCTTACACCCTTCGTTGCAACAAACTCCAATAAATTAGTTTCCCCTCTTACTACAATGAAGTAAATATTTTCATTAAAAGTAGATCCTTTACTATTAAAAATTAAGTTGATACGAGTTTTATGGAAGAACTAATTAAAGAATAGTATTTAAAAGATGCATCGGTTTTCAAAAACGTTTCAAATACCTCCTGCAACAAGTTTTTTATTTTTAAAACTGTGTGGGTACCCAGTTTCTCTAAATGTTCGGAAAATGATCAGTGCAAATTATTTTTATGAAACCTATCTTAATCAATTAACAAAGGACTAAGAATTAATGCATTATAGCGCAGGCATATAAGCAACAGTGCTGTGCAGTGTGCGTATTTTATTACATATTTTTGGCCAATGCATCCTACCAATGATGAAAATAATTAAAAATCGTAATGTTAAATATACCTAAGCGCATTTGGAGATATCAAAATTCTGTTAACGAATTAAGTTTAAGGTACGACATAATAAAGATGACTTTACTCAGAAGTTGGATAAAGTTAAGAAAACTCAATTTATGAGTAACAATCTAAGAAAAAGGCGTTTCGAGCGTAGAATCCCAATCATTTTAAATATCAACGCAGCTCGAATAGCTTCGAGTAGAAAAAAAAACACACACACACACACAACACACACACACAAATCACACTCTTTTTCATGCGGAATAAATTTCTTAGATACAATTCATATATAGAAAAGTGACATCACGTTATATAACTGCGTTGACTCTAATGGAAAAAGGAAATTTAAGCTAAAGTAGGTAGTTTTTACTATTCCTTCAGACACCATTAGGATTGAGCTTTAAATCTTCCTTGCGTGGAATATGATTTTGTTTTTATTTTAAGTGTGAGTATCTACAACATATTCTTGCATTTTCTTGAAGCAGTTTTTCGTATACATAAATTTTCTTTTTAGTCAATCTGTATCCCCATCTTATCTCATCAAAACGTTCAACTTTATAGTCCTTCCGAGTATCTTTTTAGGCTGTTTACATATAACCTAACAAAAATAAAACACAATTCAGTAAAATAGTTCTTCATTTTTTTTCTGCTACCGTGTCGATTTTTTATAATCTTGACCTACTTTGGTGTTATTTTTGAGACATTATTTTATATGCACCATCACTTGTGGCTGCGGTTATTCAGGGAGTCAATTTATGACATCAAAGTCCTGCGATTCGTATAAAAATTGGCATGCGCCTATAATGCATTTTAAGGTGATATTCCGTTCATCTTTAGATAGAGATTTAAAGGTTGAAATTCGGAAACTTTGATATATTATTTGGTAGAAAAGTTTCAAGGGACTAGTGGAGTTTCTTTTGCTACTCTTCTTTAACTTTAGACAGATAATTTGGTAAAAACAAAGGGGAGAATCTATCCCTCATTTAGTAGAAACCCGAAGCTTCCGCTAGTACAATACATCATACGATCTTTTTGATATTTCTTTACTAAAGTTTAAATTCAGTTTTTGTATCAGGCAAAACATAGCAACAATAACTAAAGCGTTACTAACACGATATATATAATGCAAATGGTCATAAAAGCGCGAAGTTAACGACGCGAATAAAAACACCATTTAACTGGCTACATTTAGATTTGAATTCTATACAATGCTAACAATGTTAAAGGTATTACGGCCAAGATCTACGATGATTTCTTTTTGGCCGTGTTTTCTTTATGTATTACAAAAATAAAAGTTATGCGTAACATTGTAGCAAACCTAATTCTTCAAATAAATCCTTTTCTTATTCAACATTTTCGTTATTTTTCATTCGTAAGCTTGTCTTACAGGGTAGTACTATTGTAATAATGCCTATTTGTTTAATGATTTAGAGTCCTTTTTCTTAGAAGAAGCAACTAATTCCCTGTTAAAAATGTCAGTAATATATAAAAATGTACGTCAGTTTGTCCGAATGTCATTAAAACACAGCATATTCGATTTCTGGGTTGTGTTTGTAATCATTCTTGTATAACGAGCGTTCAATCGATTAAATATCACATTATGCTAAGCATCCAGGCCTTTCCCGGATTTCTTTCCAATATTGTAGATTATTTTCTGTGTTTTCACTAGCTGTGCACAATTATGTCGCAGTTTTGACTTTAAAATTTTAAGAAAGGTGAATGTATTGCTAAAAGGACACATTCCTTACTTCAAACATCGGATTTTGTGTATGGCGGCTGATATAAATTTAAAACCGAGGGATTTGGAAAAAAAGGAAGGCAGGATGCAATAGAGGAAACCTAATATAGAGATCTTAATTAGGCTGGTTGTGAGCCATCGTCCTCGGCACATTTTATAGGGATTTGGTCAGAAGAAGTAATCCCTGGAGGCTTCCAGGGACGTGCCGAGCGGGGGGTATGGGGGGTGTCTCACCCCCCCCCCCCCCCTCACAGTTTTTTCGCAGTCGGCAATTTCGGCAAATTGGACCAGTCAGTCGGCAACATGGCAATTATTCTATTTTTACAAATTTTGTAGCTGTAGAAGTCGTCAAAGAAATGTTATAAAATTACAATTTATTAATGCCATTGGATCATTGATCTTAAAACAAAATAGTAAAGTAATAAATAATGATATAAAAAATAACAATCAATGTGAATTTTTCCAAGTGTAATTAAGTAAAATTATTAAGTAAATATAGTACCTACCTGACTTACTGTCGGCGCAAAAAGTATATATACTCGAGTTTGAAGCTGAATAAAAAAATAACCATTGGGCTGATTCGAATGACCTTGGTATCAAATTAAAGCCTATTTATTTCTACGTTATTTAGAAGTAACAACTTTTTTTTTAAATGCACTTTAAGGGCCATTTGTACGGCCGAACCATGCAAAGTGCCCGTTTTCGGGGTTTGCGACACGCTAGCTAAGTTTAAAGTTAATAAAAACAAAACTACTCGCTCAAATGGAACAAAATTGTAGTATGTTGTAGGTTCAACCTTTGTTAATATGGTTGTAAAATTGTATTATCAAAATTTGATTTTTATAGGCGCTACAGACGATATTGTAGCACATTGCATTCTCGCGAATAGTAGGTAGTAGGAGCATTAGATTTACACGAACGTCTTCGTTGTAATATGAATAATAAAATGGGACTCATTTAGAAACCAAAATTGTGTCACGTTTTTGGAAAACAATTTTTAATTAATTGAAGTTTTTACACCACCGCTTCGGCTACAAACAGCGAGCGTGTGGCGTACCAGTCCAACTAAACATTGCTCGGCACGTCCCTGGAGGCTTCATATTTCATAGTACAAGGATATAGATAAAACAAGAAACACAAAGGAAATTCAAATGATAAAATTATAGTAATACTGATCGCGAGAAAGATTAGAAAACCCTATAAAAATAAAGAAAATGAAGATGGCTTTGGTTCACTGATGGTAGAATCAGTAAGAAACACTTTCACTGAAGAACGGATATTAACGCGTGACAAGAATTGTAGGTTTGAAAAATGAAGTGGTAATGTGCATGTAAATTTATATAACAGTGATTATGAGCTATATTTACAGCCAGCAGTTGTTTGGGCCATTTTTTATTGGAAAAGTAGGGGGTGGAAAGGACCGGAGTATAAAAATGTCAAAGGGAGAGTGTACTGCAAACCCGTTTCCTATTAATACTCAACTTATTATACTGAATTAAGGAGGCCAAGGAGAACTATATGATGTCGAGATGGTGACGAACAAGGTATGAGCAAACGGGGTCAAGAGTGGTTATAGGAGTAATACCACCCCACAAAATAAATAAATAAAATCAACCTGAAAATAAAATAGTATACAGTAGTTTACGGTTATACGTGATCTGCATAACTAAATTTTACTATAACTTTCTTCAGAATCAAAATTATTTTTGATATTTTCAAAAACAAAAATAATAATAATAATAATATTTATTTATCTTTCAGATCAGAAAACTTTGATTAATTCAAAAACAAAAACTAAAAATATCTGAATACACTATGAAACTGAACCAGCTACATCTGAGAGGTTGGTTAAGAGTGGTATAGTGACTGGTGAGAATTAGGGTCCAAATGGGGAGCAGAGCTTATGGAAGAGTGCAATCACGGCTTGTGTTATTAGAAAAAATCATGGAGCTTTAAAACCATTTCTAAGAATTATTCACAGGAGTTTCAAATTTGAATTGTCGTTTAAATGCAATTAGAGCGAAAAGGCTATACTGTTTCTGTAATGGATCACTTCCGCCGAAGAAACGTGTAGTCACTACATCAAGGGAAAACAAGTCTCACACTATCCCCTACTATAGATCTAAAAATATCTGTACAGATTTGCTGTCATAGAATAGAAAAAAAAACCTATTTACGGTGACCACGATTGCTCCAAATTAACCGTTTTTTATTGTTCCCAGGCAATTTCGGTATCACAGATATTGTGAAACCAGGAAATGATCTACAGTAGTATATTTGCAACAACACTGATAAACACTGGTAGTACGAAGAAAATCCTTACATGGTTTTTTAACCTTTTCTTATTTACTGATCAACGGAAGAAAAACCAAGATCGAAAACTCAATGTCACAGGAATGAACAAGTATACATTTTAATATGAATTGCAAACTGCGATCATATTAAACGAAGGAACAACGTAAGTATAAATTTTGTATGAAACTTATTCCATACAAAAGAAAATAAAGGGAAAACAACAAACCAGAAAGTGCTTACAATGAAAGAAGCACCGAATGTTTGTAGTACCTACTTCTTCATAGCCCAAATCAAAGGAACAGGTGTAAGGTGTAAAGGGTTGCGGAAAAGAATTTTATGCCGACTGTGTATTAATAAATAACTAGTAATAAAATTCATCGTAAAGGAGTATAATCTTTTTAGTCGAGGAAATAAAGGACTAAAATAAGCCAAACTTACCAAATTTTTGTAGTAAGACGGATTGAGATGGGGTTTTTTGCATTCGCTTCCTAAATTTAATAGGAAACTTTGTACCTACTTTTCATCATGTTTTTTTCGAAATTGCATTTGTGCAGTCGAAAATGCATCCTGGAAAATGCAATTTTATAGAAAAAATTCATAACTTCGTTATAAGCTTCTAGAATCGACTCAATTCGGGTACAAGGGGGTTTTCAAGGTCGCTGATCCCGAATATGACCTCCAAATTGCCTCACCGCCCACCTGGAGCTCAGGATGGCTGAGCAACGTCATCTCCGAAGCTTTTTCTGAAATTCACTCTCAAATGATTCTAGACATCTCATACGAAGTTTGTTTGGGTTTCTGATTCCAAATCAGGCATCGGCAACCGTCCCCCGCGTATCTGTTTCCCCACATGCGGGCATCAACGTCATCCTCTGAAGTTTCATTAAAGTTTCAAGACTGTAGGGAACCGAAAATTGTTTCCGGGGTTTTTTGGGTAGCTTAGGTCGAATGTGGCACCAGATACTTGCTAACGGACACCTGGTGCATCACACCGCGGCGACATCAACGTCATCCTCTGGAGTTTCACTAAAATTTCAAGCCTAGTGAACCGAAAATAATTTGTAATTGTTAGGACGGGGTTCTTCCAGGACCTCTATCCGGACCTGACCAGCCGTGCATGCAGAGGCGGATTCCGAAGTTCTCCACAAGATTTTGAAACTACTCTATAGTTCGGCCGCTGGATCTTTACCGATGTATGTTCACATACAACGACGTGCGTATCTGTCATTCGACTACTTCATTACTAAAAACAAACAAGGACAAACTGACTGAGATTTGCAGTTTGTCTTTGTTTATTTTTAGTAATAAAGTAGTCGAATGACAGATACGCACGTCGTTGTATGTGAACATATAGATCGGTAAAGATCCAGCGGCCGAACTATAACTACCAACCTTATATTAGGAGTTTTACATACAAATTTAATCTGTAATAAAAGGAACAAATTAAATTAAATTAAATTTAAACTAAATACTCTATAATATTAACTTCATACATTTGGATGATAATGTTATTAAACAAAACTTACATTTTTTTATATACAGGGTTTTTCAACGAAAAGGAGCCACCCTTTATAACTTCTAACAGAATCAAAATTTGAAAAATCGGCGATACCCGTCTATAATAATATCGAGGGGGACACTTTTTGACATAAGTTTGAGATTTCATACCTTAACCCCCTGGGTCCCACAAACATACCCTTAATTTTTTTAAATGGCAACATGGGTCATGTGATACGTCATTTGAAAGGTCTTTTGATATCTTGCATTACTGCGTTTAAAATTTTAAAATCGTTCAATTCGTTTGTGAGATATTTTAATTTAAAGTTTTAGAGAACTGATATAATTTTCTTCAAAATGGTTGTTTTTTATTTATTTTTTTGCTTTTATAGTCAAGATAAATTGATACGAAATTCATTGTATTAAACTTTTTTTTATTTACATGGAAATAAAACTTAAAATAAATTAAAAAGTCAGTAATACTTTTATATTGCATTATTATAACGACAAATTATATCAGTTCTCTAAAACTTTAAATTAAAATATCTCACAAACGAATTGAACGATTTTAAAATTTTAAACGCAGTAATGCAAGATATCAAAAGACCTTTCAAATGACGTATCACATGACCCATGTTGCCATTTAAAAAATTAAGGGTATGTTTGTGGGACCCAGGGGGTTAAGGTATGAAATCTCAAACTTATGTCAAAAAGTGTCCCCCTCGATATTATTATAGACGGGTATCGCCGATTTTTCAAATTTTGATTCTGTTAGAAGTTATAAAGGGTGGCTCCTTTTCGTTGAAAAACCCTGTATATCTCAATTTTATTTCACAAAATGAAAATGTCCACATCTATTCAAATGTTCCATTATAAGTTTTACCTCATGATTTCCTGATATGATGAAACAAGCATTAGAATGAAAGCATTTGAGCGAAAATTTCAAGCGAAATTCCAGAGGATGACGTTGATGCCGCCGCGGTGTGGTGCACCAGGTATCCATTAGAAAGTATTCGGGGACAGATTCGATCTGAGCGACCCAAAAAACCCGGAAACAATTTTCGGTTCCCTATAGGCTTGAAACTTCAGTGAAACTCAAGAGGATGACGTTGATGCTCGGATGCGGGGCACCAGGTACGCGGGGGACGGTTTCCAATGCCTGATTTGGAATCAGCAACTCTAAAAACCCTCGGATGAGATGTCTAGAATCATTTGAGCGTGAATTTCAGAAAAAGCTTCGGAGATGTCGTTTCTCAGCCATCCTGAGCTCCAGGTGGGCGGTGAGGCAATTTGGAGGTCATATTCGGGATCAGCGACCTTAAAAACCCCCTTGTACCCGAATTGAGTCGATTCTAGAAGCTTATAACGAAGTTATGAATTTTTTCTATGAAAATGCATTTTTCAGGATGCATTTTCGACTGCACAAATGCAATTTCGAAAAAAAACATGATGAAAAGTAGGTACAAAGTTTCCTATTAAATTTAGGAAGCGAATGCAAAAAACCCCACCTCAATCCGTCTTACTACAAAAATTTGGTAGGTTCAGTGCTTTATTTCCTCGACTATTTATTTACATTGTTTCCAAATGTGCCTCTGTGAACGTAAGCATCTTATTTATATATTGTAAATAATTTAGGAATATAGTTTATGTAGTGCCTTGTCCTCCATCCGTCCCAAAGTCGTTAAATGTAACCATATTTCTATTATCACTGTAACAGTATTCAGATTCACGCGCCACTAGTTATCGTTATACGGGTCGTTAACACATTTCTTGCTTCGACAGTGGCTTTCATTGACTACTGCGGAGGTTAATTATATTTTTTCCTATTGGATAGAAAAAATAAGGGAAATAAAACTCTTCAGTTTTATGATCAATTGCCAATTACGTCAACTACAATTTAAGTTGTGAAAATTGAACAATGAGTAATTTAAAAATGGCATGTTAAAATAAATGTTCAAAAGAGGAATTGAAGTGTAAAGATACCAAGTACTAATCTGTGTGACATGGTTCCTTTCATAGAAGTCAGGAAAATTGTTCTCACATTTTACATGTAAAATAAAATTCCAAGCAGATGCGGGGATGAAAAAGCACTACGTACTTACAATGTTGTTCTAATACAAATCAGAAAATCTTAAGGCATAAGTAAAAATTCCTAAGAAAATGTTAAGGCCTCAAATAAAATTAACGAATGTTACACGCTAAAACACATCTCACCACAGCAATGAATGTTGGTGATGCTGAAGGTGGTGCGGTGCTCATCTAGATAATCCTGCCAGACAATTCATTTTCTAAAGTAAGACATGGAGGAAAATACACCTTAAAATTTGCTGTTTACTATTAATTTGTTCAGCGTTTTTTACTATGCTATTAATGCCGTGCTGCTTCATACCCGAATCCCTGTAATGGAATTAGTCCCTCCATAATAAAGTTTGTATACCTACCTATTAATTCCCTTTATGGAAATTTTACAGTTTTTGTCATAAAATAATTTGCATCTCCGCAAAGTACATAAAATTACCTAGTAACGTAATTAAAAGAATTAATAATTAGTACGTTTATTTTTATAAGAACATTATATTAATTAATGAAATTGTAAACACGGCTATAACTTTTGTGGGAAAGAACCTCATCGGTAGCTTAATGTATCATAAACCATTTCATTATCGAATAATAAAAACATAGCGCCGGTGTAATATTTAATATTTAATGGGCACAGAAATTATCTTCTTTCGTCGTTCCTTTCGGTTTTATTGAATCATTAATAAATAATATACCCCGTGTTCTAGGTTCTGACACCGTACAACACAGTAATTTTAACACTATTTGAAAGATGTTGCCGATATAATACAATTATGGATCGATATTATCGACCCTACCTTATTGTGCAACAGGTGGCGCAACACTTCGCTTTTACACTTAAATTCTTTATTTTCTGATTGGTTGAGATATTTAGTCTTGTAAATAGTCTCGAACCTCGTTTCCGGCGTCTCTACTCATCTCTCTTCGTTAAACATCATTCACTTTTTACTATCTCTTTTTATTTCTTAAGCCTCGCTGTTTCCTTTGCTGATCAAAGAAGACTTACTTCCTACTTCTCAAGCTGTACGCACGCTTCATTTCTGTAGTGAGAAATATTCACAATTTTCTTAATTTAACGTTATATAAAACGGTTATAAGTGAAATATCTTCAGTTATTGGTTGTGTAGAAAACACCTACTCATTTCTATCGCTTCCAAACGTATGTAATTACGGTTTTTAATACATTTATTGTGTGTCGTATCTGAGAATCGTTATCAAGTTACTACTTGGCGTCAGTGATTGAAACTCATTGGGTAATGTACCTATTCGTTTACTATATTCAAAATTACATTCTTCCATAATTATTGTCCTAGCGTTCAACGTATAGTCTACCGTTTCCTATCAACTGTAATATCTGAAACCACCATTTTGGCCGTTAGCGTTTATTACTGCATTGACGACTCGCCGCCATATTCTAAACTTCGCTGAAGACTTCAAACTTCATTGATTTACCTTTTCTGCTTCCTTATAAGTTACTCTACCTTTATTTTCCTTTAAACTGATTAACTTTATATAATTTAATTTGTGGATACTTTGCCTTACCGAAATTACTTATTTTAGTAAATTGTTCTACATTTAACATCAATTTTGATGACGTCATTTATCTTGTAAATACTTCATTCTAACTAAATTTGCTCCTCATTAAATACTTTTGTTACTTAAAGTTAAATATTATTTTTTTTTGCTTTAATTCACTTGTACATTAAACTGTATTAGCTACTCCCTTTTACCTTAACTATTAATTGCTGATAAATTCGAAACTCTTTTGCTAATATATGCTCAGTATCCGATCCTTCAAATGAATAGTGAGTAATTAAGTTTTCTCGTTGATTGGGACCGTACCATTATTTCTGGTCCGATTTGTACTAATTTTCTTTATTTAGATTACATCGCTTCGGCAGGCTCTTTGCGCAAGGGATCTCCACCGAACATTACTCAGGTACTATTTATTATTATTACTTACTTAGTTTGCTCATTACGATTGCATCGTATTATGAAAATATTGAATTTGTATATTAACGTAATTCACTTCAAGTAGTTTATTGCAACGCTACTTAAAAGGTAAACCGGATCTCTAGTTATTATTATAACCACTTAGTAGGTCACTACAATTTTGGATTATTATCCAGTTACATTTATTTATTTATTTATCTATTTTGTTTGTTGTACCTTATGTTATAGTTATTTGTATACATATTTTGACCGAGTTTTATTATACTCTCGTCAAATTACTTTTTATTCTCGTTATTGCTCCATTACCATATTTCTCTTTCAGATTACTACGTTTACTCCATCTCCGAATTGAGACTATCTTCGCAGTTCATACTCTTAACTTTAGCTATTACCTTTAGAACTTGCGTGGCGCCCATTTTCTTTATTGAGTATTCGTTGCTCATCCTGCTTATACTACATACAACTCACTTACACTCATTCTTACTAATCCACACCCAAGTTGCCCATATAACTGAGCTTACCGTGCACTACCTATTTATAAATTGTGTTACAATTCTCAATTCTTGCCGTAACACTTTTATTACTATTTCCGTGACTAGAGTCGTCGGACCGCGCAACGTCACTCAAGCCATCCCACACGTCAGATGAATATGAGCATGCCGGAAGAGGAATTGGCTCCAATCATAGCCGTGCCTGACCAGGATACCCCCAACATGAATCGTATCAGTTGGATAAGTGTGGGACACTCACAAAGTATGTGGTCTGTCATTTTTTCGTCTATGTAGCATCCTCTACAAGATGGTGATTCTACCAAGCCCATGCGATGTATGTGCTTGTTTAGTTTACAGTGTACAGAGACTCATCAGAAAGTATGACCACAAATTGCCGCAAGTTCCTTCTTGATATCTCTGTGCAAAAAAGCGCCAAGCTACGAGGCCTCTCTCGCATGACGACAATTTTAACATCAAGTTCCGCCTAGACTTGTGCTGGACTTGGGTGTCTTGCGTTATTAAGTAAAAGTGATACCAACAAACGACCAGGTGTAAGGTCGCACTTGGTTTAATCCTAATATACTTACGTCAAGCAAAAGTCTGATCGTATTTAACAGCAGTAATGTAAGCAAAAATTAATACGTAGGTACCATCTTAATCCAATAAATCAGATTAAATACATTTTTCCAAATCTGTCATAAATATTAAAAAAATTGATTTCCTAAGTAGCTTTCATTTAATTTCATTTCACTTCTTACCCGTTTGTGGGTGCAAAACAGAAACGAAGTGGAAATGCGTATAAAAAATATACGAAAGCATGACAATTTTTCAAATTTGTAGATTTACCTTCGTGTCAAATTTATTCCATTAAATTTGTTTTTTAAATTATTCAAGAGAATTAAAACGTGAAAAAGGGAAAATTCCATTAAAATTGAACGTCTTTATAAATTTAATAACCGAACCTATATACTTTATTATTACGATGCGAAGACTGTAACGATAAAATCTAATTATTTCCACAATTTAAATTGGTTGCAACTTAGACTGTAAATTTAATTATTATTATTAAAGCTCTGACTTTAATCAGAGATTTATCTGAAAAGTATCATTATGCAATTTACATTAGACGACAAAGATGTTTAGCTTCTAAGTAAGAAAAATTAAGGTGAAAGACTTTTACAAATTTCTATCCCACTTGTATAGACGTAAAGCAGACGTGAATTATTACGGAATAATATACCTTCTCAACAGGCTAATATAGTCTATATAAATAACCGTTCAAATCAGCTTTTGAATTTTTTTTTAACATTTCGTATTGTATATAAGAAAGAAATATTTGAATTACAAAAGGAAAGAGACGGTTCACTAGTTTCCTACGTGATACTTCGCAGTTTTACAAAATGAAAACATTTAATATGCATTCTAAATTCGACGAAACGAATAAGCGCAAAAAGTTATTTCTCAATGCTGTCGTCTTTTCCTTTTGCTCACATGGTTATTGATCGAGATGTCTTACTTTCCACGTGACGTTACTGGAAATTTCTCACTCGAATGACATTATCCATTTCTAGATACGGATTCGAAAAATACCGAACCAAAAAATAGTATATTACAATACAAGTGATTTTTCAACGAGCAATACATTATACAGGGTGTCCAACTGTCCATTTAGTAGCTCGTTCTTCAAGTACGGCTTTATTGTTAAATTTACTAAAAAATAAATATACGAGATGGCAATTAGGTAGGATGAAGCACATTTGTAAATTAGTGGGACACATACAGGGTGTCTCAAAAAAGTATGGTGCGTAAAACGTATACTTCTTTAAATGGAATGACTCACTTTTTTTAAGCGCAAATGTAGGGGCCTTGGGGTTTACCTGGCTTGTAATGTAACATACTATTAAATTGTACTGTTCCTTTTTATCGTATCGAATTTTCTTTACAAAAAGCGTGATTTTTCGCAATGCTCAACTTTACAGGGCCATAAGCAGTTTATTTTTCAACAAAAACTCATACACTTTGGGTACAAGGTAGCCCAATGCTTGCTGAAGTTATTGTGGAAAAAAGCTTTGGAATTATCTTGTTCCATTTTGGCGTAATTAGTAGAAAAGCAACAAGGCAGCTATTATTGAAGGAAACAACTTTAACCTTTTTTTATGAGATGAAGGAAATAAGGAACGTGTGAAATGCGTACATAGTGTGTGTAAACCCTTAAGATAGATAGAATCAGGCATCGGCAACCGCCCCCGTCGTACCTGGTGTCCCGCATCCGGGCATCAACGTCATCCTGTGACGTTTCAAGCCTATAGGAAACCGAAAATTGTTTTGCAGCGAAACTTCAAGCGAAACTCTAGAGGATGACGTTGATTCTCCTGTGTGGTGCACCAGGTATCCGTTAGAAAGTATCCGGTGCCAGATTAGATCTGAGCGACCCAAAAAACCACGGAAACAATTTTCGGTTCCCTATAGGCTTGAAATCTCAGTGAAACTCCGGGGGATGACGTTGATACCGGATGTGCGGGGCACCAGGAACGTGGAGGGAGGGGGAGGTTGCCGATGCCTGATTTGGAATCAGCAACCCAAAAAACCCCATTTGAGAGTGGATTTCAGAAAAAGCTTCGGAAATGACGTTGCTCAGCCATCCTGAGCTCCAGGTTGGCGGTGAACCGATTTGGAGGTCATATTCTGGATCAGCGACTTCGAAAATCCCCGTGAATCTGAATTGAGTCGATTGTAGAAGTTTATAACGAAGTTATGGACTTTTTCTATGAAAATGCATTTTTCAGGATGCATTTTCTTCGAAAAAAAACATGATCAAAAGTAGGTACAAAGTTTCCTATTGAATTTAGGAAGCGAATACAAAAAAACCCATCTCAATCCGTCTTACTACAAAAGTTTGATAGGTTTGGCTTATTTTAGTGCTTTATTTCTTCGCCTAACAGAATCATTGTATGTATGTCATTTTATAAGATTCATCGCTCGCAACGTGTGGTATAACCTTGCCATGCAAAACCCCCCTGAGCGCCGCTTAGGCTATTTCGATTATCTCGGTCCCTCAAAATATATTACCTTCTGGGGCTCTTAACAATTTTTTTTATTGATTATCCTCATTGATCACATTTTCCACAAAAAAAAAAAACAAAATGTTTCAAGTATCTCGTATAATAAATAATGTCGTATATTGACCGGGAGCGAAGTTGCGGGTAGTTTGTCCTTTATACAAATCCACACCGTTTGACAAATCTCCACGAAATTTGCCACACATACCTTACTAGATCAGGAGAAGGTCATAGAATAGGTCCCGTTCCAGAATTTCACCGGGAAACCCGAAAAATACCCGATTTTCAGTTTTTTAACAGGAAATTGAGCTAGAAAGCTGAAAATTTGTATATAGGGTCTTCAATATAGCTATAAAATTTTTCAAACTAAACCTTGCTTTACCCCGGGCAAAATTGAGTATTCACACCGGGAAATAAGAAAAATATGAATTTCCCAAAACCGCGGGCAAAGTAATTAATAAATTTACAAACATAGATAAAAAATAACGGTCGCCGTGTAAAAAAAATTTCTTTCACTAATTCTGAAATACCACACAAACTGTGGCATTATTTCCCCGTAGGTATAGCATTTATTATTTACACTTAAAACTTCAAACGTATGTGGTAAATAATACAAAAGTGTGTATGCGTTTATGTTCATTATAAATTATTGTTGGCACTTTCTCAACAACGCTATAGAGCCGTTATTAAATAGGTGAACTGATTACAATGGCGCCGCCAAGTGTTATCGAAAGGCTTCAATTTTATAAGGAAGCGCTGTGGCTTTCAACATAATGTTGTTAAATTTTGAGTGTATAATGGCTTTTCCCCTTTGAATTGTTGCCAAGTCTGGGACTAATTAGTAATATATGAGTATGTAACAGGAAAGAATCCTGTTTATTACCAAATTCTCTTCATTTTGTGTCTAGAAATCCTTAATCTCTATTGAGGTGTTAATTAACGTTAGTATTGATTTAATGAATGTATATGAAACTACAACTACCAATGAATAAGTTGATCGAGAAGAATTTTGAGATGTGTTTGCTACCGGCGCGTATTTGCAATGAAGTTGATTTGGGCTGAACCGTGCACTTAAAGTAAGTAAATATCTATCATAGAATTTCAGGGTATCGATTTAGAAACTATCTCACGGCTATAATGACAGCGTATCGGAAAGTTTGTGTTAAAGTGGATAGAAAAAAATTTGTTATACACGAAATATGTGTTGTTGGTAAAGTGCTCTCCACAAACTTCTAAGCTTGGCGTACGATACTTGTACGAAGTACTGAATTACACACTTACACTTTGAGGAAGTGTTAGCTGTGCAAATTCGTGTTAAGATGAGATTCTTATTATGTGCGTACGTGTTCATCACACGAAAGATGAAGGACTTGCACTGAAAAGTTGCATTTTGGAAGCGAGCATTTCGATTACTTAGTTGCTTTCCTAGATTTAATGCAATGGAGTATTCAGATTATTTCAAGTTACACGTATGAACAAAGTAGATTGTGAAGCAACTATTATAATAAATCTGAGGTACCCAATTCGTTGTATTTGGTTTGGAATTGCCATTTTTGACACTATCCGATGTATTACAATATTCTTATACTGTTTTCCTTAATAAGAAACTTTCAATGTAATGTAATATCTAGTAATAATAAAACCTACCTTATATTAGTTATATCATAGCGTAAAGTGTATGTAATTTTAAGGAATGGCTGTAGGTACTGTAGTACTTTAGAATTACAAGCAATTAAATAAAGATTTTAATAGAATTACTTGTTATTGCATTAATATAACTTAGTTAAAGATTATCGCCACCTGATGTTCATGTCCACCAACTTAAATCGATATTCTTTATTACCATAGATTAGAATGAACTTTGGGTACAAAATCGTTAAAAAGAATACCTATGTGTTGGGGCGGTAATATTTTTTGAAATTCCAATATGATTAATCAATTTAGTAGCAATATTGCGCTCTTTGAGGAGTTGAGGAGTTATAAAATGCCATTACAATTTAAGGGATCAGGTGTTATAACCTTAAAAGGTATCGTTGTACATATTTTCGTACTCTGTGCACATTATTCAAGATCCGATGGTACAATTTTGTACAATTGTTTGCACCTCACCATCATTTGCAAATTTTGGGCAGCTTAAAACAAAGTGGTGGAACGGAAATGAAAATCGCAAGGAGAGAGGTGAGGACTATATGAAGGATGAGAGAGCAGTTCCCAGTGCAAATCTAGAAGCATCGATTGAGTCAAATGAACACAGTGTGAACGCGCAACATTTTTGCCTTTTCTGGCTTAGGCGAAGGTATGTGTCGTTATAGGTATAGCAAACCCTGGTTTCATTGCACGTCACTATACGCTCCAATAATAATGCTCCCTCTTCATGTTTATAACGGAAAAGAAGCACATTTCATATCATCTATAAAAATTTGGATAAGTTTCCGTATTACATAAACCAAAAAATATTTTAATCAAGTCCACATGGCACTCAGCCTCTTCAAGACTAATTGCTTAACTATCTGTTTTCCAAAATAAGAGCAAGTTTCTTAAACAAAAGGATGGGACAGAAATATTGAAATAACTTATGTCCTTTCATTTCATGGATAAATTTGAAACTGACCCAAATTAACATTTGGCAGATTTCCCTAGATTGAGCTCGCTATGCGGATGATGTGAACTGTACAGGGTGTTTTTTTGGGAGCTTTAGTTAGACGTTTCTGGGAAAGTTTTATAGGTAGATTTTTGAAAATTTGTACTTAGGGGTTACTCAAAAAGCCGAATCGATGTAAAATATTGTCAAAATGGCAGCACTTCCGGAAATGCCGGAAGTAGCTACCAACTTCGTTATTTTAAATAGCAACCCCTATTTTTTATTGCATTTTTGGATTCTACGTGAAATTTCATAACTTTTGATACCAACATGTCAATATCTACAAGTTATATGGTTCTTAAGTTATTTTCATTTATTTAAAAAAAATGGCGGATGCAGACGGTACTTTAAGAATTCATTACTTGAAAACGGTTGTGGCTATGGCAACCGAGTTTTCACCAGCGCATAGAGGAAGAATAGGGTTTTCTTTTGGTGTACTTAAAAAAAGTTATGTTACGTACGACGTCACCCATGAGGCTCCAAATTTAAGAAAATTCAAAGACTGAAAACTCAGTTTTTTTAAATGAAATGACCATTTTCTTACTATTGCATTTGATAGAGAATCAAAATGAGCATATTTTGGTATTACATGTTCCTATCCCTATTTTTAATAGTTTATGACTTATCCCCTTTTCATTGCAATGATACCATTTTTTTCGTATTTTTTAGTAGTCGACCATGACGTGGGCCATGGCAAACGAATTTAAACCAATCAATTCGTCACCTGTTAGTTTCAAATCAATTTAAAACCTTGTCTTCTTCAACACATGTTCAAAATGAGCGCCTTCATGTTCCAAACACGAATTGTTTTTCGTAAATGTTCTCGTGTGGAGTATTCTTGCAGAGGCAGATCTTCTGTTGCAGGAACAACAATATTGCGTAAAATTTCCAAACAACGTTCTGTATTCAAATTTTTTGGATAAATGTGGAAACACAAAAAATTGTTATTTTTAAACACACAAAGTACAATAAAACTCCAGCACTCTTGAATGTGTACACTGTACATCTCCATTCAAACAAGAATTTTAATGGCACCAGCAATGCGAATTATGGCGATTAAATTTTTACTAAATTTGGCTTCGTCTGACCAAGTAATGTTCCACAAAAAATATTCCTGGTTCCTTAACATTAGCTATTCGTAAAACTCTTACTGTAGGTAAGGTGGTACAAAGCTTCCAAAATTCAAACAATTTCATTCGAGTGTTCGGATGGTACGTTCACTAGGACACGGTCTTTCTGGATATCTCTCAATGAACGTATGACAGGCATGTGACGCGATTCTGTTCATTTCACCATAAATAACAATTAGATTCCAAAAATTTTAATATGTAAAACCATTGCAAGCCATTTTTCATTTTTTTCGATGATTGAAAAACTTATGTTAACCTATTATACAGGTGACGGTTTAGTATCACTTGATTTGTTCAAAATTCGATTGCCATGGTCCATGTCATAGCCGACTACTACAAAAAATTCGAAAAAAATGGTATCAATGCGTTGAAATGAAAATAAGTCAGAAACTATTAAAGATAGGGTATGTAATACCAAAATATGCTCATTTTGATTCTCTAACAAATGCAATAGTAAGAAAATGGTCATTTCATTTAAAAAAACTGAGTTTTCAGTCTTTGAATTTTCTTAAATTTGGAGCCTCATGGGTGACGTCGTACGCAATATAACTTTTTTTAAGTACACCAAAAGAAAGCCCTATTCTTCCTCTATGAGCTGGTGAAAACTCGGTTGCCATAGCTACAACCGTTTTCAAGTAATGAATTCTTAAAGTACCGTCTGCATCCGGCCTTTTTTTTAAATAAATGAAAATAACTTAAAAACCATAACTTGTAGATATTGACATGTTGGTATAAAAATTTATGAAATTTCACGTAGAATCCAAAAATGCAACAAAAAATAGGGGTTGCTATTTGAAATAACGAAGTTGGTAGCTACTTCCGGCATTACCGGAAGTGCTGCCATTTTGAAAATGTTTTAGATCGATTCGGCTTTCAGAGTAACCCGCAACCACACATTTTCAGAAACCTACATATAAAACTTTCCCAGAAACGTCTAACTAAAGCTCCCAAAAAAACACCCTGTATAGCTCAACAAAACTCTCAATTCCGTTCCAATTCATACAATTTACCTATGAAACGAAAGTTAACAATACACTACCGTTCCTTGATGGTCTTATTTGAAGAAACGGATCTCAGTTAGAAATAGATTATTACCGTAAGCATCGGGAGGTTAATAATTAATGATTCCAGTTTTTGGCACGTATATTGATAATTTTCCTTTTTCAACATATTACTATATCCGGTGTATCCAGTGGAAAATTTAATAACGAAACGTAAACTAAAGAGATAGGTATTAGAAATACAAACACGTTCGGAAATCTTGCAATAGATCTGATAAGAAATAATTAAATTATCGAATTTTCCTTCATATACAATAGGTCACTCTAACTTTCCAAATTAAATTTTCAAAGGGTCACAACTTCAGTAGATAGTAAGCAAAAGCTTCTAGGAAACCTCAAAGACCCCGTGACACATACCTTGAGAATTAATGATAACGTAGCTAATAGACGTGAAATGATTGAGTTACATCTTAGCGACATGTTTCGACATTAGTCATTTTACCTTCAGGGTTTAAATGCTGTTAAAACTTAATTAATGACAGATATAGGTAAAAATATTTTACATTAAAAAAATGTGAGAGTTGGTAAAGGAGAAAATAAGTTTATGACGGTAACTATGTGATATGCAATTGTACAAAGTTAATATGTAGATTTTAAACTAGCCTTATTTCCATCATCATCAATTCTCCAAAGATGTGATATTTATTATATGTTGTAATATGTTATTAATTAAGTTTTAACATCATTTAAAATCTGAAGATGACTAATGTTATGAACAAAAGCGACCTTTGGATTATAAGTGTTTTTTCATCGTTATGAGATCAAAGGTTTTTGTTTTTTGTTTGTTCGGGTGTTAATTTCGTGGTTTTAGTTTTGGGTTATTAGTTATTCTTATTATAAACGATTTGTTAACGAAAAAATAGGAACTTTCATTTTTCAATATACAATTAATGTCGAAATATCACGCTAAGATGTAATTTAATCAATTCTATCATTTCACGTCGATCATGCTACAATCAGTCTTAACTGATGGAATAATAAACAAAGTAACGGGGAGGTTTTGCAATTAATTCATTGAATGCTACTGCAACCCTCATTTGAGCGCTACACACATTACCAGTGGCTTTTACCAAATATTTCTTTGGTTAGGCAAGTAAATAACAAGCATGAATTCGATTGCTACAAAAGCTAAGAAATTGAAATAAAAATTAAATAATGATGATTCAGATCCTTTAAGCTTATCAGAACTTTTACTGCAGTATAGATGAGCGATCATGAAAAACGAAAACTACATACACAAACATATGAATGTATAAGCACTATTTGATTAATTTTAATAATAAAAAATAATAAGGTTTTTGTAGAGCAAAAGTGCACAAAGAGAAAGGTGTTCACAATTACAGGTTTCCCAATATAACTAAAAAGTAAAAAAAATTACGAAACGCACTAAATACTTTAAACGATTAAAATACAGGGTGTCTCACGGTGACCGTCGGCGTCGGTTAGAAGTATATCAAGAACTGTATAAAAGCTAGAAATTTGAAATTTTGCACATTCAGGGAAAACATTAAAATATCCCAATACATTGGTTTCTGCAGCATCATTGGGGACAATTGGCTTTGCCAAATTTCGTGGCGCATTTACTTCGCTCAAATTTAGAAAATTCTTTTCAATCATCCTGATTTTTTGTTCTGTCATTGTAGGTAAATGCGGATATCTTTCGTTAAAGTGTTGAGTGATTCTTTATTCAATGGTTAAAGGTTCTGCAGGTCTGAAAATAATACGAGCCGACTCGCCATGAATGTAAAACAAGTTTATAGAATATCAGCATTTGTGTATTCCATATTGCCCAATTAAAAATAAATATCAAGCGCAAAAATCAAAATTCAAACAAATAACATTGATAACAAACGTAAATGTAGCGTAAACTTTCAAACTGATAGCTAACTGACAACTGTCAAATAAAAATGAAAACATAAGAAAGCATAAGAATCATAAGAAACAATTGAATAAAAATTTTTTGAAAACTTTCAAAGCCAACCATGTTGTGTAAAGTACGTAATTATAAATTTAAATAGAAAAATGTAAATAATTATATAATAAATGTAAATTTTAGGTATAGGAACATGGTATGTCAATTTAAAGGAAATTTATTTCTGCATCGAATGGACTGATAAATAAATAGGCATTCCATTTGAAAAAAGAGACTTTTTAAAGTTTTTCGTAAGTCTGGAAATAACGTCAAATAGATACGTAACCGGGGGCAATTTTTTATTATCCATTACAGACAATTGTGTCTCAATCTTTTGACATTGAGAACCTAAAATCCTATTTCCCTAACTTTTACCACTTTCGACTTTCAATTTTATTTCCTAAACAAGATTTTGACATTTTTCAGTGAAAAAAATTTTTTTTCTCAACAATCAAAATTGATACGCCGATTATTTTAAGCATACTTACTAAACATTTTATGACACATCAGAATGTGAAAAAAAATTGCCCAGTTTGTATTTAAAATAAAGAAGTTGATGTTCACTTACGGTATTTCCGGAAGTGCTGTCAATTGGAAAATATTTTTATTTAATAGATTAAATACGGCATGTCGCATGTGCCAAATTTCAAACTTCTAGCATTTACCGTTCTTGATATAGGTACTTCTAACCGACGGTCACCGTGAGACACCCTGTATTGATTCGTAAAATGGCCCAATACTGAAGTAACCAAAAGAATTGACGTGAATACACGTTTATAACATTTTTTGGAAAAATAGAGGAATAGATATTGCCTCGATAGATATTGGATAAAAAACTTAGATTATGCTACTCCAAAGCAAAAGGAGAAAATTTATCGTTTGTTGTATGGATCACGTTAAATAACATGTTAGAAATTGGAAACGATACATGTCTACGTTACGACAATCAATATCAGATCAGAGTATGTATCAAGTGGCAGTGAATGTAGTATTAACTTTGAGTTATAGTTTGCTTTAAAAAATATATTCGTTACCAATTTAGTTTAGGATTCATTACTTACCTCCCAAAAGATTATGAGCCCAGATCGTTCTGCGGAACAAGCTAAATCCAGATGGATCTGTGGAAAGGCAGAAGGCACGTCTCGTGGCCTAAGGGTTCCTTCAGAAGCCCGGAGTTCACTTTAATTCGCGCCGGTTGCTAGACTGAGCTCAATTAGAACAGTGGCAGCAGTATCGGCAAGGCGAGACATGAAATTAAGACAGTACGACTTTAATTCCGCATATCTGAACGGAATTTCGGAAGAGTAGACGTACATGGAGCCCCCAAACATCTGTTGGAAGGCCTGAGGAGACTCTTCGAAAGGGATCAAGACCAAGCGATCAATGTCGAAGCCAAAAGATAGTTGACAAGGTTCGAGTCAGGCGACATGGTGTGCCTATTGAAGAAGTCGTTGTACGAACTTCGTCAGGCTGGTCGGTGCTGGCATACGAAGCTAAACGTTCTTTTGAAGATAGGGGCAGTTCCGACAAGTGACGACCCGTGTGTGTGTACACGATGGTTCATGAGGGAGCGACTTCGTATATTACAACGTACGTGGATGGCATTTTGATTTCATCGCCGAAAGAAAGTCATGCCGCGGCCATTGAAAGAAAATTAGGTCGACATTTTCATCTTCGAGATCTCGGCCCAGCGAAATACAGTTTGGGTATCGAGTTCGATACAGATTATCAGTCCATTACGTTGTCTCAACGTGGGTACGTGGGGGAACTCTTAAAGAAGTTTGGTATGACCGATTGCAAAGAAGTAGGTACCTATCTACTCCTTTAGATCCTGGTATGAAGTTATGCGAACCAGAGGGAGACATCAGCGACGAGGAGAGAGCCTTACCCTACAGGGAACTGATAGGGGGACTCAACTATTTGTCGGTGGCTACAAGACCCGACATATCATTCGCTTGTAGTTACCTGGGGCAGTTCAATTATCGCTACAATCGATCACACTGGACCGCATCCAAAAGGGTCCTGCAGGGAACACCGGATGTCGGACTCCATTACACATCGGACAAAAGTTCTCATTTGATCGGGTTCGTCGATGCAGAATGGGGCGGAGACCCAACGAACACAAGATCCCACACCGGCGCCTGCTTTATGCTGAGCGGAAGTGTTATCGCGTGGGACAGCAAAGATCAGTAGCGCTATCATCTAACGAGGCAGAGTATGTGGGTTTCGCTGAAGCGCCAACGAGGCCATATACGTTCGCAAATTTTTGGATGAGTTGGGATTAGAAAGAGAAGATTGCGTAGAGTTGCACTATGACAACCAAGGGGCCAAATGTCTAGCGATAGACATTCGCTATCATTTCATCAGGCAGTGTACAGGGTGTTTCAGACCACCCGTACCGCCCAAATATTTCGCGAAATACAAAACGCATTGAAAAAAGAAAAAATACGTCTAATCATTTTTTTAAGATTCTATTGTTTGATCGTAATAGGATGTCTCCACTCCCACGCCCGTGGGGTGGAGAGGGGGTAACTTCGTAATCTTAAATAGCACCCCTCAGTTTATTACGCAGATTTGAATTCTGCGTTAACAAATAGGAACTTTTTGTTTGAAACATTTTTTGAAGTTCGTGACAGATGGCGCCATGATCGCCGAAAGAAGTTTTTCCGATTACTTATGCTAATTTGATGTCAGTTTTGTTGCGTGACAATAAAAAATGTTAATGCTTTGTAAAAGGGAAGAGGGGAGCTTTATTTATCACCCCCCTCCCCCACACCCCCACTTCACCCCTAATTTTAGATTTAAACATATCTCGAATGTCAATGTGTTCTTTACTCGTGAAATCTAAAGTATTTCAAATTTTTTTTTCTATTTTCCATCAAAGACAAAAAAAATTTACAAAATTTAACTTCTTCAATCGTGGTATTGAACAGTTGTTTAAATCTAAAATGGTTGCGTTTTCTCATCCTAGGTTATGGGCCGTAGGGGTGAAGTGGCGGTGTGGGGAAAGGGGAGGGGTTAATAAAGCTCCCCCTCTTCCCTTTTACAAAGCATTAACATTTTTGATTGTCACTCAACAAAACTGACATCAAATTACCATAGGTAATCGGAAAAACTTCTTTCGGCGATCATAGCGCCATCTGTCACGAACTTCAAAAAATGTTTCAAACAAAAAGTTCCTATTTGTTAACGCAGAATTCAAATCTGCATAATAAACTGGGGGGTGCTATTTAAGATTACGAAGTTACCCCCTCTCCACCCCATGGGAGTGCGAGAGGGGACATCCTATTACCATCAAACAATAAAATCTAAAAAAATGTTTAGACGTATTTTTTCTTTTTTCAATGCGTTTTGTATTTCGCGAGATATTTGGGCGGTACGGGTGGTCTGAAACACCCTGTATACAAGAAGCGCGGATCATTCTGAATTATACACCTACAGACAAGATGCCTGCGGACATGCTTACGAAGACGCTGTTCCGGCCGACGCACCGAAGATGCATGGAAATTATTGGATTAGTTGGCCGTCGTCCCGAGAGGAAGTGTTAGAAATCGGAAACGATACATGTCTACGTTACGACGATCAAGATCAGATCAGAGTGAGTATGTGGCAAGTGCCGGTGAATAAAAAGGTGGACGTTCGATCGGTTCATTATTAACTTTGAGTTACAGTTTACTTTATAAAATATATTCGCTACCAATTTAGTTTACGATTCATTACCTCCCCAAATAACACTCCCCCTTGATTCCTTTTTTATTGTTAACACAAATGTATACAAGCTGTGACAATTGGAGAGCAACCGACATCCAAAAATTGGAAAGCGTGAGATTAAACGATTGTTTTAGAAAAACTCGGTGGTGATATTTGTGTCTAATAACTATGACAGCACATGCAAAAAAACAGTAAGAATCGACACATGGAAACAATGGTTTCAGAATTTTTTAGGAGAAATTAAAGCTGGTATAGTCATGCTAACGGCAGACAAAGTGATGTTTAGCATTCAAATCTTTACGCAAAGTATTGGTAACATTCATCACACAGAAAACATCTGGGGCATTATAAAAGTGCCCCACTATACAATGCATAGAAATGGAAAAGGTAGAAAAGGAGAGAATAAAGAGTATTAGTAAACCGACTATATACAGTTTGTCCAGTTCTAGGTGACCTATTTGGGGATATTGGAAATTGGAAGCGGTAGTAAATCGAATGTTGGTTAAATGGAAAAAGGATACCTCCATTTTTATGCCCATTAATACACCAGTCTCATGCCTCTTACCGTTTAAAATATCTCCATGTAAGTCGTTTAAAATTGAACACACTGTATGTCAGTGCTTAACTCTACCTTATACCATCCTATTAAAAGAAACAGGAAAACTATAGAGAAATTTCTCCCTAATGAAAGGTTATGTACAATAATACTTTCAACATAAATTTTTTAGACGACTTTTTTGATCATACTGTATTATCGTGCTACATAAATAAAAGATATTAGAATTTTAGTAGACCATAAATCGTAACCTAAGATGCAAATACCTTCTCCTTTATTAAACTTTAAATAGGGTAGTTTACACGTCGTTTCAAAACTTAATGAGAAAATAATTCACTAATAATGGTAAGACAATCTAACAATTACTTACTAATTGAGTTAGAGGTGTGTATATTTATTTAATAGAATGAATGGAAACAATACACAAGTTTGTTTAATATTTGTGCTCGCTGTTTAGTAACGTTACGATTACTACATCAAATTGAGTTCATAGAAATTCAGCTTTAAAGAAAACGAGCAAATAAAATCTTTGTCTTATTGACGATTTCATTGCTTTATCGAGGGTATAAGTTTAATGGGGAGGCATTACCGCAACTTCCTTCGATTTATTGCCTTCGAAAGTGACAATAATAACTTCGTTTCTTTTATATATAACGAAGATACCTAAAGAAAGGTTTAAAAATCTATTATCGAACATCTTCACAGTTTATTAAGAGAAAATATTCTATTAAAGCCTTTTTTTCCATAAGGAAGCAGAATTCCCCAGCATATAGTGGCAGCAAGTTCTTTGAATGTATGTTATACAGAGTAATTGTAAAGTTGATCCAAGATCTCTTGGCCTATTAAAATGAAAGGCTGAGATAGTTGGAGATGTTGAAGGTTTTTTGATTCAGTATCATTATTTGATTAAAATGACTTTACATGGAATAAATATCGCCGACAATAATGAGCTCATTGTGACGGGTCTTCTAATTAAACCAAATTAATGCATTTCTTCCACAGATATTGCTGAGATATAAATCAATTGCCAAGCTGTAGAATAATTAACTTGAATTACAGATAAATTCAAGATTCTGATTAATTAAGTAAAAACAAAGATTCAACTGGATAGCTAAAAATATGAAATAATATGAGCTTTTGGGCTCTGAATAATAAATGTCCATTGAGCGAAACTTATACTCATCGTCCAGTTAACAAGCCGTAATTATTCAATTTTAACTAATCCGGCTGTTGTTTTTAAAGTCAGAAGTGTGTGTGAAACGCTGCTGTATTGTTTCGTAACAGTAAGATCTTTACTCTCTAGCTCTATGTGCTGTACGGTCTCTACTCATCTCTCTTCGTTAAACGTCATTCGCTTTCTACTGTCTCTTTTTAATTCTTAAGCCTCTTAGGTTTTTCTTACTGATCATCGAGGTCTCACTTTCTACCTCTCAAACTCTACGAACGCATCATTCCTGTAGTGAGAAATATTCACAATTATTTTCTTAATTTAACGTTATATAAAACGGTTGTAAGTGAAATTTCTTCAATTATTGGTTGTGTAGAAAACACCTGCTCATTTCTACCACTTCCAAACGTATGTAATTACGGTTTTAATACATTTATTGTGTGTCGTATCTGAGATCGTTATCAAGTGCTACTTGGCGTCAGTGATTGAAACTCATTGGGTATGTACCTATTCGTTTACTATATTCAAAATTACATTCTTCCTTCAACTTCTCGTCTCTAATTTGTCATAATTGTCCTAGCGTTCAACGTATAATCTACCTTTCAACTTACCGTTTACCGTATGGTTGATCCTATCAACTGTAATATCTGAAACCACCATACTGGCCGTTAGCGTCCCTTGACGACTCGCCGCCATATTCTCAACTTCATCGAAGACTTCAAACTTCATTTACCTTCTCTGCTTCCTTATAAATTACTTTACCTTTATTTTCCTTTAAACTCATTAACTTTAAATAATTTAATTTGTGGATACTTGGCCTTACCGAAATTACTTATTTTAGTAAATTGTTTTACATTTTACATCAATTTTGATGACGTCATTCACTTGTAAATACTTCATTCTAACTAGATGTGTTCCTCATTTAATACTTTTGTTACTTAACGTTAACTATTATTTTTTTGCTTTAATTTACTTGTACATTAAATTGTATTAGCTACTCCCTTTTACCTTAACTTTCAAATTGTTGCTAAATTCAAACTCTTTTGCTAATATATGCTCAGTATCCGATCCTTCAAGTGAATCGTGAGTAATTAAGTATTCCCGTTGTTTGGGACCGAACCATTACTTCTGGTCCGATTTGTACTAATTTTCTTTATTTAGATTAGATCGCTTCGGCAGGTGTTTGCGCAAGGATCTTCACCGGAGTTACACAGGTACTTTATTATTATTACTTACTTACTTGGCTTACTACGATTGCATCGTATTCTGAAAGTATTGAATTTGCATGTTAATGTAATTCACTACAAGTAGTTTATTGCAACGCTACTTAAAAGGTAAACCGGATCCCTAATTAGTATTATCACCATTGAGTAAGTCACTGCAATTGTTGATTATTATCCAGTTACAGTCATTTATTTATTTATTTATTTATTTATTTATTTATTTATTTATTTATTTATTTATTTTGAACAATTACGTTATGTTATAGTTATTTGTATACATATTTTGACCGAGTCTTCATTATACTCTCGTCAAATTACTTTTTATTCTCATTATTGCTCCATTACCATATTTCTCTTTCAGATTACTACGTTTACTTATCTCCAAATTGAGACTATCTTCGCAGTTCATACTCTCAATTTTAGGTATTACCTTTAGAACTTGCGTGGCGCCCATTTTCTCTATTGAGTATTCGTTGCTCATTCTGCTTATACTACATACAACTCCAGTGGCGTATCTAGAGTTTGCTTCTAGGGGGGGTCAAGAATAATTTTGATAAATTTAGTTTAAAGTTTAATGTTTGTTCTCCTTGATTTTTTTGCCATTTCGGCAAAAACTTCCTCAACACTAACTGAAATGTCTTTGTGTACATACAACATTGCAAGTCCATTCAGTCTCGTTTCACTCGTGGTGCTTCGTAGGTAAGTTTTCAAATACCTTAGAGTGGAAAAGGACCTTTCAGCGCTACAAGTTGTTACGGGCAATGTCGCCATTATTTGTAGTAACTTATGTACAGACGCGTACATATTAAATTCACAATACGATAAAGCCTCTATGGCATTTATTTTCTTAAGAGTCTTTTTAAGTTTTTTGCCCTGTTCTACTCTTTCGAGTTCGACTTGCTTCAATTTTTGATGCCATATTTTTATTTCTCCAAATAATTGGGAGGCATCAGTCGCGGCAATAGAATTTTTATACTGGCCAAACAAACGTTCAGTGTAGACCTTGTCTTCACTTGTCTCATTCAACAAAACTTCGAATGATGACAGAGTTTCTTTATGAGCTGTGAACCGTTCTTTAATCTGAATGATGACATGGTCAAGGAATGGTATAAATGCAGCCCTTCTAAAATATGTTTCTGGGCTGTCATGGGGAACGTTTTCACGGGTGGTTTGGCGCCCTGTCGTTCTTGGTACTTTAATGGTTATTTCTTCTTGACTGCAAATTGCTTCCACAGATTTGAAAATGTCTGCAAATTCTTCCTCGGAATTATCTCTTATTTTTTGTAATTCGTTCACAGTGTGCTCAGCATATGTGACAGCACTGATAAGATCAATGTTTTCAGACTGTAGATACTTCGTTAACGGCAAGGTATAAGAAAATACCTTTTTTATAATATGCAGCATAAATGTAAATTCACACTTTTGAACCGCACACAATAGTAGATTTGCGTTTGTTGATGTATCAGTATCAGGCCAGTTGCAAATCTCTTCAAGTGATCTCAGTATCGCTTCAAACATTTCACATAATGTATTTACAGAATTGTGTCGCTGCGTCCAGCGAGTTGGGCATAGTGCTTTTAGTCTTTTAGAACCGTATTGAGGATCAGAATGTTTCCTCAAAACTGCCTGGCGCTTCGGCGTATTAAAAAAGTCATACACTTTTCCGACCGTACCCATACAGTTTTTAATTAAAGGCAATGAACACGAATCAGATATAGCTAAACTAAGAGAGTGGCTACTGCAATGCACATACAGAGCATTTGGAACTTCTTTCTTACTAAAGCCTGCACTCCAGAGAAAGCACCACTCATAGCAGATGCACCGTCATAGCCTTGCCCATATAAGTTATCTGTGTCAATTCCAAATTCTCTCAGTTTCCTCATAATCACTTCACCTATCCCCTTACCAGACATGTCGTAGATTGGGACAAATTGAAGAAAGTCCTCTCGCACTGTCACACTTTCTAAGTCAACATATCTTGCACATAATGTCATCTGTTCCACACAAGATATATCAGTTGTCTCATCTGCCAAAATTGAAAAACATTTTGCCTTATTTACCTTAGCTACTATTTTTGGCAGCAGAATGTCATTGCAGGATGAAATGATTTCGTTTTGGCTGACTGAACTTATGTATGTGGCATTCTTACCAGCTTTCAATAAATGTTCTTTTAAGTCTTGATCCCCACTATCAAGTCTCAGTCTCAAGAGTGCACGAAAGTTTCCTTCGTTTGCAATGAAATCCTCATTGTCGTTAATGTTAAGTGGGCCTCCATCCCTGTGTCCTCTTAAAGCTAACCCTTGTCTTCCACAAAAAATAACTGTTTTGATAACTGGTGTAAGAAGACGTCGATTTTCTGTGACTTTATTTGCTACACTTTTATCCAGGCAACTAATAATGTCAATCTTGTTAGATCTCGCAGAAAGAAAGTTTTCGGCAGCTACCTTGGCATTAGCATGATAAGTCGTCATTTGATGTTTGTTGAAATCTTCTAATGCATGTCTCCAGTCACTGTACTTCACGCGCACAAGTTTGCCAAGGGGAAGTCCTTGTTTCCCAGCTCCAGCAGGTGCAAATAACATGCAGTACTTGCAAAATGCACCGTCAAGTTTTTTCGAATAGACCAGCCATTCTCTTGTTTTTAACCAATTGTGTTGAAATTTCAGCTGGCGCTTGCCGTACTTTGTTGAAGGAAAGTGGAAACATTCTTCAGGCTTCCAAGCATTATTCAACAAATTTTCCCTTTCTTCTGGCATAACCTGAAAACAAGTAATAAATTTGATATAAGAAAACATAATTAATAGGAACTCAATTTTATTTACTCGAATATGCCTTGATTTCAATAACAATTCAATTATGTGAGTAGAAAACACAATACAAAATAAATGATAAAAACATTAAATACTATAGTATCTTACCTGTCTATCAATGTACAGCCCGATGTCGTTAGGACTGATGAAATGAGATGTGTGTTGTATTGGTTGAGAATGAACCGAAGACGTCGAAGCTTCACTACTCGAAAACTCGGCAACAGAGTGTTTATCTTTGATACTGTCTTGGTCATTCTCATTTTCGACGACTTGGGCACTATCTGAAAGTGATCCAGTTCCTTTCCTTTTAAAAAAGGACAAAATAGTACCGGCGGTACCAGTATCGTCAGCTTTACGCTTTTTTTCCATTTCACTTCAGTAACAGTTGAATAATGAACAGTCAATGTACTTTAAATGATGAATAAATTAACACAACGAATCAACAAACTAGACGAAACGAGCACGAATCACCACTCACCGCACTCACCAGTCACCACTGTGTGACTGTAAATCATAGGTACATTGACTAATTTATCTGTTGTGGATAAGGAATCAGACTGTGAATTCACACTCTGATTAGGTATCACGCATGTTTTCTTTTTGAACTGAAGTATTGTCGTCATTTGTCTTCTAGTTTCAATAATAATAGAAAGTTAAGACAAATGTGTAACAGTAACATCAATATTAAATTAATTAATTTTATGTACGTATTTAAGGAGACAAAATTTTAAAATTTAATATCAGCTAAAGAAACGAAAGCCTAGCAAAAAAAACGAACGTAAGCAAAAGTACATGAAAGACGAACGTATCCCACATTATGCACTCTGTGATTCACTCCCTTGTTTACTAAATAAAGAGATCGTATTGCACATACATTCGTTTAATACTTTAATTGGTATGTTGTGCAATTTTTAAATGCTTGGCCATAAACATTGCAGAATGACCACCGAAGTATCGATGGAGTTTTCTGTAGTATCGTTCGATTTCTATTTATTTTGTTGCTTCTGGGGGGTGTTCGGTCCCGTTCGTCCCCCCCCGTAAATACGCCCCTGTACAACTCACTTTCCCTCATTCTTACTAATCCACCCCCAAGTTGCCCATATAGCTGAGCTTACTGGTGCAATACCTATTTATAAATTGTGTTACAATTCTCAATTCTTGCCGTAAGAGACCAGTAGGTGCAAACATGTTAAAACCAAGTAGGTAGCAAACATATGTTGTAAATACAACAGTAGGTAGCTTATAAAAGGAGTTAATCGAGGGCATCGCTGCCATAAAAAGATTTGGTCTCTGTAATAGATCTAGTCAAAGAAGAAAACGTGATAATCGAGGGCTACCGAAGTGACAAATAAGATTAGTTAAGTGGAAAAGGTACAGGACTGCAAGTTGCTGCACGTTTTTACTCATCTTTCAAATTGAGCGAAGGGATAGGCATAAACAACACAAGGCAGAATTGGCTGCTTCTGATCGTGTGAAAGCATTTTGAAAAGGAATCTTATCCGGTCAGTTCATAAGGGTCAATGTTTTTTTAATGCTCAACCTAAAAGTGCGAAGATCGATGGATGTGAGAATGAAAACGGAAGTGGAGAAAGTATAACGTGGCGGCGTGAACAAATGATGACATTTTTTACCGTTTTCGGTACTTGTCCAAAGGGACAGGGATAGAGAAATACCTGGTGACTCAAAACGAGGTGGCACTTGGCGTGCATTGATGAAGACATTGTTAAGACAGTGAAAAGGGTAAAGGGTGCTAATTTTTCCTCGCATGAATCACCTCACAATATTTTTCAAACATTCTATAATTAATTAGAGTCAATTCGGATTTACCCGGACATTTTTTCTAAATCAGTTGTAAAGTGGAACCTACATATTGTGGATTATTAATTGAAATTCCTTGAATGTGTTTGAAAGAGCCATCGAAAACGAGTCTATGGTCTTACCTTCATTCTTGACTACAGGGTGGTGAGGTAAAAAGAACCCATTGCTACTTAGAGAGTCCTCTAACAACATAATGTCAATTTACTTTCTAATAATTCAATGGTTTGTTCGCAATCTCGTAGGAATTTCCCGCTTTGATCACATTGGGCTTCAATGGAATTCTGGCCCACGCGAGGTGATGTCAGAGAAATATTTCTGGCAGCAGCTTTCCTCGTCCGACAACATAACCTTATTTTGCTGAAACTGAATGAATTTTCTAGAATCCCTACATCTTATTATTTCCGCTCCAATCCACCGGGTTAGGATCTGCCAATGTTACGTTTGGCGAAATTTTTTCGCCATCAGAAGCAACCATTTGGGTGGTTGACAGTAATACTTGGAACCCGTTTGAAATATTAGTTTTAGTTATAGAAGAACAAAACTAGGTACCTACATACTTTTTTTGGAACCGATGTGTACTGATGCTTTATTGTGACCAAGAACACATTTCAGTGGATTTACTGTTTCCTACTAAAAAATCTCAACAGATTTTCTTCTCATTTCTGTAAGCGACCATATTTCTAGCGAAGTTTTAATCTTCCTTGCGCTTCCTTTTGGTTAAAAATAAATTAATAAGAATGTTTTTTAGAAACATCAATCCATTCTTCATTTTTTACAGATGTCTTTTTTATCACGATTCTGCACTTTGTTCGATTTTTGAACGTTTCTGTTCTTTCAGTAGACAAGATACGCTATCTAAATCTAATTTATTAAATTTCACTCTTGTATTTTCCACGCAACATAAGTTGTGAGTAGAAGTGTATACAAGTAAAGGTTTCTCTCAGCTAATTTAAATTTAAGAAGTATTTTTAATGAATAGTCCTTCTGTTATGATATGTCTCTATTCTATGGTTTAGTGCTTAGTTGTGATCGATATTATCGACCCTACCTGATTGTGCAACAGGTGGCGCAACATTTCCTTTTTACACTTAAATTCTTAATTTTCTGATTGGTTGAGATATTTAGTCTTGTAAATAGTCTGGAACCTCGTTTCCGGCGTCTCTACTCATCTCTCTTCGTTAAACATCATTCACTCTCCACTATCTCTTTTTATTTCTTAAGCCTCTTCGGTTTCCGTTCTGATGTAAAAGAAGACTTGCTTCCTACCTCTCAATCTATACGCACGCTTCATTTCTGTGGTGAGAAATATTCACAATTTTCTTAATTTAACGTTATATAAAACGGTTATAAGTGAAATTTCTTCAATTATTGGTTATGTAGAAAACACCTGCTCATTTCTATCGCTTCCAAACGTATCTAATTACGGTTTTTAATACAATTATTGTGTGTCGTATCTGAGAATCGTTATCAAGTGCTACTTGGCGTCAGTGATTGAAACTCATTGGGTATGTACCTATTCGTTTACTATATTCAAGATTACATTCTTCCTTCAACTTCTCGTCTCCAATTTGTCATAATTGTCCTAGCGTTCAACGTACCGTTTACCGTTCAACTTATAGTCTACCGTTTCCTATCAACTGTAATATCTGAAACCACCATCTTGGCCGTTAGCTTCCATTACTGCATTGACGACTCGCCGCCATATTCTAAACTTCGCCGAAGACTTCAAACTTCATTTACCTTTTCTGTTTCCTTATAAGTCACTCTACCTTTCTTTTCCTTTAAACTTATTAACTTTATATAATTTAATTTGTGGATACTTTGCCTTACCGAAATTACTTGTTTTTAGTAAATTGTTTTACATTTAACTTCAATTTTGTAAATACCTCATTCTAACTAGATTTGTTCCTCATTTAATACTTTTGTTACTTAAAGTTAAATATTATTTTTTTGCTTTAATTTACTTGTACATTAAACTGTATTAGGTACTCCCTTTTACCATAACTATTAATTGCTGATAAATTCAAAACTCTTTTGCTAATATGTATATGCTTAGTGTCCGATCCTTCAGATGAATCGTGAGTAATTAAGTATTCTCATTGATTGGGACCGAACCATTATTTCTGGTCCGATTTGTACTAATTTTCTTTATTTAGATTACATCGCTTCGACAGGCTCTTTGCGCAAGGGATCTCCACCGAACATTACTCAGGTACCATTTATTATTATTACTTACTTACTTTGCTCATTATGATCGCATCGTATTCTGAAAATATTGAATTTGTAGATTAACGTAATTCACTACAAGTAGTTTATTGCAACGCTACTTTAAAGGTAAACCGGATCACTAGTTATTATCATAACCATTTAGTAAGTCACTACAATTTTGGATTATTATCCAGTTACATTTATTTATTTATTTTGTTTTGAACCAATTACCTTATGTTATAGTTATTTGTATACATATTTTGACCGAGTTTTTATTATACTCCCGTCAAATTACTTTTTATTCTCGTTATTGCTCCATTACCATATTTCTCTTTCAGATTACTACGTTTCTTCATCTCCGAATTGAGACTATTTTCGCAGTTCATCCTCTCAATTTTGGCTACTATCTTTAGAACTTGCGTGGCGCCCTTTTTCCTTATTGAGTATTCGTTGCTCATCCTGCTTATACTACATACAACTCACTTTCTCTCATTCTTACTAATCCACCCCCAAGTTGCCCATATAACTGAGCTTACTGTGCATTACCTATTTATAAATTGTGTTACAATTCTCAATTATTGCCGTAACACTTCTCAAAAAGAGCTCAAACACAACAAGCGCTAGGGTGTAATATACCCTGACGCATTTACATACATGTTGTTTTCTTTGGAACCTCAGTATGTGGCTACAGGGTTAAAGCGTTCTCCCGAAATGATACTAATAGGCAAAAAAACAATGCAGCCATAAAATTTAAGGAGGTGCTTCAATATGAGCACAAAGTTATGTACATACATGTGCTTTGTCTTTTGACTTGGCAAAGAGGCTGTTGTACCTTTAAGTGTCGTAATAAACGTTATTATTATTATTATAACTTATTAATTTTCAAACTTTTACAGCGCGAAATAACATTTCCTAGTTAAAAGCGTAAAACCATTCTTAGACAAAATATGAACGAAATTTCTTATAAATGAGGTACTTACTAATTAATAACTAATAAACATCAACTCGTGGTATGTATGCACTTTAATATAAAACACATAGAACCAGTTCAAATTGTTACTTGTATATTTAAGTTCTAGCATGTTAGAATGAAAATGAAATATATTAAGCCAAATGAAAATATTAGACTAATAATATCAAGACACACAATAAAAAACATAGTAGCAGTTATCTGATCCTAAATTAAAATTCTGATGGATTATTAAATTATACTCACATTGTATAAATTTTTTAAAAAGAAAAAAGCTCTAAATTAATTTTATACCCCAGCGTAATGAACATTTAACATTAAAACCTAAAACAAGCTTTATTATTAAAATGAAAATTAATGGATATTATGGTCAGGCGAATTGCATTCTGATACGCGGAGTAAGTAATTAATATGAAATGCTTATGTATTTTTCTCTGCTACAATTTTGCATATATTCAAGTTTTTTTTTTGGTAACCGTTCGTTGGCGGATAAGAAATAGAAGAGCACTTGACAGTTAACTTAAAAGGAATATTTTATTTAAATTTAATTGGAAGAGTTCATGTATAATTCATTTTCGGTATATTTATTTCATTCAAATTAGAGGCATCTATTTGCAAACTTTTAAGTTTCGTGACGAAGTATTACCGTGTGATAAAAATTCTTATAAAATTTACCAACTTTTCACTTCAAAATCCACCCCACCTTTGCACTACGGCACCACATCCCAACAGTTGAAATGTATCATATGAGTACTTGACAAAATGTCTTTTGATCAAAATGCAATCATCACTTCACCAGTTATCGACACGTTTTTATGAAACAGTGGAAAAGACATTTTAATATGAAGTAAGTCCAATTCCTCATCCGCTCTTAACTTTTTAAAAACGTAGTCTTTCGTTTAGTTTTTAGTTACTAACAGGTCAAAATTCACCTTCAATGACATTTCCATACAATTTGAAAGCATTGTCATTCAATTTACCAGTAAATGAAATAATTCACCGATGACACTATCAGGTCTAGAAAAAAACTCCCGATTCTCTATTATTGCTTATTCCCCAAGGTTGGTTAGTTCATAGATCGGTCGTGTGTAACAAATATACAGTTAGTGTGTAATAGGGGTCACTACATGTCTTTGAATTGACGTGGGGTCGACGGTTAAACTTTAACTAACGTTATTTTACAGTTCGGAATGAAACCAAGTCACCCTACTTTATAAATATTCAAACGGGGTAAGTATTTTATAGGCAAACTTTTCACAAGGTCTCGATGTTATGATATGGCAAATTTAAGGATCAAACGGCAAAGGTCAAACTCCTCATAGTATTAACTAATTTCGTCATTCTAAATAATGTTTGCTGGTAAGTAGTAGCTCTTATGTTACTATATTCGTTTAATTATTGTTCATTATTTGATTTGCACGATCGTGACAGGTATCCGGTAATTTCCCCGCCGAAAAAATCCCGCCGGTCAATTGCCCGCCGGTAAATTGTTCGCCTGGTAATAACCCCGCGCGGTGAAATGTTCGCCGGTAAAATGCCCGCCATGACAAAATCCCGTCGGTCATTTGCCCGCCGCTGTAGGCAAAATGATTCCCCTGATATTCCCCTATTTTTGTGATAAAGATCCACTTACATATGTACCTACGTTATGTGCAGCCAGTGGCGGATTATGCGCTCAGGAGGCGTAAGATGAATTTGAGGCCGCTGTTTACTGTAAATTAAAATATGCTAAATTCAAAAAAGAAGACTGTATTAATAAACCAGACATTGCTATGTTTAACAAAAGAACCGTTATATGTAAATTTATAAAATATTTTCGACGGCCATTTTAAGCACTTCCCGATGGCATTTTGACATCCTTTACAGACCTACGGCACTATACATGAATACTCGCCTGCTACTATCTCTTGTTTCAACCTCGTTCTTAACACGTAAATGTTGTACAATTTTCTATGCTTAGTCCCCCACTAAAGCGCCTAGGTTATTTGCAGGTTTAGTATATTTTTTTTCAATTGATACTAAAATAGTGGCATGACACACAGGTTTACAAAACTGAAGTTATTTAAAAAAGAACTTTCTTAATTGTTTATTTTTTCAAAAATTACGGCGGGAAATTGACCGACGGGATTTTGTCATGGCGGGCATTTTACCGGCGAACATTTCACCGCGCGGGGTTTTTACCAGGCGAACAATTTACCGGCGGGCAATTGACCGGCGGGATTTTTTCGGCGGGGAAATGACCGTGAACCCAAAATACCTTATCAATTGCTTCGATAGGCTTAAATTATCGTTAATGAACATTTTTTGAAAACGAATGCGAAACTTGGAACAAAACAACATATTATTCTAAGTACATGGAAAGCACTCGCAAATTATTATCCTTAAATAAATTATAAGTTCGCTTTATTATCCGTGAAATAATTTAAAAGCTTCCGAAAGTATTTTAAATACCACAAAAAAATGTAAGTAGCTTCAGAGAAGGTAAACGTTTGTGTAATTCTCAATATTTTAAATTTTAATTTAGTACCTACCTACTATATTACTTAAGCTTTGTCAACATAAAACCGGATATTAAGTTTAAATTCCATTTTAAGCTTTACAAAATGTATTTGTCTTTTTAGTATTGCGCGCTACCTACTCCAACATTAATTTTTTGCATGTCACAAATGCTTTAGGTAATACCATCCTAATCTAGATAAGTAAATTTAAAATAAAATATGAACGCGTAAAGTGTTATCGTATTTTCTTCTTACGAGGGTAGTAATGGACATTTTTACGCCGGATATAATCATCAGAAAAAAAATTTGGAAGTAATTTTTTGCGTAAGTGTCACTTCATGTTAATCTGTTAGTTTTATCATTTGAAACATTTTACTTTGGTTACGGCGATATTACACCATGTTTATGTATTGCTGCAAACTGCTTTATCCACCGAATACAAATTAAGTCACTTCATACGTTTAATTATACTTTAATTCACAGGGGTCTGGACACAGTGCTCAAGTCAGGGTACAAAACAATGTATTTAATAACAATAGTTTTACGAAAATGTTTATACGTTAAGCAATTTCTAATAAAATGCTTAGTAATTTCTAACCTATCATTGTCGAAAATTTCAATAACTAACAAAGCCTTTAATTTAAGCAGTTAGTATTTTTGAATTTTCTTTTGTTTTTATTGTTTTTAAATCCTTCTTTAAATTGATTCTTGTTTACACACAGGGTATTAAATTGCACTAAACGTAACTTTGATTGCATTTGAAAAAATGACTAAATTCCAAATAAACGCACAACGTAATTTCTCGAAAACTACCACTCAAAATTTTAAAACAAATACACTATTAAATAGGCTTTTAAATAAGCTTTAAAATGATATGCTACTCGACCCCTATTCCCATTTAAGATTTTAAGGGTTGGTGTCACCACCGCTAGGGGGTTGAAGTTACAAAGCTCGAAATACACCCAAAAGTTGTCCCCCTCAAATACAAAATTGACTTGATCCAAGAAGTTTTCGTAAAACAGTAGTAATGATCCGAAAATGGCCCTGTTTCGTTTTCAATAACCCACCTATTGTTTATTAATTGACTACTATCGGAGTAAAAATGCAAGGCCCCTGACTTTGAGTCGTCATACTAAAAAAACTGGGGGGGTGAATTTTTTTCATTTTTGGGCAGTACATTAGTCATTTATATATGTTTAACATGTGTAAAAATCAAAATTGGAGAATAACTTGTTTAACTGTTATTTTAATTAACAGCAATTAAAACCACTGTATTTACCATTTTCCTGGCTGACGGTCAGTTTTAACTTATAATAAAATTGTTATTGTTCCATAAATTGTTACCAAATTTCAAAATGTTGTAGAACACATACTTCTCAAAATTTTGATTATTGATATAATTACTTAACTGGTTTTATAAGCTATAACCGAAAATTTTCTATTTTCCAATATTTTGTATTACTGAAATCAAGCTGACTTATTCTTTTATTGAAAATAAAATTTGTTTTCTTGTAATTCAAAATAAATGTTATGTTTATCGCGAAAGAAAGACGCACATTTCCCGTGAGAGGTAATAATGTACCATATCGTAAACAGCGAGCGGCAAACCACAACAATGTGATTATTCTTTTGAATTGTACAAAACCATGTGCTTCATAGCAATAGTGTACGACAATAGCACCCCGCGTACTGCACATCATCGCGCGGACCGAAGCATCCATCCTTTTTTCCAAATTTCTTTAAAAAAAAACATGTATAATGACTTTTTTGAATCGTGGTAGACCACAACATAATTGGTTTAATTTTTTATGTTACTGTTAATTTATATTAATATCGAACTATCGGGTACTCAGTTACACAAGATGTCGTTTTTTTTTTATTATAAGTTTAAGACTAATTAACCAATTGCCCTCAAAAGCATCTCTCACACAGACAAATAGGCATACATTTTTCAAATATATAAGTATCTACCACTCAGTTTCAATAATATGGCCGTAACTATTTTTTAAAGTCGAGCGCTTGTACGATTTGAGTCATAATTAGCGCTTTTTTGCACATACACTGATACAGAAAATTAACGAATTGTTGCACAAATCTAAAACTGTACATCTTTTTGTAGGAATAAGTGATCTTTTAAGTGCACTTTATTTCATTAAATTATGATTGCTAATTACTGAGCTACAAGCTTCTAAAGTCAGGAGCCTTGTATTTTTACTCTGACAGTAGTATGAATAAAACAGGTCATTACTGACCAATTACTGACCACTATCCAATGAAAAATATAAGTTATACGGCAATCGCCTTGAATCTAAAATGAAAATAGAAATGTGTACTGCAAAATTCATTAGGCAGTAGAAGTTAATTACCTTGACACAACTTGGTCTACTAAATTCATAAGATCGCCAACGAGAATGCCTAAGTTACCAACTTTGTATTCCCCCTTCTTAGATCATGGAACTACTTTAACAAACCGGAAACTTTTGAAAATTTGATAAATCCCATTTTTATTACAATTACAATTACATGTTTTCCTCATAATAGTATATTAAAGTATAAGTGGATAAACAGGTCTTTAAAACACGCGCGAGTTTTCAAGCACGACGACGCAGCCGAGTGCTTGAAATAGAGCAAGTGTTTTAAACACCATTTATCTACGAATACTTTACGCTATTTTTTTATTGGTTCGCTTTGAAATCTGGTATTAAAATAGAAATAAGAACTAATAATGTGAAATGGTTGAATTCGTATGTGAAATCAGTATACCTTTCGTTGTCATGGAAATGAGAAAAATAGAAATTAATTTGCAATCTGTCATTTTATTTGACATAACAAAGTACTCCTGTCAGATCAATAACCAATAGAATTCACGTTTTTCAAATTTGTTGATGTTGGCATGGCAACTTTAAAACACGCACGTTTTAAAAAGTGCGATTTAAACACGCTGGGGCGTGGTTTAAAAGGCTAAAATTAAATAGGACACCAATAAAAAAAACTATTTAGTGTTTTATACGCATAACTGACAATCAAATTTTTAAAAATACTACAAGAAGTGGGATTGTCATAAAAAAAGTGATGATGACAAATGGTACGGTACGCTAGAGATACGTTTTTACAAAATAAAGTTCACGGCTGAAAGACTTTTCAACAAAACCATGAACTGAACTATGGCTCTTTAGGTATTAAAATATTAAAATTCGAATGATCACAAAAGTGGCAAAGTTGTTGAGTTTATCATCATGATTACAGTGTGCCAAAAAATAATACACATGTTTATGATTATTTAAATTCATAAACATATACAGGGTGGGTCAATAGTGCGTGGATGGGATTAATGAACATCTCTAAAGTGCGTTGCTGGGATATAGTGGGGTACCCTTAAGGCTGCAAACGTAAAATATTATCACTTGAATAAGGTGATTTATATAACAAAGTTGCATTTTTTTAGATGGAACTTCCTATACATGATTGCATATTTTGATTCCTTGGCCAATTCTAGTGCGACTTTATGTATCACACATAGTACATAAAAAGAATCGTTTAGCCGCAATTCGTCATTTTGACAAAAAGTAGATGTCTAAAAAAATGGAATATCGCAGGGATCACAAAACTCACAAAGAAATTTAAAAAAAGTTCCCAAAGAAAACTTTCATAGTGTCTTTCTGAATCTGCAATAAAAAATAGGGATTTCTATTTAAGATTTTAAGTCACCCCCTTGGTGTCGGGGGGTACAATTTGTTAAAGAGTCTGACGTCCCCTTCCAAATCATCAAACGTTTCGAGATATTCCCCTGTTAAGATTAAAATTGGACACTACGCCCATGGCTTGTTTAACTATGCTGGGCCATTTCTTTCGTTCCCCGGCTTCGTTCATCCATTTCCTGATATGTAAAGAATTTAAGTACTCCTGCACTTCCTCCTTCCATTTAGATTTTGAGCTACCTCTTTTTCTCGTACCACCCATATTCATATTCAACATCCTATTCCGCCTATTCGCACTAAGTGACCGAACGTTACTCTTTGAATTCCTGGCAGGAATTCAAAGAGTAACGTGACATTTAATACAAAAAGGTTAGGTACATACCTCGAGGATATTTTCCTGGAGCGTAGCAAAACTTTTAGCGTAAACGAAAATAAATGCGTAAAGTCGTATAATATGATTTAATGGTATTTAGAATAAGCAGGTGATTCTAAAGAGGCACTAATATTGATCGAAACTTCCACATTAAAGACGATAAATATCGATTATAAGAAACTTGTGAAAACTCGGTAGCACTTAGTAATGTGTAGGTAGTTCAGCGACACAAAGTACAAAGATGCGCAGTTAGAAATCAAAGTACTATTTATATAAGTTCGTATATCTGATTTTCAATATGAAACAGAACGAACGAAAATGGAATGGTCAGACAATCGGAGACTAAATGACGTACACTAATAGCCAATTAGAATATTATAAATCTCCGCAAAGTAGAACATCTGTAACGGAACCAACACAAACGCTGCGACCATACCGACGCTTCGCGAATTAGGCAAATAATCAAGCAACGTAACAATCCGTTGAGCGACACAGTGGGGATGATTCATGTGATAGGTAAATTGAACTCTTTTTTTTAACTTTGAACGTACACAAATGTAAAACGCATTAGGCAAGTGTAACACAGCCACAATTGTGTGAGCATTTGGCACGCAGGAATTATGGGTAACAAGGTTGCTGACAATTTTGCGAGACGTGCAAGCTGAAAAACACTTATAGGGCTCGAAGCGGTCTGTGGGGTGAGATATATCACGGCCAAAAGATGATTCAGGCAATACTCACAAAAGAGCACTGCCGACACTGGTCGAAAAATTCCCGGTCAGAACAATTCAAAGATTTTCCTCCTGGAAAACACAACAGCGTCCATCTTCTTAAAATCTTGTAGAACAAACATAAAATTCAATAAACAATGACATTAGCTGAATGACGAACGACAGACTAGTACGAAATGCAATGGAGAAATCACCTATAGGCAAACGAGGCGTAGGCCGACCAAGGAAAAGATGCGGTGTGATAATATAAACATTAGAAGAAGAAGAAACAGGTCCTAGACCTATTACTACAAGAAGGAAGAAGAAGAAGACCTCACGTTTATATACGTTCCATGCGACCGATTGTTTCATTAACTAATACTCCTGTTTCTAACATTTCCTATTTGGCTTAAGATACTGAAACCGATCTTAAATATTTTGTTTTAATATTCTGCCAGTACTTTCATTGTTCTTGCTCGAGACATTATCAAATGCCAAATTCAAGAAGATATTGATCGTTTTAACTAACTGTCAGATCAAGTTTGCTCCCTTATTATTAATTCATTGAAACTTTGTTCTGAGGAAAGCTTTTTCAATTCCAACAATCAAATCTATTTCCAATTCACGTGACTGTGTATAGGGCAATAATGGTACTGTGGCATTTACATCACAGAATAAAACACAAGTGATACAGAAGCGACACTCTGCTAAATACGTGTTGCAAATTTTCTTATCGCGTGGACTAACAACTCCGCCTTCTTTGTTGTAGAATATAGTCCGCGCATTGATACATTATACATTTCAACGTACGTATGTACCTAGCGGTGCCCGGTGCGTTGAACTCTTATTGCGAGAATTCTATCGGAATTAGTTTTACGGTGAACCGCTTATCACATGCGAAAATGTATGGCAAATATTTTTCGTTTATCATATTTTTTTATACGATTTCAAATTTAGATAATAATTACAAAAACTACAAACCACTCCTCGTTTTACTAGCCTTGCTAATGCAACAGACAAGGAAGTTTGACTAAAATGGGCGTGGTTGCCCCGACTACAGTGACTCTATTACAAACAGTGACGACAAGCAGCGATTAGCTCCACCCATTCGCCATTAGGAGGCAAACTTTTGGGCGGGTTTCTATGAACAAAACGGTGGTATCCTAGCAACGTGCCAAATTCAAATAAAAATTACACGCTGATCAAAGGTAAACACAGTCAGGCCGCCATTATGAGGCAAAATATACCACGGCCAATAAAAATAGATACATCGCTTGTCGTCACTGTTTGTAATAGAGTCACGTAGCCCCGACGAGACCGCCTTGTACCGGCAACATAACTTCAAAGGTGCCGACGGAGAGTGTCGCTTCTGTATCACTTGTGTTTTATTCTGGGATTTACATCTAGTAGTCACCATAGTATACCATCCACAACTGCACTGCCAAGATTTATCGTAGATCGAAGTGTGGAGCACACGAAGAATCTGGTTAGTGTGTTGCAGTACCTAAATAAATTAGCGAATTCGTCGTCGACCGTTGAAGAAGTGACACAGGAATTAAAATCGCATTAATCAACCTGTATGGCGTTTTATTATAAATTTTGCTCGAACTTCTGAATAATTTGTGAAAGGTCAAAGGAATTCACTACACGTTTAATGCAATTTTCAATTAGCACATCGACAACGCTTCTGTCCGTACAGAAAGTTATCATATTATTTAATAAGTTTAGGTTGATTGCAATCAGTGTAGCAGAAATTCACTTCAGTTTTATTGAATTTATACGCTACAGATAGGTGTAATCTATACAGATGCGCTTCTCGTAATCATGACATTTTCCGGAATACTGCAAAACCAGGAAATTAAAAACAGTTTTTAACTGTACACAATTGATTAGATCATGCAATTAAGATTTCAAACAGCTGTTAGTAAAGAGCAAATAAATAAGTACCTACATTGTCAATTGCCGCTCATTATTTGCACTTATCATATTATTACAGTGGAACAAACGGCACCTGCCACTGCGAAACACAAAAATAATCACTTAAGATACACTCTACAGAAAAATATAAATCATTTTGAAAACGCTAACATAATTAACTTTTTAAGAAAAGTATTTCATTTCCACTGAACAAATATTTACGAATGCCATTATGACTACATTTCCTTTATAAGTGAAGTCGTGGTTTTATTTGATTGTTGTACAAAAAAGTACAAAGAAAAAGTGTCTGGCGTGATGTATTCTTTTAGAAGCTCAATTTATTTTAGAAAAAGGATAGGCGATTGTAAACTTATTGCCTTATTGTACATTTCAGTTTTATGATTTTGTATACAGATTTTGAAGTTAAGTGTATGCTCAATAATATAAAAGGTATCGATTTTACATTTTCTCGTTCGTTTACTTACAGTAACAGTTAGAATTGATTTCCTTTCGCGTTGGGATCCTTTTTCTGATATTTCTACTTATCTTTATTTGCCAATGGTATGAGGGGGACGCGATACCTTCATAAAAACTATCATTAGAATCGAACTTTAAAATGATCTTGCTTAGAGTTAAATTGTTTGAAAAAAGTATTTTTCGCTCTCCTTATTTACTGTTTTCAGCTTTAATGTCATGTATTGTTCACATTGGCACGAATATCATGAGCTAAATGAGGGACAAAGGATGAAATTAAATGTTAATTAAATTTGTTCCGTCTCTATACAAATGGAGATAGCTTAAAAAAAAACTCAAAACACTCAAAATTAATATACAGGGTGGCGAATGGATGGATATTGTGAGTTTATTAACGAACATTTCTGAAGTTCGTTGCTAGGATATGGTGGACTACCCTTAAGGCTACAAACCGAAAGTATTTTCACTTGATTTGCAAAAGTTTCTACAGAGTAATTTATATCAAAGTTGCACTTTTTTGAACGGGACCCCCTGTATAATATTGCATGTTTGGATTCCTCGGTCAATTCTAGTGCGACTTTATGTATCACACATAATACTTAAAACGAATCGTTTAGCCGTAATTCGTCATTTTTGCAAAGGGAAAATGGATAAAGCCTGATCTAGAAAATGTGAATCAAATTGAGCAAGGGTAAAAGATGTACGAGCGCATATGGGTCCTGATATTGACACCGATCACTTCATGGTAGGAACAAAACTAAAGCAAATAATACTAACACGGAGCAAAATCGAAGACAAAGCATCAAACAAACCGATGCGAATTAAATTGCAAGAAAAAACGGCACAGGAAGAATTTTCAAAAACAATTAATGAGTTTATAAAATTGGGGAAAAAACCCAAAAGCATAGAGCAACAAGTTATGAGAAAAGCAGCATCCAGACAACTTATGGTAAGAAGATACAAAAACAAGGAATGGTACGACCCCGAATGTTAGGAACCCATAAGCAAATGAGAAAAAACTATAAAGGTAATGCTACAAATAGGAACAACAGTAAGCAGAAAAAAATATGAGTTGCAAAGGAAAGCTTGCAAAACACTACTTAGGGGGATGAAAAGAAAACACGTGGCGGAGTACTAGGAAATGATAGAGGAAAAATATAAAAGCAAGGAAATCAGAAACTCCTACCAAGGGGTCAAAAAAGTAAAAAGAGGCCACCAGCCAAGGACAGTATGCCAGGACAACGGGGAAACCTAGTAGGAGACTAAGACAAAGCAATAGAGAGGTGGGCAGAACTCTTTGAGGATCTACTCAATAAATCGAGGGATGGAAGAAAATACATCTGTCACATAACGGTACCAAACGTAGAATACTAACACTGAAACTGGAGGACATATAAAGCATGAAAAACAACAGAAGAGGATCGACGAAATAAGAACCAGAATTGTGACGGGAAACAAAAGTACATTTGCCCTAAAATCAATATTGACTGGTAAAATATGTTCTAGATCGACCAAACTTTAAGTGTAAGACGATAATAAGACCACTTAGTACGTACGCATGTGAAGTCTTGACGTTGAGAAAGCAGGATCAGATAATACGAAGTTCGGTCACTTAGTGCGAATAGGCGGAATAGGATGTTGAATATGAATATGGGTGGTACGACAAAAAGAGGTAGCTCAAAATCTAAATGGAAGGAGGAAGTGCAGGAGTACTTAAATTCTTTACATATCAGGAAATGGATGAACGAAGCCGGGGAACGAAAGAAATGGCCCAGCATAGTTAAACAAGCCATGGGCGTAGTGTCCAATTTTAATCTTAACAGGGGAATATCTCGAAAAGTTTGATGATTTGGAAGGGGACGTCAGACTCTTTAACAAATTGTACCCCCCGACACCAAGGGGGTGACTTAAAATCTTAAATAGAAATCCCTATTTTTTATTGCAGATTCAGAAAGACACTATGAAAGTTTTCTTTGGGAACTTTTTTTAAATTTCTTTGTGAGTTTTGTGATCCCTGCGATATTCCATTTTTTTAGACATCTACTTGTGTCGCTGAACTACCTACACATTACTAAGTGCTACCGAGTTTTCACAAGTTTCTTATAATCGATATTTATCGTCTTTAATGTGGAAGTTTCGATCAATATTAGTGCCTCTTTAGAATCACCTGCTTATTCTAAATACCATTAGACCATATTATACGACTTTACGCATTTATTTTCGTTTACGCTAAAAGTTTTGCTACGCTCCAGGAAAATATCCTCGAGGTATGTACCTAACCTTTTTGTATTAAATGTCACGTTACTCTTTGAATTCCTGGCAGGAATTCATATTATTTGTCTTAGCGTGTTTTTTCTGGTTTTCTTTTGGTTTTACATCTCACTTACGGTGTACCGCCATCTTGTTGAAGAATTTGTCTTGAGTTCTACCTGAATTTATTTCCGTTTTTCTTGCTGTCGAACGTCGATGGTTAGTTTCCTGATAAACAGCGCTAATAGCTGTTCATCACATCATCTGTAATTGTATCCGAATTGCTATCTGAAAGAAACTGTTTACTTCAAGATTTTCATCTGCTGCCATCTTGCATCACCTTTTGTACAATTTATTAACCATACTTTTGTTGCTTATTATAATTTGAAATTGATTACTGTTGACTGCCTAAATTGTTTTACACTTAATCACTTAACCCTTATCCGGGCAAGATAATTTTCAAACGTTACCGGGCAGTTCGGGCCTGTTAGGCCCGTCGTATCTGTATATTGCTTTTACTGTAAGTTTTTAGATGTATATGTAAACAATTGCTTTCAAAAATTTTTTATTATAAACAGAAAACTCACCAATTAAGTTATAAGGTATTTACAACAGTTATTACGCAACACAATCACATTCACAATTACATACAAACAACATAAGTAGTACCCCTTCAGGAGCGGTGGGAAAGTTTTCTTTTACTGTAAAAACCAATAATTTCTCTAAATACCTTTAGACAAATGACGGAGTAATTATGTAGATACATCATTAGATAAATATAATTTTTAAAAACAATGATATTTCGTTAAACAATTAAGCTCGCCGCTTGCCCGGTAATGAGATTTTAATTGAAAAATGCTCATAAAATCAATATGCAGAAAATAAATTCCATAATCTCTTGATGAATAATTAGTAAATACAATTTTGGAAGAATTCTAGAAGGCATTGACTCAAATTCCATTTATTAATAGAAATATTTAAGTTTGAACTCTTGTTCGGGCCTACTAGGCCCCCCTTGCCCGGATAAGGGTTAATCAACTTATATTTTGTTTCAATTTAAGTAACTTGTTTAATTCATTTTGTTACATTCCCAATTAATTTTTCATTAACTTTGTTTGTTACCTTCAAAATTATTTTTGATATTTATGTTTGTTACCTTTTACCTTGAAGAATTTTATTTGCTTAAAGTTAAAACTCAAAAGCCAAGTGTTATTTAGTTAAATGTCAATAGTCGATACTGACCAAAGTTCGTAACTGTTATATTTTAGTCGGTCTGCTTGTCGCAGCCCTAATTTTTCTGGTAATTAACCATTCTGTTTAGATAATTCAACAATACCGTGGTTACGCAACAGCACTACTGGGAAGTAAAATGTCAGATGTGTTTAATTACATTTACTGACTTTTGCACAGTTACCAAGTCGGTTGCTGACATAATAGATATTTTTTGTGTTACCTATTTTGCATTGTAATTATTATATGTGAAGTTCCATCGTTCCAAGGTAAAAAGTTAAATTGTTTATTGTTACCAGTGTTAACCGTTATGTTTTGGTTCATTATAACCACCACTACCGTTACTCCAGTGTATTTCTTTACCCAATACCCACATTTTCTTTCAGAAATCATATCACCGTTACTAGAAACTGCTAAGATCTTCGTAGATCTGTTTACCAGCTTTAACTTTCTAAAGAACTATTGTGGCGACCTAAATTTACTTAACTATATTAGCTAACTTGATATAAACTAACTTTAGCTTTAACTACCCTCTTTTGCTTGCCGAGTTTAAGTTCTGTATTCATATCTAAGCCTACGCCCATAGATTGCCCCTTATAACTGAGCTTTCCGAGCCATTGCATTATAGATTGCGGTACCAACCATTTGTTACCGTTACACAATTTCTCCAATAGTTTAAGGAGACGCGACGAGTCTAAACGGCCTGGTTTGCCCATATGAATCTCGCCCATGTATCGGTATGAATACGACTTTTACCTACTTCCATGTATGTATCCCAGGGCAATTCTTGCCCTTAGTAACGTACAATAGAGTGAATTTACCTACACTCTGTTCCCCCTTGAAAGGCTTTTTGTAGGGTTCACGGTCATTTCCCCGCCGAAAAAATCCCGCCGGTCAATTGCCCGCCGGTAAATTGTTCGCCTGGTAAAAATCCCGCGCGGTGAAATGTTCGCCGGTAAAATGCCCGCCATGACAAAATCCCGTCGGTCAATTTCCAGCCGTAATTTTTGAAAAAATAAGCAATTAAGAAAATTCTTTTTTAAATAACTTCAGTTTTGTAAACCTGTGTGTCATGCCACTATTTTAGTATCAATTGAAAAAAAATATACTAAACCTGCAAATAACCTAGGCGCTTTAGTGGGGGAATAAGCGTAGAAAATGGTACAACATTTACGTGTTAAGAACGAGGTTGAAACAAGAGATAGTAGCAGGCGAGTATTCATGTATAGTGCCGTAGGTCTGTAAAGGATGTCAAAATGCTTACCGGCGGGCAATTGACCGGCGGGATTTTTTCGGCGGGGAAATGACCGTGAACCTGTTATCCCCCATAAATTTAATTATTGTACCATTATGTAAGTGTGAATCAATAAATGTAATAATAATAATAATAATAATGTTAATGCCTTCGCGGAAAGAGGGTCGACGGGACGTGGCTTTTACAAATTGGGATCAAATACACCGAGGCTTCTCAAACAAATACATTATCTAAAATGTGATCAGCGTTGGTTTTATCAACGTCATTTAATTTAATGAACATAATATGTGTATAGTATTTAGTATGTTCACTTTTTAACAGCAACTTCAAATTTATATTGTATAGATATATGTATTACTAGGACTAATCGTAACTTGATTTCGATCCGTGCGATTAGTTAACCAGGCTTGGCCTGAGTATCGATAACAATCGAAGTACACAATAATAATATTTATTAATCATCCATCATAGCTACAGCTATATTAAATTTGTCATAGAATACAAAAGAGAAAAACATGGATAAAATTGATATAATAAGCTACCTCAATAGTAAAAAATACGAGTACATACGGAATAAATGAAATCATCTATCTATAGTAAGGTGCATAGAAATGCGTCATCAACATCATCATAGTCAAATTATTAAATCTATAGGTCGGCATGTAAGAATTCCTCTATCGAGTATAACGTGTGTGTTTTTAGATATTTGGATAAAACCCTTTTTAGTTTGATAGTGGGCAGCAATTTCAGATTTAATGGGAGATTGTTATAGAACTTTACCCCAAAATAATTGCTGCAATTTTGTGATGTGGTAAGGCGTACCTGTTTTGATTTAATGTTTTTACTATATCTTGTACCATATTCATGGAAATCATTAAGATACTGATAATCCATAATATTATCTTTGATATGCAGAATGCAGTATAGAATGTAAACACTTGGGAGGGTCAAGATGCCAAGCTCGGCAAACTTGTGCCTACAGCAAGTTCTATAGCCAAGATTGCTAATTATTCTAATCGCACGTCTCTGAATTGCAAATACCCGTTTAACACCGGGAGAATGACCCCAAGCAGTGATTGCATAGCTCATGATTGAGTGAAAGTAACCGTAATAAGCGTTGAGCAATACATCGTGGGAGACAATTTCTTGAGTGATTTTAATACAAAGCACGCTTTAGATAACTTAGAGGCAACCTGGCTACACTGATCTGACCAGTTTAATTTGGGATCAATACACACTCCTAGAAAATTTATACTACTGGGATTGCAGACGTCTTTCAGTCGTTTTAAAGTGAAGACACATTTTTGTGTTTTCTCCATATTTATGCATAGTCGGTTGTCAGTTAGCCACTCCTGAAAACTATTGGTAGCATTGGGCGGGTAGTCACTCAAATTATTACACTTGTATAGCAAGGTGGTGTCATCAGCATAAAGAATTAAGTCATCGTGACCTGTTAAATGGGTAATGTCGTTGAAATATACCAGAAAGAGGATAGGACCAAGTACCGACCCCTGTGGAACACCGGTAGTAATATGTTTAAAATCAGACTCGCAATTATTGTAGTACACATATTGGGATCGGCCACTCAAATAAGAGTTTATCATCGAAATACTAGATTGTTCAAAATTATATTTTGACAATTTACGAAGGAGGATAGCGTGACTAACGCAATCAAAAGCTTTGGTCAAGTCTAGGAAATTTCCAATGCAAATATTATTAGCCTCAAAGCATTCCAGAATGGTATTGGTCAGCTTCATAAATTGCGTTAGCCGTGGATCTATTTTGTCGAAAACCGAATTGACTATTAGAGAAGAGATTATTTACTTCAAAGTAGTGCATAATTTGTGCCTTTAGCACCTTTTCAAAAATTTTAGAAAAGACAGGCGTGATTGACAGAGGTCGGTAATTCGAAACCTCGTCCTTATACCCTTCTTGTATACGGGAATGACTTTAGATACTTTCAATTCATTAGGAAAGGTTGATTCATGAATGCAGGCATTAATAATTTTAGTTAGTGGGACAACGATGACATTTATCATAGTTTTGACAGTGTCAGCAGTTAAATCATAATGATCTTTACATCCACTGTTATTGATGTTTTTGATAATATCACGTACCTCATTGTATGATACATCACGGAAGGCAAAAGGCACAGATACGCCAATATTATTATTATGAAAGTAATTAATCGGATCATTTTTCTGGGTAGGAAGAGCAGAACTTATTTCATCAGCAATTTGAACATAGAAATTATTAAAGTGATTAGGATTAATAGATTGTGAAGTGTGGTACTGATCGTTGTTACGCTGTTTAATGACTTGCCATATCGCTTTTGATTTAGTAGCTGATGCTTTGATGAAAGCATCATTAGAAGCAATTCTGGCTTTCTGTAATTCAAGTTTATAAAACCAACGGTATTTAACCACAAGTTCACGAGCATTAGCATCTCTAGACCTTCTGTAGTGCCCATTGAGTACCAATAAGACATCGTGCATATTCTTTAATCGAGTGTTATACCACATATCGGCAGTTCCACATCGAGTAGATTGCTTTTTAGCCTTAATAGGAAAGCAAGCATGATAGCAATTAGTAAAAAAATTTGTGAAAGTTGTGAATTTATCTGCCGCTATGTTAATTGGTGGAATAGATTTTGTCAGTGAGCAGAAACGACCATTAGTAGTAGAGTAGTTTTTTACATACAGGATGACTTACAAAGTGCAATTGCAATGACAACAATTTGTTTTACGGGATACTCGTTATAGATCGGTCGTTTACAGAATTCGCAACATTTTCGAGCCTTCCTTTGAAATGAGGATGTTGTTCTACAAACAAAAAAGCTACAAAAAAGTATTTCGAGCGTCTAGAAGCGTCCTTTGGTGGTGGCTATGTGGAGGACTGTGGACCACCGCATGCCCTAGTATAGCCTCTCTATTCCATTTTGTTGCAAAATTCTTCAATAACTTATTCGTGTTTGAGCGCATTTCAATTTCAGGGATTGATAATTGTTTTCCTAGATCCCCAAAGAAAATGCGTCGGACGTGTTGTAGGGTTGTTTTCGGAGTAAATTATATAGGCTGCTAGGGCAGCTCTATCTAACATATTGAAAAACATTTGCTTATGTCCAACGAAGTATCTTTCTTTTTGTTGAATAATGAGTGACCAATTTGTCCATATTGTCTACATCTCCTTTAGTTGCATTGTAGTGTATGATAACTTCCGGTTTTGTTTAGTTCCGGTGAAGTCCATATACATTGTTGACAGTACAGTGACTATGCGTTCCCTCTTTGGGACATAGGAGCTAATGCCAAATGGTAACTTTGCCATCTTCACTGAATCCAAATATAGAGCACTGTTCCTCTTTATCATTACTCTTCTCCATCTCCTTTGGGATGTAGGGCTTGCTTTGCTTTAGTGTTCCAACCATTGAAAGTCTCCGCCTGAGCGATAGAGACGCCAAGGGTAATGCTGTGGAAAAATTGTCCATAGTGACCGTTCGTCCTGATCCTTTGACCTGGTGGCATATGTCCCTTACAACTCGCTGCCTTTGATCTTTCTCTGTACCATGCAGTCCTTTACCAGTAGGTATATATTTGTCCGGTAATTAGATACAAAGTTTGCGCATCACACACACATATTATTTTACTTTGACCAAAACTCATTATCCTAAAATTTGATGACAGATGTCATTAATAGATAGATACTTACATAAACGTACACAAAACTAATTATTGGACATATTTATTTAGAACTTAAAAAGAAAAATTAACAATAACCTGGCAAATCGAGTACTATTAGCCGCATTCTAAGCATTTTGCGCGGACAATCGGTAATTATGAGCTTAATGAGTAATTATTGATTTAGAAACACATTTTATAATGTAAGTGTAAGATATAGTAAATATATATATGCTGTATGCACCTGTAACCACAATCTTGCAAAACAGTTGAAGAAATATTGTTATTCCCATCTAAAACTTATGTAGGTACCCGGGTATCTTAACTGTGCACAATCGGTATAAAAATCTACTGTGCACATGAGGGTTAAATGTCACATCGCACCACTATTTTACCCAAAAACGGTCGGTCATCAATTCCTTGGTCCACCGTGCTGTAACGGTCTCCAATAAGGCAAACCTTCCGAACGTTACCAACACATTAGTCAGTAACGGTTTTCATAGGAGCGAACAAGGTTATATACACCGTCATGTAATCTCAAAACCAAGCAACACCGAGGATAAGGTCGCCACGAGGATTGCTTTTGTGCCTCATGTCCACCAAGTCACCGATCGCATTGGGAAGATTCTTCGGAAACACGAAATTAATGTCGTCTAAAATTCGTCTAATAGGATGTCCCAGATCTTACCCAACCCCAAAAATAAATGCGAAGTCCTATCTTGCGACGGCGTGTATCGCATTCCTTGTTCTTGTGGTTTAGTATACATCGGCGTAACTAGTAGATCGGTTAGCACTCGCATTTCCAAGCACGAACGATGCGCTCGAGGTCATTATAGCTCCAAGTCCGCTGTTGCTGAGCATTCTCTCCAAAACGGCTACAATATTGTGTTTGAGAAGTCACGTCTATATCCTACCAAAGGAAAATCCACGTGGGCATTGAATTATTCAAACACTCCAACAATTTCAACCATGACGAAGGATGGTCACATTCTCCTCTACGGAAATCTGTTATCAGTTTAGTGTAGTAGTAGTGTGTGTTGTTCTCGTTGGTTCATTTCGTAACCGTTTTTACATATTTGTTTTTACTCGATACAAGTATAGCTTTAATACAATCATTTATTAACATTTCATTGTCGCAACCATTTCTTTGCATTAAAATTGCATAAAAATTCGTTAACAAATAAAAAATATTGTACAAAAACACTACAAAATATTGGAAAGTAATTTTGATAGTGTGTTTAAAAAGAAAAAGTCCTAACAATTTAAAATTTGACATATAATAAATTGTTATATTGACACTTCTTAGTGCACAAAAAATTGTTCTTTACTATACCGGCATAAATTAAATTTTATAGTAAATAAAGTATTTTTCATTCCAACGTCTAACATAAAGAAGTATTTGAAATGTACGCAGCTCTTTAAATATTCAAAAGTAAAAAACTTTTCAATTTAAAATTTGTAATGAAATTTAAAGCGTCTTAACGTTGAATATAAATAAATTTAAAATTTTCCAATGCTTTCTACAGAGTCCCTAATAAAGTTCATATTATGTGAATGAAGACATCGACCAAAAAAAATGATGTGGCCCTATTTCATCCCGTGTGTATATTATAACGATTATTTATTATACTATTTCGTGTTATTAATACATTCGGGAAATACGGAAAGTTTGGATTAATTTGTGTGATGGTGTTAGTTCGTTTTTGTAAAGTTTCCAAACTGACTCGTATATTCATTAAGAAACTATGGATGTTTACTGCTTACACGGTTACCAATTAACTTCTACAACGTTATCTTGCTTAAAAACCTCAGGGATGTCGATAATAACGAATGGGTATCTTCATTGTTAAATTAATTACTAGCACTCCTATGAGTTCGCTTAATAAAATCCACTTTCCCGCCTTTTTATTGTTTAGAAGTAAGTAAATGAAACGGTACACAAACTAATTAAGTTGATTTTAAATATCAATAAAAACTTTTAAACTTACAGTTAGATCGAAACTTTCAAGCACTGGAGGCAACAACGTACCTGCAAAAAGAGAAGGTTCTTTAATTAAAAATATCTTTAAACACTGAATTACATTTCATTATACGTATATCAATTGCTTACACATCTACTATTTGAGTATAAAATCAAAGATCTACTGTAATAAATAGATGTGCACATAAGTACTTAGTCGAACTGTTATTTTATTCCGCATGTTAATCTTACCTACTCATCCTCAGTATAAGAGGATTATAAAGTTTACCCAATACCAAAGTAAGAAAATATTTAAATTACTTCATTCTAAAATCAGGATTAATCTATACGGCTATGATTTATTGACGATTGGAGTCACCAATGTTTGGTAATTAAAAAATCTGCAATTCTATGATTCGTTTAAAATAGAGGTAACTACTAACTAGGTAAGTACGTTAACGTTTTCAAAGTTAAAAATTCACCCTTTGGGAATACTTTGAACATAAACAAAACAGTATATATTCTAGTTTGTATTTGCGACGGAAAGTCAATATGAGGAACTGTAATACCGAGAGGCTTTCTAAATTAAAGCTGTGCAATTTGTTACTAATGTGCATCTCATTATGAGAGTAAAATTGAGCTTTCCATACAGAAAGTTGATTCGAGATTCTAAATTAAATTAAATAAATGGAAACCAGAACCTCATTGCTTAATATGAGTACCGTTTCAAATTCACATCGTAGCTTGTTATATTTCAAACGTTATACAGGGTGTCCACAGATTCAGTTCATTATAGATGTAAATCAGCAAAAATTTTGAAGTTTCATAACGATTTTTATTTCAGTTTCAGTCCTGCTTCATTGGAAATGAATTTTCATTATATTTTTAATCCTTTGGTGGTGGAGCAAAAACTATTTTCTTTCCAGTTAAAGTACCTTTTTTGTGTATCATAGAGCAAAATTTTATTGAGAAAGACTATTTAGAATCTAAACATAATAATAACTGCAAAATTTTAAAATAAACGTCACAATTAACTCTATAAAATTCGCTTTTCCGTTGAAAGTATGAGCTAAAGACTTAAAAAAATAACTGAAATATTTCGAAAGGCTAGTTGTATAGCCGTTTTGAGACATTTTGAAGCCAAAAATATAAAAAATGAGTAGAAAACGAAACATTTTTCAATAATACATAATATTTATTTTCATATAAAAACTACCCATTTATAAACTAAAGACACGTATGTAGGGCACACTTGTGTCACTGTTTGCTAATAACAATCGATGGTAAGTTTACCTAGTGCCATCAAAATTCGCCTAAAATTGTTTTATTTTCAACTCATTTTTTATATTTTTGGCTTAAAAATTACACAAAATGTCACAAGACGACTTTCTAATTATTTCAGTTGGTTTTTTTTAAGTCTCTAGCTCTTATACTTTCAACGGAAAGCGAATTCTCTGGAGGCTTGCAACGCATCTAAAGCGGCCGTTGGATCATCGATTATAATAGTTCTACAACATTTCAAACAATACATCCTCATTTGTTTACAAAAAATACTGATTGTCATTTTGTTATTAATTTTCAACTTCTTCACGGTAGGCCTCTTTCGCTTTTTTTTAATCTTTTTATTCCATTAACCATAATGTGGACATCTGCATATAATATTCAGATTCAGAATCAGGACTGTATCTGAAAAAACCGTTTTGACATTCCAAAAGTACCTATTGGGCATTTATACCTGTCCTACAATGAACTCAATCCGTGGACACACTGTATGTACAGAGTTGTTTTTAAGCTAACATTGTTTAGTGTCAGTTTTTGATTAAAAATGCGGGAATTTGTATAAAACATGCTTGTTAAATAAAGTTTAATTTTCAACCAACTTCAAGAAGTTGGTTACTAAATTCGTCCGGATGTCTGTGTGCCTGTGCGTTGCGCGATTCTATAAGAATTCGTAACTTTTTATACTTGTTTTTTTATTTATTCCTATAGCGTGCCTTGCAATAACTGTACAACAACGTCAACAACCTTGCTAGAATTTTGCCTAAGGTAAAAGAGTTCCATATACAAGATGAGATCTTTAACATACCGAATATTTCATCAACACGAGACTATCAGTTTTATGTTCTATACGAAGAGGAAGCGTGTTTCAGAAATTTTTCCTCATTAAAAAAACCTTGGTAGGGTTCAAAGTCAACCCCGAGTGTAAATTAACCTCGCTGCCGTTAGACCGAAGAGATTGTTAAAGAAACAGTGTTATTACCGTCATCATCAGTACCTATTATTAAAATTCTTCTTCTATTTTATTCCGTCACTTATCGAATGTCATCTAAGGTGGAATAATAGTTAGGTACTATGTCATTTTTCTAATTTTCAAATTAAGCTGGGTTGTTAGCTACTATCTCGCAAGTAGTTTTCGGCACAAAGACCCTTTATTAACTCTTGTACGTTCTGATCGCATCAGCCGAAATTGTTGTATTAACAACCTGCGCCACTGGACTTTTGTTGCTGGAAGGTGACCAAGTTCACACAAGTTAGAACGAACCAAAATGCCTTAATATAGGGTTTTGCGTGGCTTTAAAATACCGAAACATGGAGGTTTATCGATGTTTAATTCTTTTGGCAGTGCTTATCACTTCTTTGTGGACGAAGCCTGTAACCAACCACGAAAAAAAAAAGACAAAGACTTTATGCGTTGGTACTAAGAGCAAATTCTATTCTCTATTCTCCACCACCAGGAGCAGCATGGTTTCCAAGAAAAAAAATCCACTATATCCGCTTTGTGCAGAATTTTGGATCTTATATACAGAAATATTGATGATCACAAAAGAGTTTTGGCTCTGTTTGTCGACTTATCCAAGGCGTTTGATTGTGTTGATCATACAATACTACTCAATAAACTAGATTCTTATGGCCTACGGGGAAAATGCAATATGCTAATCGAAAGTTTCCTGAGGAACAGATCACAATTTGTGGAATACAAATGTAACAGGTCCCAAAAAAAGCTAAGAAACGTGGGAGTTCCTCAAGGCAGTGTTCTCGGCCCTTTATTGTTTTTACTTTATATCAACGATATTGGTAATTTTTTAAATGTCGAGCATTGTGCTTTTGCGGATGATGTTACCCTTATTTGCCACAACAAAAGTCAGAACACGTTAACAAGGGAAGCTAATCAAAATATAACTAACTTGGACAGGTACTTTTCATGTAATAATCTGGCGATGAACCAAAGTAAAACTTACTTTATGGAATTCCACCCATTACAATCCAGCTATACAGAGAGCTTATTATTAAACTTCAACAAGAGATCCATTCAACAAAGAACGTCCTTCAAGTTGCTAGGAGTGCATATCGATATGGCGCTTTCATGGAAGGATCATGTCAACTTCATGTGCAAGAAAATTTCTAGTATCTGTTATGCGCTCAAAGTACTTAGAAAACTGGTAGATGTTAGCGCTGCAAGAGCTTATTATTATTCGCATTTTGAGAGCTTCATAAGGTATGCAATTGTCTTGTGGGGTCATAGTGCATCTGCTTATAGAGTTTTTTTGCTCCAAAAAAGAGCCATACGGTGCTTATTTGGATTACATTATAGGGAGTCAAGCAAATCCACCTTCATTACTAAAGGAATTATGACTTTTCCGTGCATTTATATTTACGAATTGATGAAATTCGGCATTTTAAATATAAATGACTTTGCGTTTCAGAATGAACATCATAGTTATAGTACTCGGCATGGACTGAACTTACAATATTTGCATCATAATTTGGAATTGTTTAGAAATAATCCTTATTATATTGGAGCCCTCTTATATAACAAACTTCCAAATACAGTAAAGACTGAACCTTACGTTAAATTCCTAAAGAAATTGAAAGCATTCTTGTTAAAAGCTGCCTTTTATTCAGTTGAGGAGTTTTTAGCTTATAACTTAAGTAACTTATGATTGTATAAATAGTTGCAATATTTAAGCACTAGGCTGTTGACGTGTCTTATATCCATGTATTGTGATCTATTAGACAAATATATATCATTTTATCATTTAAATGGTGTTGCTGGAAACGACAAATGATAATAATAGATAATCGCAAAGGCGGGACGATAATTAAATGTGCTGTTTTCCTCAAGAAATATAGTAAATTACGTTGAGCTCACGCTCCTGGTTTGCTAATTGTACAGTGTACTCTGCAGCTCCAATATACCTCAATATCCTTTCATAGTCTAGCGAAACTATGACAGTTAACTTCCCTGCATCTGTTGCTATGACTATATCATCTAAAATGTGCGTGATAGTAGAAGCGCAACTAAACTGAAGACGGAAACCGGACAGCGCAGCGTTGGTGGTAGAATTTTGCTGTTATGCAATGTCATCATGGAGATGTGTGAAATTATTGTCTCCAAGGCCTTTGATAATACAGGTAGAATGCTTACTGGTCTGAGATCTTTCATCTTTTGAATATTTTCACTCTTTGGTAGTGGATGTACCAATGCTATTTTCCATCGTCTAGAGAGGATGCTATTTGATATTCAAAATTAAGAAATGTTGGGATAGCAGACTTTAATATTAATCCCATCAATACCATAAGATCTTGAAGAGATACTTTTATTTGTTTTATTATTATTTGTTGTTGACTGATTATTTATTAACGGACCAAACCATTTTTGAGCATTTCGTGAAGAAATTGTCAGTTCTCAAGTGCAATTTTGCAATATTTGCTGCTGATTGCAGGCTCGAATTACTTCCATATCTATTATATTCACTCGATCTGGCTGCTAGGCATTACTATTTGTGTCCAACAAACGTTATGAGTCAAATTATGACGCTGTTAACAGGTTTTATTGAAGAGGTTGTGTAAGATTTTTATGTCATTTGTAAAAGTTGGAAAAGCGATCTATTAAATACAATATTCTGTAAAAAGTAAAAATATTACATCACTCAATAAGTTCGTAGGATGACATATAGATGGCGCCACTATTGACATATTCATGTGATTTTTAGGAAGTACCAACCTTTAAACGATCCGTGTCAAAATTTTATGATAATCTGACGTTTAGTTCATAACGTTCATAAGTTATAGTGGTTTTAGTGACGCTACTTTTGTAATTTGTGTTGAAAATAAACAAATTCTTATGTTTTTCGATTCGGCACAAAATAAAAACAAAGAGTGCTAACTTAAAAAAAACATAAAAGAGTCTGTAAACAAATCTTCTCTAATTAAAAGTATTTTTATTTTGTTCTATTAATATTTTTGAGTAATTTCATTCAAATATTAAATCAAGTTTAGTTAATCTTAACAATTTTCAAAATAATGGAAAAATCTGAATTTTGTGTGTTGATAAAGCATCGCTTTTAGTGGGAAAAAATACCGTTCAAGCAAAACAATGGCTTGACAAGTGTTATTCGGAGTCTCCTCCATCGAGACAAATGTTACAAAAGTCGTTTGCTGATTTTAAACGCGGCCGTACAAACACCGATGATTCTGAACGCTCTGGTCGCCTAAATTCGGCAGTAGTTCCAGAAAACATTTAAAAAAATCCGCAAAAACAACAACGCATCGGCGATTCAAAGCGCTGTTTGGAGCTTTTCAGCGCAATTAAAAGAATTTTTTCATACGGTATGTGACAATGGATGAACCATGGATCCATCACTAGACTCTACAGTCAAAACGGCAGTCATCTGAGTGGATAGCAAAGGATGAAAACCGTCCAAAGCGACCAAAAACGAAATTGTCAGCTGGTAAGGTTTTGGCCTCCGTATTTTGGGATGCGCACGGTATTTTATTCATCAATTACCTTGAGAAACGAAGAACCGTCAATGGCGAATATTGTATGGCGTTATTGGTGCGTTTGAAGAAAGAAATTACGAAAGAACGACCCCAACTGTAGAAGAAAAAAGTGCTCTTTCACCAAGACACAAGTCGCGATCGCAACAATGGCAAAATTGCATGAATTGACCTTTGAATTGCTTCCCCATCCACTGTATTCTCCGGATCTGGCTCCCAGCGATTACTACCTGTTTGCAGACCTAAAAAGAATGCTTCAGGGAAAGAGATTTGCCTCCAATGAAGAAGTGATTACCGAAACTGAAGGGTATTTTGAGGCCAAAGATAAATCGTTCTACAAAAAAGGCATCGAAATGTTAGGGAAGCCTTGGAATAAATGTATCACTCTTGGAGGAGACTATGTTGATGAATAAAGACGAATGTTGCCTAAGAGTTGTTGTTTTATTAGTCATCCTACGAACTTACTGAGTGACGCGTTATTAAGCATTGCAATTACGATATGTTTCCATCTTAATTCGGCTACGAACATAAAAAAGCACTCTCATGCATGGTTTATGAGCCATAGCAACTGAAGAAGGATTACATGTGAAAAACGTGTCAAATTACCACATGAACAATATGAGAATTTTATTTCATATAGTATCTTCTAGGATGTACGAAAAAAGAAAAAAATGAATAACAGGAAAGCGGCTAATAGCCGAAAATGCACACTCTTTCAGGATGTAATTTGAGATTCATCACGTATAAAAGCAGAGTTAATCGATGTTCGTACGTTACCCAAAACGATTTTGAATATATTTACTGGAGTATAAAAGCAGGTAGTGGGATTTATGATCTCTAATGAACTGTGCCAAATTAGATATTCCTGAAAATTAATTTTACGTACGCTTTTAGTTATTCTAATCTAATTTTCTTCAATATCTAGAAAATGTCGGGGAATGCTTCTTTATTGAACGTAAAGAGCCAACTGTATTTAAATTTCACAGCCAAAAAGTTACGAGCTAGATATTAAAATGAAATCGATATTAATTATCATAAATCATAGGCTGTCGTTAAGAACACTCGTGACTAGCCATTATAAGAAAAAAACCTTTTTGGTTAACGACGTTTTCATTATCCCGAAAAATAAATGCCTGCGTGTCGTATGAAGATAAGTCTACTCATTTTAATATTCTGGAACGTAACAAATAAGTTAAAGTTAAAAAGGAATATCGACATACCAAACGGAAAATTACACAACCTCACGTTAGTTATGTCTTTTTATTACGTTATTTGAATTTTGTGAATGGTAATAATGTCGCATTTGAGACATTTTATCTCGAAAAATAAAAAATTCATTTCCGGTAGACGTGGGCAAAGATTCTTTGAAAACTTCCCCCAGAGTGTGATATAACTACGTTAAGTGATGTGCATGATACGGAATAATTGCTTAATAACCCAACATTTGTACGTACAAATATTCGAGAGAGGCAATCTAGGTGATATATACGAACGATGACAATGAATAATGTCATCTGGCCATAAAAAATTTGGGACGCTTTTAAGGATACTAAATAATTTTAATGACATGTGGTATGAGATAAAAGGCCATAACTTAAAAGAAATTGTCGAATGTAAACGGTTAAAGCTTGAAATGAATTTCTATTCATCTTGATACACGAAAACTTCCTTCTAAAGTCCTTATTAAATTCAGAGAATAAGATTATTAAATGAAAGTTTGTAAATAGCGCTTTGGAGGGTAATATAACAAGTTTTACGTTATTAATCTTGTATAAAACGCCATTATAATGATATCGTGTGGCTTGTATTTATTCCCTACTTCAGGCTACAGCTAAAATAAACATTGAATAAAATCTTTTAAGTATTAGTTTCCTCCCATCGATTTTCGAAAAATTCTTTCTTCCCATAGCCGTTGGTTTATTATTCACTCTCATTTACATTTTTGTGTCAACAGTATTTGGTTACATTCTCAAACTACTGAATGGTACTTATTTCTTGATTTAATCGATTATTTTCCATCGAAAGTAAAATATAAAAGCTCAAAAACCGTATGTACACAAATGTGTGCAGTTTAATTGGCAGGAGCGGCATAACGTTAATTATAATCACTTCTCACTACTTGCTAACCACACTTGAGATTTGTGCGATTTTACTTGACCATTCAGTGGATTTACAAGACAGATGTAGTTCCATACAATACATATGAATGGGCACAAGCTTATGCCGTATTACATAGACATGAAAGGCAACTAAATTTCGATGTAGGGAAGCGTTGTTAAATTAATATTCACAGCTATAATAACGCTATCCGTAGATCAACCACTATAAAAATGAACTCCCATTTTTTTAATAAATTTACGGAAGGTAAATTCTGGCAGCATTTTTCCGAGATTCGACATTATTTGTGATATTATTATATTATGTATTATCATATATACAGAGTGTCCATTTAGTATCCCGTTCTTCAAGTACATACGGCTTTATTGTTAAAAAAATGAGAACCATAATAATTGTAAATCGACATAAAATTTTATAAATTGTTGATCTTTTGCCAAAAATTTGCCAAACAACTATCGCACAGAATAAAGATGATAAACTTTATTTCATCGCATCTTCGATTCGATTGTCTTGCCTATGCGTTGCGTCGTCCACGCACCTGAGCCATCGCGCCACTATCTACTGCCGTAGTGCCGTAAGGAATAGGAAATCTCAATTTGCGAAAAAACTATCGCACTTAGGTATAGGGTAAGCTCAATAAAGTTGCACTAAAATTTACTGGGGATTCCAAATATGCAATATTAAATAGGGTGTGCTATTTAAAAAAATGAAGAAAAATTAGTTTGAAAATGTCAATGTTTGGAGCAAAAAAAGTGAACATCCCGTATGAAATAATTTAATGTTTCGTCACGGTTGAATGCTCTGATTCAACCCAAGTTCACCACCAAACTTACGTAAAAACAAAGCAAGACGTTAAAAAAATACAAGCGTATAATGGAAGGGTAGATATTTAACAAAAAATATGTATTAATTAATAACTTGGCAACGCCGCGTATTAACATAAAAATAATGTACGACTAAAAAGTTCACCCAAGGCCCCCACATTTTCGCTTAAAAAAGTGGGTCCATTCCATTTTAAAAAATATACGTTTTATGCACCATACTATTTGGAGACACCCTGTATGTGTCCCACTAATTTGCAAATGTGCTTCAACCAACCTAATTGCCATCACGTATATTTATTTTTTAATAAATTTAACAATAAAGCCGTAGTGGAAGGACGGGCTACCAAATGGACACCCTGTAAAATAATTGCGAATGAACGGGTGTCCTGTCCGTCCGTAACAAATTCGCATAAAAGTAGATATACTTTAATCTCATGCGTTAAAGTAGACATTAGATTAAAGTAGATATTCATGTACTACATGTATATCTACTTTAATGCATGCGCTTCGAAATTGTGTAATTTTCAACCAACTTCAAAAAGTTGGTTACTAAATTCGTCCGGATGTCTGTGTGTCTGTGCGTTGGTCGATGTTACAGGGTTTAGAAAGCTGGAAGTGGTGTCATCTTATAGGAAATTCTTCACTGATTCCAAATCGCTGGTAAATTTTTTGATCGGATCACCCGTTCGCCGTCGGGACGCCATTAAAGTCAAAATATACACCCTTTAATATCTCGAGAACGACACGTCCAATTACAAAAAGAAAAAAATTCGTTTCCGTTATTTGTTGAAACCTATTGAGTCATGATACGTAAACATCACCCTCACTCCTCCTGTGGGGTGGAGCGGGGGTGAGTTTTCAAAACTTAAATGGGAGCACCTATTTTTTATTACTTTTGGATTCTCCATAAAAAACGATACTCAAGGTGGGGAGGGGGGGGGGGTACTTATATATACAGGGTGATTCACGACTATTCCCTCGATCTCTTGTGCCTAAAGGGTACAAAATATCAGCTTCATTTTTTGGTAACATATGTAAATTGATAACGACTATTTTTTAAAATTATTTTCAATTATACAGGATGCTTCACAAAATTGTAATACATATATCAAAGTTAGGTTTTTTTAAATTCAACCCCCTGTATTTTATTACATTTTTAGATTATACGTTAAAAACTAAGGTAACTTTATTAAACGTTCCCTATACCTATCGCTTACCAATTTTGAGAAAATTGTGATTTTAAGGAAAATATTCAATTTAAACAACCCCTAATAACACGGAAACCACTTACTTTCAGTAACACAAATTTATATCGATTTATCCTGACCTTTAAGACTTTTATTTGCACTACGTAGGATTTCGATTTTTTGTACAGGGTGTTTAGAAAAAGGATTCATATTTTACTGATACCACAGAATAAAACACTAAAGTGAACCAGAAGCGACACTCTCCGTCGGCACCTTTGAAGTTATGTTGCCCGTATAAGGCGGTCTCCTCGGCGAAACCACGCCCATTTTAGTCAAACTGCCTTGTCTGTTGCATTAGCAAGGCTAGTAAAAAGAGGAGTGGTTTGTAGTTTTTCTCATTATTATCTAAATTTGAAATCGTATAAAAAAATGTGATAAACGAAAAATATTTGCCATACATTTTCGCATGTGATAAGCGGTTCACCGTATAACTAATTCCGATAGAATTCTCGCAATAATAGTTCAACGCACCGGGCACCGCTAGCTACATACGCTGAAATATATAATGTATCAATGCGCGCACTATATTCTACAACAAAGAAGGCGGAGTTGTTAGTCCACGCGATAAGAAAATTTGCAACACGTATTTAGCAGAGTGTCGCTTCTGTATCACTTGTGTTTTATTCTGTCCTGATACCAAGGCGCGAAACGCCGAAGAACCGCCCGCCGGCGCGCATCCGCGCGCTATGCCTTCTGGTATTAACTATAAAAAGGAATAGAATTGTTGGGGCTATGTCAAGACAATAATAACGGCGCTGATACTATTGACCTTAAAATTGCGAACCAAAGTCAAGATGATTTAGAAAATATGTCGATTGCTCAAAAACTTGATTTGTAATCCAGGTCGGCCTAAAATCGCCACCGTACAGCAGCAAAACGCTTCCTTCTCTACATACTATACATTCATTCAGGAGAAGGGTAGGTGATTCTTGTTTTATTAATATTAGGTATTTATCATGAAATAATGAACATTTAGAATTAATATTTAACAATTTTTACTACACGTTATTAGCAGAAACCTAGTTTTAGTAAGGAGTAGGAGGGGGAGAAAGTGCCACACCACCGCACCGCGTACGAGCGATGGCAGGTAGAGTACAGACGACTCTTGTTTAATAGTGTGTTGCGTATGGGTCTTTCGGTTTATCCCAATAACCGGGGCTAAAATCCACGAAGGGGGAATAAAGATAGACTTTGTTGGGTATAGGATTAACGGTACTACTTCAAAACTAAATATATTCAAACGTTCAACATAACTGATTGAAGAAATTAAAATAAAATGAAAGTAATAATAAACAAATTGTTATAAACTCAAAAAATTACAAGTACAAATGCAAGATTAGATTTCGGGATGCCCTGTGACCAAGAACCATGTGTTTAATTTTGTCAACTGAAATAGTCAATTTGTTATTACCCGCCTAGGTCGTCCGTCCGTTGCTTGCAGAGACAGTGAAAATAATACCAAAGCGCGTAGTGTCTGCAGGCAGCGACAAGAGCATTTATAATTGATGGCCACCATACGTGATTGAATGTACCGCCGATGACGACGAAGATTACCAACCTCCGAGCATTTCTTCCTACTAGTCTAGAGACTCAGTCGGTGGTTTTCCGCCTGGGTATAAAACCATATTGGTTAGGATGGGTGAGTCGTAACGAGTGATCTCGTTCTACAGCCTGAATCCAAATTCATGCCATAAAGTTATCGGTCTATACGAGCTTACGTCAGTAAGACCCTTTTTACCGGGTTTCAAAATTACTATTAATTTGCTATTTTTCCAACTGACAGGAAAATGTTCAAGTCTTTTGTATGTGTTAAATAACTACGAGAAAACCACAAAGGGTTTCAAACTACGTTCGTAGCATATTTTCATGAAATCCGGCCAGCTTTGTGGCTTTGATTTTAGGCATTTTAGGCAGTAGTGCAAGAAGGTTTTCTTTTATGACCGCCCAATCTTACCTGGAAACCAAATTAATAGGACGTTGGACGATAGACGCTGGGCGTACCAAATTATTGTTTTGAAACAGTACATTGGTCACCGGTTCAGGAATTGTGCCCCAATTAAAAGAGTTCCGCCGCTCACTGCAGTTTTTCTTCGCTTTAGAAAAGCGACTAACATGGCTTGGTTTGAGCTCCGCATCACCCGGGCGAAAAGTACGCACGCTTACCTTTATACCAGTTATGCAGCTTAAGTTTCTATTTATTACTATTATTGCAGTAGAGCTCCTCCACATTTCAGGAAATTTATTCATCTTACTATCTTTGGCCACAGAGAGGTGAGTGTCGAAACAGAGAGATTTAACTTTATTATGTAAAATTATTAACAATCGTTTCAAAACTGTAACATGCGTTATTATCTACAGGGTGTCCCAATATTCCGTGGACATAGAGCTACAGTAGGTTTGTGGGAACAAAAAAAGTCGAATGGGCTAAACTTACCTATATACTAAAGTACATCGTTAAGCCGTGAATTCCGGGAAGGGTGAAAACTACCCCCGATAACAATCGAAGTACATAATAATATTTATTAGCGATAATATCATAACTGATTTTCACACGTCATTATATATATAGTTCGGCCAATGGATCTTTACCGATCTATATGTTCACATACAACGACGTGCGTATCTGTTATTCGACTACTTTATTACTAAAAATAAACAAAGAGAAACTGCAAATCTCAGTCAGTTTGTCCTTGTTTGTTTTTAGTAATGAAGTAGTCGAATGACAGATACGCACGTCGTTGTATGTGAACATACATCGGTAAAGATCCATTGGCCCAACTAAACAATAAGTACATAAGTAATACATAGTAACTAGATCAATGAACTCTAAGAGTTCACTAGACTAGATATATTAAGAACGTTGCTAAGTTATTGGGCTGTTTAAAAACTCTTCCCATTTATACAAAGCGGACTTCAGCAGGAAGCTTTTAATTTTTCGTTTGAAGTGTTAGTATATGATTCAGGCTTTTCCAGTTCTTTGCCAAATGATTGTATAGAGTATAGCAGATATAGTTCGTGCTCGATTGTGTTTTGTCTAATCTCATTTTAGGAAGATATAACTTATCCTTATTTCTAGTATTATAGGCATGCTTAACAGTATAATCCTGAAGTTCGTTGTGTTTATGTACATAGTTTAGGGCTTCGTATATAAATAAACTTGGTAATGTAAAAATGTTTAGCTTTACATAAGAACATTTACAGTCCTCTCTGTATTTGAGGTTATCGAGTACTCTAACAACTCTCCGTTGGATGGCAAATAATCTGGCTGCGCAAGGTGCATTTCCCCAAAGCAAGACTGCGTATGATAAAATGCTGTTAAAATTTCCAAAGTATGCAGTTCTTAGAATACTCCCACTTACCTTGTTTTTTAAACTTTTGATTAGGTAGACAACTTTGTTTAACTTACTACCAACATAATTTATATGCACATGCCATGTAAGTTGGGGGTCAATATATACCCCTAATAGTTTTACATGATTTACATTAGGTATTTCTTTTAAATTTTTTAGACTATGCCAAATGTGTTGAGTTTTATTTGAATTAATACTCAGTAGATTCGAACTAAACCAATCGAGTATTTTATTTTTTGATAAGTCAGATTGAGTATTGACGTTATTAATTGACTCGCCTGTAGTTATAATCCTTGAGTCGTCAGCAAATAAAATTAGTTTTTGATCGGGAACAGAATCAAAAATATCATTTATAAATATAAGAAACTGTATCGCCCCAGCACAGATCCTTGTGGCACACCCTGATTGACCGGCTTTTTTAGAGAGTAGTTGTTACAATGCTTAACTATTTGAAACCTCTCTGTCAGATACGAAGAGATTAAATTTAGGGCGTTGTCACTAAAATTATAATATTTTAGCTTATTATTCAATAAAGAACCTTCAACACAATCAAATGCTTTAGTAAGGTCCCAAAAAGGTACCTTTAGCATAAAGGGCCTAATCGAACACATTTATAACAGTATCGACGTATTTAGTTAGTGCTAGAGTTGTGGATTTGTTTTTTATGAAGCCAAATTTAGGCCCTTTCAACAAATCTAGGTTCACGATTACATGAAAGACCAATTAATTCGCTGCTAATGTTGCTCATGACCGAGTTAGATGAGCGTCGTGCAATTAATGAAAACTACATTACTTTGTAACAAGTTAACAAGTGTCAACGCTAGTTACCAAGTTATGACAATAAGTGGTTTACTCTAAGTGTTTCTTTCTTTCTTCGACAGAAGTGATGATCCCGAATAGAGGACATTCGGTGTTTTACAGTTTTCTAAAAGTGAATTTAGTATTATACAACGTGCGTCTCGTAGGAAGTTTCAACAATTTCGTTTCCGTAATAGAACGGCCGAACGCCGCGCCGCTGTTATTTACCTGCAGATTCCAGAAAACATAAGACCAGAGAAAATAAATCAGGGACTGTAGGACTTGCTCCTGAGGTATGCATACAATGTTAATTAATGCTCGAATTCACGCTTAGATGAACAACAATGTCAAGTTGAACCTTTATCCCAATATGGATATTATAGAATTGATTTGATGAAACCGGTTCGCGGTGACAACAGAAACCAGAGAACTAACCAACTAACAATCACTTGAGAACAATGGCGGATGCAGACGGTACTTTAAGAGTTCGTTACTTGAAAACGGTTGTAGCTATGGCAACCGAGTTTTCACCAGCGCTTAAAGGAAGAATAGGGCTTTCTTTTGGTGTACTTAAAAAAAAGTTATGATGCGTACGACGTCACCTATGAGGCTCCAAATTTAACAAAATTCAAAGACTGAAAACTCAAATTTTTTAAATGAAATGACCATTTTCTTACTATTGCATTTAATAGAGAATCAAAATGGGCATATTTTGGTATTACATGTTCTTATCTCTATCTTTAATAGTTTCTGACTTATTCTCATTTTATCGCATTGATACCATTTTTTTCGAATTTTTTGTAGTAGTCGACTATGACATGGACCATGGCAATCCAGTTTTGAACAAATCAAGTGATACTAAACAGTCACCTGTTATACATTAACATAAGTTTTTCAATAATCGAAAAAAATGAAAAATGGCTCGCAATGGTTTTACATATTAAGATTTTTGGAATCTAATTGTTATTTATGGTGAAATGAACTGAATCGCGTCACATGTCTGTCATACGTTCATTGAGAGATATCCAGAAAGACAGCGTTCTAGTGAACGTACCATCCGAACACTGGATTGAAATTGTTTGAATTTTGGAAGTTTTGTACCACCTTATGTTAAGGAACCGGGACTATTTTTTGGAGAACATTACTTGGTCAGATTTGGAAATTTTACGCAATATTGTTGTTCCTGCAACAGAAGGGCTGCCTCTGCAATAATATGCTCAATACTGAATCACAAGTCATACAATACTCCACTCGAGAACATTCACGAAAAAGAGTTTGTGTTTGGAACATGAAGGCGCTCATTTTGAGCATGTGTTGAAGAAGACAAGGTTTTAAATTGATTTGAAACTAACAGGTGACGGATTGATTGGTTTAAAATTCGTTTGCCATAAGGCCAACTACTAAAAAATCCGAAAAAAATGGTATCATTGCAATGAAATGAGAATAAGTCAGAAACTATTAAAGATAGGGATAGGAACATGTAATACCAAAATATGCCCATTTTGATTCTCTATCAAATGCAATAGTAAGAAAATGGTCATTTAATTAAAAAAAACTGAGTTTTCAGTCTTTGAATTTTCTTAAATTTGGAGCCTCATAGGTGACCTCGTACGCAACATAACTTTTTTTAAATACACCAAAAGAAAGCCCTAATATTCTTCCTTTAAGCGCTGGTGAAAACTCGGTTGCCATAGCTACAACCGTTTTCAAGTAATGAATTCTTAAAGTACCGTCTGCATCCGCCATTTTTTTTAAATAAATGAAAATAACTTAAAAACTATAACTTGTAGATATTGACATGTTAGTATCAAAAGTTATGAAATTTCACGTAGAATCCAAAAATGCAATAAAAAATGCAATTTAAAATAACGAAGTTGGTAGCTACTTCCGGCATTTCCGGAAGTGCTGCCATTTTGAAAATATTTTAGATCGATTCGGCTTTTTGAGTAACCCCTAAGTACAAATTTTCAAAAATCTACCTATTCTATTCTATGAGTGGGATTTTGAGACTCACATTCTACTAACGGGGAAAAACTGTAACGTGGGCATTGCAAATTTGGAATTGTGCTCATGCATATAAAGGAAACTGTGAATATTGGGACACTAGAATTTTCCCTGCTCCACCAGCGATGAATATTTCTGCTAAAATAGCCACTATCCGAATTATAAAATCCTATGTTCCCGTCATTTTCTTGAGTAGTACGAATTTTCTGAATAACACAGTTCTATTTTAATTACGTCATTCCATCATCGCTCAGGTTCAATGAAATTATGTGGTAAAATGTGATCCATTTTAGTGTTTAAAATATCGTTTACAGAACACGTTTGCTTTTAACACTTCTTTATATCTATCCTACAAGGTATGACAATTTTGTTTATGTTACCTGCATGTTTGAAAGTTTTGAATTAATTAACTTTCCATTATAAGTTTGAACGAAAAACTTTTTAATTAAAAATCGTTATTATGATACCTACGTTTACTTTTCGTTAAGTATCCTCGGATACGCTAAGTGACCCTAAAATCGTAAAAAAAACACTTCCTTTTTTGCTGAAGATGTAATATGTTTTTAATTTAATTATTTTAGTTATTATATCTGTTAAAAAATCAAGAGATAACAAGGACTTGTTTGTTCATAAACCGTTAACAATTCAATTCTCTCGTCAAGGCAATGTAGCGAGACCTTCCACATCGTCCTAAGTGGCAAAAAAATCTCTAGGCAATTTAAATATTGAATTTCATTTTCGCTTACAAATTATGGCAAAAACCCATCATACTTTGAAGGAGGTGTTAGGATAACGAATTTATTTAAAACGTATATTATTATTATTACAACGTAAATTACAACAGTTAAATTGGTAACCGTATTTGTGTAAAGGCTATTAATAGGCACGTTTCACTCAAAGTTGTTTACAGAGCTTATTTTAGAAGAGCAAGGGAAACCTTCCCATACCTCTAATTATACGTAAACGTAATTATTTATTAAATTATCCTATACCATCGCACCGATATTTGCAATAACTATCCCTAGTTTACTTAGTTACCTTTCCAAAGTTTGTATCAATTTAGTCAATAAGCAAAGTGTGTATAATATGTAGATCAATGCAAGACCAAAAGCAGATCAAAAGTATTATTGTTTCATGTAAATTGATGTTGTATTTCATATAATTTATAAATTTATCGCCATATTTTCATCATTTATCTCATAATGTCTAATTGTCATTGAAATAATTATTGTTTTACAACTTACAGTTTTAACTGAGGAGTAAAGATTTTAAAAAAGCGTGCAGCCTGCTGTCATATAAGAACCTGAAACCTTTTACAAAAGTAATATATTTATTAAAATCGTATATTTCAAACATTGAATATAAATATATATTTAATAATATTTATAGTGAAAATTAAACTAATAAATGGGTCCTTCTATCATGACGTTTGTTATCTTCCATTTAGCAGTTTTGATAACTGCCCCATTATTTCTTTATAAAATACGAGTTACGAGAACTTGTATTTTCAAAAGTTTTTTTCCTTTTGTACTACATAAACATGGTGCCATTGCTATACGAGCCCAGAATCATAACATTTGGCCCAGTCATTGTTTTATCATTAAATTTAGTGTTCTGTGCATATCTCTAGCTTTCTAATATTAGTTTTTATGAATTGCTCCATGATTAGCTCCTATATTTGTATAAATTGAAAAACCTTTTGAGCTAAAATTTTATTTTTATTTTTCTAATGGCTATCGATTTCGGTCTACACGTAGACCATATTTAGGCCGTGCTGAAATTGACGTTAATGAGTAACAAGGTAAGTGGAGTATTATGATTATATGTTACTCATTAATGTCAATTTCAGCACGACCTGAAGATGGTCTACGTGTAGACCGAAATCGATAGCCATTAGAAAAATAAAAATAACATTTTAGCTCAAAAGGTTTTTTAATTTATACTTTCTAATATTAGTTTTAGTAAAAAATTTTTATATGAATGTTTCAATTTACAATAATAATAATAGTTGCATTCAATAGATTTTTCTTTTCGTGTTCATCAAAGTCTTCTAAAATACAATAAAAAGGAAAACAATGACTGGGCCAAATGATATGATTCTGGGCTCGTAGGTACATAGCATTTGCAATGGCTATATGATTAAATAAAATAACTTTATTTTTGACAAAAAGTTTTGCTACCGATGTAAAGCATTTTACGTTTAATTATAAAACCTTTCTTTAATTAATCGTGCTTTTTTGTTATTGCCAAAATCCCAATAGGTTATGGGCCCACTGATGTTGTGTTTACGTGCAATAATAAAGCAAAACTTTTGTTTGTGACTCTGAAACTGTATTTGTGATCAATATAAAAGTGCCAATTGAAGAAGATATGTGAACCATGCATTTATGGTAAAGCTCATAGATTACCTTTTGGTGTAAGAGAAAAATGTAAAACACCATGGGAATTGGTTTGGTATCAGGAGACGTCTTAGTTTAAGTTTGTCAATGTTTCAGGATACACCGTTAAAGAATTTTTGAGTGACAATAGTGGAGAGATGGACAATAAGGAGGTAAGAAGTGTACTGCAGTCAGAAGGAATTACTCAGAGGCTTAGAGCTCCATACACACCGGAACAAAATGGAGGAAGTGAACGGGAATTCCGAACTATTGTAGAAATGGCTAGGACATTGATGTACTCAAGTGAAGAGATTAAGTTTCCTGATTCAACTAGTGGGTGCGTCCAGTTACATATTGAATAAAACACGAAAATTCACAGTCGATGGTAAAAATCCTTATCAGTTATGGCTAGGAAAGAAGCCGAGGATCAAACATCTTCGAATAATCGGTTCTACATGCTATGTTCACATCCCTGTACAAAGGCGACGGATGATGGAGAAGAAGGCTGTCAAAGGCTATCTAGTTGGCTACGATAGAGATGAAAGATATAGAGTGTGGATCAAGGAAGAAAATAAAATAATACTTTCAAGAGATGTTGTGTTTCATGAGAAGCTAACCCATTGTGAAGAAAAAGTCAAGATTCCTATGAAAGATGTAGAACCAAACAATCAGGGAAAGCCATCTAGAGATAAAAATAGTAATTCTGAAGAATATGATGCACAAGAGACGGTAGAACATAAAGGGCAAGAAAGAGACTCAGATAAAGAAAAAATTAATGTAGCTCCATTTCTGTCAATGAATTTAAAAAGCCGCGTATCACTTAAGAAACCGTCAATCTATGATGACTACATAATGTTCAGTGAAGGATTTATGTCGGACAGAGAAACCCCTGAGACATACCAAGAGGATCTTCAAGGAGAAGACAGACACAACCTGGCAGTTAGCTATGAAACAAGAAATGCAGTCCCTACGAGAAAGATTGGAAATCGCAAGAGGACAGTTGGGACTACTTAAAAGGAAAAACTAGGGAAAGTGTTGAAGTTAACAAAGACAGTTTTGAACTTTAGCGGGAATTTTTCTATACATATTTATATCGTAACCAATAGTGTTCTGTTCTCGTAGAAACAGATAGTCAACAGTTTAATGAGATTATTTTTGAAAAAAAGTTTTGCTTCCGATGCATAGCATTTGACGTTTAATTATAAAACCTTTCTTTAATTAATTGTGCTTTTTTGTTATTGCCAAAATCCCAATAATTTCAGCGATGTATGACAATCTATGATTGAATGAAAAATACTAACAATATTAATTTTTTATTTTTCATCAAGTGACTATGAAAACAAATTAACATTTCTAAATGCGGCCGTTCGTGGTGTAGTGGATGTACGTGTATACACTAAACTACACCTCGCGGTCTCAGGTTCGAATCCACACCGGATGGTGCTCCGCACATGGATGTTTTTAAGTGTATAGTGCTAATAACCATAGCAGTTGATGCCCTTAGCTCCCCTTCATGGGATAGATAATTAAAAATAAATAAAAAATTAAAAAAAAAACATTTCTAAATATTTCTACCTATTAATAAAATAAAATAACGTAAGGAAGCAGATACGCATTATAATAAAACGAAAACTGATTTAATGTAAAAAAGCTTATATGAACATTATGTTCACGCCGTATCCCGATGTCGTTTTATACAACTTATTTTATGGATACTGTGACATGTTTATAAAATCGAAACATTCCTTTCAATAAATATGAATTTTCTTCAAAAAGTCTGCTTGAATGAAAAATGGCGAAATAAAAATGTTACGATCGTAGGATAATTAGGTAGCTTAAGTTTTTCAAAACTTTAACCAATGAGATTTTACATAATACAAATGAAGCATACGAATGAACTAAGAAAACGTATATAAATTTTAATTTTAATTAATTATACGAATCGCCCTGCACCACCTCCTTTTTAGAGTATCTCCTCAAGCCTCAAGGGAGATGAAAAAAGCGTCGCAAAATTTAATTTTAACGGTAGGCAGCTTACATCGTATATATAAGCGTAATAATTTTCGCGGAAAAAAACACGTTGATGAAAAGGTTTAAAAAGGAAGAGCCCGAGTAGTTATTGCGGAAGTAACTGGAAACACCTACCTATACATACTAGATGCTTAGCAAGGATAACAGAAAGTATATTAGGGCGTGCGAAAGTAAGGGTATAATATTAATGATACTCGAATTGCGATTCATGCTATCTGTAGCTACAAAGAAAAAAACATCAAAAGAGTTTTTTAGGTGTAAAAAGCTGAAAGAAAATATTACAATATATGCACTCTTTTTATATTTGAATGAACATTTTTTCGTATCTTCTTAGAAACGGGATTTTTATACTCGAAGTGTCTGCATTTTAAAGTTAAGGTATATTTTTTGTTGAAATTTGTGTGTTAAAAACAAGTAAGTAAATGTCTACGAAATTTTAGAAATAAGATAAGTTTATAATAAAAAGTTTGAACGTCGATCATTCCTTTTCTGCTGATCCATCATCAACTGGAGAGTTACAAACTTTACACAATAAAATTATATATCTCTAGTTTTCCTTTCCTAACTTCAATGGTGTTGTGCGTGAACATATATCAAGCAAGCCAAAGGCCGTAGAAATGAACGGATAAGATATAATACATTATACATACGAACACATAGAACACCCGCAGCTAATGTAACTTGTAATTGTGTTATTTATTTGTATAATATCACCGCACAGTGCAAAAAAAATTTCTGAAATGTTTTAGAAACGTATCTCTGAAACATGAAACATCTCCGAAACAGCGACAGAAACGTATCATAGACATAACATAAATGTGTAATGTCCGCCTTCAGAAACCTAGATTTGAAACAACACAAAAACCTTACATTGAAACATTTTATATGTATATGTTTCTTGAAACATATCAGACAGTAATTTATTGATATGTAGGAGAAATGTGTCCATATAAGTGTTTCATACGTGAATATTTGAAATTTAATGTTTCACATGTTTCACATGTTTCACTTGAAACATAACTGAGTATAAAAAATTGAGATGTGGTAGAAACTACGGCACCGAGAGCCCCAACTGGTCTGAGGGGCTCTTTTCCCAGTACGCAAACCCTACTGGGCCCCCATGTTCCCCGGTGGCTCGTTCTCCAGGGCCCCAAATTCTCTTCGTCTAGACTCGAAGGAGATCGATGATGCTGAAGTGGGATTCGAACATCGGTCGCTTGTTTAGGAACTCGGACAACAGCCACGCAAACCACCTGAGCTACCGAATCTTTGGTAAATAAGCCATTTAGACGTGCAATATCACATCTCTATTTATAGTGGCACATGAATAAATCCATTTTTCGAAACGGAAATGTTTCGTTCCAATTAAACACTAAATTGTAATTTTGGATAAATATGTAAAACATTCACATTGAAACGTGTATTTTTAGTTTCTTACGATATGTTTCAAGTGATTAGGTTTCTGGTACAACGCTACTAAAACATTAACTTTGAAAGATGACTATTTGGTTTCAAACGAAGCGTCACATTTTTAACGTTTCTAAAATGTTATACGTTATCACTAAAGCTAGGATAGTTAGGCAAGATAAAAGTTAAAAAAAGGCAAAGGCATAAAAAAGTATCTAAAAAGGCAAAAAGGGACAAAAAGGGCACGGAAAAGCAAAAACTGCCGAGAAAAAAGCGTTAAAATCAACAGAAATACATATTCAATTTAGGTATAGGAAAACAAACATTTATTTGAAAAAGTAAATACAGTTGATAGATGCGAATCCAACTTTATCCACTGGTTATACTTTCATCTGCTGCCATTCTTTTTCAATAAAGTTTTCTGCCTAATTTAAAATACGCTAAACACGGCATAATGCTTAAGGGACACAGTTTCAACAAAGGTTCAGGCTGCAGGTAGAAATAATACAATGGGAAATATTTCAAAGTAATGAAAATGATTCATCCGAGTTATTATTACCTATAAGAGGCTTAAATATTAAAGAGAAAGTTTGTCTTTAGTTTGTACACCAAATTCCTTTCCCTTTCAAACAATATGCTTTCTTAGAAATTACCCAGAAAAGTGTACCTATATAAAATCTAAAAATATCAAAAAAGTAGGTAAAAAAGACAAAAATACTAAAAGAAACGAAAAAAGGCAGAAAAGGCAACGTAAAGTTTGCATTTTTGAAAGGGTCTGCCTTAAGTTTCTCCATTTCTCCATTCTAGCTTTAGTTATCAGTATCACATTCCAAAAAATATATCACAGAGATATATTTTTGGATACATATCTAAAACATTCACACTGAAACGTGTATGATTTGTTTCTTACGATATGTTTCAACCGATAAGGTTTCTGGTACCACACTACTAAACGCAACTCCGTAACGTTAATTTTGAGATATAACTATTTTGTTTCAAACGAAACATCACACTTATAACGTTTCTAAAATGTTATACGTTATCACTAGGGCGCGGATGTTGATGATATGTCATCTTTTTTTCTGAACGTCCAAAACAATGCCCATGTACATAGAAATGTGTTTTAGTACATCCTGATTCCAAAAACACCAGTTTTATTTTGCATTTTTTTGCATTTTTTTGAGTTTTTTGCATTAAAGGGCATTTTTTAATATTATTTTGTAATTTTCAAGTTTTTTAGCGCATATTTTATGACTTTTTTCTGATAATTGATAATATTCTCGTAATTTCAGGGATAAAAATATTGTCATGTGATGTTCTGTAATTGCATATTTTGTGAATACTTAATTAAAAGCACAAATAACACCTATATTATCTACTACTAAAGTGCAAGTACCGAAATATTAAGTTACTTAACTGATACAGCGATGAACGCTAGTGCTTAGACAAGCCATTAAATACATTACAAGGTCAGCAGGGCTACATCGAAGGGATTGTTTCGTTTGGTTACAATTTAGAGTTTGTGTCAGTCTTTTTTTAAAAATTAAAAGTTAAACCATCCTTAGCATGCCATTTACGGAAATTTGTTTCCGAGTTCGGTGAAAGTGTATTTTCAACAGATGGAAGTGGAACTGTTTTTATGTAAATAAATTCAAAAAAATAAGTCGATTTTGAAGTCATTTTCTTTCATTTTGAGTGCATTTTTGTGATGTTTAAGGCATCTTTTAAGGTTAATAAATGCGTATATTTAAGGTCATTTTTGAAGATTTTTGGGTCATCAACATCCGTGCCCTAGTTATCACATTCCAAAAAAAACATCACAGAGATATATTTTTGTTAGACTTGACCATTCATTCACTTTCGAAAAGAATGTACCAGTAATGTGACTTAGATGTTTCTTAGGAATGTTTCATTTGTAACCCTTACGTAACATTTAGAAACGTTTCATGGATGTACTGTGTTCAGTGGGACTATTTAACAAATGAAATCATATACGGCCTGCCCCTCACAAATATGTCCCAAAATATACACAATCTACAAAACATTAAACTAAACTATTTAAGTTAAACGAAATAGACTTATTCTAGCTTCCAGTTCCTCAATTCACTATAGTCGCTCCCCTCCAGCACTTCCTTTCAACTCCTTCGTTCCTCTCTGAGCTCCACACACTCCCCTACACCCGCCCCTTAAGTCTCTAGGTATCCCTTCCACCATAATTTCGCCATATTTCTCATTGTACCTTTCCTACCTAATTTTCCCCCTTCTTTCCTGTTTCTGCGAATCCCCATCCCCATTCAATTCCTCTCTCGTAATCTCGCCAAGTCCGTTCTCCCTTCTGCGCTGCACTACTCCACTCGCCCTGCCCATATTTTATTCTTTCCCTCTTCACCTCCTTCCAACAGCTTTGAACCGTTCCTCGTATCTCATAGCCAGTCTACCGGCGTGAATTCTCAGCTTTTCCCATTTGATTTCCTCTTACACAATGTAGTCCGGGGTTTTCCTGTCCCAGCCCAAAACCCATTTTCACTACTTTGTTTGCACCTTCTCTAAAGCATCACGTTCTTTCCATCGTCAAATTTCTATCCCAATAATTACACTTTTCACCAATTTGTCGAAAAGTTACTTCCCACTTCACTACTAGTACTAAAGATTCTTGCAAATAAAAATTAAAAAAGTTTTTAATATTTAGTTAGCTAATGTGTCACACATTCACTACGTTGAAGAACCAGGTCGAACGTACTACCACGAACGAAATATCACGGCTTCTTTTGAATAAAATGTTCCAACGAGTTGTTAGCATTTATTTTGTAGGCAAGATTGTGTTAATAATAGTGCATTTTCAACCTAAGTGTGTTGAAAATGTACTCAATACTCATTTAATTTTACAGCTTGAATCTCTTGTATTTTATTTATTTAACATTTTTATTAAATAACCGCTAATAACTAAGGTGGATAGAATTTGAAGGGTGGGCTAAAAAATTTTTTTTTTCCAACAAAATAGCAGGTCTTTATTTGTTTATAATTTTTAGTTATAATATGTATTCGATGAGGTGAATTCTTGTAGGTATATAAAAAATCCAACACACTCCTTAATATTAATAATCGATGATACAATAATTATCATTACATTCATTACACTTTATATGTAATTACATTATTACATTATTATTGAAAAAAGGCTTATGTATAATAAAGATAAATTATTTAATTTGTCGTTAGGTACTTAATTCTGCATATTAGTGACTTTTCCAATTTTTTAAACCTGAAAAGGTAGGCTAGATGTTGGGATAAAAAGCACTATTATTATTATTCAAGTTTACATAGATAACAAAAAAAATAAATTAGGCTTCAAGTTAGCGGCAATGCGTTTTAGGAATGTTTTCTTGCAGGATGGGTACAGAATATTTACGGCCACCGCCACCCACGCGTGGTTACATGCCTGATTGCATGGCCCTCATATAACTGTGTGTAAATAGGAATACATTTCATATGCTGAGCCAAACAATGATTTATTGCAATTTCCTGATTAATGGCAGTATTTGCTGTCATTTTAATTGATTTTTCGCACATCTTACACGAAATAGCAAAATACACGTTGGATTCATTGCTTTTTTCGGTAATCACGCTTTTCATTTTGTTAACTTTTCGAAATGGTATAGAAAAAATCTATTCATAGTGACATTAAGATTGTATAGAATAATGACAACGCTCTAATAGGCGAAAACTTGTGCTCCAATGTGTTGTTGGTACATTATGTACTCTCGCAACGGAACAATCGATTACACATTTGAATTTATTGTCGAGCTGGCTTATTCAAATGGCCTTGTGTTATTTGAAAATCGATTCCTTCTCTTATTTTATTGTACCTCCGTTATTTTTAACGACATAAGCGACGATCATCATTTTTAACTTTTGAAGCACTTTTGAAGTTTGAAAGTTATTTACTACATGCCATTTAGAAACAACGTGAATCTTTTTTTGTTTTATGGGGTATGCCTTACTGAAATGATTTTAATAGGGTCACAAGGGATTCGGAAAAGAAAGAAAGTTATAAATTAGTTTCAGCATAAAACACACACACATTTATTTACAGGATGTTTTTATGGATTTGTGAATGCGCCAATAAATGATGGGCAATAAATTGTTGCAATTTTACAAACTAAAAGAATTTTGCAGATATTTACCTACCTGTAGGTGCTGAAATGAAGTTTATGGCTGCTTTTACCTATTCTATGTATTTGAATAGATTACCAGACACTTTTCTTCGATGTATTGGCAATCCTTTTTGGTTCAATTTGAATCGAGAACTTTCATCTAACGCATAAATTATACTAAATCTATGCTGTCGGAAAGCACGATCGAAATGAATACATGGTCACTTTTACTGTTACAAAATCTCTCAAACATAATACCAACGATTAATTTCTCCCAGAGACGATATTGTGTGATATGTCGTTACACGTGTCCTAAATGTAACTGTTATAGCAGTTATGAATAAAACAGACGCTTGTCGAATTTATGAGACGTATATAGTTGACTGAAAAGTGTAACTTACTTTATTAGGGTTCCATTTCGAAAATGATATATTATATCCCGCTTCCTTATCTGTTAGTTACCATAAGCGATGATGTAATAGCTTAAAAAACCGATTATATTAAGTACTTCCCTAATTGAATTTCAAATACCTATTTAAGCAAATTGAATTATTTTCAAATTGCGTATTAATCAAATTGTCGTTTTATGACATTCGTTATTGATTAAATTACGGGTTTACCTCGAAAGTTATTCAATTCAAATTTTGGGAAACATCGCACCCTTTCCGACAGTAAAACATAAAGTTACACTCGGATCTTTTGAATAAATCAGAATCCATTAGACGCAGGTCAAGATACACATAAAACTTGTACCATAACTATGGTAAACGAAAAGGATCAGAGGGAAAAGTAATGTAATTTAAAAATTTAAGAGGGTAAAAGATGAACAAAGAGATGTTGACATGATACATACTAAAAATGTTTGTATTACGAGAATCACTGTAGGGGCGAATATAATAAAACGGAAAGTGTACAAGAGTAAGAGTAAACGGAAGTTAATCATTCTGATATTGCCTAGAACCTTATAATTCATCGACTTTTTTATTAAGGACAATGATCAACCTTCTTACGAATATTGAGTGTTGGATGTAAAGTGTTATACCTACTACAAAACAGTGGATGTTAAATTTCCACTTAGCTCACTATCATCGCTTAATATTCCCATGTTCGTTCACAGACTGTATTAAGAGCTTTTATTAAATAAAAAATCGTGTTCGTTAGTCTCCAGTTCCCATGTTTCCTCGCGCTGTATGAACACATATCTCTGCCGTGTATTTCTTAAAGGGCGACGCAATTTTTACATTACTTGGAACATAAATCGACTGATCCACTGTCGAATAATGGCCCAGCAAGGTTTTGACTTTATTCTACAAGCCTTATTAGTACGTTTGTGCAACCTTTTCCCAACAGGAAGTTATTGATCTGCAGCTTATAGTCTTCTGAACAGATAGAAAACGACAGCAATCTCAGCCTCCTTTTATATTGGGTGGTTTTGGTAGGTTCTGTTTAAGAATGTATTAGGCTGGTGGATGTTGAAATCATTTTCTATACAGGGTGTCTCACGGTGACCGTCGGTTAGAAGTATATCAAGAACTGTAAAAGCTAGAAATTTGAAAGTTTGCACATGCGACATGGAGTGTTTAGTCTATTAAATAAAAATATTTTCCAAATAGCAGCACTTCCGGAAATACCGAAAGTGAGCATCAACTTCTTTATTTTAAATACAAACCAGGCAATTTTTTTTCACATGCTGATGTGTCATAAAATGTTTAGTAAGTATGCTTAAAATAATCGGCGTATCAAGTTTGATTGTTGAGAAAAAAAAATTTGTTCACTGAAAAATGTCAAAATCTTGTTTAGGAAATAAAATTGAAAGTGAAAGTGGTAAAAGTTAGGGAAATGGGATTTTAGGTTCTCAATGTCAAAAGATTGAGACACAATTGTCTGTCATGGATTATTAAAAATTACCCGCGGTTAAGTATCTATTTGACGTTATTTCCAGACTTAAGAAAAACTTCAAAAAGTCTCTTTTTTTAAATGGAATGCCTATTTAATTATCGGCCCATTCGATGCAGAAATAAATTTCCTTTAAATTAATATACCATGTCCCTATACCTAAAATCAATGATTACAGAGTTATTTACATTTTTCTAATTAAATTTATAATTACATACTTTACAAAACATGGTTGGCTTTGAAAATTTTCAAAAAATTTTTATTCAAATGTTTCTTATGCTTTTATGATTATTTAAACTTCTTGACTTATCCAAGGTCTCTTTCCGCCGAACGAACAGAACTTTCAGGGAAAACATTAAAATATCCCAATACATTGGTTTCTGCAGCGTCATTGGGGACAATTGGCTTTGCCAAATTTCGTGGCGCATTTACTTCGCCCAAATTTAGAAAATTCTTTTCAATCATCCTGATTTTTCGTTCTGTCATTGTAGGTAAATGCGGATATCTTTCGTTAAAGTGTTGAGTGATTCTTTATTCAATAGTTAAAGGTTTTGCAGGTCCGAAAAGTAATAGGAGCAGACTCGCCATGAATGTAAAACAAATTTAGAATATCAGCGTTTGTGTATTCCATATTTCCCAATTAAAAACAAATATTAAGCGCAAAAATCAAAATTCAAACAGATAACACTGATAACAAACGTAAATGTAGCGTAAACTTTCAAACTGACAACTGTCTGCATAAGAAACAATTGAATAAAAATTTTTTGAACATTTTCAAAGCCAACCATGTTTTGTAAAGTATATAATTATAAATTTAATTAGAAAAATGTAAATAACTCTGTAATCATTGATTTTAGGTATAGGAACATGGTATATCAATTTAAAGGAAATTTATTTCTGCATCGAATAGGCTGATAATTAAATAGGCATTCTATTTAAAAAAAGAGACTTTTTAAAGTTTTTCTTAAGTCTGGAAATAACGTCAAATAGATACGTAACCGCGGGCAATTTTTTATTATCCGTGACAGACAATTGTGTCTCAATCTTTTGACATTGAGAACCTAAAATCCCATTTCCCTAACTTTTACCACTTTCGACTTTCAATTTTATTTCCTATACAAGATTTTGAAATTTTTCAGTGAAAAAAATTTTTTTTCTCAACAATCAAAATTGATACGCCGATTATTTTAAGCATACTTACTAAACATTTTATAGCACATCAGAATGTGAAAAAAAATTGCCTGGTTTGTATTTAAAATAAAGAAGTTGATGCTCACTTCCGGTATTTCCGGAAGTGCTGCCATTTGGAAAACATTTTTATTTAATAGATTAAACACTTCATGTCGCATGTGCAAAATTTCAAATTTCTAGCTTTTACAGTTCTTGATATACTTCTAACCGACGGTCACCGTGAGACACTATCTATGGAAAATTCAAATTGAAATGCCATTATTTAAATACCTACTTCAAGGAACCATGTTTTTATTACTTTTATCATAGAGCCTAATATTTTTAAGGGATCGAAACCATAACCTTTACCATTTTTGAAAGCAATTTAAAACAATTATGATTCAATTGACTTTGTATCGAAAAACAAGTATTTGGTGTTTTCCAAATGAAATTGACTGATATATTAAGGCCCTTCCGTTAGTTTTGGAAGTTTCTCTCAGACCTAAGCCCTGGTTGGCCGACATGATATGGGCAAAAATTTCTGGATTTTTAACATGTAGCGTTAAATAAGTAAAGGTTAAGTGTTTTGGATTATCACGGGTGAGTAAGGTTCTAAGTTTTTTGACAACATAGATGATAAACAACCCTCACCTCCCCAAAAAAGCAAAGTATTCCTCAGATAAAATAAAACTGACGTCCAATTCCTTCCACTACACTACTGCTACTTAATCTAACGCATGCAGAAAAAGTTCACCACCAAATTTTTACCCAATTTTTATGCCTGATCTTGTTATCATGAAGTTAAGTTCAGAATGTCGTACCTATCAACTTCAAATTCGCAAGAATATCTACAGCTCAGTTGGAAGGTTACCTAAACGTGAAATTATGAACTTGTCTAGAGATCAAAATAGCGTGGCAATAAGAGAATGTGAAGCGGATATACATTAATTCGTCGAAAATTGGAAGACCATAAAACAGAGTTAATAGGCTAGTGACACGTTTCAATTGATATGTTACATAAAATACAAAACATACACATTACAACACGAACGTTTTAGATATGTATACAAAAATACATCTCTGTGATGTATTTTTTGGAATGTGATAACGTATAACATTTTAGAAACGTTACAAATGTGATGTTTCGTTTGAAACAAAATAGTCATCTTTCAAAATTGTTACTTGTATTTAGTAGCGTTGTACCAGAAACCTAATCGCTTGAAACATATCGTAAGAAACTAAAAATACACGTTTCAATGTGAATGTTTTAATATTTATCCAAAATTACAATTTAGTGTTTAATTGGAACGAAAAATTTCCGTTTCCAAAAATAGATTTATTCATCATTCATCATAAGTAGATGTGTGATATTGCACATCTAAATAGCTTATTTACGAAAGAGTCGGTAGCTCAGGAGGTGGTTTGCGTGGCTGTTGTCCGAGTTCCTAAACCAGCGACCGATTTTCGAATCCCACTTGAAGCAAAAGGATTTTTGAGCATCACCGATCTCCTTCGAGTCTACACTAAGAGAATTTGGGGGGCCCTGGAGAACGAGCCACCGGAGTACATGGGGCCCTGCAGGGTCTGCACACTGGGAAAAGAGCCCCTCAGAGCAGTTGGGGCTCTCCGTACTGTAGCTTCTATCACATCTCAATTTTTTTATACTCAGGTATGTTTCAAGTGAAACATATATGAGACACTTCAAATATTCACGTATGAAACATTTATAAGGACACATTTCTCCTACACATCAATAAATTACTCTCTGATATGTTTCAAGAAACATATATAAAATGTTTCGATGTAACGTTTTTGTGTTGGGTCAAATTTAGGTTTCTGAAGGCGGACATTAAACATCTATGTTATGTGTATGATACGTTTTTGTCGCCGTTTCGGAGATGTTTCATGTTTCAGAGATACGTTTCTAAAACATTTTAGAAACGTTTTTTTGCACCGTGGAATTGTTTTATAAGTTCTTTGTTTAAATAAAATATTATCGTGTGATTCCGGTTTAAATTTGAACCGTGTTCGCTTTAAAAAGTAAGAAAGTTGATGAAATAAACAGGTTGCCTTCATTGCCTTTTATGATAAATTTCTTCAAAGTCAGATCTCCTTCCTTACGATATAATAGATAAAAATGAAACTCCAAATTACTCTCTGTTCATAGGTGCCCTCGCAATTTTCCTCTCCTGGCCCCGATAATTCTTGCCACGACATGCATGCGTCCATTTCAAAAAACACAACTTTGTTCTGTAAATTGAAAATGACACGATCAATAATTCATAAACAATGGAATACATAAAAAGCTTCTTCAAAACTTTGTATGCCTGTATTCCACAGATTTTTTACGATACAAGAGATTCTTCAGTTTTCTAATAAATTAAGAACAACAAAATCTGGTCAGCTATGAACAAAAAGTAGCCAATGTTCGTGAAAAGGGCATCTATCATCAGAAATAATCGAGATACTAAATGAAACTACTCAAAACCTCCCCTTAGACAATATTATGTCAGACTTAGATGAACGATGAGATGAATGGTTATGTTTTTTGGAGTTTCATCTCATCGTTCATTTAAGTCTGACACAATTCTCCAAAAAACATAACCATTCATCTCATCGTTCATCTAAGTCTGACATAATTCACATATTAAATTCATTGTCTAAGGGGAGGTTTTGAGTAGTTTTATTTATTATCATTGACCCCCTTCGTGTATTACTGACATATCATGGATTATAATCGAGACACCATAAAAGAACAACGAAAAGCGAACACTCTCTATCTAAAGCGGTTAATTACGTTCATATCTAGTGAAGGGTATTTAAAGAAGTAAGGGAGGAGTGCAAAAAATGGAACAGAAAACTATATGCAAGTAAGAAATATCTTCGATCTGCGAATTTAAACCAAAAGTGAATATTGAAGAAATATCGCGCTTTTTTGTGTAATGGAATACTCCTGTTTCTTTTTTATTGTTATATTTCGTTTGTTCTACCAATGTAGAAACTTTCGACACAACGTTCTATAAATGATTCTTGATTCTTGATGATTATCATAAAAAATGAGAGAAATGTGTGTAGTATTTCGCCAAAGGTTACGCCATTTAACTATAACTTAATATTGTTTGGGAAAATCCGTCAAATCATCTATCAACAGAAAGTGTAAATAATGTTAATATTTGTGAGGTAAGAAAATAATTGGAAAGACCGCCATTAACGCGATTTATGAATCACAATCATTAACATTTTATTATTTTAATTGCAGTTGTAGTTATTTCCTCATCAGTTGTTAGCAAGCCAAGTACCTTCAATCGTCATGTCTACAAGTCAGTAATTCATAAAAGTGATGTAATAAATTTTCATTTGTAAACGTGTTTTAGCTTTACAGCAACAAGTATTTTACCAGGATGAGTCGCAATCCGAGCGGTTGGCCAGGAAATCCAAAGAAGCTCCATTTTTTCCGATCGGTAATGTATTGTAAGATGTAATTGTGGTGAAAGTGATCTTTGATTTTTGTTACAGCTATTGGAGTGTGTGCTGTTACATGTATTTGTGGAGCATACATGTTTAAACGTAGAGGTAAAATGAGTCCCAGCATATTTCTAATGCAATTACGAGTGGCTGCACAGGGTCTTGCGGTCGGAACACTTACTTTAGGTTTGGGATACAATATGTATAATGAATATCTTCGTAACGCCGGAAGTGAAAAGGATTAGCTAGTTATATCAAATAATTTTACTAGTTTTAGTGTTGGTAGCTCGTATTATATTTATTTATTTTAAAATAATAAATGTTTTTTTTTTACTTATTTAAACAGAAGGTGTGTTAAGTACATACATTAATTCTGACGCTTCAAAATTCTCAACCTGCACTATAATCAATAAAACAATTACGCCCCCGCTTTAGGGGGGACAAAGTTGCATTTAAAGCAAAAATACAGTGTCGTTCGATAACAAAATGCGGTGAAAGTGATTTACATTGTTTGCAAGACTTTGCAGTGTTTACATATAATTTAGTTTGTTATTTGGTAAAAATTTAACATATTTTTACTTCAGTAACAATAAGGAAACATTTAAAAATAATTGGAGTAACAAAAACAGATGATTCCATTAAATTATTTATTTTAAATCTAACTGGATTGTGTCATGATAAAGGGAAAGAGATTGTGACAAATTAAAATTAAACAAACGTTACCAGGATACAACGTTGAACAAATGTTTGGTACCTATATTTAGGGTTAAATTCAACTTTAGGGTCCTTTATTTTTAATCGACAATAGCCAAAATTCAAGAACAGATAGTTACTCATTGTTCACTTTAAATTGAGTGAGATTTTAGTAAAGAATGAGTGTAGCATGAAAGCTAGTGTAAGAACTCTCACTCTGAGCTCAATTTCAACATCCTGAGAAGTACTTTTTGATGTGAATTGCTTAAATTTGCTTCTACTTTCATTAGAGCAAGTAAATAAATAATTAGTTGGCAGGAGTAAATGATTAATCTTCGTCCAATTATCCTTCTACCATATCCATTATTGGTGGTGCTGGCTTTGTATCACTACCAATCAAATCCGGTATTTGAAAGTCTGGAGGTTTATGTGGACCTCCTCCAGTGGTAATCTTTCTCATCAGCCAATTCCTTCGTATGTCGAGATTTCATGTTTTCCCAAGGTTTACTATGTTATTGAACTCATCATTAAAAGTTTAACATTTCAACCAAATTATATAAAAATATCCTATTATCGAAGTTCTGCAAGGGCATTAAATTCTTCCGCAACTGTTACCCCCTACTGTCAAAGGTCCTTGAAAGATTGATTCTGAATAGATTAGACGGCCAAGGATTAAACCCTAAACATCAGATCGACTTCCGTAAACAACATGGTACTGTGGAGCAAGTGCACAGAATAACGAACTAGATAGGTATACGGAGACTTGGAGGGGAGAAAGATACTGCTCAGCAGTGTTTTTGGATGCTAAACAAGCCTTCGACTGACTTTGGCATCAAGACTTATGCTACAAGCTCAAACAATATCTATCCTACCAGATGTTTGAACTTTTGAGGTCATAGATAACGAATAGGCACTTTTTGATAAAATATAAAGCCGAAAATACAAATTTACACGTTATCTCCTCTGGCGTCCCGCAGAGCAGTGCACTGGATACAAAAAACCTTTGGAACTTTCGAAAAAGAAAACCTCTTCAACAAAAAAAGAGACCGCGAAAGAGCCGAATCTGTTTCTGTTGTTATCGTTTTAAAATTTTGTTACGTTATAGGGGTAGTTCGCCCGTATACTTCATTGTAGGATTAAAGTTTGTAAACCTGTGTGTTTTATAAGGTATAATTAATGAAATTTTGTGTACAACAGAGATGAACTAAAAATTAACAATTCTAAAGAAGCAAAAGAGATCTTCCAAGTTTTTTTATCGGCGCGGCGCGGCGTCTGGCGGTTAAATTCGAATCCTGAAATCAAGAGTTAGCTTAACAATAGTTGTAGGGAGCGTGCGCGTGGCAGCAATCCGGTGACAACAGTGGAATATGGTGAGGTGAGTATTAATTAATTTCAGGCCATCTTTATATTCGCCACTCAATTTTCAGGTTCGGTTCATCTTGGGTAAGTACAGAAATCTCACAAAGGGGTAGAGATAATAATAATCTGTGGCTGTGTGTCTTAAGATTATTATTATGCAGATTATTACCACTCTCAAAAATTATAACCACTACTAACAGCTGTTCTAACCTTCTATCACAGGAGATCAACATGATAACATTCAATTATATAATACGTCTACCTCATGCGTGCTCCTGAAGGATAGTCAGAGTCCTGACCTTACGACTTACAACCTATTATAACTCTGTGACCCACTTAATACATTCACTATAAGAACTGGAACCCTTATGAGTTTATGACCGTTGAACACAATATTGTGAACATACAAAACTGCAAAAATAATTTACTCAATCGGTCGTTTCGTCACCAAAGCTGTCATCCCCAACCAACGACTGGTTGTTCACCAATGATTTATAATACTCTTCAGGGGCGTAGCTAGAGTTGTAACGGAAGTTACAATTGTTGATAAAAGTTTTCAGGTTCGTGGTAAAAGGTTCGGTAATTTTCTATCTTGGTAGTACGTTTTTCCTTCCCAGGCTATCTCAGTAGGGATAAAAAGGGTTAATGCTAAATTAGGTGAAACTTCATCGGTTCACTAAGGTTAAATATTATTAAAGACTGGTTTCATCAATTAATTTGGAAAAAATGAATTTATTCAACTAAAAATGCTTATTTATGACGACTCCAGTAAGTTTGAAGAGGTCCTTAACCTTTCATTTTGCGCCGCTTTTAAACAAATTACCTAATAAAGCTAATAAAATACACAAAATGTGCAATTCCTAAAAAAAAACACAAACTTAATTTCTACCTAAAATAAACAAATTGAATGGCCAATTTTATCGCTTGATGCTAGCAAAACGTGACATATAGATTAAGAAATGTTGCGTAAAGGTCGCCTATATTTTAATTTAATTCAGACGTAAATAATAAAAAGGATCCATAAAATTCAGTTTTTGTTCACTATTAGTTTAAATAAATAATAGTTGAGAACAGTACCTGATTGTTTTTGTACCTTAGTACGATAACGTGGATAACCTGCGTTGCGCCGCTTGCAAACAGGACGTGCTAATCGGACAGCTCCTCCAACGGTCTCTCAATTCGTAGTTCGCTTCAAGGCGAGTTGCCTTTAAATTTCGTCCTTAATTGGTGTTCCAATTTTAACAACAAAGCGAGTTTTTATATACACTACACAGCGATTTTCCGTTTTCTCAAACAAGGCGAGGTAACAAACAACAAGGCGATTTTCCGTTACCCCCCCCCCCCCCCCCCTTCCTAATAATGTTCGTTTTGTAAAAATATTAGGAGAATCACTTTTTTACTCATGCAGCTCCTTTCTTCGTTGCTAATATTTAGCGTCACTCATTTAAATTCAGTCGCACTTAAACGCATTAAACGCATATAAAAATATTGTTTATCAAACGTATTTTGCGCCTTATTACTTCGTTGTGAAATACTTCACGCACTTAATTGGTACTTTTTAAGTACCTAACGCCACTTTGTTCAATAAATTCGCTTAATACTTTCAAAATTTGGTACCGAGTGAGTAGTACCTCACGTCGCAGCGGAATTCAACACTCTAATGCTGTCCCTTCACTCAAAACCATCTGCCTTTTATAACCAATTTCATAAATGTTATTTTACATGAATGTCTGGAGATAAGAAACACACTTGCACGTTTATACTATTCGTCCTACCACGAAACTCGCCATTTATTCCGTCAGAAGTTGTTTATTTCCGAAAATAATGCAGCTACCATTATTTTACCTTTATTTAGAAATTTCCGATGGCAATATATTTATAATATCGCAAACTGTATTCTTTTTTAATCGAAATCGATCAAAGAACTCTTCCTCGTACAATATTCACGTGGACTTCTTACGTCTTGATTAATTCAAAAATTCATCGTCAATTAGAAATATCGACCATGTTTTCCAAGTCTAAACGATGTGGTTTTAGTTTGTTTTGGGATGGCCACACATTAAACCATCAAAATTGTTGGTTCGCAAGTTTCATTTTAGGTCAAGTATCATTTGAACTTAAGTATAACTTACTTGGTTATATTTTAATCGTAGGTTAATTATGAATGATTTTAATGTGGTTTTACTATTGTATGATATTTACAAAAGATTCTTACATCTTCTTTAATTACCTCAAACTTTGCAAATGTTTGATTACAGACTCACCTTGTCTGTTGAATAAAATTTCTAAAACATTAGTAGATAAGTTCATTAAAAATTTACGTACGTATTGCCGAATTGGTATCGTTACATGAGATCGGTGGCTGCAGCCTTTTAACTAAAAGGGGACACGGATTGTAATAGTCTATCAGTGTTTGTGATAGTCGTCGAACAAATTACGATATTTAAGCAGGAGAACTTTAGAAAATTTAGTATTAAATTTTGACACACAATTAAAACTTTTATAATTGGAAGTTTACATTTGGCGGACTATATGTATATAGTGTAAAGTTTAAACAGAGATGTTTTGTTCTCAATTTGAGATTAAGCGGTGCGTTATACTCTTCATGTTACAATTTAATTTATTTTACAGCCATTCTTTTAAAATTTAAGTTATTTTCAAGTCAGTTCGTTAACTCATATTCACCACGTTTATAATTTAACCCATTTTAATCTATGTTCTCAAACCACTATTATACGAGGCATGTTTTTTAAGTAAGTACCGTTTTGAAATTCCGCCGCTGTAGCGCTGCGGTGGGAATTCGGCGAATGTGCTCTGTGTAGCCCGATCTTTTACCAAGCCATAGACGCCATTGCGGAATTATTCGACCATGTTTACGTTTGCTTGTGAGTATTTGAAATGTCTCCTTCGATTGAGAATACCGCCGACTGTGAAATACGCCCTGTGATTCGTTTTCTTAGTGCTAAAGGCGTGAAAACGGCTGAAATTCATCCTCAGATTAATGAAGTCTACAGAGAAAACGTTATGAGTGATGGGATGGTACAGAAATGGGTGAGAGCTTTAGTGGCTGTACGAACATGCATGATGAAGATCGAAGTGAACGATTTTCACTCATTGCTATGATGACTTGGTGCAGAAAGTTGATGAAAAAGTGAGAGAGAACAGATGCTTTACGATTATCTGATCAGTTTCCTAGAGTTTCAAGAAGTGTGGTTTATGAAATAATGACAAAACGTTGCAGTGGTTTTTCAATCAGGCGGCAGATTTCTACGGCGATGGTATTCAACAGCTGGTTGTACGATACGATAAATGCCTAATATTGGTGGAAATTATGTTGAAAAGTAGATTAAAGTACAGGCTTTCATGAAAAAATAAAATTGTTAGAAAAAGTCTACTTGTATATTGTATATTTCAAAACGGTACTTACTTAAAAAACATGCCTCGTAGTACTCTACAGAAAGTTGCTCCACAACAAACAGAGAACGGCATGAAACTCATTCATAAACGAACGCAAAATAAATAAACTACTAATTAAAGATACGAGTCAAACGAAGTTTATAAACCAAATCTATCTTAAATATTATATTCTAAATCTTTTAAGAGAGATTAATGTATCGTACCACGTTGTACGGTCTGCAAAGTCTAAAGAAAACGACAGGACTTGCCTTACCATTTGCAACTGCTAAAAGCATTGTTATCCAATGACAAAGAGATACATTTTGAGTTTTGTGCAGGTTTTCAGGAACATATAATGGGTGTTACACCGCATTTTTATCTTAATGTTGGGAGTCCTGAACTCCAGATTTCGAGACTTTCCCTGATGATGATGGCCATGCACTTGTGTTAGGGCCTCTACGCACCAGCTACCAATTTACCAATTAATCTATAACGTTGGAAAATCCACTTCTTGCGATAGACTATATTGCTGCAAATCCGCAATTATAGAGATATTTCAGATGTAGTTGCAGATCTTCATTCCCCACGTTTAGATACATAAGAATGCAAAAATTTTTCCACTTGCTCCCAATAATAGATTTATGGCACCAGTTACCAATTTATCAATTACTCTATAACGTTGGAAAACACATTTCTTGCGATAGACTATGTTGCTGCAAATCCGCAATTGTGGAGATATTTCAGATGTAGATGCAGATCATCATTCCCAATATTTAGATGCATCAGAATACAAAAATTTGTCCACTTGCTCCCAATAATAGATTTTTGGCAACAGTTACCAATTTACCAATTAATCTATAACGTTGGAAAATCCACATCTTGCGATAGAAAATGTTGCGGCAAATACACAATTGTGGAGATATTTCAGATGTAGATACAGATCTTCATTCCCAATATTTCGTTGCATCAGCGTGCAAAAATTTGTCCACTTGCTCCCAATAATAGATTTATGGCATCAGTTACAATTTTATCAATTACCCTCTAACGTTGGAAAATTCACTTCTTACGATACAAAATGTTGCTGCAAATACGCAATTGAGGAGATATTTCAGATGTAGATGCAGATTTTAATTGCTCATGTTTGGGTGCATCAGCATGCAAAAATTTGTCCACTTGCTCCCAATAATAGATTTATGGCACCAGTTACCAATTTACCAATTAATCTATAACGTTGGAAAATCCACTTCTTGCGATAGACTATATTGATGCAAATCCGCAATTATAGAGATATTTCAGATGTAGATGCAGATCTTCATTCCCCACGTTTAGATGCATAAGCATGCAAAAATTTGTCCAATTGCTCCCAATAATAGATTTTTGGCACAAGTTAGCAATTTACCAATGAATCTATAACGTTGGAAAATCCACATCTTGCGATAGAAAATTTGCTGCAAATACACATTTGTGGAGTTATTTCAGATGTAGATGCAGATTTTAATTGCTCATGGTTAGGTGCATCAGCATGCAAAAATTTGTCCACTTGCTCCCAATAATAGATTTATGGCACCAGCTACCAATTTACCAATTAATCTATAACGTTGGAAAATCCACTTCTTGCGATAGACTATATTGCTGCAAATCCGCAATTATAGAGATATTTCAGATGTAGTTGCAGATCTTCATTCCCCACGTTTAGATGCATAAGAATGCAAAAAATTTTCCACTTGCTCCCAATAATAGATTTATGGCACCAGTTACCAATTTATCAATTACTCTATAACGTTGGAAAACACATTTCTTGCGATAGACTATGTTGCTGCAAATCCGCAATTGTGGAGATATTTCAGATGTAGATGCAGATCATCATTCCCAATATTTAGATGCATCAGAATACAAAAATTTGTCCACTTGCTCCCAATGATAGATTTTTGGCAACAGTAACCAATTTACCAATTAATCTATAACGTTGGAAAATCCACATCTTGCGATAGAAAATGTTGCTGCAAATACACAATTGTGGAGATATTTCAGATGTAGATACAGATCTTCATTCCCAATATTTCGTTGCATCAGCGTGCAAAAATTTGTCCACTTGCTCCCAATAATACATTTATGGCACCAGTTACAATTTTATCAATTACTCTATAACGTTGGAAAATTCACTTCTTGCGATACAAAATGTTGCTGCAAATACATAATTGTGGAGATATTTCAGATGTAGATACAGATCTTGATTCCCAATATTTCGTTGCATCAGCGTGCAAAAATTTGTCCACTTGCTCCCAATAATAGATTTATGGCATCAGTTACAATTTTATCAATTACCCTATAACGTTGGAAAATTCACTTCTTGCGATACAAAATGTTGCTGCAAATACACAATTGAAGAGATATTTCAGATGTAGATGCAGATTTTAATTGCTCATGTTTGGGTGCATCATCATGCAAAAATTTGTCCACTTGCTCCCAATAATAGATTTATGGCACCAGTTACCAATTTATCAATTACTCTATAACGTTGGAAAATCCACTTCTTGCGATAGACTATGTTGCTGAAAATACACAATTGTGGAGATATTTCAGATGTAGATGCAGATCTCCATTCCCAATGTTTAGATGCATCAGCATGCAAAAATTTGTCCACTTGCTCCCAATAATAGATTTATGGCACCAGTTACCAATTTACCAATTACCCTATAACGTTGGAAAGTCCACTTCTTGCGATACAAAATGTTGCTGCAAATACACAATTGTGGAGATATTTCAGATGTAGATGCAGATCTTCATTCCCAATGTTTAGGTGCATCAGCATGCAAAAATTCGTCCACTTGCTCCCAATGATAGATTTATGGCATCAGTTACCAATTTATCAATTACCCTATAACGTCGGAACAAGACAACCTCCCTTATACCTGAACCCTCATATACCGGGAGTTCGTTCTCAAAGTCGTACTTAGGAATTTAACATGGTATTGAACGTTTTTGCTAATTGTTGCTCGCCTATTTAACTTAGGGAAAAGGTAATGACATCAACAGAAAGAGAAAATTATTGCGATTCAAATAATACTACTGGCAAGGCTGAAAGTGCGATTTATTCTTTTAAAATACTAAGTTAAAGTATGACACTTTTGTATTGTAGTATTAAAATTAACGGCAAAGAAATCTCGAACTCCTCTGAAATTAGCGCCACCATGAAAGGTTTTCACCATAAAAACCCTTTCTTCGTTGATATAGGTATTCATTATTAGATAAATAAACTTTAATACGTGGTATAACGTTAAATTCGTATTGACAAACAAACAGTACAAAAAACAATTGCTGTAAAATTTTAAAATCAAGGGAATGCTATTTAAAAAGGTTCATACTTTAAGTTAGTATTTTAAAAGAATAAATCGCACTTTTAGTCTTGCCAGTAGTATTATTTGAATCGCAATAATTTTCTCTTTCTGTTGATGTCATTACCTTTTCTCTAAGGCGAGCAACAATTGGCAAAAACGTTCAATACCATGTTAAATTCCTATGTTCGACTTTTGAGACCGATCTCCCGGTATACAGTATGTCTGTAACAGTTGGCAACATTTGGGAAATTTTTTTATTATTAATTTTACGAAAAAAAGTTATTCTTTATAAAAAGCTCTGCATGTTCTAAAATCTAAAATACAATCATGAGATATTAAATTATTTTAGTCGTGTAAGCGGTTTGTCAAAAAATATGAATTTTGCTCAAGAGTAAACTACCTTTATTTTTGACAATATCGAAAATTGTTATTAAAAAAAGTTAATCAGAACTAAAAACTACGTTCAAATGTGCAATTACATCTGCTAGTTAAAATTTTTTTTTTACAACTTTTTCTCAAATTACTACCTATCGATAGTGATGCGATTTCCGTTCCGTTCAGAAACCTCACTGTCAAACATTCTTGATATAATACAAATCATTTGTTTATCAGTGCATCCTAGAATTCACGTAACTACACTTAACATTTGCATAACTTGAGAAAAAGTTGTAAAAAAAAAATTTTAACTTTGATAACGAAGAAAAAAACGTTGTTATGTATTGTATGTATCGTTTAATCTGGTATCGACACTATACTACTAGGAGACCCTCCCAAATGCTTCCAATAACCCTTAAATGAAACAAACCGGTGCGAGAAATGGTTATGTCTCCTAATCTGCCTTTGAAACTTTGATGTAGGGGGTTCCGATAACTGAAACGTCTCAGATATCGAAGCAGCAACTGACATTAAGGACAATTTAAAGTAGTTACTTGTACAATCGATCCTTGCTCAAATAATCACTTGAGGTTTAGATAGTATATCTGTTAATACACAGAATTACCGAAATGTTTAGTAGGTCCTGTAACCTCGGATTTCTGCAGAAATCTTACATCTGGTACATATTTAATGTATCTAGTAAACTTATCTAACCTTCATTAAATTACTGATGTATTTGAGCTACAAATTATTTAACCGATTTCCATAACATTAATGGTAGTGACATGATTCAAATGTAAATCAACATGATTGGAAACGATTCTATCAAATTATAAATAAGTAAGTCGGTGTACTTTAATGGAGGAAATTTACAAATCTCGCTCACACTGAACTAGGTATATTTACACTAATAGTAATGGATATTTGATTATTCAAACATAATTTAGGATACCTACCCGCATATTTCCACACGATAATACTGCAATAATTGCTTAATTGCAAAATACGTTGGTTTTGAAGACGATACCTACCCTTTCCAATGTTGAATAACATGCTTTATAAGCTCTTTTACTACATCCACGTACATACCTATTATTTAAATATTGTACAACGAAGTACAATATTAATTTTCAAATTATGATCAAACAAATGATGAATTGTGAAACCTAAATATTAATCATTTCGCAAATCTAGTACATGAAATAATGTATAATTAATGTCAATTATCTCTCTGTAAGGTAACAGTAAATGAATATTTGTACTGAACATAATGAAATGACAATCACATCCTACTAACAACATAATTAAAATTTTATATGCATTACAACTTAATTAATATTAACATTAGAAACTGTTAAACTTTAATAACTTTGAGAAATATATAATAGGTAAAGTCCTTTGTTAATTATCACCAAAAATTAATATAAATTTTGTTGTGTTTATTAACCTGAAGCGCTGTAATCAGAATGTCTTAAAGAGGAGATGGAAGTGGTAAATATCGAGGAAAAATAATATTATGAGCAATCGTCAAACCTAATGAAACCGTCAATGGTAAACCTCGGGCACATTACAGATTTATAAATATTCTTTCGTTTAGTAATTACGATTTCGCCACCTACCGACATGCAACAGTTGAAGAAATCCACAGATTAGTAGATCAAATCCATAGTGACTTCGAAGACTACAGATATTGTTCCACTACATCCGTAGACATCTCTCAGATTTTCGACAAGGTGTGGCACCAGGGATTGTGCTATAAACTAAAAAAATATCTATCGCACCAATTCTTGGAAATAATAAAACCTTACCTATCGGATCGACATTTTTTTTTTTACTTACAAGGCGAAATTACGAATCTATAACCGGCATTATTATCTGGTGTACCTCAGGTCAGTGTGTTAGGACCTATCCTATGCCACCTATAATACCACAAGATTAATTTCAACCGCAACATTCGCCGATGACACGGCTGTCCTGGCTTCCCATAGTAATCATACAACTGCATCCCACAACCAGCAGGACTGTTTAAATTAAATTCAACAATGGCTTAAAGTGTGGAGAATCAAAGTCAATTAAAGTAAATCGCAGCAAGTCACTTTTACCATGAACCGTGATAACTGCCGACCCGTTACGCTTAATGGTCAAATACTGAAACATGCGATTCTGCAAAATACCTGGAATTCCACTTAGATGGACCTCTCACTTGGAGAACCTAGATAGGTTTGGTCTATATTAGAAGAACGTAACGATGAATTCTATGAATGAATGGATTATATCTTCTCCAAACGCAAACAGCTTAGAGTCCAATACAGAGAGTACTATTGGATGATAGGAAGAAGATCTAAATTGCATTTAGAAAACAGACTTCAAATCTATACAAGGTAGTATTAAAACCTATTTGGACTTATGGACTCTCCCAATGGGGGAACCTCCATTGAAAGATTTCAAAAAAAAGTTTTACGTACTATAGTCCGTGCCCCGTGGTATATGCCAAACAAAGTGATATCAAGTGACCGGTGCATTCTAAGAAGAAAAACAAAAATCAGCCAAAAAATATAAAGCCCAACCAATTAGTTAATAATCTAATGGACGAAAGCCAAAAACACAAACGCCTAAAGCGATTTAAACCAAACGTACTCCTAACACACTTTCAAAACGCTATTAAACTATAATTATTTAACTTAACCGTTCTTGGTATTTCTGTTATACAAACTTATTATAATTTTGTAATAGGCTCTACACGTGCGAGAGCAATTAGCAATTGCAACTGCTACTTGCATAATTGTCATAAGTATCATACAAAATACTAATTATCTTGTATAAATAGGATAGATTGTATATTAAAGGGTTTAACAAAAAAATGTAACTACAAATATGTCGGCCGATCATTGTTAAAATAGTAAAAACACTATTTTTCAAATGTACGTTATTTTTTTTAAATTTAAAGTCCGACCCATGAAGGGGAGTTGGCGTCAACTGCTATGGTTATTAACCCTATAAGCTTACAAACATACATGTCCGTAGGTATTTTACTCCATCCGGTTGGGATTCGAACCCGAGACCTCCAGGCGTTTAGTAGTATACGAACAAGTACATCCACTACACTATAAACGGACAACAAAATGTATGTTATTATTTATCAATAAAGATGTAAGTATGTAATGTAAACGTTTTTATTTTATTATAGCATTAAAGATCACAGTTGCTACCATCACCGTTCAGTTTTCTGTGCAGCTTTTTAATAACTATTGTAAATACCTACATATTTCTTTTACCTTGCAAGTATCGTTTCAATCCGATGCTTTCCATCAACAATATAATTTACAGTCCACTTCGATTTTAAATTCAAAATAACCACACAATAATCTTTGAAATTGATAGAACTGAATCACTTGATTGATGTCTTTATTTAAAAAAAATCTTAAAGCTAGGTTGGCAGTCACAAAAATTATAACATTCCTATTGCGTTAAAGGATATTTTTTAAAGAATGCTTACCGCCCGCCGGCGCCGGTAACATATGAATGAGAATTGATTATTTTCCAGACATAAATATATGCAGGGACAATCTGAAAACGTATAGGAGTTTAGTTATATCGTACACCCGAGGGAGTGTGAATAGTAAAGGTTTCACTAGATTTGTAAATAGATGGCTTTTATATTGCCTTAACCGTGGTAAATAGCTTTGGAAACCGAAATGACAATTTAAAAAAACTTTAAAGAAGTAGGTATAAACACGGATATAGACTATTGCTTATTGCTAGGCAGGTGAGGGATTAAGTCCACCGAATTTAAAATGAACTCTTTTTACTTCATCGATCATGAATATTTCCTACGTAATATAAAATGCAATGCTGTCTGACAGAGGTCCTCCAGAGTAACCAAACACAAATAAGACGATATGGGGAAGCCTTAGGTTATGTAACTTCCCAACAAACACAACTACGTAGCAATAGAGAAACGTAATGCAAATTTCGTTTCTGTTGTAAAACTTAGTACCGTAAAAGTTCCTCAACAACTGCGAAATAATTGGATTGTGTTCTCATGAAGCTATAACTTGCAATTGTTGAAATAACCTAAAGTTTACACTTACCTTTTCATTTCATCTGTCATGCACATTCAGTCGTTAGTACCTTCCAGAAGTACAGATTCATGGTCATATTTGTGGTTATAATTAACACATTTTGAGCTCTAGTCCCACAAATATTATATGACTCTCATTATTGTCGAAAAGCTGCACATTCGGAATGTACCTAATATTAATTCAGTATCTTTTACGAAGCTTTGAATAAAAGGTTTATTCAAAATTTAAATAATCAGTATTTTGAGGTTCAACAAAAACAGGGGTATTAATTATAATCCCAGCATTAGGGTTTGCGATTGAATTGGTATAAAGATTAAGAACTACCAAAGATTAACAACAAAATTAAATTAATTATAAGGTTAGGTTAGGTTAGGGTGTCCATTTAGTAGCCCGTTCTTCAAGTGCGGGTTTATTGTTAAATTTACTAAAAAATAAATATACGGGATGGCAATTAGGTTGGATGAAGCACATTTGCAAATTAGTTAGACACATACAGGTTATTTCCAAAAAGTATGGTGCATAAAACGTATATTTTTTTAAATGGAATGACCCACTTTTTTTAAGCGCAAATGTAGGGGCCTTGGGTGGACTTTTAGTCGTACATTATTTTTGTATTAATACGCGGCGTTGCCAAGTTATTACTTAATACATATTTTTTTGCTAAATATGAACCCTTCCATTATACGTTTGTATTTTTTTAACGACTTGTTTTTGTTTTTACGTAAGTTCGGTGGTGGACTTGGGTTGAATCAGAGTATTCAATCGTGACGAAACATTAAATTATTTCATACAGGATGTTCACCTTTTTTTGTTCCAAACATCGACATTTTCAAACTAATTTTTCTTCATTTTTTTAAATAGCAAACCCTATTTATTATTGCATATTTGGAATCCCCGGTAAATTTTAGTGCAACTTTATTAAGCTTACCCTATACCTAAGTGCGATAGTTTTTTGGTAAATTGAAATTTTCTATTCCTTACAGCAGTAGATAGCGGCTATTTAAAAAAATGACGAAAAATTAGTTTGAAAATGTCGATGTTTGGAGCAAGAAAAAGTGAACATCCTATATGAAATAATTTATAGTTTCGTCACGGTTGAATACTCTGATTCAACCCAAGTCCACCACCGAACTTACGTAAAAACAAAAACAAGTCGTTAGAAAAATACAAGCGTATAATGGAAGGGTTCATATTTAGCAAAAAAAATTGTATTAATTAATAACTTGGCAACACCGCGTATTAATACAAAAATAAAAATTTAAAAAAGTGGGTCATTCCATTTAAAAAATATACGTTTTATGCACCATACTTTTTGGAAACACCCTGTATGTGTCTAACTAATTTGTAAATGTGCTTCATCCAACCTAATTGCCATCCCGTATATTTATTTTTTAGTAAATTTAACAATAAACCCGTACTTGAAGAACGGGCTACTAAATGGACACCCTGTATTTACCTTTAGTACGGGAAAATTATACAGGAACCACCGAATCGTTATTCTTCAGTGATTTAGCCCTAAATAAAAAACATCGTGGTGAGGGACAGAAGAGTCGACAGCATTGTCAACAAAATCATCGCGAAATTCTTAGTTTCTTCTCTTGTACTGTAATATATTAATGCTGTCATAATATGGTGGCATGAAATAATTTGTACCAAGTTTGATGGGATTAAATAGATGACAAAATTCTTTCGTACGATGTTTTAAAATGAAATGTTGCTTAATAGTACCTATATTAAAGAACAAGTTTTATAAGGTAGGTTTTATGGCACGAATCAAAGTTTAGAAAACGAGTGGTGTAGCCACGAGTTTTGTTAAGGATGAGTACCATAAAAGCTTTATGAATGAGTTTCTTATACTATTTTTTAGAATTTGCGCCTTTTGCAAACAATTTTAAATAAATATTTGACATTATATAAAGATTTAGGGAATTTTTTAGAGATTTGAACTACATACTACTTTTCAAATTGTCAATTCAAAATTTATTTAAGGTTAACCTTACAGTATTTGCTATGAATTAACTCGGTAGTATCAACTTAGTAAAATTAAATTATACCAGTGTTATTAAAACACCAAAATTTTTATTAAAGCACGCAAATGACGTCATTTAAGTACTTTAATCGGATCTATTAAAGCACTCAAATGACGCGAATTCTAAAAATAAAATTTAAATAAAAATGTAAACATCTTATTGTGAAACGAGCAACGATTTTAGGAGATGAGAACAATAAAATAACCGTATCAAAATTTATACAACGTAAAAAATTAATATTTAGACTTCATAACAATTGTCACACAATTGGTAACAAATATGCGCACTTCAACGTTTTGGTAATAATAGTCGTACAAAGAATTCAAAATTATTGCTATATAAAGATTGGAAACCTAATACAATAGTATCTGTGGTAATAGCTACTAACATTTTATGACAATTATTGAACCATTTTCGTAATAATCATTATGCAAAAGATTCTAAATTGTAACTTTCCATATATTTCTTAAAATATGTTAAACAATGGAAATCAAACCAGAGCAATATCTAATTTGCTCAAATATTGTGCAATCCAAATTTTTTACATTTTGAAAGTTTCGGAATATATTATATATACATCAAATCCTTGGAGAGTGAAGTTGCAACTCATTTTCGAAAATGTTTCATATTTTCGAAACGTATTTGCTGACTTTATTTGAAGTGAATCTTCTTATCTTAATATCAGAAAAACTAAAGTTTCAACACTGCTCTACGGTTCCCAAAGCTTAAAACCAATTTACGTTAACTTTATTCTTAATTAAGTTTATGTTAATTATGTTATCTAACATACGCAGCAGATATTATAAAGAAATAGTACCTTCGAGAAATTAAAAGAAAATTGAAATTATTATTAAATTAGAAAACCTTCCTAAATTTCAATTTTCGATATATTTTGTTGCATAATAAAACAGAAAATATACTTAATTGAATTTTGGATTCAAGACGATCGGCAGATACTAAAAGTGTGTGCAATTATTTCAAGTTGGTGAAACGAAGTGGTCACCTTGCAGTACAAAATAAAAATATACTCAACAAAAAAATAAAATAAATTTTCCTCGAGGTGTCCTTGTCCGAACAGAAGGGGCATTCCTTTGCACCATTCAGCTTTCTTGTTCTTAAATTTGAAAGAAGCAAATCTTAAAAATAAAAAAATCTTGAATAAAAGCTTCCCCAAATTCTTCTTTAAAATAATTTTGTACAACTACGCATTCCTGCAGCAAGGACAACAAAAATGTTCTCAGATCAGACCGATTTACGGAAAATTGTTCAAAAACAATTATTCGAAAAGCAATTCTTCGAAAACAAATTCTTCGAATGAACAATTCTTCGAAAAGCAAATTTTCGAAATCCAATTGTTCGAAACTCCAACTATTTCAATATCATTTCTTCGAAATAGCAGATTTGAAATATTGTGCAGACAACTTTTGCTTTTAAATCATTTATCATTAACTTGCAAAGGGATGGAAGTTCAAAACTACCAGATTTGTTATTAACTTGTAAAATATTAGGTACGAGTTCCGTATGAACCCGATAATTATTGTGATAATGATATAAGACTATAGAGTAGACTAAGACAAGTTCATTAATAACTCACTTATGGCGCGGAACCCTAGGGATCAAAAGTTATGAGGGTCCAAAATTTAACATGGGAGTACATGGGAACTACATTAAAATCAATATTTTTGGTGTCAACGTGTTGTAAATGATGCCGTGACCAAGTAAAGTGGTTTTAGACCGCGCAAGTAAAGGTAAAAGCCGCGGGTTCCCTGTTTTTGTATACATTGAAAAAAAATATACTAAACCTGCAAATAACCTAGGCACTTTAGTAACGATTTCCGTTTAAGTTTAGCATTTTGTTTTACTTCCAAAATTTGTTTAGTGTTTTTGCATCAATTGAAAAAAAAATATACTAAACCTCCAAATAACCTACAGCCAGGGGAAATTGGGCGGGTTCTAGTTAGGTTTGCGGAAAATTTCTATTTCGAACAGATGCATTTCGAAAATTTGCTTTTCGAAGAATTGTTAATTCGAATCATTGTACATTCCAAGAATTGGTTTTCGAAGAATTGCTTTCGAGGAATTACATTCGAAGAATTCTCCGAACTCGGATCAGACCTTCCCCTTAAGGAATTTTTCTGCTAGTTATATTTGCTTTGAGCAGTACCTTCCTTTCCACTGAATCTATGCAGCTAATTTATATATCATCTCCTCATTACGAGTTGCGCAAAGTCAATAGTATCACCAATACAGGGTGTTTTTTTGGGAGCTTTAGTTAGACGTTTCTGGGAAAGTTTTATAGACACGTTTTTGAAAATTTGTACTTAGGGGTTACTCAAAAAGCCGAATCGATGTAAAATATTTTCAAAATGACAGCACTTCCGGAAATGCCGGAAGTAGCTACCAACTTCGTTATTTTAAATAGCAACCCCTATTTTTTATTGCATTTTTGGATTCTACGTGAAATTTCATAACTTTTGATACCGACATGTCAATATCTACAAGTTATGGTTTTTAAGTTATGTCCATTTATTTAAAAATGCAGACGGTACTTTAAGAATTCATTACTTAAAAACGGTTGTAGCTATGGCAACCGAGTTTTCACCAGCGCATAAAGGGCTTTCTTTTGGTGTACTTAAAAAAAATTATGTTGCGTACGACGTCACCTATGAGGCTCCAAATTTAAGAAAATTCAAAGACTGAAAACTCAATTTTTTTAAATGAAATGACCATTTTCTTACTATTGCATTTGATAGACAATCAAAATGAGCATATTTTGGTATTACATGTTCCTATCCCTATCTTTAATAGTTTCTGACTTACTCTCATTTCATTGCAATGATACCATTTTTTCGGATTTTTTAGTAGTTGGTCATGACCTTGTGGCAAACGAATTTTAAACCAATCAATCCGTCACCTGTTAGTTTCAAATCAATTTAAAACCTTGTCTTCTTCAACACATGCTCAAAATGAGCGCCTTCATGTTCCAAACACAAACTCTTTTTCGTATATGTTCTCGTGTGGAGTATTGTATGGCTTGTGATTCAGTATTGAGCATATTCTTGCAGAGGCAGCTCTTCTGTTGCAGTAACAACAATATTGCGTACAATTTCCAAATAACGTTCTGTATTCAAATTTTCTGGATAAAAGGGGAAACACAAAGTATTGTTATTTTTAAACGCACAAAGTACAATAAAACTCCAGCACTCTTGAAAGTGTACATCTCCATTCAAACAAGAATTTTAATGGCACCAGCAATGGGAATTATGGCGATTAAATTTTTACTAAATTTGGCCGCGTCTGACCAAGTAATGTTCCCCAAAAAATATTCCTGATTCCTTAACATTAGCTATTCGTAAAACTCTTACTGTAGGTAAGGTGGTAGAAAGCTTCCAAAATTCAAACAATTTCATTCCAGTGTTCGGATGGTACGTTCACTAGGACGCGGTTTTTCTGGATATCTCTCAATGAACGCATGACAGGAATGTGAGGCGATTCTGTTTATTTCACCATAAATAACAATTAGATTCCAAAAATCTTAATATGTAAAACCATTTCGAGCCATTTTTCATTTTTTTCGATTATTGAAAAACTTATGTTAACCCATTATAGGTGACGATTTAGTATCACTTGATTTGTTCAAAATTCGATTGCCATGGTCCATGTCATGGTCGACTACTACAAAAAATTCGAAAAAAATGGTATCAATGCGATGAAATGAGAATAAGTCAGAAACTATTAAAGATAGGGATAGGAACATGTAATACCAAAATATGCCCATTTTTATTCTCTATCAAATGCAATAGTAAGAAAATGGTCATTTCATTTAAAAAATCTAAGTTTTCAGTCTTTGAATTTTCTTAAATTTGGAGCCTCATAGGTGACATCGTACGCAACATAACTTTTTTTTAAGTACACCAAAAGAAAGCCCTATTCTTCCTTTAAGTGCTGGTGAAAACTCGGTTGCCATAGCTACAACTGTTTTCAAGTAATGAATTCTTAAAGTACCGTCTGCATCCGCCATTTTTTTTATATAAATGAAAATAACATAAAAACGATAACTTGTAGATATTGACATGTTGGTATCAAAGGTTATGAAATTTCACGTAGTATCCAAAAATGCAATAAAAAATAAGGGTTGCTATTTAAAATAACGAAGTTGGTAGCTACTTCCGGCATTTCCGGAAGTGCTGCCATTTTGAAAATATTTTAGATCGATTCGGCTTTCAGAGTAACCCCCAAGTACACATTTTCAGAAACCTACCTATACAACTTTCCCAGAAACGTCTAACTAAAGCTCCCAAAAAAACACCCTGTATACTACAATCCAGAAAGGAGTTGAAATAATTTAATGTAATTTTTATGTTTTTGTGTATAAGTCACTTAATAACAAAATAGACAACAACATAAGAATAGTGCAGGATGTACTAGAACGCCTCGCGGCGCCGGCGATCTCGTGTTTGAATCTGGACAGTGATGTAACTCATCCCGTAAATTATAGCTTGGATTTTGACTTTTATGGTATGTTTTCGGTATTAAAATTATATGCAAACGAATAATGTTAGATAACTCGATAAAACCAACTTGACTTTTATTGTTTGAATGTCCATGTCATTTAAATAATATTATATTATTGCTCTTGTTGGTAAGGTATTACTTTATTAATACTCCGCAACTTCATAGACATATGTAATTCAGATATACATTTTCTGATGAAATGATGTTTTGGTTATAATTATATCACAAACCCTGAAATTTAATACAAATTACATCAAAAACACATTAAGGGGTGAAAATGGTAATTCGTATGTGGAATATTCTATTAAATACATCCATTTAACTGAAGATAAATATTTATCTAACTTCTGATTCGTGATTTATACAATGTTAATTTTAATGAAATACATTAATAATCCGCCACTGCTGCGTCATTTCAGCAACATTTCCATATTACGAAAAGTAATCAGCAGTAATTCTCAAATGACAACACCTCATAGTGTAATCTGTTTGAATAACAAGACATGTTTAATGGTAAAGTGATAAATCCGAATCTACAAATTAAATCTTTCTAAAACTTGATGGCTTTAACCTATTGTTCGTACTATAATCGTTACATGAAAAATCCAAACAAAAATTCAGTATAAAAGGAGTACCTATAGTTCAATTTTTATAAGGGTACCTGTACGTCATAGACATTTTACTTAATTACCATTGTTATCATATGGACAACAATGCAAAATGTCAAAATGTCTGTGACGTACACGCGCGCTTATAAAAATTCAACTATACTCCTTTTACACTAAATTCTTGTTTGGATAAATAACTATAAATAAAAATATATTAGGAACATTACTACCCATTTAAATACAGCAGCGTAGACAAAAATTGAACAGAGCATTGTGCAACTGTAAATTTTGACAGAATTTGCAAATGTACGTAATGAAATACAATTTGGTGAGTTTAATAGATGTCATTAACTCACAATCCATCGTAAGCAATTGCAAATCCCATCCAATAGTGAAACTGTATCACCGCTAATAATTCCACAAAGTGTTTCTAACCTATACTTAACTGATGTAATCGCTTTTAGCCATTCAGCTGTTCGTTTTAATAATCGTTGACTATCGTTATAGGATAATGTTATTCGGTTAATTACCGACTTTACACAACCCTAAAATATAAAGCGAGATGGATTTGCTCAAAATATCATTGACAATTTAACTCATGTATAAAAAATCCCATTAGCCACAGTGCAATTGTCACTTTTACAGCGACAAATGCACTAGTGGTTTTTTCACTTTCAAATTCTAATCAACTATCACAGTATCCGTGCCCGCCGTATAAATACATAGTTTGACATTTGCGAATAATTTATTGCATGATGTTTGTGTTATTTTAAGAATGAGTCCATTTGGTAAAGTTACGAACGGATTTCTAAATTTCTTGTTCGTTAAATTGTCCTGCCGAATTACACTCGAGATTTGTATTTATACCGACTAAATTTGTGTTGTTTAAATTCTAATCTGTTTCCTTTAGCAATTTGACTCGAAAAACTGTCAACCTAAAAATGCTCCATCTTCGGTGTCGCATTTTTATTGGTTGACAGTTTTTCTAGTATAATTGCTAGGCAACAGATTCTTATTAAACAACCCAAATTTACTCGCTAAAATACAAACCTCTTGTGCAATTATAAGTGAAAAATGTCTACTTGCAAAACAATTCTCCTAACACGCTTAATATGGTAACACTGCATACAATAATTTTTCACTGCACTATTTGTCTTACACCCATTATTTTAATTTAAATTAAGCAAAATTAGGAAATAAAACAGAGAGAGACGAACATAATGAAATCGTCTTACAATTTAGAAAATGGGCAAGATTTCTATTTTATTAATACCGATATTCAAAATTCTTATAAGCATCTCTACAAATTAATGAGAGGAGAACGAAATTACTGATGACTTTTAAGATATCTACTACTAAAGTTGATCTCGTGAGAGGTTCCTTCGTACTGTTCCGGCAGCTTTTCTTAATCTTCTCGTTATTACGGTAATGCTATGTTTAAAGTTTCACAGTATTTGTCTGTAGCTAAAAAGATAAATATATCTATATGAGAAAGGCAAAGTTACTAAATTAATGAACTTGGGATTTATACTTTTATTTCCCTAAGTACTTTATATCAAAAGCACACATAATTTTCACTGACTTAATGTCAGCTTGTTTGGAATCCCACGAGAATTCGCCACAAACAAACAAACAAACAAACAAAAACCAACTTTCCCACTTTACATTCGAGATTGTATTTATGTTAGGAAACAATTCCATTATTCTTACAATTTAGAGCTAAGAGTAGTGATTAGAAAGCAACTATAGGTAAGGTATTCAAAACATATAACATTAGAACTTGCACAACGTAGGTATATTATAAATACGTAAAGTAAAATCCTGGGAAATTTCCAGCTTGAATCCGTATTCGTAGGCTGCTTATATTTTTTACTACGCTAGGGATTATCTGCAGTAATCTAAAATAATCTCCATTTTGTCTTACGTGACCCGTGAGACCTCCAAAAAAAGGTTGTTGAATATACTGTATTTTAACATCAATTGTACATACCTCAACAAATTTCAGAATAGACGAATTTATTTGTATATAGGGTTATTATTAGTGTAAATTATTGATGAAGATCAGATGCAGTATTTATTTGGTTTGTAAATATCCTAAATTAGATAGTGGACGATATTAAAAGCTTTAATTAGAATATTAAGAACTATACCTACAGGGTGACCCAGGGCTGTGTGATCGGTCCATAACTTTTTTGCTATTCAAGATATCGACATGCGGTTTTCACCGCCAAGTAGATAAGCACACTTATACTGCACAATATAAAAATATTTTGATTATATACAGAATGTTCCTATACAGGGTGGTAAACCAAAGTTATGTTTTTTTAAATGGGACACCCTGTATATTTGTACATTATTAGTTTTTACATGAAAAAATAATGGCACTTTGTATAGGTCATTATGGGTCTAGCTCTCTCCGTTTCGGCGTTATTCAACGTTTTGTTCGAAAAAAGGCTCATATTTGATGGATCACTGCCCAGTAGGCCATGGATGTTTTTCGAAAAACTTGCCACAGAAAATTTTAGAATAACTTGGAATTTTAATAAATAGTCGACTTTTGGTCCATGTATGCACACACTATACATGGTGCGCTGAAACGCAAAAAGTCGAATAACTCTTTTTTATAAATGGAACACCCTGTATTTCTGTTCACGAGTTGGTTAAGTTTTTTATAAGCTTTCCACAGATATGAAATTTGTATGGTCAATTCTGAATAGTTACTGAGATTTTTCGGAAAAACTATTGTAATTATGAAGAAGTTGTTGATTTTTGCAAGTAGGCTGCTGTTAACGAATACCGCAAGTGATATGAAAGTTAATTTAGATGCTAGTGTGATAATCTACATTGTTACTGTTGCACATTTTTGCTGGACACTAAAATGAATTAATCAATATGGATTACTGTACAAGGGCGTCGCCAGAAAATTTTCCCAGGGGGGTAGGGGCAAGCACTATTGGGAGTTCGTGGCTCTGGCGTTTTTTCAAAATTTCGCACAAAATTTATTTTTATTTTTAATAACTTGCCTTTTTTCTTTTTCCCAGGGGGGCGATGGCCCCCCTTGGCGGCGCCCTTGTGACTGTATTGGTGAAGCCGATCGAAATGTTTTGTTAGCCAGTAGAATATACCATCAAAAACCTCTCGATGCGAGAGTACCACGAGTCATTTCTTTTCAAAACTTAGAAACCGATTTGAAGAATCTGGCAGCATTAAATATGGAAAGAAGGAGATATTGGGAGGGAGGATTGATGAAGAAACTCAAGTGGATGGTTTACTCGTCTTGCAAGAAACCTAAATTAACTGTCATATCACTTGCGATATTCACTAACAGCAGCCTACTTGCAAAAATCAATAACTTCATAATTACTATAGTTTTTCCGAAAAATTTCAGTAACTATTCAGAATTGACCATACAAATTTCATATCTGTGGAAAGCTTATAAAAAACTTAATCGACTCGTGAACAGAAATAAAGGGTGTTCCATTTATAAAAAATGAGTTATTCGACTTTTTGCGTTTCAGCGCACCCTGTATAGTGTGTGCATACATGGACCAAAAGTCGACTATTTATTAAAATTCCAAGTCATTCTAAAATTTTCGTGGCAAGTTTTTCGAAAAACATCCATGGCCTACTGGGCAGTGATCCATCAAATAAGTGCCTTTTTTCGAACAAAACGTTGAATAACGCCGAAACGGAGAGAGCTAGACCCATAATGACCTATACAAAGTGCCATTATTTTTTCATGTAAAAACTAATAATGTAGAGACATACAGGGTGTCCCATTTAAAAAAACATAACTTTGGTTTACCACCCTGTATAGGAACATTCTGTATATAATCAAAATATTTTTATAATGTGCAGTATAAGTGTGCTTACTTGGCGGTGAAAACCGCATGTCGATATCTTGAATAGCAAAAAAGTTATGGACCGATCACACAGCCCTGGGTCACCCTGTATTTATACTAGGACAGTTCATTAAAAAGTACTATTACGTTTAAATGTTTAAAATTGTAGGAGATGAAGGTAAATTGTTAAAAGGTTTTAATAAATATTAACAGCCATTTCGTGAAAACTTAATAAGTGGCACGAAATAATAATGGTGACGTTGATAAAATAAATGCATTCGAGAGCACCTTTAACCTGCTATGGTGTAGGAACACGAAAACAAATTTTATTCGGAATACTCCCTTTTCAATGTTTTTCACTCTTCACTGCTTGTATTCGTCCTGAGAAAATTTACATCTATTGCCATTGTTTTCAGTGAACAAAAATGGCTGATGTGCGCATTTGCTACAACCTTATATTACGAATTATCCTTGCTGCATCACACGCTTTGTGTAGGTACATTGTCCTACAAAAACAAGACTCCTTTGATCAATTTACTGTGTGTTGCCCTCCTAGACATTGTCTAGGGTTGCCCTCTTGCAAAGTGGAATAGTGTTACTGAATTACTGCGTACGACCTCTCCAAGTTTAAGTTATCAATCATACCCATTTCGTTATATTTCTCATGACCACTGTCGTAAGATTCCTGCCCAAGGAAGTTCTTGGATCTACGAGAACAGGAAAGTGCGTTCATACTATCGACTGTTGTGCCGTCTCTGGGGTGTATTTTATCCAAGTTGAAATTAAACGTGACATTCACATCCCTTTTCACGTTGATTCAAGCATTCGTAAATCAAGTTTGCAGATATCCTTTTCATACACTGTAAAGTATATGAAAGTCGTAATGTCTCAGATTTATCTTCATTCTCTGATGTTATTGCGATAAGATTTCGTATTGGGTCTTTACCGTGAAACAAAATTTAATTAATTAATTAACGCATACATTTGCTTTGTGCGTTTGGTAAATGCTAATAAAGCAGCTATCCCATCGGTTAATTAAAGAAATAAAAAGTGTATGATCTTGTCCTATATTTAGGATTTAATTTGAATATGTAAATAGCTGATCATTTCGTATAAGCTAAATTCGAAAATATTCCTCAAATATAACACAAATAACGAACTTTCTTGTAACGAAGCCTCTATTTTCACAATTAAATGAACAGTGAAAAATCGATCGAATAAATAAATATTTATTACTTATTTATGTACTCAAATTGAATCTTATTTGCATTTTTCCACCTTCTTCGGTATGTGCTCCTCGGCACTGTCAAAAATGGCGAAAAGTAAGCACAACCCTTGCTGTTTCAATGAATGTGGAACACGCGAAAAAGAACTAGAAGGAAATAATAGCAAAATAATAATAATGTCTTGCCGTCTAAAGATTAGTGGGGTAGTTGCACACATTATCATAAGACTATTATGGAGTCAATGAATCTCATATTCGTCATAATTAAAACAAGCAAAAGAAAGCCCAAAGATGTGGTCTCGTCTTTTCCCCACAAACCCACACGCCTTGCCAAGAACAAGAAATTATGGAGATTCGAGTAGATTCTAACCCATTCAGGTTACTACTACTACGGAAACTGCGCCTAAAATACTTTTTGAACATTCACGTAGCAAATACTGTGTACTTTCAAAATTTTACAGACAAACAAGTCTCGTCATGAAAACTAATAGAAAATTTTTGAAGTGAGTCGTGTGGCAAGAAAACTGTCTTTGGAGTAGTTAGGGGTGGATTTAGATTTGCAGCCGCGGGACACTAGCTAAATACCACCGAAATTGATTGCAAAACGTTTCCATTAACTGAAGAGGGGTTGGAAGTAAATTTCAAAATAGTCAAGGGGCACATCGGACAAGCGTTTGCGCAAGAAATCGACATTGCTCGTTCTAAGACAGCAATGGTTAAAACCAGATTGAAATAGTACATTCATAGGTAGTGGCTTTCCTAAGAATGTTTTATAAATACCAAAATTGTGGAGGGTATCTTTATAAGAGGGGGGAAGAATTGTGCGGAACAAGACTGCAAAGAGGCCTTGCGTCTGGAGTTGGAGATGGATTCAGCTTTGAAACTATTCAAATATTCATTTATGGACTTCTTGCTTTTACTTAAAATTTTAATTATCCTTATCAATAATTATGTTGTGTACTTGAATCTTCAGCACTCTTAGAAGAAAAGCCCCCCCCCAAATTCATTAGTTACGGTGTTTATGAAACATTAATGATAATTCCAATTTAGCTCGAAAGAATTTCCAATGTGTAAATAAAGGATACGATGAAATGGATAGGTACTTCGCGTCGAAGCGAACCTTGTTTTTTAAATTAGAAAAGGTGTGCTATTGTTTGCGTTTTTCCTCCCGTCTGGATGCTCTTGAACTACTCTGCGGGGAATTATCCTAGAGAGCTGAAACCGTTTGCAATAGATAGCCTATGTCTATAGGTACGTATAATACGTCCCAAATGACAGTTGGGGGGGGGGAGGTTAGTTTTGAAAACTTAAATGAGAACACCTATTTTTAAATGCACTTTTCCATTCTCCATAAAAAAATGTTCTCAAATCGAAAATTTTACGCCCCTATCTCCGACGCCTTTTTTTTGGGGGTGGAAATAGAGACAATTTGTACATACATATCCGCAGAAAAACGATCATATTTTATATTTTCTTCCAAATTTTTTTTTGTGACTTACAAATTGTTCGCCCCCCCCCCCTTCCCTGACCTAGCACCTCGGATTCTGCAGAAATGAGCCATTGTTTTTCTTTACACCCTTAAGAGAAGTGGTCATGGACACAGTTGTAAATCTGTTAAAATACGTCCAGATACAAGCAGATATTATAGTTGTTGCTAGGATATATGTGGTAAATAGTCAATAAATTATATTTTCACTGATTACATCTTGTGAATGATTCACTGCGTTTTTTGTTACCCTGCTCACAGGTTATGGGGCCCAGAGTTGCGAAAACAAGTGTATCATTTTGCATTGGTTGTAAAGTTGAAATTTTTTAATTGAGTTCTGAATCTGAAATAAAAATTCAGGAAAGTGACTGAACAGTGACACTGACAGTTTTTTTTGAAAGTTAACTGATAAAAGAGGTAAAAGTTCTTGGAAGAAATGGCATCGGGAAGTGATGGTCATTTGGCAACTATCGAAAAGTTGCGAGGAAGCGAAAATTACCATACATGGGCGTTTTCCATGAAAAGTTTGTTGGAACTGAACAGTTTAGAGCAATGTATCGTCGAAGGCGCTGTAAAAGATGCTGATAAGAATCGGAAAGCAAAAGCGAGAATTGCGTTAAGTCTAGATACATCAATATTTGTTCATGTTCAAGGTGTTACAACAGCGGCCGAGATGTGGGAAATTCTTCGAAAATTGTACGAAGATGAAGGTCTTGCAAGGCGTATTGCACTTTTAAGAAAACTAATTTCCACTCAACTGGAGAGTTGTTTATCGATGTCAGAGTATGTCAGTGAGATTATTGGAACCGCCAATAAATTAGATGGAATTGGTTTCCATGTAAATGAAGAATGGTTAGGTTCAATATTACTGGCAGGGTTACCTAACGATTTTAAGCCAATGATTATGGGATTAGAGAGCAGTGGTACAGCAATTACTGCTGATATCATAAAATCAAAGTTACTTGATGTTGCCTACGAAAAGATGTCCGATAATGCGTTTATTGGAAGGCAAAGAAAAGACCGAAGGCACGTAGAATTTGGGAATGGTGAAAAAGTAAAGAAATTTTCTAATTTGAATAAGATAAAATGCTATACGTGTGGTAAGAAAGGTCATAAAGCAAATCAGTGTTTTAAGTCGACTGAGAAGTTACCTGAAAAGACAAAGTCAGAAAAAGAGGCATTGTCGGCAGTATTTTTATCGAAAAATGGTGTTCATGATAGTAATGTTTGGTATATCGACAGTGGTGCGTCACAACACATGAGTCCACATAAAGATTGGCTGGAAAATGTGAAACCCTCATCGGTAAGCGACATTTTAACAGCAAATGATGAGAAGTTGAAAGTTTGTGGAAAAGGAGATTTGACACTTAAAGTACAAGGTAAAGAACTTGATGTTAAAAATGTACTGTGTGTACCAGGATTAAACACAAATTTGCTATCAGTTACGCAGATGGTTAAAAACAAAAACAGAGTGATATTTGACGAAAATGTTTGCACCGTGTATAATCAAAATCAAGAAAAGATTGTTCAGGTAGTGCCTGGTGATGGTGTTTATAAAATACAATCTGAAAGTGTTAATTGTGTTATGAGCACTAGGCTCAGTAATGATATTTATTTATGGCACAAGCGGTTTGGACATTTGAATGGTGTTGATTTATGCAAGATGCGAGATGGAGTTGTTGAAGGTTTGACATTTACAGGAAATGCTGACATATTGAAAAATTGTGAAGTTTGTAAAGAAGGAAAACAATGTAGATTGCCTTTTAAGTCGAGTGAAAATCGAGCTGAGAAACTTCTTGATTTGGTTCATTCAGATCTATGTGGTCCAATGGAGACTGTATCCATTGGTGGAAGCAGGTATTTTTTGAGTTTCATAGATGACTATTCAAGAAAGATATATGTCTATTTTCTGCATTCAAAGTCAGAAGTGTTTGAGAAATTCAAAGAATTTAAGAATCATGTTGAAGTGCAAACCGAAAGAAAAATAAAAAGTATTCGAACGGATAATGGAACAGAATACTGCAATGGAGATTTTAAAAATTATCTGAAAAATTGTGGCATTCAGCATCAAACCTCAAACATTTATACGCCGCAACAAAATAGTGTTGCTGAAAGAGCAAATCGAACATTAATGGAAAGAGCTAGATGTATGATTTTTGAAGCGAAATTGGATAAATCATATTGGGCTGAAGCCATCAACATGGTTGCGTATATTATTAATCGTTCGATCAGTTCTGTATTGAAGACACAAACACCAGAAGAAATATGGTCTGGTAAAAAGGTCGATGTAAGCAATCTGAGAATTTTTGGTTCAGAAGTAATGGTTCACGTTAATAAACAGAAAAGAACAAAATGGGACAAGAAATCTGTTAAAATGTTATTTGTCGGTTTCAGTGAGGGCGTAAAAGGATATAGATGTATTGATTCTAAATCCAAGGGGCTCATCACAAGTCGAGATGTTTATTTCTTAGAATCAGATAGTAAAAGAGAAGATACGTTGTTTATACGAGAAGATTTAGATCCTATGAGAGAAAATGTAGCAGAAGAACGACAAATGGAAGAACATGTTGATACAGAAAGAGAAGAAATTGCTTCTCAGCAAAATGAATTGGATGAATCTATAATTGAATTTGAGAATATTCAAGAAGTACCTGAGGTTTTACGCCGTTCTTTACGTGAACCAAAACCTAAAAATTTTGATGACTATGTAACATATGTTGCCAAAGAAGAAACTGAAATTGATGATAATGATCCAATAACTATTGGTAAAGACGTTATTGACGGTTGTGGGGGATTGTGGACCCGAGGGTGAAGGGGGTGTAGTGAGCGTGGGTGCAAGAAACGAGGAGAACAGAACTAGCACTCTCAGCGAGAAAACGTGTTCTAGAGTTCTAGTTATTTTTTAAGAGTTTATGTTCATATTAGAATTAGTTAGCTTAAATGTAGCGTTCAAATAAATAAGGTTAAAATCAGTGCCATTTTTCTATAATACTCGTACAAGAAATACAGTCCACAACGCAATATTTCATCATCATCAACTATTGAGGATGCCATGAACGAAAACGATGCTATGAAATGGAAGATAGCTATGGATGAAGAAATGAGTTCTTTAAAAGAGAATCAGACCTGGACTTTGGGAAAACTTCCAGCTAATCGGAAGGCAATTAATTGTTGGGTTTACAAAAGAAAACGTCACAAAGGATGTTCGCAGAAATATGGTAGCAGACATTTTGACCAAAGGTGTTTCTGGACCGAAAATGAAGCTTTGCTGTAGTTCAATGGGCATTAACTATTAAAAATCATCTAGTTTTTGATATGTATGTTTTGTATTTTTAATAATTAATGAGTGAGGGTGTTAAAATACGTCCAGATACAGCTCCACTCAGCAAACAAGATAGTCGGAAAATATGTCAACTAAAATAATTTATTTGAAATGTTTGACGCGGTAAATTATTTGGCCAATCATATTTGAGAATTCTAAGGTGTACATTCACAGCTGAAAGTAAATTATTACAGTTTACAGCTGACATTTTCCGCGCGAGTTTTATTACTTAATCCTTTTATTGTGTTACTCTTGTTTGTTAAAATCAGTCTTTCTGATGACTTCTCATGCAACATACAATACATTTATGTGCATCCAACAATGCACATTTAAATTAAGCGCCCAAATGTTTTTTTTCGGATTGTACCTTAAAAGCTACTCTAGCGCCGGCATCCCCTCTCCAACTATCTTGTTTGCTGAGTAGAGCTGTACAAGCAGATATTATAGGTAGTTGTTGCTAGGATATATGTGGTAAATAGTCAATAAATTATATTTTCACTGATTACATCTTGTGAATGATTCACTGCGTTTTTTGTTACCCTGCTCACAAAATCACAAAAAACTGATGGAGGAAACAAAAACCAAAAAAGTTGGTTTTTCTGCGGACAAGTACCATTTTCCTTCTTTCCAACCCGAAAAAAGGGTTCGGAGGTGGGGTGAATATTTCTGCAACAGAGGTTAAGTGCAAGAGCAGAGCCGTTTCGTTCGTGCACTGAACTGCACCTCTGAATCAATGTCATAACGATATTATGTAATCGATTAAATAAAGGCACTTATTATTATTATTATTATTTACAATTTGACGGAAGATTTTTATGGAGAATGCAAAAATAGGTAATATGATGTGTCGTTCTCGAGATATTAAAGCGTTTCCACACTTTTTGGACATCCGGTATACTAATTAACAGCTTGCTCACCCTCAACGTCCTCACCACTCTTCCATATTTTTCTTAACACACTGTAAAGCGCTCTAGATCGATTTTAAGAATAAATTTTTGCAATTACTTTTGTGCTGTTGCTTGTAAATCCACTCGCCTGTTCGTCAGGATCAATTTCTGTGATTTTAAACTAATCTTCAGGGAATTTTACTACAGGGATGAAACTTCCAATTAATGCGCCACAGTAAGTAGGTCCTGCCTCTCTCTCGAAAATAAAATCATACTTTACAAAGTAATAACTAATAATAAAGCCCATATGGACCTATACCATTGAACGTTGGGGCTGCTCTTGTAAGTCCAGTGTTAACATCGTTCAACGGATACAACCAAAAATCTTGAGAATGCTTGCTAATGCGCCGTGGTATGTTAGCAATCTAACACTACACACCGACATAAATACAGGATGTTTCTACTCAAAGTGGACAACGTAATAGAGGTTATAGAACTCGTCGAAACTAACACGTTTTTTAATAGTATATTATACACCAAGGTGGTGAAGACTGTTATTATTGACCGAGCACATAATTTTTTTCATTTTGGCTTTTGTTTTCGAATTATGAACCTTTTTTTGTTTTTCTACAAATCTCTATATCTCCATTATTTGCAGTCGGATTTCAAAAAATCAAAGTTCTTTGGAATCAACAGTTGAATATCTACAACGTTTGTTTAAAACCTTTTTACCAAAATTTACAACGAAAAACGGCGGTCATTTTAAATTTTGGAAATTGAGTAGTACAAAATCTACTCTACGACTATAATTTGCTGTTCTAAATTTTTTGTAAAAAAGTTTTGAACAAACATTGTAGATATTAAACTGTTAATTCTAATAAACTTTGATTTTTTGAAATCCGACTACAAATAATGGAGATATAGAGATTTGTAAAAAAAACAAAAAAAGGTCCACAATTCGAAAACAAAAGCCAAACTGAAAAAAATCTTCGTCTAGTGCACAATTGCACAATGTTTACCTTGATATTTTATAGTTGTCATGCTAAAAATTAAAATAAACCAAGATTGCCAACTCCTTATGTCCTTTAACGAGATATGTACTACTTACTTACTGTACATTACATTAGAACTTATCTGACCTCACTAATATGAGCAATGCTTAACGCGATTAATAAATAATTAATTATCATTCAGCCAACGAAAAAATGTATGTGGGCAATGAATGTATACTTAATTCGTTTGTAATTCCCTTTTTTGTACACCATTTTAACTTGATTTAACGTGATAGTCAAGATAGTGGCAATATACATATTTTTATTTAATTATTTATGCATTATGAACACAGAATAAGAATTAATGCGTGGAATTGCGAGAAGCTAACGAACGTGCGACCCATAATACAAAATAATTAGTTTGTAAATGTTCTCGTAAGATAAACGTGTTCGTTAACAATATTTAAAAATGTTTTCTAGATAACTCCATGTCCTGTTATAGGAATAAGTTTGATCAATACGCACCGTGACCTGTAGTAAATCTCAGAAAAAAGGACCCATGGGATTGTATAATCACTTTTGCCTCGCTTCTTTTTTATTATTAATTATAACCTAACAATTGATCTACATGACAAAAGCGCCTGCTTAATTAAGATCAATTCCCAAAATTTCCCTTGCTCCCTTTCGGAATAATTGCGTTCCTTTGTTGCTGTTATTACATGTATTAAACAGAATTACGAAACAATCTTAAGCAACTGATTAATCCTACGTTAAAGTTTACCTAAACCTTATGCAAAGTACACCAATGTAATTTTGGTATTTGAGTTTTCATCAAAAATATGCGCTATGACATAATTATACGATCAAAGAACGGAATTTACAATATGGTGCAAGTTTCCCTTATTTTGATCAAGATTTGATCTTTTGAAGCGATGCAAAATAATTCATCTTTATCTATATGTAAAATTGTAATTAGAATTGGATACTAATCAATTCGACAGCACTTGTACGTAACTGTTTATAGTTATTAATAAATTACACAAATGTATAAAATAAGATAGCAATTCCGAAATTATTTCGAATGTTTGGATTGATGTGGATCATTGATTCGTCCCATCACCATCGCTAAAAGCTCTTTCATGTAATCAAAATGTAATCTCACTAAGTATTCAAAATAGTTGCACTACAATCCTTGCAAAGTTTCTAAACGTGTTTAATAAATTATAGCTGCTATTTTAAAATGAAACTGTGGCCAGGACATGCTACAGAAGTGACACCACAGTGCACACGAATCCCATTTTGATGTTATGGTAACTGTCTCTCGGTTTCAGCTTTACTGAATCTTTTAAGTGTTGCAAATAAATTATAACATCAGTTTGAAAGATGGCATTTTTGTTTATCTTGGATTGTTTTACTTATATAGCCATCTTACTATTTCTCCATTTGAATGGGTAACGTATTACATTAAATGTTTACACGTCGTCGGCGGTCTTTAACTAATATGATTTACTTTTAGAGTGAATGCAACAATACACTGAAGGACATCGTTTTAGTTTTTGCAAGTGCGAAAATCGATACTTTTCTATTCTAAAATGTTTCGCGCTCTACGCTTGAAATACTTTTTTCATTTCCCTTTTAATGTATTTCCTTTCGAAAACGTTCTGCTTATGTTTTGAACGGAATTATAGCTACTAATTAGCTAACATTGTTGATATGTCTCGAATTGGGCAAACAATAATGTTAAACTTGAGATAACAACATCGGAGATGTTATCGAAGTTTATAAAATCCAGCAACATGTAAAAAAATTTGCAACGATGAGCAATGTCGTTATTTTTACATTTGCAACATGACGGCCTTGCAGAAGCGTCATTATCGCAACTGCGGCCTCTGCCAACGGAGGGCGCTGATTGTAAACATGATATGTCTGTCGATGGCACATGTTGCTGTATTTGTATTCATTCCTTTGCATTTCCAACAATTAGCAAGTATGACTGTAACCTGGTATGTTTCTACTAATCATTTCTTCCGCGCAGAGTTTCAAACAGATCAAGAAATTAATTAATGATCTCCTGTTTGCTTCTCGAAACCAAGGGCCAGTATATCTATCCGAGGGGTCGGGTGTTAATTGTTGGATCTACTAGATTCCAATTTTCCGTTAAATTTCATATTTAGTATGCACAGATGTTTACAACAGACCAATTTATTTGTCCCACTGGAATAACAGCTCCTCTGTCATCTGTGTATCTTTGTTTCGGCAAGTACCTGCTGTTACAGCTTGCAACTTGAAGTGGCCACATTTGAATTTATAGTGAAGTAAGGCCGATGACGGGATGTGAGACACCTTAACAAGCAAAAGGTAATAACTTGAATTTAAATTGTATTATTTGATGATTATGTGCTATGTTTCAAACAACCCTTTTATTTTATTTTATGTAATTAGATTTGTTCATTGTTGGTATATGTAACTGTAAATTATACCGTTATGGGATCCATTTTATGTTTTGTGTGCACGTGTTTGTATCATGCATATTTTCAACCACCTGTTATTTAGGGGCGAGAGAATTGCTTTATATCTATGTGAATATTTTGAATTCAGTTATATTTTAATTTATCAATTTGTTATTTTATCATAGGACATTCGGTTTCCAGTAAGTACCACTTGCTTTTAGCATAACTATCAGAATCTTACGTTGCTTCCTCATAGATACAAGGGCCTTTTGTGTATGTAACTAATGATGTTTTTTCTGCCGTGTAGAGTTGGATGTTGGGCTGTATTAACAAACGAATTCAACATTCTTCTCGAAATTCAACTTTAGCAGATTAAGGTCGAAACCAGGTCAGTCTGCACCTTTCGGAGGGGTCCGAATAACTAACCATTTATATGTACTAAATGCCTGTCTTCCGAATATAGTAGTAGTAGTCGAGAGCAAGGGAGGAAGTGTTAGAGACTGTACATAGTGAACCGTGGCCTTGATTACCGATTGTCCGTATTGCTATTTTATGCCTTAACTTAGATAACTGAATTCAATTGCCGCTGTTGTTTGGTTTCAGTGTTTGCTCTTGCTAACGTTATTGTGTCTCTCTCACGTCCTCGGATTATTTTGTGCATTTTATGTTTTTATTTTGTATTAATTGCATGAGGACGTAACCGAGGGTTTCTTGCCGTTCTTCCCTCGGTAGTCCCAGGTGAACTAGGCACTCTCCCTTTTGATTTTTAACGAGCTCCTACAAATTGTTAGAATGTGTTTTTGATTTATTTTGCTTGTTTTGTTCTTTTATTTATTTGGAGCACTAAATATAAACGTTCACTTTCTTTGTTGGTTTGTTTCCCTACTTCCTACCATTTCGCAGGTCCCGATAAGCGACATCAGTAGTAGTTACACAACGTAGGGTAAGATGGCGGTGAATACGATATTCGTATGTGGCTGGTGTACCTTTTAGGTAAGCGCGCGAAACCTGGTGTCTGTTACATCACAAACCTCTGGCGTACTTTTCGTGTCCTTTTCGCGACGGGTTAAATTTTTCAGAAACTTTACACACATTTGAAGTTTTCTTGTGTCAAAAATGTTGATACATAAAAATAAACATGACTGAGATGAATTTTATTCTCGAGATCCGCCGTTTTGTCAGGGACATATGTGTTCCGGTCAGACATTTTTGGTGGAACATAAATAACCCACTAGACATGTAAATAAATAAACAATTAAATATAATTTGTTTATTATAGTCAGTTTTCATCAGAGGTTTCACTGTTACGGTAAGGATCATCCAGAGACTCCTTATCGCTATCAAAAAGAGCTTCAAACTCCTTCCTCCTTCTCCAGTTCTGCTTGGGTCAAATACCCCTAAAACAATACGAGACTATTGGGACACAAATAAACCACGGTGAATGTCTAATGGGACATATAAGTCCCATAAAATATTTTCAATAATAAGACTGAATAAACAATATTCAAGTTGTTTAGTTAGTTCAAGAATCAATTACTATAAAATTGATTTATTTATTTATGTATTTGATGTGATATTTGTCATTTAACGTAAACTTCGGATTCAATATGTGAGGCATTGGGATTGATTGAAGGCCCTTCAATAATTCAATTTTTCATGTTATGGCTAAATATTTTTCGCTTATCTTGTGCTGTACTTTAATTGATCTTTACTCAATTAATGGTGTGAACGAGGAGTTTTCTTGCCAGTTCTTTCTTCTCGTTAACTGTTTTTTCTGTTGTTGCACTGTCGGTTCTCCTTTTTGGTTTTGTTTTGCTAAGTAACTACATCTTAGGGAATGTCAAATAAACGAAATTTTCTTTTGATCCTTCCCGATCGTAGTTCACTGCCAATGTTCTCATTTCTCTTTTAAACAAAAGCTTGGTGAGGAAGAAAATGATCTTAGGGATTGGGTACTGTTTCCGTTCCTTTTGTTCCTGAATACCTTACTTAATTGTAGTTCTTATTCTCATTGACTTTTGGCAGCAGCGATATTGTTTATAGCGCAAAACGCATATTGAAATTTATCCCTACGAATACGCTTTGAGAAGCGACCATTTTCGACCTTCGGCCGAAAAAATGATTGTTGCGAATATGTCACATTTTGTTATTAAACTTACGAATTCCAATCAATTATTTCTATTATATTTAACCCTCCAGTACTAACATGAATTTTTTAACATGAATACTAACATCGGTCTGTTAAACCGAGATCAGAAGAAAATGCTATTTTATTTTGATTTTTGTTTTTTTAATAAATAAAATCAGGTCTTAAAAAAACTATAAACACTTTATTATTTTAATAGCTGTAACATAACATTGGAAATTTTAACTTCTTCAAGTTGCCAAAAGCATATTGCTACTAAGTACAAAAAATCGTTAAAAATGCAAATAAACACTTCGCGCTCACACACCGAGTCTGTAACTAAATAAAATGAAGATACCTAGCTGCACGAACACAATGACTTCCTTAACGCAAAGATATGGGGGATAATAGGGGAGGTCCGTCTGTTAGACGGAATGTTAGTACTGGAGGGTTAATGTAAAAAGTAGCATTTCAGTTGCTAATGATAAGGACATAGAAGATGCCGTTAAAGCTCACTTGTAGAAGAAATAAATGGAGAAATGTCAGAAAATATCAAATACGAATTAAAACCGTTTGTTAGTAAACGTCAGATATTCAACCTTAGAATAGCCCTTATAATTGAGAATATTATTGTTACTGTGTATTTGCTGTGTATATAAATCCCAGCTGTAATCTTTAGACAAGACAGCTAAGTGTAATGCAGATGTTGTAACACAACTTATGATAGATTAAAATTATGTTAAAGACGTAATTTAGGCTCAAAAGATGTTTCAGTTGTTGATCGTTCAAATGTTTATCAAAAGAATGACAAATCGGAAACAAGATTATCCCTGACTTTAACTATAACTTTAAGGCACTAAGCTTTAAGCTATAAATGTTAACATTTCTGACTGAGAAATTACAGGGTTGCTACTTATTAAGACCTCACTCCATCCTGACGTATCGATATACAGGGTATACCACGGAACCCGTTCATTAGAAGTTTCTAGGGTCCCTTACTACTTATAAATTTGAAACTTTCAGGTTAAGGATAACCCATAGCCTTCTTTTGTTCTAAAATATTGTCGATGTTGTACAACTTCCGGAAAGACCGGAAATCGCCATTCATCTTCTTATTTTAAATGGAACACCCTGTATATTATTGCATTTTTGGATTATACAATCGATTCTGCGTTAATCTGTATTAGATTATCCTATACCTATCTTCAACTGTTTTTGAGATATTATGATTTTTTTGAAAAATTTGCGCTTTGCGGAGGGAGGTTTATTAGCCCACATTTTGCTCTTCCTTGAACGCAAAACATTCATACTATACAAACACGAAGTAAAACCATAAGGGTTCACAAAATTCATTTGCAAACCTATCACAGATTATACAGGGCGTTCAAAATTAGTGGCAAAGTTAAAAAACTTGAAACACCAAAAGGTCATTTTTTTCAAATGGAACACCGCGTATATTTTTACATATTTGGAAAGCGATTTAATTTACACATCGATAAACTATAGGTATCCCTATACCTATCTTTAGCGGTTATTTTTTGTTGTTGTTGTTTTTCCTGTTGTCACAGGATCTTTACATCTTTACATAATTGAGTAAACTGTTTACTTCTAAACTGAACACCATTATCAGAAATAATGTATTGCGGTGTACCATATACTAGAAATATATTTTCTTCTATAATCTTGGCTACTGAAACTGCTGTAGCTGTTCTTAATGGAAAGAAACAAGCATATTTCGTAAAACAATCTGCTACTACCAAAATTTGAGTATTCCCTTTTGATGAACGTGGCAATGGACCTACTAAATCTATACATAAAACCTGCCATGGCCTATTGGCTCTAGCTCTAGGACCAACCCCTTCTGGACTCTTCTTTTGTTCCACCTTATGCTTGGAACATACTATACAACGTTTCACATATTTTTCCACATCACACCTCATTTTCGGCCACCAATACCTTATCAAAATTCTAGACATTGTCTTGAAAACACCTCCATGACCCGCAGTTGCTTCATCATGATTCTCTCTTAACAAATCTAATCTTCTTTCCTTCGGTACTACTAGTTTCCATGTATCTTCCGGTGGACCGAGATCTGAAAATTTGGTTTTCACCTGTTTATAAATTCTATCCTGCTTAATGACCCATTTAGGATACTTCTGTGGTGACGACTGAATTTTCTTATACATGTTATTATACCAATGATCTTTTATAGGATCTTTAATCACAACCACTTCTTCCAATTTTGGTACGGATCTAGACAACATGTCTGGCACCACATTCTCCTTCCCTTTTCGATGAACTATAGTAAAATCATATTGTTGTAATTTGATTGACCATCTCGCTAATCTACCAGATGGTTTCTGTAGACTATTTAACCAAATGAGTGAGTAATGATCAGTGATAACTGTAAAGTGACTACCCTCAAGGTATGGACGAAATTTTTCAATGGCCCATAATACTGCTAAACATTCTTTTTCAGTTACCGTATAAAATCTTTCAGCCTTTTTCAATGAACAACTGATATAACTAACTAATCGTTCCCCTTCAGGGTGCATTTGACTTAACACTCCACCAAGCCCAAAATCTGACGCATCCGTCTGTACTATAAATGGTAAGCTGAAATCTGGACAACATAATATAGGTGCAGTAACTAACTGTTGCTTTAGGTTAGAGAACGCTTCTTGACAATCAGAAGACCATTTAAATTGAACATTCTTCCGAGTTAAAAATGACAATGGAGCTACTACCGCTGAAAAGTTTGGAATAAATCTCCTGTACCAACTGGTCATTCCCAATACCCTTCGTACTTCCGATACACTAGTAGGCGTTTTTAAATTTAAAATGGCCGACACCTTATCGGGATCAACATGCAACCCTAACCTGTTTACTACGTATCCCAAATATTTAAGTTCTGGTCTGCAGAAATGACATTTTTCTTTTTTCAAGGTGAGCCCTGCTTGAAATAATCTATTTAATACCAATTTTAATACATCCATATGCTCTTCAAATGTAGGTGTTGAAATGATTATATCATCCAAATAAGCAAAGCAAAATGGTTCCAGATCTGCACCAATGACTCTATCTATCAACCGCTGAAATGTCGCTGGAGAATTATGCAGTCCAAACGGCATTCTAGTAAACTGAAACAATCCTCGATTCGGAACCGTAAATGCTGTAATAGGTTTTGCTTCTTGTGTCAAAGGAATCTGCCAATATGCTGACCTAATGTCTACACTAGACAAATATTTCGCATCTCTTAATCTGTCCAAAATTGAAGAAATATAGGGTAAGGGATATGCATCTTTTTGTGTCACACTATTCACTTTTCTATAATCTATACAAAATCTATATGTGTCATCTTTTTTCTTTACCATCACAATTGGACTTGCCCATGGACTATTCGATGGCTCCACAACCCCCAACTTAATCATCTCATCTAACTCCTTATTCACGTGTTTTTGTAAAGTCGGACTGATGGGATAATATCTTTGCTTTATAGGTTCTGCATTCGTTTTAATATCGTGAAACACAAGATCAGTACATCCCAAACGATCATGAGTTCCAGTTTCAAAAGTAGTATTTACTAGTGACGTGAGTTGAAAAGATTGTAATGTTGTAAGGTCTTGTATGGCATCAATCTCGTTAATTTTAGGTGGACCAGTAGTTTCAAATCTCCACTGACCTTGACGAAAATCAGGGACAACTCCCATTTCCCTCCAAAAATCAATTCCCAATATGATATATTGTTGAACAGATGGCACAACTAATACTGTAAAAACCTTTGTTTGTCCTTCCACTGTAATTGGTAATGATACTGTTCCCAAAACAGGACAACGTTCCCCATTCGCTATTCTACAATTTTCAAATTCTGGCTTATTTAATGGTAACCCAAACCTTTGTAAAATTTCCCATCCCTGCGCTCCCAAAATAGTACACGAAGCACCTGAATCTAGTAAACCATGAAACGTAATATCAAATATTTTAATTTTTAGGTACGGTCTTTCATCATCTTTAAGATTGGCTATAATAAATTCCAAAAAGTAAGCTGATCGCGAATTTAAATTATGGTTTTCCGAGTCTACACCCATTACGGAGCTCCTATCTCGGTCTAAGAACTCTGTTTGAAGTTTTCCGAAGCCTTATTACATGTAGAACACTTAGGACGAATAACCCCTACTTTTCCACAACCAAAACAATGTATAGCCTTGGGCTTATTACATTTCACCGCTATATGACCAGATCTCCTACAGTTCCAGCAAACATTTGACCCTTCAGACCTATTTGAAGACGTTTTAACTTCACCGACATTTTTATTTACCACAGCTTCTGCCACTAATGGTTCAGGTGATGTATCTACATATGCCAAATCAGGTTCTAACAAAGTATGTTTTTTCTTAGGTGGAGGTTGAAAATTTTCTACCAACGTTTTGCTAGCTTCTAACTTCCTACCAGTTATCAGTAATTCTTCAAAAGAATTTATTTCTATTAATGCTAATTGCGTTTGGAAAAATGGACTAAGATTTCGCATTACTAATTTTAATTTAGTGCGTTCCGGTAATGGAGTAGAAAGACGAGCAAATAAACCGTGCATGGCTGCTAAAAATAATCCTATTGACTCTGAGGGACCCATTGTACGAGCTTTAATCTCATCTAAAAGTTTATCATCATAATCGATTGGTTGAAATTCATCTTTTAATAGTTTAACCACATCTTGCCATGTTGTCATTAAGGATCTGTTAGCTCTGAATAAAAGAAGTGCTTTACCTGATAATAAATCAGAAGCAGATAAAAATAACTGTTTTGTGGACACATTACGAGCCAAACAAAGTTCCTCAACTCTAACTAGGAAAGCATTTAACGACATCACACCTTCTCCTGAAAAATTTATACCCCACTTCGTGACTGGCATTGATTTCGAAATTCCCATAGCAGCTGTATGAGTCACAACCTCATTCACCAATTCGTTCTCCGAGTCACTCGTTGAAGATTCTACTTCAGTGCCTTGTGTTTGTGGATTCTGACTGGGACTCGAGGCAATGACTGACAAATTCACCAAACTTTCTCTCTTCATCTTTCTCACTTTCGACTCAAAATCACTCTGAATGTTTGTCAACGTTAATAATAATTTACGTTGCTCCACTTTAGACTTCTCATCCACACAATTCATTCGTTCACAACGTGATACTAAATACATTAACAAAGACGAAACCCGTTTAAATATATTGCTAGAGGTATCTCCCAAAAATAATAGTAAGGTATTTTGTAACTCTACTATCCCCTTCTGAATTGCAGCTAAATCATATGTAAATTCGAATTCATGTGGTACCTGTTCAAATGACTTATTGGCCTCTAACTTTAAAATACTACGCAACGACTTTCTTAATTCCGACACCGTTCCTTCCGATTCAAACTCCCTACACGCAATCTCATACTTCAGTTCCTCCTGCATTAACCTATCTACATTCGTTTTCCAAATAGCCATTTTACTCAACCAAATCAATAACCTTAATATCAAAATCTGTTCCTATTCTACCCTATTAAGATTAATTAATGTAATTATTTTCCCCTTTTTGTTTTAGACACGTTGGGCGCTAAATTTGTGATTCCACTCACAGCCTACTTTCAAATGTGCATAAGTTTTAAGTGCAGTTTTAATCAATATTAGATAAAAAGTGTTAATAAATACAAAACCGTTAAAACTCAAAAGCCAAGTGCTTTTTAGTTAAATGTCAACAGTCGATACTGACCAAAGTTCGTAACTGTTATATTTGAGTCGGTCTGCTTATCGCAGCTATAATTTTTCTGTTAATTAACTATTTTGTTTAGATAATTCAACAGTACTTTGGTTGCGCAATCAGCATTACTGGGAAGTAAAAGGTGAGAGTTGTTTAATTACATTTACTGACTTTTGCACAGTTACCAAGTCGGTTGCTGATATATATTGATATTTTTTTTGTGTTACCTATTTTGCATTATATAATTGTTACATGTGAAGTTCCATCGTTCCAAGGTAAAAAGTTAAACCCCCTTATTGTTATATTCAATGCTGTGAAACCTTAGTTTTGTTAAAACATATTTAATTGTTCATTGTTACCACTGTTAACCGTTATATATTGGTTCATTATAACTACCACTACCGTTATTCCAGTGTATTTCTTTACCGAATACCCACATTTTCTTCGAGAAATCCTAGCACTGTTACTACAAGCTGCTACGATCTTCATAGTTCTGTTTACCAGCTTTAACTTTCTAAAGGACTATCGTGGCGCTCTAAATTTTTCTTAACTATATTCGCTAACTTGATATAAACTAACTTTAGCTTTGACTACCCTCTTTTACTTCCTGAGTTTAAGTTCTGTACTCATATCTAAGCCTACGCTCATTAGATTGCCCCTTATAACTCAGCTTTTAGATCGCGGTACCAACCATTTGTTACCGTAACAACATGTATAACCTAGGATTTAGAGCACTCTTCGATTTTTGAAAAAAACGCATAGGAAAATATATTTGTAAAAGACAGGCGCAAAAGAATTATTACTAACCACATACCATTTCGAGTATGAGCACAGTTTCACTACATGCCTACTTTTAAGGTGATTCTCGTAGTGCAATTATATTATTATTTTGCTGGTGGGTACAAAAGGATTATCTTTTTCATATTCGTATTCGAATTACGACATTTTACGTTCTCCGTCTTTTTACTTGGAACGGTTTAACGTGCACGTTCCTTATATGCGTTTTACTACACACACGAACAAACTGTTCGTGAAGTGTAATTAGTTTACAGCAATATAATTTTCTGCTTCTCCCCATTATACGCTACAACTACACTTTGCACTATAACGAAGTGTTTGAAACATTTGCCCTAATTAAGTTCATACACTTATTACACAAAGCACATACTTCGGTACAACAAAAAATATATTACATTACAAAAATTTGTGTAATTAATGGTATCGCAGCTCATTGAATAGGTACTAAATGTCTATTGTTAATAGTTAATATTTATGAAAGTCTAAATCAGTTGAATTCCACAAATTGTCCACCACACTAATTTGACAATCAAAGATGGGCAAAATACATGCACTTACGTATTTCAAATGCAAATTACAAAATATTCTTAGAAAGGTATTTGAAATACAACAATTCATTTTCAAAAAAGCAAGATTAAATATTTTGATTTTCATCATTGGAAAATACTTAATAATGTAATTTTAGCAGATGTAACGTTTAATAAAGTGGACCTATGGATGTGTTGCTGACGTCTTTTGGTCACTATTAGAAGTCGGTCAATTAATATTAGATAACCGTAACGTTAGGCTTTAAAATACTAAATTAGGTTATGTGGCAACAGGAATTATAATTACTCCGCACAATTCAATGGTGAATTTAATAAAGGTGTCGAGGACTCGAGGCTTCTTGATAGTTTAACAAAGTTTTGGGAAGTCGAGGAATGTAATAATAAAAAATATGGGTCTAGTTCAGAAGAAATTTGCGAAAATCATTTTATTGAAAAGAGACTCTAAAACAGCACGATTTATCGTAAGGCTACCGTTAAAGGAAGGTTTTCAGAAGATAGGTCAGTCTAGAGAATTTGCTAGACAAGTTTTTAGAATTGGGTAGAAATACACAATTGAGGGTATTTTATAAGGAATTTATGCGGAAGTATGAGGAAAATCGTATAGGCAACTACTTTTTCATAAGGATCATCGAAGGTTTCAAACAATTGTAAGATGTTTATATCAATTAGCTTTGGTACTCATTTTACGAAATCAGTAAAAATAAATAATTTGGGCGATAAGAAAAATTTTAAAACCGATAGATATTTGTTACTTATTTCGTTCAATTTATACCGTTTTAAATAAGATGATATCTGAAGTGTGGCGCAGCTGATTTACTCATCAAAAAGGCTTTAAATTCAGAGGAACGACAGCAAGGTAACTCGAACCAGTTAGCAACTCTACTTCAACTCCTGTTTCAACAGTTAAAACATCTGTAGTGTTACTTGCATCAAAATGGGAAGCAGTTCAGCGACAGTAAAGCATGTTGTGTTGTTTGTGGAACGGAATCTACTAGAGCCCATTCATGTGACATTAATTGTAAAAATCCTATGCATGCAATTGTGGGAATACAGCAGGAGACGAAGGATATGGATCAAAAATTCTATGCTATTTATGGTCAAAATAAAAGAGCATTAAAGATGAAACACCTGACAAGATCAGCTGAAAAAATGAAAGAAGTTTCTTCGAAGGAATTTAAAGACGTGTGGATTGCGTAGTTTTGGTTGATATACCTAAGGTCCATTAGATGGAAATAACATTGCGGTGATCGTTTTAGATAAAAAAAATTTATACTAAGCTGGCACCACAGTTGGAATTGTGAAAAATTGGCAACCTAGAACCCTTCTTCAAATAGCTTCCACAACATTATTACCGAAACAGTTCCAGAGACTAACCTAAGTCGATAAATCGATGGATGGGCAGGGTCGGACTACGAGTGACAGCCGAGAAAACGGAGGCCTTTATACGGTATAAACGAAACGACCAAATGAAGGATGTAATATTCAACATGGGTGATGCAAAAATTATACCAGGGACCACGGTTAAATACCTTGGCGTGGGCTTCGACAGATACCTTACCTTCGGAAAACACGTGGAGGCAGCAGCAAAGAAGGCGGCCAGGGTGACACGGGCTCTGGAAGCAATATTTCCCAGGATCGGGAGACCAAGGGAAGGGAGACGACGGGCAATCTGTATGGCAACACAGTCCATACAAATGTACGCGGCCCCGATATGGGAAGGAGCCATTTGCATTAAACAGTCGAAAAGCGACGCACTAAATGTAAAGAGACGGGCAATCGTGATCTTAGCCTATAGAACGATATCGTGCGAAGGGGTGCTGGTGATCGCGTTTATGACACCGATCCATCTGCTGGCGGGGGAAAGGAAGGCTATATTCGAAAACCCGGATACAGACAGAAGATAGGCAGAAGAAAAAATACCAGAAGGAAATGGCAAAGGGAGTGGGCAGAAGCCAGCAAAGCCAATTGTACGCGCAGTCTAATACCGGAAATAGGCACATGGATAGACAGGAGGTGGGGGAAAACAAATTTTTACTGGACCCAATTCCTTAGCGGACATGGGGTCTTCAAAGACTATCTGCATTGCATCGCATGAAGATAAAGAACTAGTGCAAGTGCGACTACTGCAATATGCCGGACTCGGCCGAGCACACTTTCACCGAGTACGGCAGATGGACAGGAAGAGAGGGTAAGAGCCATATCGATGTTAAAGATAGAACACATCAACAGCAAAAGATGATGGAAGCCGCCCTGGCATCGCAGAGAGAGAGAGAGAGAGAGAGAGAGAGAGAGAGAGAGAGAGAGAGAGAGAGAGAGAGAGAGAGAGAGAGAGAGAGAGAGAGAGAGAGAGAGAGAGAGAGAGAGAGAGAGAGAGAGAGAGAGAGAGAGAGTGGGAGCTAGTAGAGCAATTCATCCAAGACGTGCTCCAAAGTAAGCACAGGGAAGAAATAGTCGAAGAGAAGAGACGATAGAAGGGAACAGACAAACCTTCAGCGGTGAAGAATGTCTCATAAGATGGTACCGCTGCTGGAGGACGCCAAAGAAAGAGGGGTTTTAACCGGTAGGAGTCCGGCACTACCCAGAGAATTGATTGTCCTCCCCTGGGTGTCCATGACGGATTTCCCCTTAAAAAAAAAACGACTAACCTAAGTCTGTCTGAGATTGGAGGTCACGGATTTATGAAGTGCAGCTGTGAGCAATCCAAAATACAACATCAAACAAAAAGATGTGCCTGTAAAAAAAGTAACGTACTTTGTAATTCGAGATGCCACAAATCAACGTGTTTTAATAAAAATGAATTAACATTATTAGTATTTATTAATTACATTCACTGAAAATGTTTAAAGTTTTACTAAAAATATCCTTTTTAATTTTACAAATATCAGCTTAAGTACCTATATACCATTTGTTAATTAGTAAAGAATAAACACACAACCTCCCCTTAACCAAAATTTTTAATTAATAATGCGACATGTTTCGAAACCAGGCTCGTTTCATTATCAAGCAAAGTATGTCAACATACTTTGTAAACATATTAATTCAACCCCTTTGAGAGCATCGAACCGTTCAGGATGTCATGTTAATTAGTTTCGAATAAATAATAATTTGTGTTTCAGTCACTATTGTTGTATTACCTAAACTCTATATTTAAGAATACATCGTTTACTAAATGAATACTTTTAATATGTACCTAAGCAATATTATTTCATCTTTTCAGGGGAATTGATCAAATCACTTACTTTCTTTAGGGAAATCACCTCACAGAGTTGTTATTTTAACATTTACCGTGAATTGATCATCTACCTTAGGGATTTGATCAAATCTCCATTTTCATCATATCGCAGTGACACACATACACACCGTTGACAAAGATGAAAACGGGGAAGACAAGCATTAATAATATTTTACCACCAAAGTAAACCGTTGTCTACGTATAACATTTATAGTAGATTTTATAAGTGGTGTCTTTCCCCATTAATCTCTTAGGCCCTTTCGGGCATCGGATGTGCTTTCTTATTTATCTCCTACACTATCCTAAACAATAATAAACAATAAAGGGTTTAGCCTATTTTCTTGCTTTATCGCTATTTTTATTTGAAGGTCTGTAGAATTCTTGCCATATAATTGTATCTACTTGCCACATATTTCTGCCACAGCTTTAGTTACATTTATAGTTTTTCTCGGGGTGTTTAACCCTTCACTTATGTTAAATATGCGAGCGCGTTTCGATTTTCCTCCCTATTATAACAGAGTGGGGCACCACATACGGCACGGAAGTTGGTGCCTAAACTATAAAAATTTTTAAAAATATTTTTATATGCATACATGTAGGTCAATAAGAGCTACATTTTAAAAATATTTATAAATATACAGGGTGACTGTATATTTATAAATATTTTTAAAATGTAGCTCTTATTGACCTACATGTATGCATATAAAAATATTTTTAAAAATTGTTATAGTGTTATAGTTATAAAAATGTTACGCGTTCCCGTCTCCCTGGTTTGTAGGTATGTTTCCCATCCAGATAAGTTTTGAGTCTCTTTTCTAAGATTCTTGTGTAAAGTTTAAGAGCTACACGTAGTTTTCACATTCTGCACGGTCTTCTTATTTGTGTATATGAGGTATAATATTCTCCTTCCAGTTCTTTGGTACAGTGTAAGCCTTCCAAATTTTTTTTTATAATCTAAGGCACATTTCTTGCTATTTCATATAAGAACTTGGGCATTTCAGGGTGATACTGGCCACTCCCATTCTCTCCAATTCTTCTAGGTTTATTTCCTCTTTTACGCCTTCGTTTTCTTGCTCTTCGTGTTCCTGTTGAGCTTTTCTATATTCTTTTTATTTGATTCTCATTTTTTGTCAAATTTTGTGTATAATGCCCCTTCAATATATATATCTTCAGTACTTTTGTTTTAATATTTTTGTATTTCACGTATTTCTCTTCTTTCTCATTTTGTTTCTTAGTTTAGTCAAGAATCATTTGTTATGGTCCGTTATTGTCTGCTGCTTTTCTTTGATTTTCTTGTACGTATCTTAGCTTATCTTGTCATTTATTATTATTATTAAACCATAAAATAATTCTATTAATGACCATGCTAGTGTAACATAATGAACTTGACAAGCACGCGGAGTTGCAATAAACTGGTTTATGGTTACTTCTTTTATACTAAACATAAATGGGATTTTATGAAATCTTACAATACGTTAACATCAATATTAGTAAAAGCTTCCAGCTTCACAATTAAGGAAGCTTAATTGAAAGTAATTACACAATTTTTTAGGAGATCTCGTAGGATACACTATAGTACCAACCTAATTTGATAAGACTAGCTGTGTATAGATAGTTTAATTTTGTATAACTTAGTAATTCTTTTTCTAAATTTCAAGAATACAGTTAACACTAATTAAGAGTTACTTTTTACAACTTTATATAATAAGACATTTGATTCAAGATGCTTTTACAAACATTTGAACAATAATAATTACTCCTTTTTAAAACAATTACAGCGACCCTTAAAGGACATAACAGGGCGCAATAATTTTTTGTTGGCAAAGGACGTGGTACACAAAAAGACGGTAGCAATACTACAAACAAGAAAGGGAGAGTTGGAGTTATGAGAAAACAATAAAGCCTCACAAATAGTGCTACGAAGTTTACATCTTCCCTGAAAGGATACGGTTCAACCATTATTTTACCGCCCGAGCATATAATCACATACTGTATATAATTCCATTTCATTTATCACTCGTTCAAGTAAATCACATGTTTGAAATATTATGTGATATCGAATCAATTGTTTGTTATTATAAAATCATTAGTTTGCGTTTGTCTAGTTATCCATGACTCTTCGATAAAATAAGTGAGCCTAAGTCTTATTGGGACTGAACTACTCAGTGCTGCAAAATTACACTTTAACAAGTTCCTCTAGTTTACAATAAACTGCTTAAACGCAAGTTGTAGGCATTAAGGACTTAAGTCATGGAAAATAAAACAAGCAGCGGAAATTTGAAGTAATTCAAGTCATTATACTTTCCGCCTTTCTGAAAAATTTATAGGAAATAAGAAAAAGCTACAATATGTACAACCTAGGTACTACTAGAAATACAAAATGGTAGCGCGCCTACTACAATAAAAGTACTGTAGGTAATGTGTACTAGGAATGACACCAGGTTAGAATTATCCCCAGCAACAGAGATCAAGTTGCAGTTGTTTTGGTGAATCTGGATTCTGGATTACGATGAGAGTATGGTCACTGGTCAGAAGCCTCAGCGCACATAGGCCACCTATTCGGGCGCTTTCTGCTACCTCCCTGATTAGAGTCGTTCGACCTCGTAACGCCACTCAAGCCATCCCATACGTGAGATAAACCTGAGAATGTTGGGCGGGGAAGCGGCTCTAACCTCCCAGCAAACACACATAAAAAATATACATACAACATATATAAGATTGAAGTAAATACCCCTACATATGCTTTTTTATATATCAAGTATGTAAGAGTTCTTTAATAAAGTTATATAAACCGTATGTCACAGATTACGTATATTTTACATAATAGTATAGAAACTTACGGATATTCTGTATACAGAAATTCATTGTAATATATATATATAGATAATTACATATTACCCATGAAATTTATGTGCTGTCATTTTTATATGATTAGATTTATGTACGTTATATGTAAAACCTTATATGTAAGAAGTATTACATATTTTTTATGTATGTCCTCTGTAAATATAATTATAAATTATCATTACATATATTATACTGTCGAAAATAAAAGTCCGTTTCTATTTGCGCCGCATAATTAATCGCACGCGCGGGTTTTCTATAACGCCAAAAATTGTAGGTCACGTACCTTTAATATTAAATCCGTATCGACTAAAATGCGTTTAATTTATATAGAAAATAAATAATATAAAATAAATTAAATCCTGGTCATTTTTAACATAAAGGTAGGTATAATCATTGAATAAGACTTCATTCAACGATATAATCAAACATAATTTAAACTCGCGAAACAGCGCAAAGGTAGGAAGAACGAAATAAAAAAAGGAATGTTTCAGATTAGAGCAGTGGTACAATGTCGGACACATGTCGGATTTCAGAATTTGCAACGCCCACCCGCAACGGTTCGAATCCGGTTAAGGAAAACTTTTCAAGCAAGTATATAATTATCATAATAAACTGTCGGCTTTTTCAGTTCAGGTAAAAACGGGTTCGTGCAAGAATTAAGTTAATTAAAAGTACAGTTGCACGTAAAAATATAGTTTTTCAATTTTTTTGTATGAAACTGCTTAAATAATTTTTTACATTGGTAATAATTACATTATGCTCCAGTATAGTTGGATTCACCGGGTTTTAGGTATGACTCATTGCAGTACAGTATGATAATCGACGTGACATTGTTTTCTGTTTCTGTAAATAAAAGTATCAGTAAAATGCAATTGAGAAACGTATGTCGTTCCGTTTATTTTATGTGCAAGCAATGAAACGTACGTCCGTGCGTTGAAACAGCTGATCGAACTGGATTGACAGATTACACAAAAATTGACAGTAGGAATTATTTATTAGTTACGACATACCGAGTGTCTGCATTGATGCATACGATTTGTAGCGATGAGTCATACCTAAAAACCGATGAATCCGACTTTAGCTGCCATTTGGTCATCGCAACGCTTTGACAACTAATATTTTTTATGGGAATATTACATAAAATATACATAAAACGTATATAAATTCATGTACTACAGATATAGAAGAATTTACATCTAATAGACATATATATTATTTTGAAAATTGCTGACATCCTGACATTAAATATCTCTTATTTTTCTTCCAGTTTTATATAAATCTAAAACGCTCTTATATAATTTATATGTATTTTATATATAAATGTGTTCGCTGGGCTTAGCCCCCAACAGGGATCGTCTTAATTCGACAAGCACAGGACACTCACAAAGAATGTGTTGCGCCGTCTCGTCGTCTGTGTAGCATCCTCTACAGGATGGTTATTCGATCAAGACCATGCGGTGCATAAGTTTACAGTGCCCAGAAAGTATCTCCACATCTTTGATGAACGTGGGAAATGACGAAATGGAACCGGTATGAGAGAGGTAAAAACCTGATATTTGCGGATTATTATAATTAAAATCTAAAACCATATAGGATTAAAATATTTTCTCAATCTCATTAAAAATAAGCGACAAAATCAACGTGAGTACACAACAAATCAGTGCATTTTAGGAATGTAATTTATTTTCAATGTAGAGAAAATTGAAATTTAACATTCGAAACAAAAGTTCCATTTAAAATAAAATTTCATTATTACTTTGACTATCAATTTGGAAACTTTTTACACCGTAATATAATGTTAAATTTTACTTTTAAATACAAAAAAAGACGATCACAGCAATCAATATACTTTTACGCTCCAAAAACTTAAAAAAAAGTTAACTTTATAAAAATGTCAATTTCAGTTAATGACTCTCGGATTAGGATACGGTTTTACGGTTTAAAATTTAAATTATACAGCTCAATAGTGGTTTCATTGAAAATCGCTTTGTCTTTGTTATTGTGCTAAATTGTGAATATTTGTAGTAGTATGTAAAATGTAAGCATTTCTATAAGCAGCAAATTAAATTTAAATTTAGGTTGAATAAAAATTCCCTTTGTGTTAAGAGAGCTTTCGTAAAGGCGATCGTCTTCCATTTCTGAAAATAGTTTCTACTATTTATTAGACAGGTTCCGTCCGATATCATACGAATACTTAATAGTCCGGGAGCCGGCCACCTTTTTTGCAATCAATTAATATACTTTTTATACTTCGTGAGCGGCTTTATTGTAACGAGATGGTAAACTTTTTCCTCTGCGAAAATGTTCGCAAATGGGTCCTACGGGGGTGCACAGGGGAAAATCATGTTGATTTGGAAATGACAAAAAATGGATGAATATAATGGGAAAACGCCCCAATTAATTTGTGGGACAAAGTGGGCATTTAATTATGCAAATATTTAAACTAAGCTACAGAAAAAAAATTAGCTTGATATTCATTATTTTTGTTAATGTACTAATACCTACATGTCTTCAGATGGGCACACTCTTGATGGACTCATTTTTGTTGTAGGACAAATGTTATTTTGAATTACATACTTACAAAAAAACTTCACTGTTAGCTAAAAAATTAAGTGATATTAATCAATTTTTTGTAATTATCACATCAACGTGTTTTATCCCTGCGCACCCCGTAGGACCCATTTGCGAAAATTTTAGCAGAGGAAACAGTTTGGCGTCTCGTTAAAATAAAGCCGCTCACGAAGTATAAAAAGTATATTAATTCATTGCAAAAAAGGTGGCTGGCTCCCGGACCATAAGTGGTAAAGTAGGTATGCATTCAAGTGAGAAGAACGTTTGAAGTAAATGTAGACACAAAGACAAAACGTCGCTACTATACTATGTGTTGTCAACTGTATTATAACGTACGGCTTACAATTATTGAAAATTAATCCGAAATTTAGACTAAACTATTTTACTAATAAAAAAAGCAAAAAAAGTACTGTGACTAAAGAAGGGTTCAATGAGCATCATTATTTGAATACCTACAACTCAAAGTGTACGATTCTGGAAAAGGTAGAAACGTAGAAATTCTAATCATGGTTTACGTGCTACATGCGTTTCCCTCATGCACAAAAAGTGCCCCCCCCCCCCACCCGCAAAGAGCAATTCCGAGAATTGGTATCTAATAATTAAGGAACAATAGACTAATTTTGGAAAACAACAAACAACAAATAATTGTAAATAAAAGCCCGAACTACCTTTGGGGAAAAGAACCCTTACCGTAGCGATGTATACAACCTAAATGGCGGGCACAGGGGGCTTATTTCCATATCACCACATAAGACTCAAATTTTCACTGGAAATTTAACATCAACTCATAGTTCATTATCAACAAACAACCATATATATAAATCAATAAATACCGAATATTTCGGCAACAGAAGTTCAGTGGAAGAGCAGAGCCGTTTGGTGCACTGAACATTGCCTCTGAACCAATGTCATAACGATATATATTATGTAATCGACTAAATAAAGGCACTTATTATTATTATTATTATAAAAAAATTTGGAACGCAAACATAAAGTAAGGAAACGTAGTCGGGGCTTGACGTCAAACTAGTAACAAACATGTCTTGAAGAATAGGTTTTCAAACACAGAAAGGAAATTTGGTCGTTTTATGGAAGTTGAAACATCTTCCACGTATTTAAAATTTATTTATATACCTTAACCAGAAAGATATAGGCAAGGCCGTAGCCCGGGGGTGGGGGGGATCAAGGGGTCTTAAGACTCCTATTTAAATTTAGAGTTTTGAGCGATTCAATGGAAGATGCGCGAAAAATGTTTTTCGTGCAGCCCATACGGTAATTAAATTTTTTCATTTGATGCTGTATGGCTAAGTGTCTTATTATCAAGCTCTACTCTTTTGTTGCAACAAATGAAAGCATTTTTTGATTATTGAACTCCTCTGTCAATTTAAAAAACGATGAATCGTGGATTACTGAATTCTAGTAAGTTCCGATTTAAGTTGGCAATACTCATGGAGCGCGCCGCATGCTTCAGACTAAAAGCGGATTTTAATACAGGGTTAGGCCCGTATGACACGAGACTAAGTATGTACTAAAAAATAGTGGACAAGTTGTGGACGTGCAGATTCTGACGCGCACGCGTCCAAGCGCCGCATAAGTATTGCCTATTTACATCGGAACTTACTAATCTGTAGTATTAAACGATTCATCGGTGCGACAATGACTAAAAGTAATGAAATGTTTCCCATTTTACTTGCTAAAATGTCATCCAATACAATTTTTCTGAATTAATATGTCGCATCTGTCCTTGAAGAAAAACGTGCAATCTGAATACTCTGACATTCCGATATGAAGCTGAAGTTGAACTGAAATGTTGATGTAAGAATAAAAATATGATTTTTTATATTTAAAAGTACAGTACAGTTTTAATTTTTAAAATTCATGGTGATATTCAACCAACTTCAAAAAGTTAAGGTTAATTAATTCGTGTGGATGTCTGTGTGTCTGTCTGTGCGTTGCACAATGTTACAGGGTTTAGAAGGCTGGAAGTGGTGTCACCTTCCACATAGGAAATTCTTTACTGATTTCAAATCTCTGGTAGGCCATTAAAATCAAAATTTGGATATTAATATACTTCGAAGTTGGTTGAAATTAGAATTTTATAAGAATTCGCACCTTTTGAACTTGTTTCAAATACTTCCGCAAAAAGCACCTTAATTCCTTTTTGACCATCAGTAGATATCACAGTATTAAGCGCGTCACCCGAAGATCTAGTTCTTCGAAGCGTATAATTTATACCACGTGTCCCAAATAACATTTCCAGCATGGGGATCTCGCTTATTATAAAAGATACAGATTTGGTTAAATTAGATAATTAAATTGATATTTAAATTCTGCATAAAAAATATCTTAAGAAAGTGCAAATAAAATTTATATGTCTAATGTAACAAAAAAGAAATTTGACATTTTTCTTTTTCTTGCCATAAGTCTTAATATACATGGAAATTTGAGAGTGTCCTATAATTTCACTAATCCTCAGGAGTAATTCATCTAATTTAACCAAATCTGTATCTTTTATAATAAGCGAGATCCCCATGTCGGAAATGTTATCTGGGACACGTTGTATACAGTTCCATATACTACTCGTTTGTATTTTGCTAATCATCCTTATAAGCGTTTGTAATACATTGTTTTGTTAGAAAAATTGTCATTCTCTACCTATTGGATACAAGCTCACCTCATTTATTTGTTCTACTGAAAACAGAAAATGGTATCTTAAATTCTTAAATGAACGAGCAGGAAAGGTTTTTTTACGCGGTGATCAATTTCAACAAATCAGTGAAACCATAATATGTCCTGAACAGAATGGAAAAATTTAAAATAAAGCAATACGTTTTAGAGGCTACCCTGATAAATGTCGTAGAATCCTCTCCAAAAATAAAATAGCAACGTCATTTTCTTGTTAGGATTCATGTCACTGTCAACTCGATTCCATGCCGTCGCCCGCTAAGCAATTTAATTTTCGGTTGACTGGTTTCCTGTAACATTCTTAATGGAAAAGCAAAAACGAAGGAACTATTTTGTACAATTATTAACATCTAAATTATACTTATAATGAAAATAAAACTGAAAGCGCAACAGAGTTTCGTATAGTTTCATGGGGACGTAGATAATGGCTACGTATGAAAATGAGAACATTAAGCAAAGAAATTGCATTTCATTACTTAATTAAAAAAAATATTTACAAGGAATTCTGTTTAAATGCTTAATGTACATACTGTTAATTAAATCTTTTTGTGGGCGCTTCAAATGTTACAATTGTGGGAAAGTAAGGGTGAAATTGTTTTCATTGTATAACATAACAGTTAAATTGTTAATTTAAGTGATTTTTTCGTGTGGACTGCCAACACAATTTCATTCTTGGTAATATTTTTCTATGTGATTCTAATTTCTGAAAATGAAATTCAAAATGAGACCTCCCACTGAACACAGTACATCCATGAAACGTTTCTAAATGTTGCATAAGGGTTACAAATGAAACATTCCTAAGAAACATCTAAGACACATTACTGGTACATTCCTGTCGAAAGCGAATAAATGGTAATGTCTAATAAACGTTTCAATTGGTATGTTACATAAAATACAAACCATACACATTAGAACACGAACGTTTTAGATATGTATCCAAAAATACATCTCTGTGATGTATTTTTTGGAATGTGATAACGTATAACATTTTAGAAACGTTACAAATGTGATGTTTCGTTTGAAACAAAATAGTCATATCTCAAAGTTAACGTTACGGAGTTGTATTTAGTAGTGTTGTACCAGAAACCTTATCAGTTGAAACATATCGTAAGAAACACATCATAGTTCATACACGTTTCGGTGTGAACGTTTTAGATATGTATCCAAAAATATATCTCTGTGATATATCTTTTGGAATGTGATAACTAAAGCTAGGATGCCTTTTCTTATAAAAGGACAAACATAAGGCAGACCCTATTTAAAATCCGTTTTATAGTACGCACTTTCCAAAAATGCAAACTTTATTCTGCCTTTTTTGGTTTCTGTTAGTTTTATTGCGTTTTTTACCTTCTTTTTTGATATTTTCGCGTAAGTATTTAGTACCTTTTCAGTAAATTTTTTTTAGTTTTTTGAAATGTAAGTATTTTTTAATTTTTAGATTTTATATAGGTGTATTTTTCTGGGTAATTTCTAAGAAAGCAAATTGTTTGAAAGGGAAAGGAATTTGGTATACAAACTGAATACAAACTTTGTCTATAATATTTAAGCCTCTTACAATAATAACACGGATGAGTCATTTTCCTTACTTTGAAATATTTCCCATTGTATTATTTCTACCTGCAAGCTGCACCTACATACAGTCTTTGTTGAAATTGCATCCCTTTGTCATTATGCCGAGTTAAGCGTATTTTAATTAGCCAGAAAACTTTATTGAAAAAGAATACCAGCAGATAACATCTATCAACTGTAATTACTTTTTCAAATAAATATTTGTTTGTCTATACTTAAATTGAATATGTATGTGTTGATTTTATCTCGACAGTTTTCGCTTTTCCGTGCCATTTTTCTCCTTTTTTGTCTTTTTAGATGCTTTGTTTAAATTATTTTTTATGCCTTTTGCCTGCCTTTTTTAAACTTTCATTTTGTCTAACTATCCCAGCTTTAATGATAACGTATAACATTTTAGAAACTTCATTAAAAATGTGATGTTTTGTATGAAGTCATCTTTCAAAGTTAATGTTACTTGTATTTAGTAGCGTCGTACCTACTAGAAACCTAATCACTTGAAACATATCGTAAGAAACTAAAAATACACGTTTCAATGTGAGTGTTTTACATGTTTATCCAAAATTAACAATTTAGTGTTTAATTGGAACAAAAAATTTCCGTTTCCAAAAACAGATTTATTCAATATTCATCATAAGTAGATGGGTAATATTGCACATCTAAATGTCTTATTTGCCAGCGAGTCGGTAGCTCAGGTAGTTTGCGTAGCTGTTTTCTGAATTCCTAAACAAGCGACCGATGTTCGAATCCCACTTGAAGCAAAACGATTTTTCAGCATCACCGATCTCCTTCGAGTCTACACTAAGAGAATTTTGGGGGCCCTGGAGAACAAGCCCCCGGAGTATATGGGGCCCTGCAGGGCCTGCGCACTGGGAAAAGAGCCCCTCAGAGCAGTTGGGGCTCTCGGTACCCTAGTTTCTACCACATCTCAATTTTTTTATACTCAGGTATGTTTCAAATGAAACATATAGGTATGAGACATTTCAAATATTCACGTATGAAACATTTACAAGGACACATTTCTCCTACATATCAATAAATTACTCTCCGATATGTTTCTTGAAACATATATAAAATGTTTCGATGTAACGTTTCTGTGTTGTTTCAAATCTAGGTTTCTGAAGGCGGACATTAAACATCTATGTTATGTGTATGATAAGTTTCTGTCGCTGTTTCGGAGATGTTTCATGTTTCAGAGCTACGTTTCTAAAACATTTCAGAAACGTTTTTTTGCACTGTGGGCTACAAGTCAAGTGTCTACAATTACGAAACAAACCACTTCAAAAAAAAATTAGTAAAATAGAATATCTTAACCAAAATATGTGCAGATTGTTTCTAAAAAATTTCAAGTAGGGGAATTTGTATCTGCGAAACCTTTCAGAATATAAAACATGGCGCTACACTTCCTTTTTGTGAAATGCAATTTTTTTAAAATTATCTTCCTTTATAGTTTGAAATTCTCAATAAATGGAAGAACTGGAACAGTAAAGTTGATCGTTGATGATGACAGTTTCGCTATCGAAACTCGTCCTATTTGATACCTAAAGTGCTATTGGGGCTTTTGGTGTGTTCTCAATATGTCCATACTATTCTTCCCGATGGTATCACATCTTTCCCTCACGACAACTCCCTAAAAATTTTAATTCCTCCTTATACGTAATGTAATTACTATATTGTTATAAAATTGTAAATATTTGAATAAATTGAATTTATTATATTAGAAGAAAAAGTGCTATTTAATTAACAACAAAATTTGTCCGTTTAGTATAATATTAAACGGAATTTAACTACAAGCATTGAAAACTATAGCTCTTTGAAAGCTTCTGCACTCTTCAGAGGTGCTAATTAACCCGTAACAAAGTAGAATGAGGTCCTTGTTATGGTCTGTGGCGTTAGACGTTTTTATCTACAATTTTAACAAATTTATCGTTTAAATAATTATTTACTTTAGCATTATGAAGAGGAGCTCCATTCCGTTTTGGCAAGAAGAAGAATTCATGAAAAAAATTGTTGAAAATACTTCTCCTAATTTAGGAGGGGAATATTCGAGCTCTAATATTTCAGTTAGATATTCCATTAAATTTTCCTAACCGTTTTTCCAGAAGAAAAAAATAAATATCATCTTCCATTATATTTTCAAAAAAGGAAATTGGCACAATTTATTCCTCGAGCTCGTTTATTACCTTCTACGGCTTCTACCAATCTAATTTAGTTCGCATTTCAAGAACAATATACCTACAGTAAGGTATTTAAAAAAAATATAATATCAAGTCACTTTCGGGAAAACAAGAAGTAATAGAACCCTGAAAATATGATCGTTGGGCAGACATGAATTCCCGAAGTTTTATAATATTGTTTTATATTAATTTTATTTTTATTTATCATACTTGATTAAACGGAAGTTGAAAGTTGGTAGGTTTTTTTAACGAATTTTTTGTGTTTAGTATTAATTCCTAATATGTATTGTCAAATGATAAGCTTCTTTTCGAATGGAAAGAGGATTTTATCTTCATAATATAAACGAGTGAACTTTGTGTTTTAAGACATTTGAACAGCTTAGACAACTCCTTAAACATTACTAATAACATCAACCAAAAAAATTATAATATAACTTTGAAATAACTTCAGATTGATTAAGATACTTTGCAAATGCTTTGTACATATAAAATTTTGCAATAATAAAAATAAAGTTCTGCAGAAAATATGAACTACGTCTAAAACAGAAAATAGAACATAAAGCAATTGTATGAATACATAACTTTATATTACTGCTACTTATTGACATGGCAGGTATACAGAAATAGTGCTGGTTGTAAATGATGTTGCACGTAATGAAGTTTTATTTCATGTTCTAGAGAAGACACAGCTGAAAACCTAGACATATAACATAAAAAAGTCCTAAAATTGATGTACCTTTGCTATTATCGTGAATATGCAGTAATGTATTAAAATTAATTTACTGCACAGGTATTTTGTATACCTTCCTACATAGTACATAGCTATAATTCAAAACGGAATTCAAAAATATTCAACATTGATTTTAAAATGCATGCGTCCATGAATTTAATAATATAATGTAAATTCATTAGATTGTTGCATTCTAGTAAATGTTTTGCACAGTTTGATTTGTCTACGTGCTTATATTTATAATAAACACATTTACCATATTAATAGTGGATTGCGTCCTCTCATTATGTATTCAATAAAATGAAATTGGCGTTGTAAGAAATAAGGATAACTCAATTAATATTTTATTAAGTAAGCGAAAGCTCAAAATATTGTTCAAGGGCTTATATTATTGAGCCGTATTGTAAGCACTATGTGCAAACGCTAATTGATGAACTACTAACTGGATCTTGAAGTTCGCACTCTCTTCACATTACTAAACCCTGATTTACTAAGATGATGCCTCAGACATATTCATTACTTGGCATTGCTCCAAATAGAGTACTGTAGGAAGGGGTCTATTCTACATACATTGCGTGCTTTTTTCCTTCAGTGTAGTGTGTAAATTGACTACTAAAAAGTCAAATATTTTATCATTCATTTGATGTATTGTTTCTTGGCCATTGTATAATGTATATGAGCCATTTGTTGTTCCGGCAATAGGGGGTATAGTGATCCACTAACCTGAAAGTCCAAAAAAAATGTGCCAATAGTAAGTAATGGAATTATAACCTACCTATTCACTGTTCCTTGCAAGACCAAGGTATTTTCAACGAACTTCGTTCGTTACTGAAATCTATGTTCCGTCCGTGCGTCCGTGCGTTGCAAGAGATGCGTATTGTCTACAACCGAGTTAAGATATGGATCTTATGTGAAATTTTATGCTGATTCAAGATCCGATCCCAATTTTTCGATATCTCAAGTACTTTTTGAGATATTCAACTTTAAAAGTCGAAATTTCGAAACCATCATATACTCTTTTGAAGTCGATTTTTTTCTCAATTGTTTCCTATTATATTATTTTGTACATTCTAGGAATTGTCATTCTCACCCCAAGAATTATTATTTTTACTCCAAGAATGATTTTTTCTATCTCTCCTTTTTAATTATTTTGGTCCCAAGATTTTTGTTCCCAAGAATTATTATATTAGCCCCCAAAATTATTAATTTAGCCCATATAATTATTCTTTTAGCCCCAAGATTTTATTCATTTTACCCCATGATTTTATTCATTTTACCCCAAGGTTTTACTCATTTCACCCCAAGATTTTTTTATTTTACCCCAAGATTTTATTTATCTACTTATTTTATAGAAGTGATTGAAAAAAAAATGTCACCCTAAACGTATATTGCCACTCAGGCGCTTAGGTTAGAGGTAGGCTTAGTATTTTTTTTTCAATTGATAGAAAAACGGAAATATGATACTAAACAGTATTTGAAACTAAAAAAAAATGCCAACCTAAACGTATATTGCCACTCAGGCGCTTAAGTTAGAGGTAGGTTTAGTATATTTTTTTTTTCAATTGAATACAATGAAAAAAATCATGGGGTAAAATGAATAAAATCTTGAGGCCAAAAGAATGATTCTGTGGGTTAAAATAATAATTTTGGGGGCTAATATAATAATTCTTGGGATAAGAAATCTTGGGACCAAAATAATTAAAAAGCTGGGGTCGAAAAAATAATTCTTGGGGTAAAAATAATATTTCTTGGGCTTAGAGTGACAATAGTGACAATAGTTATTTATTTATTTATTTAGTAGAAGTAAAAAAACTTTACAATCAAAGTTTCTAAAGTCTAAACTAGTGTAACTATAATTTTTTTATGCTACCTCTCGATTATTGCGCTAAATGTTATATCCTCAGCATAGCCCAGTATGCTTAATTGAATGTAAGAAGTCTTTATTGGCAGAAAAAGAAATAGGGAAAACTGCTTTAAAAATGATTGTGCACATTAAGATTATGATTTTAGTTCGTTTAAAGAATAGCATCATAAATAGAGGGTCCATTTTGTAAGTCTTCCACACAGTCGAGTATATTAAAATAAATTTCTCTAAATCCTCAAATCACATGTTAACTAGGAGAAAATTCTCAATGACGTTGCTTCTCCATCACACGACTGTAAATGTAACTATTTGTTGTTCAATTCTCAATGACGTGAAGACAAACATTGTGTAACATTGCTGAAATTCCAATTCATTCTGAAAGGTACTGAACAAGAAAGTTATTTCACAATTGGTCTTTTTGGAACTCATCAAAAATTTCAATTTCGTAATATAAATCGTCTGCTTTTGCTGCTACCTTTTACAACTTCATTCATGTAAGTCTTGGTTGCATATTAAAAAAAAACCTTTTTACAGAATAGTAACTGGCTAGTGAACTACGAGTATAATATAGGGCTTTGCCTGTTGTGACACATAATATTTATGATGAATTTCACTGATTCGTTGTCAAGTGACTTTATTTACACTATTTAGTATATACGGCGATGATTCGTCATGATTGATTGATACTATTGACAAAAATGAATTAGGTACTGTTTCTTTTAAAACAACAGTTTGTGATATTTTGAAAATGAAAAGAACTAAAATACGGAGGTTTATGAAATACTTATTGAAGAAAAGATTATGGCCATGGCCCAAAAAATTGTCAAGTAATTAAAGAAATGAAAAAGAATCAATATGGAGAAGGTGCTGGATCGCCGACTGCGAATTTATATCTAAAACATGTGGCTTTTCATTAAATACAGTCCCATATTGAATTGGGCTTCAGAGAAGAAGTGTGCACAGTGGTTACCATACCATACTGGCGGCCGGTTACAAACACAAGAAAAAGAATAAGTAATAGCAACTTATTAGTAGATATTAATTGAGATTCCGATAAATTCTTGAAAAAATGAAACCTGACTGAGAATCATATAGTAAGAAATGGCGACATAAAGGTACACCTCTACCAAAATTTCGCGTCATGTATTCAGTGGGAAAGATTATGGTAACTGTTCTTGGGTAATATGAATAAGGGAATGTTATCCAATACACTGTTATTAATTAATTGTACGGGATTACGATGGGAAGGTTGACAAGTCTCTGGAGTAACGTTTTTCCAAAAACCTTCAGATTATCGTTAGTGAAAAATTTATGACTCAAGTGTCGCATACTAAAAATCTAAGATTGGAATACACAATGTATAATATATTAAAACAGTTCACTTGAGTACACTACAAATAAAATAATGGGAAATTTTGATACAAACCCAATTTGTTTTTCTTTTTCATTGTGTATCTATTTTTAGGCGGTTAAATTAAGAATACAATCATATTTTCACGAAATAATTAACTTTAGCGTATTCTGCATTTTAAATCAAATTTAATTTACACTCAACGCCTTTTAGCAAAATTTTAATTAACGTTCACTTCCGCTTTCTCGGTACTGACTTACTATCTTATTAATAATAATCAACATTGTGCCTTTTTGTCTTCTTTTTTATATTCAAAAACTAGTGTCGTGGAGATGAGTGTAAGCAAAGTACGAATATAGGCGTTATCCGAAGTTTTCAGGCTTCTTTAAACTAATTTGCGTGTGGAATATAAATGTGGGTTTATAAAACTGAAAGCTTTCAGAAATTGTATCTATACCTTCTTGGTTGGATTAAAAGTTAACTAAATTAGTAAAAAAAAATTGAAGGTACTCCTTAATAATGTTTATTATAACTTATTTCCCCTCTCATCTTACGAGTTGAATAAAAAGTGATTAAAATTTTCTGTTTAATTAAGTAACTAATAGGCTTACATTTAATGCTACATCTTTTTTACTTTTAATTTAATTAAATCTTTAAAAGCACATACATTCAAACCCCAACGTCCCTACATAATGTACAATATTTGAATATATCAAAATGTGACCAAGGACGCAATGTTTTTCCATCTGACATTGAATTTCCCTAGAAACCTTCTCCTACCTATTATACATTTATAAAACAAAAATTTGAATGTACAGAAAAGTAATTGGATTATTCTTTCGAACGGAAAAGTAAATGCGAATTCATTCTTTTACTCAGCTATCTATTGTTACAAGTGAATATTGAAATTGGTTGCCCGTTTTATTGTAAAACCAATTTGTTAATATTTTATTTGATACTCAGAGTTAGAGTTAGTTTCAATATAAAATATAAGATTTAGGAAGGCTTCTTTCAAGACATTTAATGGAATTTGGTGGAATTATCGAACTTTGAATGTTGTGTTAAACTTGATGTTGGTACTATTTGGAATGGTTGGCTCTGCTAAGGATAATGTGGTTGGTCTCTTGCGCTGGCCGGTTTGTATACAACCATTGCAGACATGACATAGGTATCACTTCACAGACATATACAGGTTGTCCCGGGACTAATGGGAAAAAAGTCAGGAGCGTGTAGTTTGAGCCAAAATAATGTTAGGACTTCATATAAACTTTTTCTATGCAGCCCCTCGTTTTCGAGTTAGGTATAGGCCTTCAAAGTTTGAATTTTGAATTTGTTTTTTATTTTTAATTTTTGTACCTACTGGTTATTTGATCATTATAAAATTTTCCGCATAACTATAACGTACGTGTATGTTTATTTTGGAAAGGTAGACAGATTTACAGTAGTGCCTTGAAGCGAGGGAGCAGGGACGGACTACTCGCAATGGTTAGTAATCCAAAAATTTTGCAGGGATGGCACACCCTGTATGAAATTATCGAAAATGACTCGAAAATAAAGTCGAAGTAGTTTCCCTTACTATGTTGTTTTTAAGACAATGGTACCAATACCAAGGTAAAGTTGGCGAAATTGAAGAGAATCTAATAACCAGGGACTTGAACATTACAGACTCCCAGACTAGAGATTAGGATTCAAAGCACAAAGGCCCTAACTCTCAAGCCAACCTGTGCAACAAAGGGTCACATAGTCAACGACAACAAAAACAGAATGTTCATTCATTTGTAAGTAAGAACAAATCGAACATCGACATCGATACAATGGCGGTTGCACGAAGCCTTCCTGTGTCAATTACGGGAGAGTAAAATTGAAAATTGTTAAAAGGCTTGATAAGTGTAGTACCACGTTCCTCAAGTTTTGAAACTGGAAAGAAAAGTTGTTTGAGAAAAATTCCTGGACGCTACTACGTCAAGAAGACAGAAGTTAGATATCTTTTCAAGTGTTCTTGCAAACGCAGGTTTACAAGAAAGGACAAACTTTGTGCTAATGCCTTTTCAACTTAAAAGACGCTAAACTCTGAGAGGGGTCACTTATACCTATATGTTGATTAAAGAAAAACACGTCTCAGATTTGAGTTTCAAGTGAATGAAAACTTTTCCAAAAATTAATTATTTTCCTTGATTACTAGAGACCATTTATATAAATGTAAAAATCGTAATGTATCTAAGAAGTAAATTTTAATTATAAGTTCATGCAAACGTCACTCCTAAAGTTATCACGCTCGACTTGTTAAATTTGTTTATCATATTAAACGTCAGTTAAAACATTTCTCATCGCCTTTATATAAGTTACAAATAATATTTGTTCAGAAACAGATTACAATAATTACAGTTAGACGATTATAAGTTGAGTTAAACATTTATTCGAGTTCGCATACATTTTTTACCCCAAGGGTACGCCTGTAAGATTCTAACGATTTGCTAACATAAGGGAATTTTTGGTGCATAACGAGAAATTTAGTCACATCAACTTTTCGTTCTTTAATTCCTTTTCCTTTATTACTTGAATTATTTCATGGAGCTTTACATGCCATTGAGACTATATCTGCCATTGATACAATTAGTAGTGCCCAATTCCTTTAGGGGTAAGGAGCTAAGTACAATACAATAGGAAGTAATCTGATAAATTTCATCATTTTTTCTTCAAACGTCAATAAAAGATGACATTTTAAACTTCATCTGACAACGTTAAAGTTTGACATTTTCACCGTTGCGAGCGGATGCATAAGTCTTACAATAAAAGTCTTTTGCATCCGCCGGTGAAAATGTAAAACTTTAACGTTGTCAGTTGAAGTTTAAAATGTCATCTTTTTATTGACGTCTAATAGTATATTTTATGCGGGGTTCGGAAAAAAAACCCTGGAAAAAAAAACCCCGAAAAAAAAACCGAAAAAAAAACCAGGAAAAAAACCCCGGAAGAAAAACCCCCGAAATAATTATAGATGGCTGTGAATAAATATATAAATATACAAAGTTTGGAAATAAAAGTAATACCAAACTTAAACGTAGATTGCCACTAAAGCGCCTAGGTTATTTGCAGGTTTAGTATATATTTTTTCAATTTTCGGGGGTTTTTCTTCCGAGGGGTTTTTTCCTGGGTTTTTTCCCGGGGTTTTCTTTCCGGGTTTTTTCCGGGTTTTTTTTTCCAGGGTTTTTTTTCCTAAACTCATTTTATGCGGAGCAGAGTGACTTTGACGTCTGAAGAAAAAATAGTATATTTTATGCGGAGCAAAGTGACTTTTTGAGGCTCATCTGTATTTGGCGGACTCACTTTGCTCCGCATAAAATAATATACTATTTTTTAAATTTTGCTTGAAAAGAAAATTAGTAACCACTCTCATGCTTCTTTTGTACTTACAATCGTACAAACCATCAAAATAGTTATTCAAGTAATTCATTTTTGTACTCACCCTACCAAACTGTCATTTATAGAATCAAAATGATTCATATGATAGTTGGAAGCTTTGAAACGTGTGAATGTGTGTTAAATGCTACACAAACTGTTCAAGGCAGGCTTTCGAAGGAGGGTGACTCAAAATATTCTAAGTATACATATGTATAGCGGAAAATGTTTAGATAAAATTTGAGTTTTTTGAAAAAGTTGCCTGCAATATTTGCAAGCTTCAACTGCATGATTCGGACCTTTTTTAATTGCACAATCGCCATTATTCAAGTGCACACTGGAATAGCCGCAACGATAATGATGCTTATCCAATATTTTTATACATCTGTAGAGGAAGAGGAGGAGGTGGACCAACCACCGCCCCAGCTAGTCTTGGTGAAGCCGTTCACATCTAATGATAAATCAAACTAGGAGGTTGGTTCAATTTTAGGCGGATACTCTATGCAATACGAGCGATGACAGGTAGAGTACGACGACTCTTTATTAAGAGTTTGTTACGTATGGGACAGGTACTTTTCGGTAGGGCTAAAATCCAAAAAGATGGAAAAGGACGTACTTTGTTGGGTAAGATTAACTGTAGTAGTTGAAAAGTATGTAAACTCAAACTGATTAAAGAAATTAAAGTGCAAATAAAAGCGAAAACTGCCACAGCAACTAAAATATTCAGAAACAATAACTTTGTTAGAAAAGTAAAGGGAAAGTTCTGTGTTTCGACGAAGCTGAATAAATCGTAGTCTGAGGGAAACTAGAGTAAGGGGCAGATTTTCTCCAACAGAGGACCTCGGGCACCATCCGACTTTCGACAAGCGACAATACGATGGACCGAAGTGTCGGAGACACCGCACTGAGGACTATGGTCGCTCTTAGAAGTGGCAATACGCTTCAGATGAAAGGATGAAGGACTGCCACACGTCCCGTATGTGATTTTGAAAAAGCCAAGATTAGATGATCGGGAATCGGGTGCATCTAATAAACTGTTGTTATGATATGTCTCTATTCTATGGTTTAGTTACTTAGCTGTAATCGATATAATCGACCATACCTGATTGTGCAACAGGTGGCGCAACACTTCACTCATGGACATAAATTCTTTATTTTCTGATTGGTTGAGATACTTATACCCGTTTTCACCATACAAATTAAGTAATGCTTAAAGTTAGGCAGAACTTAAGTGCTATGGCAACGATTATTGAGACAATGGTATTTAAGTTCTGCCTAAGGTTAAGCATTACTTAGTTTGTATGGTGAAAACGGGTATTAGTCTCATAAATAATCTCGAACCTCGTTTCCGGCATCTCTACTCATCTGTCCTCGTTAAACATCATTCACTTTCTACTATCTCTTTTTATTTCTTAAGCCTCGTCTGTTTCCGTTGCTGATCTACATTAAAGACTTGCTTCCTGCTTCTCAAGCTGTACACACGCTTTATTTCTGTAGTGAGAAATATTCACAATTTTCTTAATTTAACGTTATATAAAACGGTTATAAGTGAAATTTCTTCAATTATTGGTTGTGTAGAAAACACCTGCTCATTTCTACAGCTCCCAAACGTATGTAATTACGGTTTTTAATACATTTATTGTGTGTCGTACCTGAGATCGTTATCGAGTTGCTACTTGGCGTCAGTGATTGAAACTCATTGGGTATGTACTTATTCGTTTACTATATTCAGAATTTCTTTCTTCCTTCAACTTCTCGTCTCTAATTTGTCATAATTGTCCTAGCGTTCAACGTACCGTTTACCGTATGGTTTACCCTATCAACTGTAAATATCTGAAACCAACATTCTGGCTGTTAGCGTCCATTACTCCCTTGACGACTCGCCGCCATATTGCTCGTGCCTTCACTGAAGACTTCAAACTTCAACTTACCTTTCCGTTTCCTTATAAGTTACTCTACCTTTCTTTTCCCTTAAACTGTTTAACTTTATATAATTTAATTTGTGGATAGTTTGCCTTACGAAAATTATTCATTTTAGTAAATTGTTTTACATTTAACTTCAATTTTGATGACGTCATTTACTTTGTAAGTATTTCATTCTAACTGGATTTGTTCCTCATTTAATACTTCTGTTACCTACTTAAAGTCATAAATATTTTTTTGCTTTAATTTACTTGTAGGTACATTAAACTGTATCAGCTACTCCCTTTTACCTTAACTATAAATTGTTGATAAATTCAAAACTCTCTTGCTAATATATGCTCAGTATCCGATCCCTTAAATGAATCGTGAGTAATTAAGTATTCTCATTGATTGGGACCGAACCATTATTTCTGGTCCGATTTGTGGCTAATTTTCTTTATTTAGGTTACATCGCTTCGGCAGGTTTTTGCGCAAGGATCTTCACCGGAGATTATTCAGGTACAATTTATTGTTATTACTTACTTACTTTGCTCATTATGATCGCATCGTATTCTGAAAACATTGAATTTGTATATTAACGTAATTCACTACAAGTAGTTTACTGCAACGCTACTTAAAAAGGTAAACCGGATCATAACCATTCAGTAGATAACTATAATTTTGGATTATTATCCAGTTTCGTTACTTATTTTTGTAAAGATAGCTGTTTTATTATTCAGTTACATTTCTTTATTTATTTGTATTGAACCATTTACCATATTTTATAGATACTTGTATATATTTTTGACCGAGTTATTCATTATACTCCCGTCAAATCACTTTTTATTCTCATGATTTCTCCACTACCACATTTCTCTTTCAGATTACTACGTTTACTCATCTCCGAATTGAGACTATCTTCGCAGTTCATACTCTCAATTTTAGCTACTGTCTTTAGAACTTGCGTGGCGCCCTTTTTCCTTATTGAATATTCGTTGCTCATCCTGCTCATACTGCACAAAACTCACTTTTTCTCATTATTACTATTCCACCCCCAACTTGCCCATATAACTGAGCTTACCGTGGATTACCTATTTATAAATTGTGTTACAACTCTCAAATCTTGCCGTAACACTGTGAGCAACTATTCAGTGAATGTTCAATCGAAATTTAGAATCAGTAACAATTGATTGCAATTTTGAATAGGCCACACTTACAGCGATCAGAAAATGTCAAAACAAATTGTGGGAAATAAGAGTGTAACTATGAGGAGTAGAACTAATAACCATGTGCAAACTGCCCACTAAACACACTAAGTTAGAATTGGGAATAGTTAATCCAATCATTTCGAAATTTATACAATTTATGCTCAAATTTGCATTCCCACCCGTCAAACTAATCACCGGAAAAAGGATTGGGGTAGTAAGTGTCAGTCTGCTGAGCATTGGTAGTTCCCAATCACGAACTAGTTTTGGTAATTAATTACTGTGCATGGGTGCTGCCGAATTAATCTATAGGAATTTGCTTACCAATGGCCATAATTTGGCAACCAATGTAGCTACATATTGCTCTAATAATTCTACCGTCAATTTCAAACCAGAGTAGGTACTCGGGTAGTTGTTTAACCGCATTAAAGATGTTCACTACTCACTTTCGCTTAGGAGGCATTCTCTTCAATGCTCATCGGAGCCATGAAAGAACCACCGATTCGAGAGTATCGCGGCAGCGCACATCATCATCATATGACTTAGATTTTTGATGGTGTTCGATGTCGTAAATTTTAATTCTGTTATTCTCTCGCACCGTGTACAAGCATCAGTTTCATTTTGAATAATTAGAAAGCTAGTAGCAAATTAAGGAAAATACACACATCAATTACAAAAATAGAATTTTTATTCACGTTACGCGCGTATTACGGATTTTTCTTTATCTTATTGGATAAACGTCATGCCATCCTTGGGTTCAAATTAATATGCAGCAAATGCAGTAAAGTTTATTGAAACTTTACAAACGATGATGATAGGTACGTATTGTAATCATTGTTCTTTTTGCGTATCAATAGCAAACATACACGCTAATATAGACTCCTGTTCTGTTAAACTGTAATTCCTAACCTGTATCAGTGCAATAAAGCACGCCTTGTCTCCAGTAGCACATCTAACTAAAATCATGGTTTGTACACTGCAAAATTTGGTTTCTGTGACGACTTAATCATGGATAACATAGAAGGATAATTTTTATTTACCCAAATCACGTATTTGTAAGGGTTTGTAATATCGACATGGTATTTTATTTGATCCTTTTGCTTCACTATCGTATAAACTTTGAAAATTAGTTTCATCGGAAAATTCTGCAATTTGTTATTTCCACTATAAGCAAAAAGTAATTCCTGTACATATTGTGAATATAAAATCTCGGGTACGGATGAAAAGTTAATTGAAAAAGTTAAAACACGTCAAAGAGAACGTAAAACAAGGTTAGATACAAAATTTATGCTTGCCAACAGCGCACCAAAAGATATGTTTAGAACTTTCGCTTTGAAATTTCAAAGATGCGATACTTGTGAATGTAACCCATTGCGCCAAGTAAGCTTCAAGTTTATAAAGAGAAACTGTGATAAATTACGAACATTACATTGGTCATCACTTTAACCTTTTGTAACAGCACGAGATGGCTTTGATGTATTATTGTTTGATATTTCTCAAACTATCTCACAAATTCAATTAATTATTCGGAATTTACATTACATGGTGCGCTTAAACTTATCTACTATTAATTTAACGCTACGAGTTAACAATTTCTTATTCGCATCCCTCTCGAACAAATACAAATTTAGTTTCACGAACTAACCTGCAAACAGCTATATCCAGGGCCATATATAACATGATCGCATGGACATCGACACGTTCGTAGATGATCTGTTGGCTCAAACGATAATTCAGGATCGTCCATTTCTGAATCCATTCCATCACCTGCGACTCGTTTTTTATGTCGCACTCGTCCAGTTTCTGACCTAAAAATTCACTTAGTTTAATTCGGAAATATTTCCCAAGAGATGCTTAACAAGTAAAAGTGCTACCATGCTATATCATTATATTTTTTCAGGGGAATGTCAAAATTTATAGTTATTTGCTAAATTGGATCTTATTCGCTAGATATAAAATATAAAAAATTGCATGCGTGCGTAGCGTATATATTTTATAGTAAAATTTTTATTGTATAGATCAACCAGAAGCAATTTTGTTGCTTACAAACATATAAAAACCTATTCTAATCCATTTTCAATTCCGTTTGTACTGAAACTGTAATACATTCCTTGATACAATTGTTTGCAGTTGACACATTCACGTTCCTTAGAAATAGACGAATAATTAAGAAGGACGTAAACTTCTAGAAACGTTTCTAGAATATGAAGAATATTTACTAACAGTGAAATATTTTATGTACACAGCGACATTACTAAGTAGGACATTGACAAAATGCGTTTCTCGTACAAAGTTGCCCACAAGTTTCCACTTTTGTTAATGTTCGTATCATTTCCTAAATTGTTTTTGCTTGAAGTTAAATAAAGTGAACTCTAAGGGAAACCTGACGTGAAATTGTAATTGCCATTGGCTGTAATGCGGCCAGTTATACGTACTCGGCTAAGTAGAGGTTTGACCGTTATTTCAAACTGTTGTGTTTCACATATATGAGATTGCTACTCCACACAAGTAGTTTGGGTTTCATTTATAATAATGAATAGATAGTTAATCGAAAAATACACGATTCATTTATATTTCTTAGTAATAATTTGTGCTTAGAGGAACGTGTTCCCAATGCAACTTTTCAAATTCATTATTATTTCTAAATAGTCAATTCGACAATTCCATTAAGAAATATCTGCGTTGTAGCATTACTTGTTATTTGGCAGTTGCATTGCAGAAATTTAAAAAGATCAACATTCCATTAGTGTTTATTTTAGTAATCCTTACTTAATCTATGTGCCATCTACCTTTCGATGTAGGCGGTTTTAGGGTAGAGTGTATTTATACTGTTTTTCCCCCACATGGCTTTTCACTATCCTGTTTGTTCTTTAATAGGTACATCTCCATTTTACACCCTTAAATTCCACTACTCCTCTTACGGCTCCATTTCGTCTCTTTCTTGGTCTGCCCTTTTTCTTTTGCATTCGTCCCTACATTACCCTTAAACCGTCATCATCTCAGTACTGGTTTATTTACCACTTTGATGTCTTCCAGCTTTCGCTATTTAAAGCAGGGATTAATTTTACTATCCTCTTACTTTCGATTTTACCTCCAGTATCTTGGTATTATGTTTATTCAGTGTTTAAGCGCATATACGAGGTGTGTAAATTAAGTAATGAGACTGGCACATTTGGCACACGGGACTTGGAGGAGGGGCAGGTGAACATGGGATACGCTTTCAGTACAAGTTTGAACTCGCTTATGTCATTTGGTTGTCCGTAACGATTTTTTTCGTGACACAGTGTGTCATTTCGAGCAACGGTATGCTGTCAGGTTTTGCTTCAGCCTTGTGTACAGTGCAACAGAAACTTTTGCAAAGATTTAGCGGGCCTACAGAGACAATGTTTTGTCAAGGGACCAGGTTTTTAGACGGTTTAAGGTATTTTCAGAACCAAAAGAGTCGATTCAAGATGAAACAGGCTCAGGGGGAAGGCCTTCATTTTCAAGAACCGATGAAAATGTCGACAGAATCCGGGATCTTGTACATTCAGATTGTAGGTTGACAGTGACAATGATCGGAGAAGACTTGAATTTGACTCACACCTCCGTCCATAAGATTTTGAGCAATGAATTAGGGATGTGGAACATCTGCGCAAAAATGGGTCCAAAAAACCTTCCGCAAGACCAAAAACACATTAAGAGGGAAAGGTGTCTTGACTTTTTGGAATTGATCCCCATTTTTTGGAAGGTGTCATTACCGGTGACGAGGCTTGAGTGTTTGAGTACAACACGGAAACCAAGCGCCAGAACATTTAGCTTGTAGGGATAATGTGTATCCACGAGCGTGTACGAAGTCGCATCGGACACCCGAAGCGCGGTTGGCTGACATTGTTTCCCCACGCCAAATACAAGCGCCAATTAGATTTCACCTAACACTCAAGTGTGGTAGACACGCTCGCTCAAATGGGTATAAGAGCGTGCGCGCACCGTTAAGAAAAGGACTTATTTTTTCGACGTTGATAATAGCACGAAAGAACCAAGTACCGCTGTCCGACGTTGATAAAAGCACGGGCAAAGGGTCAGCTATCCTACGCCAACGTTAATAAAAGCACGGCTAGGATAAGCAGTCACGGTACAGTACACCGCATCGATCGCCGGTACCAACCATCGTCTCACCGTTGCCGCCAACGCCGACCAAGAGGTCACCGTGGAGATTGGTACCGATAGAACTCGACAGCAGGCCCTGCTACGCGGATCCTCCAAGTCAACCACTGCATCAGCTAGATCCCAGAAGGCAATGTGTTACGTACATCCGATTCATAACACTACGTTCAAGTTCTTGTTTATAATTGTTCATTTTCGTTAATAATATGTTATTTATGTTCATGTATTTAATGTTTACATTTATGTTCAAGTATTTACTTTTATGTTTATGTGGTAAATATATACCGTTCATAAAAAATATGAAAGCCGCGTCTAACACGCGACTAGCTCAAGGACCAAAAAAGCATAAATGTCGAAAGTCAAATGCATGCCGATTTGTTTTTTCGATAGCCAGGGAATCGCCCAGAAAGAGTTTGTACCTCAAGGCCAAACGGTCAATCAACACTTTTACCGAGAGGTTCTTCAAGAACTTCGAAAAAGTGTCACTCGTGTGAGGCCAAACATCAAGAAAAACTGGTTGCATCACGATAAAGCGCCTTGTCACACGGCAGTGTCAATAAACGAATTTTTGGCCAGTAAAAACAATCCGGTGGCTTCTCAGATTCCTTATTCGCCTGACTTATGACTTTTCCCTTTTCCCGGTTTTGAAAAATCACCTCAAGGTCCTCATTTTTGGACACTCTAAAACATTCAAACGACTGTAACCGACCAGTTGAAGGCTATTCCATTATCCGAGTCACTGTGGAATAACCGTCTCCAGCGGTGTGTGGCTTCCCAAGGAAATTATTTTAATGTAATTCTATTCAAATGAAAAAATAGAAAAAAATCAGTCTCATTACTTAATTTACACACCTCCTATTTATAGTATTTTAATATGATATTGTAATATTTTTAAGTTTGCTTTTGTAATTCTTCACCACTTCGTCCATCACTACATTGAAGAGTGGGCTTGATATGCACCCTCCTTTTAGACCTGATTTATGTCAAACTTTTTTGAAGGGTTAATTTAACGATATAGTAAAGTGGTTTGGAAACAAAATTCCTTTTTAATACTTTTGAGCAAATTTGACCAAAGCCGCATGACGATGAAGAATTCAAGCAACTAATAAAAGATTCATTAACGATTATTGGAGAAAAAACATTTACTCTGTGAACAGCAGAAGGATTCAAGGACGTTCGAAGATTTGTGGGGAAATCTGAAAATATTCGCTTCCGAATCGTTAACCTCTACCCTATTTTTTTATTAACTTGATTTGTTAGCATTTTTGAAGGGATCGATAACGTTCCAAGTTGTTTTCATTTTGTATGACGACGTAATTAAAATCTTATCATAATATAGTTTTTTGGCTAATACTAGTTGCTGTTGATAGTATACAGGGTGCTTTTTTGGGAGCTTTATGTAGACATTTCTGGGAAAGTTTTATAGGTAGGTTTTAAAAATTTGAGCTTAGGGGTTACTTTGAAAGCCGAATCGATGTAAAATATTTTAAAAATGGCAGTACTTCCGGAAATACCTTTCAAACGTTTGCTCTAATTTCAAATTCTTATTATTGTTGTAACGGAGTTACCAAGTGCTATTATAGTCTCTCATATTAATTTTAATATATTATCTGTCTGCACAATCGGTCATAAAATGATCGTTTTTCAAACCGTGGAAACGAAGATAAATTCATTTGATGAACTCTAGTTAGATACTAATCAGTCAAATCTTCTTTAAGCTCTTTCGAAACATTTTGTCAGCAGATCTTCTCCAAAAAATTTGATAATGCACCCATATTGATGGATAAGGGTGGTCTTCGTAACTGAAAATTGATGTTGTATACTAAACTAATGATTTCTTTCGCCATACTGTTGTAATTATTAGTTTTTATGCTAACATCTAATGCATTTTAATTGCTCAAATACTTTACGAAACCATCTATTTTTGTGAAGTTTGTCCTTCGAAACTTCGTTTCCACATACACGATGAGCTTGAAATTCGTAAGCATATTGAGGCAACTAGTGGTGTAGTATGACCATGATAGTTCCTAAAAATAAATAGCGGCTGTCTACTGTTAAGCGACAAGCAGCTCAACAAGGAAACGACGGAACATTTTTAGCTCTCCTTTATACTAATTTAATTTCCACGTGAACTGTATTCAAGGAAGGCTTGAAAAAATATTGTCTTTTATGGCGAAACTCATTATGTCATGTAAAAATCTGTCGCATTTGGTGCGGTGATGGTGAAAACTACCTATCCTGCTTTGTCCATAGGATAATAGGTAACAAATAGTTGGCCGATAACGTCAACAATCTTCAAATAATGGCCAATTGGAAATGGTAGACTTTAACATTAACCTTAATTTTTAGAATATTTGGCAACACATTTCCAGACAGTACATAATTTTCTGATCGAAGAAAGTTCTAGTCTTCATAACAACGTATTTCTGCCAAACTTTTGTAAAATACTAATAAAAGAAAGGCAAAAATAATTGTCATCGGAAATTGGTGTTCATTAATCTCAATATGTAACGTATTTCTCTGAATAGGAGGTAGAAGTCCACAAGGTAATTTATACTACGTAGGTTGCATGCAAAATACCAATAAACCTGAATTTTAGTGCAATAAAGTTCCAAATTACTCCACTTCTAGTTATTTTCGAAGACATATTCATCAGTAAATCTTGACATCTACATTTAGAAAGTAATAAAAGTCGATAAGGCATCGTCATGATGTGATACTTAACTTTTAAGTATGAAACTCGATATCAAGATTCAATTTTGAATACATCGACCATATGTTTTAGTGAGATAGACGATAAGCTGAAACTCCTGTAAAGAAAATTGGAAAAAGTTCTAAATTTCAGATTTTTTAAGGTGATTTGAGAGAAAATGAATGAAAGCTACTAAATTTATGCGATACTTCTATATTCTAATGGTATAAAAGATGAAAACTTAATGTTAATCAAATTATTTATTGATCACTGTAAGTTTCAATTTTGTAAATTCATTAATAGATATATGAACGAAACTTCAATTAATCCCACCTCAAAAACAAATTATTATGCAATACACATGATCTGCCCTGTCCTCCAATTTAATGCAAAACGTGTAGTTCACATTACGGAAAAGTCACTTTTAAATCTCATTAGGTGCTATCACTCATTCTATTATTCTATGTGTGTAATTTGGTGATGCGCTCTTTAATGGTTTCTTTCAAACGGTTTGTGACTTCCGTTATGTATTTAAATTAATTATGGAATAATGGAAATGATGGAATATTAACTATTATTGAATTAGTCCAAGCCCAAACCACAAATAATATGTTCCCCGGAAGACCCAAAGCCTACGATGCTTTGATAATAAATTTGGCTTACTCCACTTTCGATTGAAAATTATAATGTAGAAAGAAAACGATGTGCGACGAAAGATGTCTGGGTGAAGTTAAAATGATTTGAAACATCTTCCACATTTTATTCGTGCAATACCTGTCTTGGAAAGCGTTTTCACGGTGGTGTGAAAATTTTGAATAATATCACAGGATGATAATGAATAGAAAATTTCAAAACTATCACGGATATAAGAATAATGCTTCCCTCTATTGGCAGGAACACATAATGTCTTATGCTTGAAACGGATTAAGGATTACTTGAGGTCAGCGATGGACTAAAATTCGTTATCTACCTTAAGATGAATTTTCTTAAATTTGGAGTCGCATAGGTGAGATCGTATAGAACTTAATTTTTCCTAAGTCCAAAAGTCCTATTCTTCCTGTATACGCTGGTGAAAACTAGGTTGCCATAACTACAACAGTTTGCAAGTAATGAATTCTCAAAGTACCATCTGCATACGAAAATTTTTTTAAGTGATATTGACATCGAAAGAACTGAAATTTCACGTAGAATCCAAAAATGCAATAAAAATAGAGGTTACCGTTTAAAATAACGAAGTTATTGGCTACTTCCGCCATTTACGGAAGTGCTGCCATTTTGAAAATATTTTGCATTGATTCAACTTTTACATTTTTAAGAACCTAGATGTAATATTCCTCTATTCCTAGACATCCAGCAAGCCTTCGATAAGGTTTGGCATTTCCTTGACTGAAATCCTATCTGAGCTAGCGTTATTTCCAAGTGAAAATTGATGACGAACTATCTAACTATGATTGTGTTAAATGGGGAGTACCACAGGGTAGTGTTCTCGGCCCATTTCTCTACCTACCAACGATGTCCCACTAACGAAACACACAATCACAGCAGCATTATACACAAGTTAATTTCGCTAATCGAAGTACGATCTGTCCTCAAATTCCACCTATTCTAATCAAAACAGAAGTCAAGTCTCTAGAAGACACCTACATCAAAAACTAAGTTGGCAAGCACACATAAAAGCCAAAAGGAAACAGTTAGATTAAAAATATATTCTGTTTAATTAATAGAAAATCCCACCGATCGCTTGAAAACAAGCTACTTAGCTACAAAATAATAATAAAACCAATTTGGACCTACGGTATTGAACTGTGGGGATGTAGTAGTAAGCCATCGAACACTAAGATCCTTCAAACGTTTCAATCAAAAACTCTTCGCAGTTTAGCTAATTCGCCATGGTACATATCTGACCAAACTCTACATACTGATCTAAGAATTCATGAACGAAGTTATCAACCCATTGCTACCAAATATAAAAACAGATGCGTAGGACATAGTAATCCGCTCGTAGGCGAACTATTCACACAACAGATGGAAGATTGAGGAACTATGACCAGAGGATCTTCCTGAACGAATCCCAGAGAACCATTTGTGGATGGTACCTGATTCAAATCAAATTCATATACACCATTTACTTATTACTTTGTATACCTACTAAAGTAGATTGTAAATTCGGAATTATAAAAAAAACAACTTATAAAACTTTCCCAGAAGTGCTTAACTAAAGCTCCCAAATAAACACTCTGTATACAAGCGTATGGTACACATAGGGAAAGTATTGTAATCGAAAAAAAACCGGACTCGAGATTTTGATGAACCTCGACGTTTTGCGACCCCTTGAGTTCAAAACTACTATTTTTGAAAAATGTTAGTCTGTGGGTGCGTGCGTCCATGACGATTTTGATGAAATTTAAAACCAAGGCCTATAAGAAAACTTCATTGGTAAAACAAGCTTCTTACCAAGTTCGGCCCAACTAGGGACGTTATCTTGGGCGCAAAAACTCTCTCTTCACGAACAAAATAAAAGTTACTTTTAACACACAATATTATACAAAGTTTTTTGTATAACTGTTCTATTCTGATAATAAAATAGAAAAATTTAATACATATTTCTATAAACTGACATTTTGACGTCTCTTGTCAGTTAATTATTTTTTTACTTTTCAACAAATATTACCGCATTTACTGTGAAGTGGGCGTGTTAGGTGACGCCGTATTACCGTAGTTACCAACAAACAATATTGGATACAGCTCTATTATTGACCAGTGTTAAAAATATTTTTTTTTTAAATCGGCCAGAAAGTAGTACTTTCGGATTATTTTTAGGCCAGAAAATGTCATTTTGTCGGACCGAGCCGGAAAGTTATTGTGATAGTCCGGTAAAAGGTTTTTTCTTATATGTGAGTGGAAAGTGGATGTATTTTCCCTATTTTGAGGGAGCAAAGTACCACTTTTTCTCCCTTGGGAATTTTGTTATACTTTTTCTCCCTTGTATTATAAGTCGCTTCATTAGCAGCTTCTAATATTTCGGCTGGTGTATTTTCTTATACATCAGAGTCTGAATTCTCATTAGACATTTCAAAAAGCGTTAATACCGATCTACAAATGATGAGATATTGATGAAATATATTTAATTAAAAATTGTGACACATGACAAAAGCCTTCTTGATGTATTTTTTAAAAATAACTAATGGTAACGTATAATTGTTGTGAACGGAAAATAAATTCACATATAAGAAAAAATCATATATCTACCGCGAGAACAAAGTGAAATTTTCTCCCGAGGGTGATTAATGCCCTCGCTTCGCGTCGGGCATTAAACTTCACCCGCGGGAGAAAATTAATCACTTTGTTCCCTTGGTAGATAAATAGCTATTACCGGACTCATTTTTCCTTTACCGGACTCATTTTGACTTTCCGGCCTAGAATGGTCAATTGTTCTGCCCGTTTCTGGCCGATTTTTAAAAAAATATTGTACGTAATACGTCCCAAAAGTGCTTTTACTGGACTCGCGGGCTTGCAGGACTCGCCTGCGGCTCGTCCTGTAATTTGCCTACTTGTCCAGTAAAAGATCACTTTCGGGACTTGTTATGTAAACTACTATTTTTTAAATCGGCCAGAAAGTAGTACTTTCCGGTGTATTTTTAGGTCAGAAAATCTCATTTTGTCGGACCGAGCCAGAAAGTTATTGTGATAGTCTCTTATTTTTACTTTCCGGCCTAGCACGGTCAATTGTTCTGCCCGTTTTAAAAAAAATATTGTACGTAATAAGGTAATACGTCGTAATTTTCGTACTTGTCCAGTAAAAGATCACTTTCGGGACTTGTTACGTAAACTACTATTATTTCATCCTGTGTCATTTCCTTTCACTTTCCGGACTCATTTTGAGTCCGGAAAGTGAAACTTTACCGTACTAGAAATTTTGTACCCGAATACAAAGGTTTCCATAGTAACACAAAGTGAAATGACTTTGGAAACGTCAAATTTTATATAAAGTTAATAGGAAATTTGTTCACAGGATGAAATAAAACGTTATACGATATTCGTCCGGGAAATATTTCCACAGTACTCGTTTCGAAATTCTGGACTCGGTTCCTTCGTCGCCTCGTCCAGAAACAAACTCGTACTGTAAAATCTTATTCCCCGGACTTGTAACGTAAACTACTATTTTCCACTACTAGCTGTGAAGTTGACAATTATTATTGCGTATCCTAGACAACTGAGAAGTTTAATTTCTCTACCTAGTGGTCAATAATCTATTATATTATTAACCTAGGTTAATAATGGGAATTTGCATTCCTGTGCTACCTACTTGATTTTTACAAGAAATTTTTTTATTTTTAATTTGTGTCTTAAATTTGACTAGTAGTGGAAAAAATTGTATATACACCACGGTGGTGAAGCCATTTATAGACCTCGCACCTTATTCCGCTCGGGGTAAAGCCCCTCGCGAAATAATCTTGGTGCTCGGTCAATAATAACAGTCTTCACCACCTTGGTGTATAATATACTATTTTCCACTACTAGCTGGGAAGTTGACAATTATTGCGTATCCTAGACAACTGAGAAGTTTAATTTCTCTACCTAGTGGTCAATAATTTATTATATTATTAACCTAGGTTAATAATGGGAATTTGCATTCCTGTGCTACCTACTTGATTTTTACAAGAAATTTTTTTATTTTTAATTTGTGTCTTAAATTTGACTAGTAGTGGAAAAAATTGTATATACACCACGGTGGTGAAGCCATTTATAGACCTCGCACCTTATTCCGCTCGGGGCAAAGCCCCTCGCGAAATAATCTTGGTGCTCGGTCAATAATAACAGTCTTCACCACCTTGGTGTATAATATACTATTATGTCATACTAGCGTATTATTTCACCATAACAACTACTAAAACAATAGACATTAATGAGAATGACTAAATAACGCCCCTTTACATGACAACCGGATTTTACATAGCAACGGCCGTTATTTTTTATAAAGATAGCCTATAACGCCCGCAAATGTAAAATATTATACCTCATCACCATAGATTTTTTATAAAGATAGCCTATAACGCCCGCAAATGTAAAATATTATACCTCATCACCATAGATACGGTCAAGGATGTTAAATGTCAGTCTGACAGTCTATACTGATGTTATTGTTATCATCTGTTTTAATCATCTTAATCAACTTCTTGCAAGTATGACATAAAGTTAAGAAGGCACCACGGGCGTTATGAACACAACGCCTACGGTCGACGTATATCCCTCGGGCCTCTTGTTCATAACGCCCTAGATACCTTAATTACTATTAACACTTGTGTTAAAAGTACTTTAACACGTTACTCTGTAAACGTCATCTTTTAACACTCTTGACAGCCGTTAAAAATGTCACTTTTAATGACAGTTGTACAAAAACTTCTATAACGCTTACACAGTTTGTTACTCGAAAACTTATGGGCTTAGGAGACTAATTTATTACTCGGAGTTATTCTTATTTTTTAATGTTTTATAAACTCATGAAGTTTGATCACTCTTACACCAAGACTTGTGTATAAAACGTAGACAATAATCACTCTACCTAACATAATTATACATATATATATATATATATATATATATATATATATATATATATATATTCTATAAGAATACATGCAACATTAATCTACACACATGCAAGGATTAACAGAGACAGAATGAGTAAGTTAGTGAAAATTGGTTGTTATTTCGAGCAAAGAAAAGTTCATAAGGAACTTATAAATATAAACGTAGATTGGTGATAGTCTGTTTCATAGTAAGTCATATGTTATTAATGTCAACAAGTTATGTAAGGTCCTTTAGGTCTAGATCACATCAACAACATTTAGTACAAACCTCTCATTCCCTCTTCCTAAAGTTGGTCCTCTTCTAAACCCATAATCATCATTCTTTAAGTCCTTATCATAACCGTAAGATTTTATCGCACAATTTTCCGGGCGATAACCGTCATAAAGAAAATTATGAGGTCCGAGATGAGCGTTAATAATTTCGGGCGATTGAATACTCTTTAATGACGCATTTCTCGCCATTCCCGTAATTGAACTAGGGTCGCACAAATAATACGAATGTTTGCTTCCGGTTGTTTGATATTTCGATTGCATTAGTCGTCTATCTAAACTGAGCTGGCTATAAGTTCGATTTTCGCCCAGTTTTGGTGTGGAACAGCATGATCTTGAAGACGTAATCGCATTTTGTCCATTATTACTCCCTTGTTCTTGCTTTAAACGCGTTTTCGAAGTATACACAACGTCTTTAATAGGGCACTTGCACATTAACTCGAAATCGTGTTCATATTTATTAGCGTTTCGCTCGGCTTGATTTACATTAGAAATCGGTTCTTCGCGGTTGTATATATCGTAAACATTATTAATTAAAACTTCCGCACTATTATTGACACTTGGATACTTTTTATCAGACTGCAAATTGCGCTTCGTTCTCTGATTTTGATTTTTCTCTTTTTGTAGCACAACAGATGGAACATTCTGATAATCGTTATAGTCATTGTCATTTAAAACTGTCTCTTGCATGTACTGTGACGACCTCATAACTTCATTTCAGATATACCCCGTATTTAGACGTCAATTGAAACAATCTGAAAAAAAAGAGTAGGTACGAAATAAAATTGAAATTTAACCAATATTCGTTAAATTGAAATCTACCATTATGAGTTCGTTAAATTAATTTAAAAGTAGTTTTATTGTGTAACGGTTCATTTTTATTTCCATTGTTATTTGTTTTGTAGAAAAATTAAACGAATTTGTTTCGCTTATATTTCATTATGCTGAAATCGTTGGATAAACAGATCATTTCGATACTTTGCTGCGACGTTAACCCTTCGCAATCAACTCAATGATATTTAGAAAGGACACGCATTGATGTGATTCCACATCTTAGATTGTCATCTTAACCTAAATTCCGAATAAGATTGTAATGAACTAAAAGGACCACTACAACTCAGTAAGTACCACGCCTTGATCTTAGTTAGCTGGCAGCAATTTACTGAAACACTGTCACTCTACAGCGAGGTAAACGATAAGATTGTGAAGTAAGTTACTCCTAGGTAACGTACGTATTATTTGTTGAATTCGGTCTCAGGGACGAACATATATCGACTTAATCTGGAATCCTTTAATTAAGCATGTGAAATACTACTACTTCTGTTCATTTTATCGCTCTCCCTTTATAAGGAAATAAGGAATAAGGAATCTAAAAACCTCGGAACATTTTACCGCTCATCTGCAGCAATAAATACTTCATGATATGCAAGCAAAGCTAAAATACGTTCAACATAGTCAACTAGCACTGGAAAAAATATGCACGCACTTAACGCGTTAACAGTCTGCTTGAAATAGGTGGCGATATAAACTAACCAAGTTTCATAGAATTTTTAAGTAATATATGTGTGAACTGCTTATTGATTTATTCAAAATGGTCACGTTTGCCACAAGAATAGGTAGATCATTCGTAAGCATGTGCAGCGAAATCCCCGGATCTCGATGAGACGAATTTCTCGCGAGATTGGTAATGGATCATTGCGACAAATTGCTAAAAAGAAGCTAGGGCTCAAACTTCACAGACGCCAAAAAGTACAGCTCCTCACAATTTCAATGCCGCTAACTTCAAATACGTATCGAAAATCAGTGATCGCAACGAATTCTTTTACGGGCGTTAATCACCATAGAATATAAGCGCACAATCATCAAAACGATAGGATCTGGTTTGCTAAAGGAACCATTGAACACTGACAGAAACCTAATTCTGCTATGACATGGGGTGAAATTTGGCTCCAGCTCTCGTTTTCAAGGGGTCGGTCAACCTTGAAATGTATCCTTGAATCCATGGTTCTTCCATAGAGCCAGCAGCACTTCAGTAAAGCGGAATGGACCTTCCAACATGACTCTGTAGGGATAACGAGCATCCACGTATGTACACGAAGCCGCAGGAGAAACCCGACGCGTGGTTGGCTGACATTATTTTCCCACGCCAAGTACAAGCACCAATGAGATTTCACCTAAACATAAGTGCGGTAGACACGCCCGCTCAAATGGGTATAAAAGCGCGCGCGCGCTGTGAAAGAACTTGCTTATTCTTTCGACGTTGATAATAGCACGAAAGGATCAAGTACTCCTTGTCCGACGTTGATAATAGCACGGACAAAGGGTCAGCTACCCTGTCCGACGTTGATAATAGCACGGACCAGGGTCAGCTATCCTACGCCGACGTTGATAAAAGCACGGCTAGGATAAGCATTCACCTTCGAACATATAACAAAAGGAAGGAACATGTATATGGCAAAATGAGTAACATTAATGGTTTACCAATATGGCTACCTACTGTGACGTATTCCGTCGAGTCATTGTTGTACTGTTAAGCAGGATCGTAAATCCAACATTTGTATGTTTACGCGCCTGCTGTAAACAAAATAAAACGCATACATTTTTTTTTAATTTTATTGCCCTTTAAACATAATTAATTTGGTATGCATATTTCAAATTTTTTGCACATTCTCTATGTTCTTAACCGTATGTCGCGTTGTTGACGCAACTTTGTTTATTTTACATGAAAAGTATATATTTACACACGGGTAGGTATAAGAACATAAATATAAAATTAAATACATGAAATGAAACGAGAAATAAATAACAAAAATGAACAATTAATTCTAAACGCGAACGAGAACGTAAAATTACCGCGCGTATGCATGTAGCGCACTGCCTTCTAGGATCCAGTGGATGCAGGTGTTGCTTCGGAGGATCCGCATAACCTTGCCTGCTATCGGGCTCACACGGTACCAATCTCCACGGCGGCCTCTTGGTAGGCTCCGCAGCAGCGGAGTGACAATGTTTGATACCAGCGATCGATGCGGGGTACTGGACTGTGACTGCTTATCCTAGCCGTGCTCTTAACAACGTCGGCGTCGGATAGTTAACCCTTTTGTCCGTGCTCTTAACAACGTCGGACTAGAGTAGCTGCCCCTTCGTCCGTGCTATTAACAACGTCGGACTAGGGGTACTTAGTTCTTCTGTGCTATTAACAACGTCAGAAGAATAAGTAAATTCTCACGGCGTGCGCACGCTTTTAAACCCATTTGAGCGGGCGTGTCTTTCCTACTTATCTTAGGTGAATTCTCATTGGCGCTTGACCTGGCGGGGGAAACCAATGTCAGCTAACCGCGCTTCGCGGCCCGATGTGGTTTCGTGCATCGTCGCCATGCCCGATTCCTACATACCCCCTTCCTAGTGACGGAGTCACACATTGAATCGTACCGGTTGCTTGACTCTTCTTCCGGAGCGTGTTTGAGTTTCTTCCGTAGCTCCTTGTTGGGGTATGTGACTTTCTTCTGTGAAAGCTGGTTTAATGCGTTCTGCCGTTACTGTATATGGAATTCCATTTCTGTTTATTGTGAAGGTACGTTTTCCTCGTTTTATGATTTCGAAAGGTCCATCATATGGTCGCTGTAACGGTTTTTTTACGGTGTCGTTTCTTAGAAAAACTTGCGTAGCTTCGCTTAGCTGCTTGAATACGAAACTTTCTTTTGTACCATGTGTTGCCGTTGGTACTGGTTTTAAAGCTTGCATTTGTCGTCGTAGCTGCACTACGTAGTTTTCTGGCTCGAATGTTTCTTTTTTATGCTCGTTTAAAAACTCGCCTGGTATTCGAATTGTTTCGCCGTATATCATTTCTGCTGCTGTGGCGGCTAGATCCTCTTTCCATGCCGTTCTTATGCCGAGTAAGACGATTGGTAATGCGTCGTACCAATTCTGAGTATCGTGGCACATTAAGGATGCTTTCAGCTGGCGGTGGAATCTTTCCACCATACCGTTTGCTTGCGGGTGGTATGCCGTTGTTCGGCATCTTTCGAATCCGGCTATGTTTTTGAGTTGTTTGAAAATTCTCGATTCGAACTGTCTCCCCTGATCTGTGGTAACTTGCAACGGTGTACCAAATCTTGCGATCCAGTTAGTGAAGAATGCTCGAGCCACGGTCTCTGCCTCGATGTTTTCTAACGGGATAGCTTCTGGCCAACGTGAGAAACGGTCTATGCAAGTTAGAATGTAACGGTGTCCATTTGATATTGGCAAAGGACCGACTAAATCTATGTGCACGTGATCGAATCTTGCTGATGGTGGTTGGAACTTTACTGCTTGTGGTTTGTTGTGCCTAGTCACCTTTGAAGTTTGGCAGTGTGTGCACTGCTGCGTCCATCTTCGGCAATCGTTTTGAATGCCTGGCCATACGAATCTTTGGGATACGAGTTTGGCTGATGCTTTGCTTCCGGGGTGTGATAGTTTGTGTAAACTTTCGAAGGCCTGTCGTCTAAATGGTTCGGTGACGAATGGTCTTACGTTTGCTGTGGACACGTCGCAGTATATTTCGGTTGTGTGCCCTGGCATTCTTATTTTCTTGAGCTGAAGACTTGTGTTATTTAGGCGTAACGCGTCTTGTAGCTCTTTGTCGTTTTGTTGATCTACTGCCATCTCGTTGAAGTCGATTCCTGCCGTGAGTTGATTGACTCTGGACAGTGCGTCTGCCACTACGTTGTCTCTACCTGATATGTGCTGGATATCCGTTGAAAATTGCCCTATGTAGTCTAGGTATCTGAATTGTCGTGGTGAGCATTTTTCAGGTTTTTGTTTGAAGGCGAACGTTATTGGCTTATGATCGGTGTAGATGGTGAACTGACGTCCTTGAAGTAGATGTTGATAGTGACGTATGGTGGAGTATATGGCTAGTAGTTCTCTGTCGTAAGCTGCGTATTTCTGTTCAGCGTTTGACAACTTCCGTGACAGAAATGCTAGTGGTCTCCATACGTTGTTTTGAAGCTGTTGTATTACTCCGCCAATTGCAGTATCTGAAGCGTCGGTTGTGACTGATATCTTGGCTCCCGTTTGTGGGTGTGTGAGTAATGCTGCTTCTGCGATTTGTTGCTTGCATTTTACGAACGCTAATTCTGCTTCTGTATTCCACTGTATTGGTTGATTCCCTTTTAACTTTCCTTTTAAAAGGTCGTTTAGTGGTGCTTGCGTAGTTGCTGCGTTTGGTATGAAGCGTCGGTAGTAGTTGATCATCCCTAATATTTGCCGCAATTGTTTTGCTGTTTCCGGTGTTTTGAATTCTTGTATCGCCCGGACTTTTTCAGGCATGGGCTGCGTCCCTTCTTCTGATACTAGATATCCGAGGAATTTTACTTGCTTGCTTCCAAATGTGCACTTCGATGGGTTGATAATGATCCCTTTTTCTTGCAATTTTTGGAACAATTGTCGCAGGTGTACCTCGTGTTCTTCTTCTGATGAAGATGCCACTAGTATGTCATCTATGTAAGCGTAACAGAAATCCATGTCTCGTAATATTTCATCCATGAACCTCTGGAATGTTTGCGCCGCGTTGCGTAGTCCGAATGTCATATAAGGGAATTCAAACAAACCAAACGGTGTTGTTATTGCGGTTTTCGGTATGTCTTCTTCTGCTACTGGAATTTGATGGTACGCTTTTACCAGGTCGATTGTACTGAAGATTCTTTTATTGTGAAGCGTTTGCGCAAAATCTTCAATGTGCGGTACAGGATATTGGTCTGGTATTGTTCGTGCATTTAATGCTCTATAATCTCCGCACGGTCTCCATTCTGCGTCTTTTTTGGGCACCATGTGTAAGGGTGCTGCCCATGGAGTGTTGGATGGTCGTGCGATGCCCAGTTGGATTAATAACCTGAACTCTTCTTTTGCTTTTTTAAGTTTGTCGGGTGCCAGCCTTCGCGCTCTGGAAGATACTGGCGGGCCATCTGTTGTTACTATGTGATGTTTCGTGGAGTGTTGTGTTCGTGAAGGTAACCCTGCTGGTTTAGTGACAGCTGGGAACTCCTTCAAGAGCTCGTGGTACTCTTGGCTCTTGTTTACTGTACTAACTCCTTTGTTATTTTGACTGTTTGCTAAACGCCCGTTTGTAGTGAGATCTGTGGCTGTGTCGTGGAGTTTTAATTTTTGCATATCCACCAGTAGTCCATAGAATGATAAAAAATCAGCTCCTATGATTGGTTTATCTGTATCTGCCACGATGAATCTCCATGGAAAACTTCTTCGTAGTCGAAGATCAAGGTCTAGGTTTATGGTCCCATACGTGTTGATCTCGGTTTCGTTTGCTGCGTATAGCTTGTACGTTGAAATTTTTCGTTTCTCCCGTAGTAATTTTCTTGGAAAAATGCACACGTCGGCTCCCGTGTCCACCAGAAATTCTGTATTCGTTTTCTTGTCAGTGACAAAAAGACGGCGTGTGTGATTTTGAGCGTCGCTTGCCGTCGTTAGCGACTGCTCTGCTCGTTTCCCTGGTTTCTTGCTGCTGTACAAGGCGGTTTACATCTTTTCGCCTTGTTTACGAACTTGTAGTGGTACCAACATTTGTCGTAGGTTTTGTTTCTTGAACTGCTCCGTGTTCTTGATTTGCCCTTTTCCCGATTTGTTGGCCTACCTCGTAGTTCTGTTTGTAACTGTGCGACTTTATCCACCAAATTTTTTATCGTGTCATCCAGTGTGTTCACAGTCGGACCGAGGGGTTGATTTGTTGTCGTACTTACGATTGCATCTGCCAGGTCGGCAACTTTTGTCAGGTTAACATCTGCTTGTGTCGCAAGAATAGCTCTGACGTTCGTCGGTAAACGATTTGACCAAATCGATCTCAACAGCGTTTCTGGTACCGCAGTTCCCGCTAGCTGTTGTAGGTGTCGTAGAAATTGTGATGGTTTGCGGTCGCCCAATTCTTCCAACTCTAAAAGTTGTCTGGTCTTCTGCTCCTGTGTGATGCTGAGTCTTCTTATTAATTCGTTCTTCAGTGTCCCGTATTTATTTTCTGATGGCGGTGCTGTGAGAATGTCTCGCACTTCACTTGCAAAGCGGGCTTCCAAACTGCCTGCTACGTAACCATATTTCGTTCCATCTGCTGTGATGCCGCTTAGTTGGAATTGGTTTTCTATTTGCGCGAACCAAAGTTCCGGGTCATCTGGCCAAAATGGTGGTATTCGTGTCTGGATACGTTGTATTTGGGAAGCTTCTTGCTGTTCCGTCATTTTGCACTTTGTTTTCGTTTGCACACGCGAATTTTTTGTATTGTTTATTCGTGAGTTACTCGTATAAAGTTTTTACCGTTTTATCACAGGTCACTCGTATAATGTTCACCGTTTGTACGGAATTGTTACTTTTGTATTGTTCACTCGCGTCGCGGGTCACCACTTTGTCGCGTTGTTGACGCAACTTTGTTTATTTTACATGAAAAGTATATATTTACACACGGGTAGGTATAAGAACATAAATATAAAATTAAATACATGAAATGAAACGAGAAATAAATAACAAAAATGAACAATTAATTCTAAACGCGAACGAGAACGTAAAATTACCGCGCGTATGCATGTAGCGCACTGCCTTCTAGGATCCAGTGGATGCAGGTGTTGCTTCGGAGGATCCGCATAACCTTGCCTGCTATCGGGCTCACACGGTACCAATCTCCACGGCGGCCTCTTGGTAGGCTCCGCAGCAGCGGAGTGACAATGTTTGATACCAGCGATCGATGCGGGGTACTGGACTGTGACTGCTTATCCTAGCCGTGCTCTTAACAACGTCGGCGTCGGATAGTTAACCCTTTTGTCCGTGCTCTTAACAACGTCGGACTAGAGTAGCTGCCCCTTCGTCCGTGCTATTAACAACGTCGGACTAGGGGTACTTAGTTCTTCTGTGCTATTAACAACGTCAGAAGAATAAGTAAATTCTCACGGCGTGCGCACGCTTTTAAACCCATTTGAGCGGGCGTGTCTTTCCTACTTATCTTAGGTGAATTCTCATTGGCGCTTGACCTGGCGGGGGAAACCAATGTCAGCTAACCGCGCTTCGCGGCCCGATGTGGTTTCGTGCATCGTCGCCATGCCCGATTCCTACACGTATAATGAATTCTACGCTACTGGTAATTTTTTAATTTTAAATCGACAAACTGCACGCTACACCCGTTTGACCAATCACAAATGGTTTACTGTTACGTCACTGTGACGTAAAGCCTGCGTAACTTCCGTTACATTGTACCATCTACTAAACTATAGGGATATTCCTTCCTTTTGTTATATGTTCGAAGGCATTCACGGTATATACCATATCGATCGCCGGTACTATCCATCGTCTCAACGCTGCCGCCATACATCGACCGAGAGGACGAGAGGACGCCGTGGAGTGGTACTGATGGAACGCAACAGCAGGTCCTGCTATGCAGATACCCCAAGACAACCCCTGCATCCGCTGGATCCCAGAAGGTAATATGTTACGTACATACGCGCCATAACTTTACGTTCAAGTTCTTGTTTAGAATAAATTGTTCATTTTCGTTAATAATCTATTATTTCATTTCATGTATTTAATTTTTATATTTTTGTTCATGTACTTACTTTTATGTTTATGTACTCCGTGTGTAAATACATTCTGTTCATGGAAAATAGCAAAGTCGCGTAAACAACGCAACAACTCTCTCCCAGCCCACAAGGCTAAAGCGATTCAAGATCGCTATGAAGCACATTTTATGATTTTATGATCGTCCTAGCACTGGTATTAGTTAGTCAATGACTGAATTATAATTCAGTGCGTTCTACTCACAGGGTGTCAATCGTATGACAGCATGTGGTTGATTTTTCAGGCCAGAGCCTGATGTACTAAGGCTCGCAAGAGTTTGGATTCACTGGAGCAATCTCTGCACCATAAATTTGGTCGATTTTTTCCGGAGGAACTATATGGTATAGCATAGTATGGTTTCAAGAAACATTTTGGTTTGGGACTCTGTATTGACGCTTCCGCTTCGAAACCAATTGAGTGTTTTACTGCAATGCAATTGTGTTACTGTTACTCGTTGTTGTTTGTAACGCCCTTGCGTTAATTTCCTAATTTCTATTCGAAATATTTCTAGTTTTACTCCTTACATTAATAGTTCAATATTCTTTTAAGAATTGCTACGTTGTAGAAACGGTTTTCCCATGATTTCGCTTATCTTAAACCTGAAAATGCAATTCTACAGTTTTTATCTCTTCCCACGCACGTGTGCTATTTTAATGAATGCTGCTTTGTTCTTATTTACGTCATATCCGCTGATAACGCCAATATTCTCTTTCCCGTTGATTTAGCAAAAAGCGTGTGAATGCCTAATCTTCCCCTCCTCAATAGTTTTCTTGGATACAAAAGGCACTTTTTGCCTTCAGTTTCATAACCGCTTTGTACGAGTTACTAAACCTTTTCTGTAAAAAGGTAAAACGCTGTTACTAAAAATCGAAACTATTTTCGTCTTTGAGTGTTTTATCGACCTAATTAGTGATATTGTGGAACTTCTGCTTTTCCCGAAATATCAACTAAACCGTATTTTTTACGTTTCTTAATACTGAAAGGTGTATGTGACTTAAACTCGTTGGAATATAACCCCAGGTACGTTTTCTCTAATTTTCCTAACTGCGTCACCTAATTTCGCTTTCCCTTTTTAGCACTTTCTGGTACCTACCAAATTACACTTATTTTTCTACATAACTTCATGCTTTTCTGGTGAAGATAAAACATCGCCAAATCTACAATTGAACTTTTCTTTACCTTCATTACTCCGAAGTGAAGATTGTGGAAAACTACTGTTCGATCCTCGATCAACGCTACAGATTGGATTAAATAGATTCTATCACGCCGTCACTAAGTGGAAAACAACAACACCAATTTCCTGTTCTACAATTACTGTTTATTAATTTTCTACGATTACTGCTTATGATTCAATAATTTTCTACGTTTACCGCTACGTAAATTTTAACTTTAATTCTACATTTCTGACATTTTTAAATTTTCTTTATTTGCTCTTAACGTCACTTTACCTTTACCTATAACTTTTTTTTATCTTTCTAAATTATTAAGTTTTACTTAAATTACTCATTTAATTTTCACTGGTAAAAGATTAATTTGTTATCTAATTACCTTGATTCTTTTGTTTGCAATTAACGTAACTATTTTGAAGATTGAATTAATTAATATTTGGTATCCGATCCCCGTACTACAAGCTAGTGATTTGTTTATTTTGTTTTTTGTGTTATTCACTTTTGTTCAAGGAAACTTATGCATAAGGGTCCTCTGAAGATAAAAGTAAGGTAAAATTTCGATTTATTCATTACAATTACTGCCATGTAAACATTCGATCGTTTCCCCAATATTTTCGTTTGCTAATTTAACGTCACTTTAATCATTTTATTTACAATTTTGATTCTATTAAAGGTAATTTAGATCCCCTACTTTGTTGCTACTGAATTTATTATTTCTTTGTATAAACAACCTTTTTTTTGTACTTATAAATTTGCCATCTTGTTACATATTTTATTTGCAATCTTTTAATTCATTATAACCACATCAAACTTCTTTCTTTTTTTTATTGCTCAAACTACCCCGTTCTCTTTCAGATTTGACTTCGCTACTACTTTACCTGCCGATACCTTCGTAATTCGGATTAGCAGTCATTTTCTCGAAGAATTACGTGGCGCCCTTTGGCTTTCTCAGCCCTAACTACTTTTCTACCCCAAATTCTAACGCTTTTTCGTTCCATATTGCTAACCTGCGACCACTGCCTACTAGCACTGAGCTATTGCGGCCATTGCTCCATTTAAATTTCGTTACGACCCAATTCTTTCCGTAACATGTTTTATTAAATTCCTTATGCTTAATAAATTTACATTGCAAAATATTCAACTCCCTGTTTCTTCGCACTCTGTCCTATAGGCTTATTATATTGATTACTTAAGTCATCTCCCCTCAAACCTTTTCGTATCATATCAAAACTGCTTTTGGAATAGAAACGGATAGAGCATTTTGCTAGATGTGAAGAAACATCCGGTTCTTTGGCTAGTGTTTTATCCATCTTTAATAAAATTTTAAACCATCAACCATCCCCCCATCCAATAAATTTATGGGAACTCGTGCTAATTGGGTAAATACAATAGAATACGAATACTGGTATAATTATGTTACAAAAAATACAATAAACAATTGATTGATTATGAGGACTCGTGCAAAATGCTCCAATTGTTAACTTTACAGCCTCATAGCTATAGGCTACAAACGTGAAAGTAATCATTTTCTTGCAGAGTTGTAATATATTTTCCCATAGTTCAGGTGTGATATGCCTATTGATATAATTACTGTAACACGTCCTACTTGATATTTCAGAAAGTCTTTCCAGTGCAACTTTTTTCAAAAATAATCCGGAAAAGGTAGTAAACTTTGCTGGGGTTGTCGCTCTCGACGCTGAAAAAACTGATGAAATAAAACTGCTGTTACGTATTGTGTAATGCATTGTGACTATTTAGAAACTTTATGATCCGTCATTTTTTTGTTCAAAAATGTTTGCCGTGTACGAAAAAATAGTTCATACCCAAGTTGCGAAACCGATTGTAATTAAAGGAGGACACTTTCTGTACAGATTTGAGGAAACACTATTTCAAAGGTTTAAGTCTTTGCCTGGTGAAAACAATTTCGCAAAGGGCCAAAATCTGTAGAAGATACCAGGCGTACTCCAACATCCGTAATTTCGTGAATTGACGCGTTGATTCGCAATGATTGACGAATTTCAACACAAGAAATGGCAAGATCTCTGGAAGTAAGTGTGAGAAGTGTCGAAAACATTGTTCATAATGAGCTAAGGTTCCGTAAAGTTTGTGAACGACATGTCCTAAAACTCCTTAACAATGCACCCACAAAAACAAAGATAGATTGACGCGTCAACTTCGTTTCTTCTCTGTTATGAACATATGGGAAGCATCCTTGTAGCGTACGATTTTTTAAGGGAAGGGCGCACTATTGATGTTCCTTATTATATTATTATATTATAGCCCGAGATTTAGGAAAAGCAGATTTACAAGCATCTCTACGCGCACCAACTGCTACGGTTATCAACATCACCCTTACTAGAATTTTGCTTGACTGAAGGAATTTTACCTTCAACCACGAATCTTTGTCGTGCCAAACATCGTATCGACACGGGGCCGACGATTTTACTTCCTATTCGACGGGAAGCCGTGTTTCAGTTTTCTTCGCTTTAAAAAAACTGGTACCTTAATCGGGTTCGAATCCACGCCACCCAAAAGGTAAACACGCACATACAAAAAGACCACAGAGGTATTTGATGTTCCTTATTATTGCCAACTTCTCTTACAGAATCCTAAACCAGTTCTTCGATCAAGAAAAAAGAAATAGTTCGTTAGAAAGACAATCCTCCTCCATGACAACGCGCGTCCTCTCTCTGCTCATTTGACTCAACGGGCGATTGAAGGTTTGCATTGAGAACCGCTTCCTCATCCACCACTATTTTTGCAGGAGCTTTAAGTAGCGCAAAACTTGTAAATGAGACGGGCAAAACACACGACCAAAAGGTTTATAAAAACAACATCAAATTACCAAGAGTACATTAATGTGTGGGAGGGGGAAGGGGATATGTCGGAAGGTAGTATATTTTCTAAATTACTTGTTAAAATAAAATGTTATAGTGAGATTTTTGTTCGAGTAAAGATAAAAGTATTGTCTTTGTAATGCAATCTGCATTTTTGCCTTCAGAAATAGTTTAATATACAGTATGTCTGTAAAAGTTGGCAACATATGGGAAACTTTTTTATTATTAATTTTACGAAAAAAAGTTATACTTTATAAAAAGTTCTGCATGTTCTAAAATCTAAAATACAATCATCAGATATTAAATTTTTTCAGTCGTGTACGCGGTTTGTCAAAAAATATGAATTTTGCTCAATTGTTGACAATATCGAAAATTGTTATTAAAAAAAGTTAATCAGAACTAAAAAACCATCAAATATGCAATTACATCCTGCTAGTTAAACATTTTTTCTCAAATTACTACCTACCGATACTAATACTTAAAATTTTTTTTCCTATTGTCTATAATAATGTAGTGTACCTAATTGCATATTTGAACGTATGTAGTTTTACTTCTGATTAACTTTTTTTAATAACAATTTTCGATATTGTCAAAAATAAATGTACTTAACTCTTGAGCAAAATTCACATTTTTTGACAAACCGCGACTGAAAAAATTTAATATCTAATGATTGTATTTTAGATTTTAGAACATGCAGAACTTTTTATAAAGAAAAACTTTTTTTCGTAAAATAAATAATAAAAAAGTTTCCCATATGTTGCCAACTTTTACAGACATACCTACCTACTGTACATTGATTTTGTCAGTTATTATCAGAGAGGTTCATAAACCTGTTTGGAAAACATTTTCTGTATCATGTCAAAAATTCGAACATGCTTATGTATACCATCCGTCCAGAACTTGCAGGAAGTTGTAATTCAGAACTGGTTGCGATGTTGTAGTCTGTTGTAATTTTAAAATCAACTTTGTAATTTCTTGTTGTTTTTTACATCTCCTTAAAGATTATTATGCTTCACGGTTCTTGTAGGCAGTGTATTTGTTGTTTCCCCTCGCAAATATTACAAGATATGAAACAAACATCAGTAAAGAAATTTTATCTGAAGATTGACATATTTCGTTGGTAGTAGCTTTCAAAACCGTCAGTTAATTAAATAAATCGCCACTAAACGATTCATAACCAAACAAGTTTGTATTTGTTCGTCTTTATAAATAGTTTTGTAAAAGAGGTGGGGTACGTGATATCATTTTCCCAAGCATTTTAACTGAAAGAAATTGATAAAACGTAGCCCATTTAGCTGTTATTACGCTTTTCGTCGTTGTTGTATATCAAAAAGAGCATTGACTCTTCTTTATTTTCGTTGTTTACATCCTTAACCACCCGCGTTATTCAATCTTCAACTCACCAAAGTTTGAATTAATTGGCATGGAGCTAACGAACTGATAAGAAATAGTAGATCTAACGATTCAGTTTGATAGAGCCTGCGGCATGTTCTGAAGTTTACGCAAACCCACTTATAAAGGAACAAGGCATTCACGAAAGCTAATGAACCCGAATGGTATGCACGGTAAACAGAAAATTATGTTTTTCTTTGGCATAAACGTTCTAGACGTCAACAAGCTTTTGGTAATGGCATACTCTTTGATAATATTTTTTGAAACGTCTCATTTCAAGATAAATTATTTCCTCATGAACATGCTTAAATTAGTGAAATTAGTTCTAAGGCAGATTCATGTACATTATTATGAGTTACACAAAAGGAAACATTATTATTAACTTACACTAATATTCCAACGAATCGTGATTTAAAAGCCAAGATGATACTTCACAGGTCCTTAATTTTACACTGAAACGAATAGGAAAAAGGCTTCAGCTCAACAGCCTACCAATTAAAATACGATAAGTCATTTTTTGTAAGACAGTCCCTTTGATGTAATTCTGTTTAACAGCGAATTTTCTTTTACATTCTCTCACCCTCATATAATCGAATTATCCTTAGCCTCGATAAATAAATAGGAATAAAGACATGCTTGGATTTTGACGGAAGCGCTACCGATTTTATTGGTTCCTCTGCAAACATTTTCAGATTGCATTTATTGATACATAGAATTGATTAAAAATACGCTTATCTTGAATTTATTAAAAATATTCCATTATAAGGATATGAAGTAATCAGTTTACACTGAAAGTGTGTTAAAGTACATCTTTAGCAAGTACACTCGTCGAAATTACAAGTGTTTTAAACTCCTGAAGTTTACATGAGAAATCGCATGACAAACGGCAAAAGTCTTAAGGTGTGTGGTTTTCGGTCAAACTAACACTTGTGCCATTTGTTATGATTTATGAATTTCTTTCGTCGATATTTTAGATAGCAGATTCCATTTCTACCGATAGTACCTATTGTGATACTATAGGATTTCTATACGATATAAACGCAAAGATTGCGTTCAATTTCCCTCATATTCGCAGTTTGCACCTCTTCCTCTTTTTTTTGGGTTACATTTTAATGTCAACCATTTCATTATACAACGTTAATGAAATCTTCTAAGTTCGCAGACTTTGCACTGTATATTATCCAACCTGAGTTTACATTTATAACTCCCTGTGTAAGTGAAGGAGTATTAATATAAGACTTTCATAATAATAAAAGTATTTTATTACACAACAGATTAAAATGGAAAAAGCAATAATAAGAAATGAATATGAATACCCTTAAAGGTTACTTAAGCTAATAAATCCCAAATAGTTGACTAGTTTATATGTTGATCCAATGAAATTTAACTACTATCTCTCATACGTTAATTAAATAGATAAACAGATATACCACTATTTACTTTACCCCATTACTAGCTCGCCAGAAATAAACAGATCGGTTTGCGCCCTATACTCTTAATCGAATAAAACCACACCAAATTAAAGTCAATTTTTTTCTCTGCACGATAGCATTTAGATTTTTAAGCAAAAGTTCACACCGCTCGTAGTGTCTTGTTATAGATTTTTAGATTCTAATCCCAGAGTTTCTGATCCGTTGGTAATATACATATGTGCAATAAGTAATATAGTCCCTAATTTACTTAGTAGATTCAACATCTACAAAATCTAACAAGCTAAATCAAAATTGCATTAGTTGTACCGAATTGTTATGAAGCTGAGCCTCAAACTACGCTGGTATATAATTGACCAAACGTATCAGAAAATAAGAGAAAGAGATGTGCAGCAATTATCGCTCTTGTGCATGGGATCAAGCATCGTATGAGTGTAGGTAAACTGCAGATATTACAAATATAAAAAAACAAACAAACAATGAGAAGATGAACAGTTTTGGGAAAGCGAATTTGACAATTAAAAAGATGATGACAAAAATTTAAAATTTTATTATTATGTTCAGAAACAAACTCAACAATTTTCACTTAGTTAGTTTGAAGTTGTCGCCAATAGAGAGAACTACTGTCGGCGCAAAAAGTATATTATACTCGAGTTTTAAGCTGAATAAAAAAATAACCATTGATCCGATTCTAATGGGCTTGTGTCAAGGTAAAGCCTGTTTATTTCTACGATGTTTAGGTGTAACAACTTTTTTTAAAAAGTACGATTTCTAGGGCCAAACCAAGCAAAGTGTCCGTTTTTGGTATTTTGCATTTGATTTTTGTAGACGCTAGAGACAACTTCGTAGCACATTCTCGGGAATGGTAAGTCGCAAGAGCATTAGACTTACACTAACGTCTTCGATGTAATATCAATAATAAAGTGAGACTTATTTAGAAACCAGAATAATAGTCCAACATGTCCAACCAGTGACACTAATAAACAGGCAGACATTCTGAATTCTTGCATCACAAATGGTATTTCCTCCACGTACAACGACTAACTGTGACTTATCATCAAACCATACACTGATAATGGCCACCATTGGCACAACAGTTGTTACATTAAAAAAACCCAAAGATTGTACAATCGAAAAACAGACTGAGACGCATATGGAAGCTAAATTGAAGGTAATACCAATATATAAAGAAAAGACTAAACGCTTCCGAAGAACTAAAAGAAGCGACCAAACTGTTTATAGAAACTTTGCAACGTATTGCACAAAAAACAACACCTAAACTGGAATCGCAAAACCAGAACACCAACATCCAAATGGAAATTGAACAACTTATAGCAAAGAAAAGGAAAGTCCGGAAGAATTGGCAGCATACTCATGCATCCGATGGCAAAATAATAATAATAATAATAATAATACAACAAACATTTATACAATAAACATAATACTATTTCAAATAAATTTCGAAAGTTTTAAAGAAACTACGGCTACATCTAAAAAAAGATATTGTGCAGATAATCCCTCAACATTCCGCACTGAGCACTCTACCATTCACTGTAGTCGTCGCATAGTTAATAATTAATATTAGTTAATAGGGTGTTTTTTTGGGAGCTTTAGTTAGTACGTTTCTGGGAAATTTTTATAGGTAGATTTTTGAAAATTTGTACTTAGGGGTTACTCAAAAAGCCGAATCGATGTAAAATATTTTCAAAATGGCAGTACTTCCGGAAATGCCTTTCAAACGTTTGCTCTCATTCCAAATTCTTATTACTGTTGTAACGGAGTTACCAACTGCTATAGTCTCTCATATTAATTTTAATATATTATCTGTCTGCACAATCGGTGATAAAATGATCGTTTTTTCAAACCGTGGAAACGGTTGATGAACTCTGGTTAGATACTAATCATTCAAATCTTCAAAAATGGCGGATACTTTAAGAATTCATTAAGTACTTGAAAACGGTTGTAGCTATGGTAACCGAGTTTTCACCAGCGCTTAGAGGAAGAAAAGTGCTTTCTTTTGGTGTAGTTAAAAAAAGTTATGTTGCGTACGATGTCACCTATGAGGCTCCAAATTTAAGAAATTTCAAAGACTGAAAACTCAGATTTTTTAAATGAAATGACCATTTTCTTACTATTGGATTTGATAGAGAATCGAAATGGGCATATTTTGGTATTACATGTTCCTATCCCTATCTTTAATAGTTTCTGCTTATTCTCATTTCATTGCAATGATACCATTTTTTTCGGATTTTTTAGTAGTTGGCCATGAATGTATGACCTTATGGCAAACGAATTTTGAACAAATCAAATGATACTAAACCGTCACCTGCTATAGGTTAACATAAGTTTTTCATTAATGGAAAAAATGGCGCGCAATGGTTTTACATATTAAGATTTTTGGAATCTAATTGTTATTTATGGTGAAATGGACAGAATCGCGTCACATGCTTGTGATACATTCATTGAGAGATATCCAGAAAGACCGCGTCCTAGTGAACGTACCATGCGAACACTGGAATGAAATTGTTTGAATTTTGGAAGATTTGTACCACCTTACCTACAGTAAGAGTTTTACGAATAGCTAATTTTAAATCTTGGAGCCACATAGGTGACGTCGTACGCAACATAACTTTTTTTTAAGTACGCCAAAAGAAAGCCCTTTTCTTCCTTTAAGCGCTGGTGAAAACTCGGTTACCATAGCTACAACCGTTTTCAAGTAATGAATTCATAAAGTATCCGCCATTTTTTTTAAATAAATGAAAATAACTTAAAAACCATAACTTGTAGATACTGACATGTTGTAATCAAAATTTATGAAATTTCACGTAGAATCCAAAAATGCAATAAAAAATAAGGGTTGCTATTTAAAATAACGAAGTTGGTACCCACTTCCGGCATTTCCGGAAGTGCTGCCATTTTGAAAATATTTTACATCGATTCGGCTTTTTGAGTAACCCCTAAATACAAATTTTCAAAAATCTACCTATAAAAATTTCCCAGAAACGTCTAACTAAAGCTCCCAAAAAAGCACCCTGTATAATCAATGAAGCTCTACACGTAAAGGAATATACAGCAGCAGTCCTCCTAGATGTCAGCCATGCATTCGTCAGGGTCTGGCGCGATGGCTTGCTTTATAAAATCAAACAATGCTGATGTTGGTTACCTCCTTTATTCTTATCAAATCATACCTGCTAGACAGATTTTTTGGAACAACAGTGAACGGGGAAACTTCACAATTCCAACCTACCATTGTGTGACATTTCGTCCATTCCATTTCGTCCACTGGCCGCTACGTCCACTAATTCTTTCGGCCACCGCCTTCTAATTCCATTAATTCTTTTGTCCACTGGCCGCTACGTCCACTAGTTCTTTAGTCCACCGCCCTCAAAATTCATTAATTATTTTGTCCACGTCCCTTAAAATCCACTAATTTATTGATTATTATTAGGTCAAAAAAAAGACCTACGTCTTAATATTAAAAGTATTTTTAGGTGGCAGGTTCGCTATGCGAACCTGTTTCCAAAAGAAAACTTAAGAGGTCCTAACAACGATTCAATATGCTTCGCCCCCATGTACACAGAGGTCCGCCCTCACACGAAGGTTTTTACAATGGTCTTCTTACAACATCTACGCTTTAATTTTCTAAATACAGGGTGTCTCACGGTGACCGTCGGTTAGAAGTATATCAAGAACTGTAAAAGCTAGAAATTTGAAATTTTGCACATGTGACATGCCGTGTTTAATCTATTAAATAAAAATATTTTCCAAATGGCAGCACTTCCGGAAATACCGGAAGTGAGCATCAACTTCTTTATTTTAAATACAAACCAGGCAATTTTTTTTCACATTCTGATGTGTCATAAAATGTTTAGTAAGTATGCTTAAAATAATCGGCGTATCAATTTTGATTGTTGAGAAAAAAAATTTTTTTCACTGAAAAATGTCAAAATCTTGTTTAGGAAATAAAATTCGAAAGTGGTAAAAGTTACGGAAATGGAATTTTAGGTTCTCAATGTCAAAATATTGAGACACAATAATCTGTCATGGATAATAAAAAATTGCCCGCGGTTACTGATCTATTTGACGTTATTTCCAGACTTAAGAAAAACTTTAAAAAGTCTCTTTTTTTAAATGGAATGCCTATTTAATTATTGGGCCATTCGATGCAGAAATAAATTTCCTTTAAATTGATATACCATGTTCCTATACCTAAAATCAATGATTACAGAGTTATTTACATTTTTCTATTTAAATTTATAATTACATACTTTACAAAACATGGTTGGCTTTGAAAATTTTCAAAACATTTTTATTCAATTGTTTCTTATGATGACAGTTGTCAGTTAGCTATCAGTTTGAAAGTTTACCCTACATTTACGTTTGTTATCAGTGTTATCTGTTTGAATTTTGATTTTTGCGCTTAATATTTGTTTTTAATTGGGAAATATGGAATACACAAACGCTGATTTCTAAATTTGTTTTACATTCATGGCGAGTCTGCTCCTATTACTTTTCGGACCTGCAGAACCTTTAATCATTGAATAAAGAAGCACTCAACACTTTAACGATAGATATCCGCATTTACCTACAATGACAGAACGAAAAATCAGGATGATTGAAAAGAATTTTCTAAATTTGGGCGAAGTAAATGCGCCACGAAGTTTGGCAAAGCCAATTGTCCCCAATGACGCTGCAGAAACCAATGTATTGGGATATTTTAATGTTTTCCCTGAAAGTTCTGTTCGTTCGGCGGAAAGAGACCTTGGATAGTCAAGAAGTTGCATAGATAGAATTTTAAATAATCATAAAATCATAAGAAACATTTGAATAAAAATTTTTTGAAAATTTTCAAAGCCAACCATGTTTTGTAAAGTATGTAATTATAAATTTAAATAGAAAAATGTAAATAACTCTGTAATCATTGATTTTAGGTATAGGAACATGGTATATCAATTTAAAGGAAATTTATTTCTGCATCGAATGGCCCGATAATTAAATAGGCATTCCATTTAAAAAAAGAGACTTTTTAAAGTTTTTCTTAAGTCTGGAAATAACGTCAAATAGATCAGTAACCGCGGGCAATTTTTTATTATCAGACAATTGTGTCTCAATCTTTTGACATTGAGAACCCAAAATCCCATTTCCCTAACTTTTACCACTTTCGACTTTCAATTTTATTTCCTAAACAAGATTTTGACATTTTTCAGTGAAAAAATTTTTTTTTCTCAACAATCAAAATTGATATGCCGATTATTTTAAGCATAGGTACTTACTAAACATTTTATGACACATCAGAATGTGAAAAAAAATTGCCTGGTTTGTATTTAAAATAAAGAAGTTGATGCTACTTCCGGTATTTCCGGAAGTGCTGCCATTTGGAAAATATTTTTATTTAATAGATTAAACACTCCATGTCGCATGTGCAAAATTTCAAATTTCTAGCTTTTACAGTTCTTGGTATACTTCTAACCGACGGTCACCGTGAGACACCCTGTATATAAATACACAAACTTTTAAATATCCTTTGTAATAAATGTTTATTATAAAACTTGTATTTATTTTAAGTGGACCAAAAATTGGTGGAGTTTAAAGTCAGTGAAAGAAAAAGCCGGTGGAAGTAATAATCAGTGGACGAGAAGACCGGTGGAATTAATAAGCAGTGGAGAAAAAGACCGGTGGAGGGAACGGAATGGACAAAGTGGAGTGGACAACGTGACCCACACCCAATCAGGAGTCCGGCAGGTAGAGCACTGGGATATGTACATGTAACCATGGCAACCCATGAAAATCCCTTAGCGGCATCCTCAAATCTTCAAGGACATATATTGCAACTGGAAAAGTGGCCCCAGAAATAGAAAATAAAAATGAGTGAAACGAAATCACAGTTTATAACGTTCAAAACACGAAAAGAACAATGCCCACCAGTATACATCAACAGTATAGAAATACCAAGAACATCCTGTCTAGGATTACATCTTGACAACAGGCTTCAAGAAAAAATTAAAGAGCTAAGCAACAGGCGCGCACCACCAAATATTACAATTACACACAACCCCCCCCCCCCCCCCATTTAACCTCTCCTGCAAGAAGACAAGGAAGGCTGACAGATAAGGTGTAAGAGATATTCACAATGGAGAAACTCATCAAGCTTGAAAGGAATTGCCCAACCTAGTTCCTACGTTAACACAATAGCTTAATGAAGTATTTGTAGATTTCTGACTGCTGTTTAATAAATAATAATAAAGAAATATATTGTTGCTAAGAAGTTAAGATTGTTACCACCGTGATAATTACTGAATTAAAATTAAGCATTTAAATCGCCCCCCCCCCCCCCACCGACTCAGTCCGGAATAAAAATATTGATGGCTTTATTCACATCAAAAATGTAAAAATGCATCCAATGAACTTACTTTCTACGATGGCATGAGATGAAAGTGAGGTTAATCTAGCAAAATCAGTACCAATACATTGTGCAGGTATCATTTTGCAAATTGAAGCTCAGTTTCATGTTAAATTGCGTGGAAGTTTTTTTTTTACATGTTTGACGGCGATTATATTTTAACTTTACCACTTCTAATTTCAATCCATTATTTTTACTAATTTTATTTTCAGTCTGTTACTATTATCATAGAGCATGTAATAATACATTCTCTATGCTATTATAAATCTATGACTCTTGATAAATGGTACATACTGTTGTAATGCGTTATGTTTTATTTAAAATAAACATTTGAGTAAAATCAGTTGTTATTCTAATATACATATTACATACAGGGTGATTCATTAAGAATGTCCAATCTCTGAACTGTAGATTCCAGACCTCGAAATATGATGATTCTGCCCAACATGCCTTATACAAATATTGATAGTTTCCGAGATACCGGGTGTTTAAAGTTTAAATATGAATTTTGATTTTCGCAATAACTTTCTATTTTTTCACAATTTCTTTTTGAAAATTGGCAGTTTTACCTTTTTTTGCATGAGGATTGCCAATTTGGACTCTAATTTAGCATTGCTAATAGAGGGCGCTAGTTATACTTGGTTGTGTTTAGTAAATCTAAGCAAAAATTTTTTTCGGCTGAACTATTAGCAAACTAATAATAAAATATGGAAAAGCGTTAGATTCTACAAAAAAAAGTTACTCTTGTTTGATTCGTGTAACTCGATCAGTTATCGAGTTATTTGCTTCTAAACAGTTCAATAAATTTTAATTTAAAAAAAAAATTTATTCTCTAAATGTGTAACAACAATAAACTATTATTTATGATCCGTTTTCGCAAAGATCTCTTCATATCAAATAACCCTTGTCTATTATTTTTAATCACATTAATTAATTGTTATTGCGAAAATCAAAATTCATATTTAAACTTTAAACACCCGGTATCTCGGAAACTAGCAATATTTGTATAAGGCATGTTGGGCAGAATCATCATATTTTGAGGTCTGGAATCTACAATTCAGAGATTGGACATTCTTAATGAATCACCCTGTATATGAAGTACGCTAGAAATGATTTACCTACCTATATTGGAAGTTTCGTGAAGAAACGGTCACAATAATATTTATGAACCTGAATTATTCACAGAGCCTATTCGGCAAATTCAAATCAAGCGTGCAGTATATCGAAAATTTAATTAATTCACCGTGTGTAGTAAATTGTTAGAAGTTCATGTGCGATTATTGAATGCCGACAATACAGACAATAAGCTTCTTAGAATACGTTGATATGGATCAATAAATTGCCTAATTTGCACTGATTCAAGAGAATATATTTCATAAGTTTATTCAAATTCAAAGCTTCGACCTAAATGGTATCACAACTTTCTCGAGATATAAAATTCCTGCGACAGTCTATACATTCCCCGCTAATAATTTATATGAACGTGTCACGGAAAATTCTGATGGCAAAGAAATTCTGACTGAAAGAGCTCAAAATTATTACGATGGAACGTTGATGGGATATTGTCACACGCATAAATATACCAGAGATTTCCTCAATAAGCTGTATTCTGATAACTATTTCAAGTAGTATCACCAGTATTTCAAATGAATCAACCGAATCCTATCATTATTTCTTCGACTCGTACGTGTCTTGTTTTACCGAGATATCGCATTAAAGTATTTCTTTGTTTCAGATTTTATAGAGTGGCTGCTCTGACATGTATAGGATATGTTTTGAAGGATTTCGTCGCAGAATGGTGTCATGTTGCGTTTTGTAGACATGCGTGTACATATTTCAGTGGAAAACCCAGGTAGCTACCAAATTCATTATAAAGAAAGAAAGAAATTTGTTCACTATATCTGCAAGGAAATGGAAATAAGACCCTTGTCCACATTACTCGATGAGATAGTGTACATCACCGACAAACATTTTTGGTTCTTTCATACAGAATATTTGTACTACCTACACAGTAGTGACGTCGGTAAAATAAATAAAATGTATACGCAATAACCCATTTGTCTGCAATTTAGCTGGGTAAATAAATTTGCTATTAAACGATTAAACGTCAGGGATGGTCGGATTCAAATAACATTTTAGCAGCTGTTGTTTTAGCACTAAAAAAATAGGACCACATTAACACGCTAACTGCCAGTGAAAACATTTAATTAAGGTATTGATGAAAATAATCCTCCGAGCGTTTGATCACAGGTTATTCGGTAGCTGTCATTTCCTACTACAAATTAATTAAATTCTATTAATCCATTAGAGTAAAATAATGAATATTAATAATTACATTAAACACATACAACCATATGAAATGAATCGGATTTTAACTGTTACCTTTGCAAATACATGCAATACAGCCCTTCTTTTTATACAGTGTAATAGGAAGTAACTTCTATATAAAATACTAGATTGGCTTCATCTTTTGAGATAACCCACATAAGCTATGGTGTAATTGTTTTTAAAATGCAGTGTTCATACTTTCGATTTTAACTAAAACATCTCCAAAAAAGCTAAATACCCAGAAATTTTATAAAAGAATAGGAAAATTGCAAAACGACCTTTAAAAAGAAGAGGTTCAAAGATAAGTAACTTAACAGATCTGCTTAAAGTCTTGAAAGAAAGAAGTTTATGTTGCCGCTCTATATACATTGGTTTTGAATTAATTTTTATGTGTTAGGGTGTTAGAACCATGAATGCTTGCATTGTTTTAGAACAAGCGCGTTAGTTTTTTTTGTAGTAAGTCGTTATAGGGATGAAGTAACTATTACACGTATTTTTAGTACAGTCTTTCACGAACTTTCATATGAATTAGCTGCCGACACAATTGGTGTCGCGTAGAGATTCACGGTGAAATGAAAGGCCGATCATTCTTATTATAAAAACCAGCATTCAATCCTTAATAAACTAATGTACATAATTATATTTAATATTTGTATAATTATAGGAAATATAAGACAAAACCACAAAGTTTTATATGTCCGCAACATTTTGGTCCTTCGAGCCGGATTAATGCAAGTGTTTTTTACTTAAGTCCAGTGATACGAAGCTGTTATAGCGCGAAAGTGTCGAAAGTGATTCGCATTCACACGGTTTGTTACAACGCTCATCAAATTCCCAGGAAGTGGTCTTGAAGAGTTCACCTACGAATCACAGGTACGTCGTTTATCCTTTTTTTTCTTTCCTGATATAACCATTTGCAATTAGTAAGTACGCCGCTTGTGTGTGATTCTGAACAGAAACTACATTTTATTTGTTTTGGACACGGGTGAAATGCTTGTTCCCCGCGTCTTGTTATGAATACGTGCGTTTAAAATAAATAATTTATATTAATTACCAAATACGAATAAGTACCGTAGTCGAAGTTCACATTAATAAAAAATGGAATCTTTAAACCGAATTAGAGGTTCCATAAAAGGAAAATTAACGAGATTTGTTAATTATGTTGGTACGTTGGAAAACGTATCTACATGCGATGAAAGGCAATTAGCGGAATTGCAAGAAAGGTTAAACCTAACAAATGCATTGTTGGAAGAATACAATCGTATTCATTCAAAAATCTTAGAATTAACTGATAATTTCGAACGTGAATTCAAATTACAGGGTGAGTTCGAAGATTCGTATTTTGCGGCAATAGTAGATGCCAAAAATATTCTTAAACTATATGCTGAACCGAACGGTTCTAGTAGTGCGGTAACGGAGGGTCAAAATAATTCGCAGCACCCTTTTCGTCTGCCCACTATTTCAATACCCCACTTCAGTGGTGAAGTGGAAAACTGGCTTGAATTTCGCGAAATTTACAAAAGCCTCATTCATGATAATGTTTCACTCAGCGAAACACAAAAACTTCATTACCTCAAAGCAAGTCTTCGCTCAAACGCAGCCGAAGTCGTCAAATCTTTGGAATTTACGCCCGCAAGCTACCGATTAGCTTGGAAGGCTCTGTGTGAGAGGTATGACAGTCCTCGCATGCTTGTGTATAACCATATCAAAGCAATCTGCGACCTTGAACCCTGTGCCAAGGAATCAGCAGCTAAAATAAGGAAAATCAATGACGTGCTATTCAAACATGTCAATTCCTTGATTTCAATTGCAAAACCAGAGGAAATACTTGAGGTGTTCCTCATTTTCATTGTTTCTAAGAAATTGGATCCCACCACATTTCGTGAATGGGAACTCCAAAGGGTTAATTCAGGCCAAGAATTGCCTAAACTGGATGATTTCAAAGGTTTCTTGAAAAATACTGCCAATTTTCTCGAGAATTTGGAATACAAGCAGGAAAAGCCTGCGACAACAATAAAGGCAGCTAAGGTACATACCAAGGCGTTCGCATCAAACACGCCAACGTGCCCGTTTTGTAATCAGGCCCACTCTTTGTCCCATTGTGACAATTTCATCAAGTTGTCCATCAATGACAAAATTTCCAAGGCAAGGGAGTTGCGCGTCTGTCACAACTGCCTATACAAAGGGCATTTCGCAAACAAATGCACCTCCAAATGGTCATGTCGAAAATGTCAGGCAAAGCATCATACACTCCTGCACGAGGAGAAAGAAAAGGTTTCGGTTACTCAGCCGTGTACTTCCACGGCTGTTGAAACCCCTGCTGAAGCCAATCAAAGCACAATTTCCGCATTTTGTTCTAATGCTCTAATGACCCTGCTGCCCACTGCGTCAGCGGATCTCATTTCCTGTGATGGCGAGCGTCACTCAGTTCGAATTTTGATGGACTCAGGTTCCCAATCAAATTTCATTAGATTAGATGTGTGTAAACGGTTGAAACTTCCTACTCGCGAAGTTAATATTACTGTTTCTGGTCTAGGCATGACCGCAACCCCCATACGAACCAGGTGTGACGTCGAACTGCACTCTCGTCACACCCCTTACAAAGTATCCCTCTCATGTCTAGTGTTGAATGAGATCACAGGTACAATCCCGAGTTTCTCTGTAAACCGGGCCAATTTCAAGATACCGGACAACATTCGATTGTCCGATCCCTCTTTTGGGGAACCAGGAGTCATTGATCTTCTCATTGGCTCACCCGCATTCTTTGAACTCCTTTGCATAGGCCAGTCACGGTTGGGTCCTGGCCTTCCCATACTCCAAAAAACTCATCTGGGTTGGGTGGTTGCAGGCCCCACGACAGCCGCTGCAACCAGTGTCGTTTGTTGCAATTTAAGTTCAATCCAAGACAACACTGACTTGCTGTCACGATTCTGGGAAATAGAAAGTTACCCTTCTGAAAAGGTCCATTCTCCAGAAGAAAATGCTTGCGAGCAAAACTATAAGCAAAACACCCATCGAGATTCTGATGGGAGGTTTGTTGTTTCGATTCCATTCAAGGAATCTCTTGAAGGCTTGGGTGATTCATACCCAATCGCCAAAAAACGCTTTCTTTCAATGGAAAAAAGGCTACAGGCAAATCCCAGCCTGTCAGCTCTTTACAGCAATTTCATGGCTGAATATATTCACCTAGGTCACATGTCTCCGACCACGCCCAAGAAAGGTGAATTTACATACTATTTGCCACACCATGGTGTTTTAAAGGAAGACAGCCTCACTACCAAGCTCCGTGTGGTATTTAATGGTTCTCAGCAAACCAACACTGGAAAGTCTCTGAATAGCATTCAAATGGTAGGTCCCACTATCCAACAAGATTTATTTCAAATCTTGATACGATTTAGAAAACATTTAATCGCTATCGCTGCTGATATCGAGAAAATGTATAGGCAGGTCCTGGTCGAACCTGACCAAAGGCCTCTTCAAAGAATTCTATGGCGTTTTTCTGAAGATCAACCCATTCAAGAATATGACCTCAATACGGTCACATATGGAATTACGTCTTCGTCATTCCTTGCAATACGTTCATTAACTCAATTGGGTATAGAATGCGAGAGGTCCCTCCCTGAGATAACTAGAATCATAAGGGAGGACTTCTACGTTGACGACCTTCTCACAGGTGCTGACAGTAAGGAGCAGGCGCGATTCATATGCGCTGCTCTTACCGAAGTGCTGAGTACAGGGTGTTTTAAGCTGAGGAAGTGGCTCACGAACGACCCTTCAATTCTGTGTGATATCCCTCAGAAGGATATTCACCCTGGTGTTCTTGACCTAGGCGCTTGTGAGCGAACTCACACGTTGGGTCTAACCTATCATTTTCAAAATGATCACTTGATGTATTCATTATCAAGTTCCGTACCTGGAAAGGTGACGAAGCGCGTAATCCTTTCCGTAATATCCCAGATTTTCGACCCGCTGGGTCTCTTAGCACCTTGCATTATCATTTCCAAGGTCATTTTACAACAGCTTTGGATGGAAAAGCTGTCCTGGGACGACCAAGTTCCAAATTCCATTGAAACAAAATGGAGTTCCTATCGTACAGAACTCGTTCTTCTTAACGAGTTGAGGATCCCTAGGTATGTTCTTTGTGAAGGGCACACTGCGGTGCAACTTCATGGATTTTGTGATGCCTCTAATACAGCTTATGGAGCCGCGATCTACTTAGTGTCGCGGACTCCAAACGGCCAATTGCATTCATCGTTGCTTTGTGCTAAAACCAAAGTCGCACTTTTGAAGCCGTTAACGATACCCAAGCTTGAGCTTTGCGGTGCTGTTCTTCTGGCCAAACTTGCAACTCAGGCACTAAAGGCTTTGAGCATGGTTCCAGATCGCAGGATTCTGTGGACCGATTCGACCATTGTGTTAGGGTGGCAAAAAACAAGGCCCACTCTACTAAAGACGTTTGTGTGCAACCGTGTTGCAGACCTTCAGCAACTCACCTCAGATTTTGAATGGAGGCACGTCCCCACCAAGCAAAACCCAGCGGACTTGTTGTCACGCGGTATTTCCCCTCAACAGTTGAAAACTTCAACTTTGTGGTGGCAGGGACCAGATTTCCTTGTAATGGAGGAGTTCTCGTGGCCCATCAGCAATGCCTTGAATCCAAAACTCCCGGAACTAAAAACCGAGAGGCAGTGCCTAGCAGTCTCTGCTAAGATTGACTTTCCCATTCATGACTTTTCTAAGCTGTCACGGTTGGAAAGAATCGTCGCATACTGCAGACGGTTCATACAAAATTGCCGTTCCTCCAAGGGAGAACGCGTTATAGGTCATCTAGGCCTAAGGGAGCTGCGGGACGCAATGACTTGTTTGGTTAAGGTCTCGCAGTCAGATTCTTTCTCTGAAGAAGAAGGAGTCATTCGAGTCGGAGGAAGGCTCCGAAACTCGTCTTATATCTTTAACAAAAAATACCCGATGGTAGTTTCTGGCAAACACCATTTGGCTAAGCTCATTGTCGAGAGAGAGCATATACGGCTGCTTCACGCAGGCCCCCAGTTACTACATTCGTCTATCAGAGACAATTTCTGGATTACTTCCTCTAGAAATCTTGTTAGACAAGTTGTTCATAGTTGTTTAAGGTGTCATCGATTTTCCACTCAGGTTACCCAACCAATAATGGGAGACCTCCCTGCGGAACGTATTAGGCCTACCCCACCCTTTCAAGTTACCGGAGTGGATTATGCGGGTCCCTTCCTGCTCAAGAACCGCAAGGGACGCGGTTCACAAACCACAAAAGCATATCTTTGTTTGTTCATTTGTTTCGCCACGAAGGCAATGCATTTGGAGCTGGTCACTAGCCTTTCAACCGAGTGTTTTATCTTAGCGTTAAGGCGCCTAATAGGGCGTCGAGGCAAGCCCTCAGTAATTTACTCCGACAACGGGACTAATTTCGTAGGAGCCAAGTCAGAACTGCGCGAGTTGGGACGCGCGTTAAAAGAGCAAAACGCGAGTATCACTAACTAAGCGCAAAACGAGGGAGTTAACTGGCATTTCATACCGGCCTATAGCCCGCACTTTGGCGGTCTATGGGAAGCAGGCATAAAGTCCTGCAAGTATCACTTAAAACGCGTATTAGGCAATGCCTCGCTTATTTTCGAGGAATTATACACATTACTAGTGCAAATTGAGTCTATCCTCAATTCCCGCCCTTTAACTCCTATGTCTCATGACCCTAATGATTTGGAACCCTTGACTCCAGCCCATTTCCTAATCGGGCGAGCTTTAACCGCACTCCCCGATCCGAACCTGCTTGACGTACCCGACCAACGTTTGGGCTGCTACCAGCGTATCCAGCAGCTAACACAGCAACTGTGGGCTCGCTGGCATAAAGAATATATCTCTGAGTTACAACTGCGTTAAAAATGGCATTCCAACCAGTCACAACTCAAGTTAGGTGTACTGGTCCTGCTTAAGGAAGATGGAACTTCACCATTGCATTGGAAACTCGGACGTGTGACCCAACTTCACCCAGGACGTGACGGCATCGCTCGGGTAGCCACAGTAAGAACGGCCAATGGAACGTTGCGCCGTAGTTTCAGCAAAATCTGCCCACTGCCGATTGACACTAGTGAGTGAGAGTGCGCGTGTGAAACGCATGTTTCGTTAGATTAAGACGACAAAGTGTCATTGTTCATTTGTTTATAACTATAGGTACTTTAATAACTGCATAACCACAAGAAGAAAATGTTCGATCAGTGTTTGTATTTGTACGATGTATTTTTTATAGTATTTGTAATTGTATTTTGCAGTGTTTTCATTCATTGAAAGTACCTCAATACTTTCAAGGCGGGGGGCATGTTGCCGCTCTATATACATTGGTTTTGAATTAATTTTTATGTGTTAGGGTGTTAGAACCATGAATGCTTGCATTGTTTTAGAACAAGCGCGTTAGTTTTTTTTGTAGTAAGTCGTTATAGGGATGAAGTAACTATTACACGTATTTTTAGTACAGTCTTTCACGAACTTTCATATGAATTAGCTGCCGACACAATTGGTGTCGCGTAGAGATTCACGGTGAAATGAAAGGCCGATCATTCTTATTATAAAAACCAGCATTCAATCCTTAATAAACTAATGTACATAATTATATTTAATATTTGTATAATTATAGGAAATATAAGACAAAACCACAAAGTTTTATATGTCCGCAACACAGCCCTTCTTTTTATACAGTGTAATAGGAAGTAACTTCTATATAAAATACTAGATTGGCTTCATCTTTTGAGATAACCCACATAAGCTATGGTGTAATTGTTTTTAAAATGCAGTGTTCATACTTTCGATTTTAACTAAAACATCTCCAAAAAAGCTAAATACCCAGAAATTTTATAAAAGAATAGGAAAATTGCAAAACGACCTTTAAAAAGAAGAGGTTCAAAGATAAGTAACTTAACAGATCTGCTTAAAGTCTTGAAAGAAAGAAGTTTTTGATTTTTTCAAAATTCACGCACTTCAATAATGTTCTCAGGCAAATAATAGAAAGATCGAAGTTTGTGCCAGACCGATATTACTTGAGATTACTTGAAATCTCTACACCTTCTTTCACGTGAAAACAGTATCACTTATTGTTTTAACATGATAAATAAAATAGTTATTTTTGTATCTAGTACGTGAAATGCCACTTTGGTGATCGAGAACTGATTTTTTTAAAGAGGTGCAAACAGTTGACAGAAAAAGTTGACAATTATTTTAACGTTAAAATACAAAACTCTCATATAGTTTTACATGCAGTGCGCAAAGTAAGTATTTCGCGCACGGCGTCGTCATTTCGTGCCCGGTGTGATGGTAACGTAGGAAAGTGAAAAAAAGGGTCACTTCGCGTATTGTTATCAATGCGCAAACCCTATGTCATTTTTTGATGTTTGTAGAAAATAGCTATTTATGATATGAGTGTTAAAAGTACTGTTTTATGCTGTAAGTGAAAAGTTTGCGAAACGAGCGAAGCGAGTGGAGCAATTTTACGAACAAAATAAAAGTTACTTTTAACACAGTTGTACAAAAAAGGTATTATCACACTTTTAGTACCTTGTTGTGATATGTCTCTATTCTATGGTTTAGTTACTTATTTGAAATCGATATTATCGACCCTACCTGATTGTGCAACAGGTGGGGCAACACTTCGCTTTTGCACATAAATTCTTTATTTTCTGATTGGTTGAGATATTTAGTCTCGTAAATAGTCTCGAACCTCGTTTCCGGTGTCTCACTCATCTCTCTTCGTTAAACATCATTCGCTTTCTACTATCTCTTTTTATTTCTTAAGCCTCTTCTGTAAGCCTCAAGCTGTACGCACGCTTCATTTCTGTAGTGAGAAATATTCACAATTTTCTTAATTTAACGTTATATAAAACGGTTATAAGTGAAATTTCTTCAATTATTGGTTGTGTAGAAAACACCTGCTCATTTCTAATGCTTCCAAACGTATGCAATTACGGTTTTTAATACATTTATTGTGTGTCGTATCTGAGATTCGTTATCAAGTTGCTACTTGGCGTCAGTGATTGAAACTCATTGGGTATGTACTTATTCGTTTACTATATTCAGAATTACTTTCCTTCCTTCAACTTCTCGTCTCTAATTTGTCATAATTGTCCTAGCGTTCAACGTACCGTTTATCGTTCAACGTATAGTCTACCGTTTCCTATAAACTGTAAATATCTGAAATCAACATTCTGGCTGTTAGCGTCCATTACTCCTTGACGACTCGCGCCATATTCTAAACTTCGCTGAAGACTTCAAACTACAATTTACCTTTCCTGCTTCCTTATAAGTTACTCTACCTTTCTTTTCCTTTAAACTTATTAACTTTATATAATTTAATTTGTGGATAGTTTACCTGACCGAAATTACTTGTTTTAGTAAATTTGTTTTACATTTAACTTCAATTTTGATGACGTCATGTACTGTGTAAATATTTCATTCTAACTAAATTGGTTCCTCATTTACTATTGTTGTTACTTAAAGTCATGAATATTTTTTTGCTTAATTTACTTGTACATTAAACTGTATTAGCTACTCCCTTTTACCTTAACTATTAATTGTTGATAAATTCAAAACTCTTTTGCTAATATATGCTCAGTATCCGATCCTTCAGATGAATCGTGAGTAATTAAGTATTCTCATTGTTTGGGACCGAACCATTATTTGTGGTCCGATTTGTACTAATTTTCGTTATTTAGATTACATCGCTTCAGCAAGCTGCTTTGCGCAAGGTATCTTCACCGGAGTTTACTCAGGTACAATTTATTATTATTATTACTTACTTACTTTGCTCATTATGATCGCATCGTATTCTGAAATTATTGAATTTGTATATTAACGTAATTTACTACAAGTAGTTTATTGCAACGCTACTTAAAAGGTAAACCGCATCTCTAGTTATCATTACCATTTAGTAGGTCACTACAATTTTGGATTATTATCCAGTTACATTTATTTATTTATTTGTTTTGAACCATTTACCTTATGCTATAGATATTTGTACACATATTTTGACCGAGTTTTTATTATACTCTCGTCAAATTACTTTTTATTCTCGTTATTGCTCCATTACCATATTTCTCTTTCAGATGACTACGTTTACTCATCTCCGAATTGAGACTATCTTCGCAGTTCATACTTTCAATTTTAGCTACTATCTTTAGAAATTGCGTGGCGCCCTTTTTCCTTATTGAATATTCGTTGCTCGTCCTGCTCATACTGCATAAAACTCACTTTCCCTCATTCTTACTAATCCACACCCAACTTGCCCATATAACTGAGCTTACCGTGTATTACCTATTTATAAATTGTGTTACAATTCACAAATCTTGCCGTAACAAAACAACCTATATGGGGCCCTTTTCCCCACAACGGGCTGAAAATAAATACTTGCAATATAAGAGACGTCGAAAGAGGATTGCGCGCTGAAGCAAACAGTAACTTTGTATTTTTATTGTAATTTTTAGAGCGTGGTAATAAATTAAGCTGTAACATTTTTAATGATATACCCTCAAAGACAAGCAAAGTGAAAACGCTATTACAAAATTTCTCGAAATGTATAATTACAACCCCAATACGTGCTTGTGCAGTCAGAAAATTATACAGTAGCTATTTGATTATTGTTAGGAATCTTGGGCCATAAAACAGATTAAACAAATACCAATATCCTAGTATAAGAGTTCACCTTTGGATCACGGTTGGTAATTTAAAAACCCAAACGGTATAACATTTCAAAAAAAACTTAGTTTTCATACGATCATTAAAGGATTTTTCTTACTATAGGTGGTAATGCAATACTTGGCCAAATCGTACCAAAAAAATACGAGAAATATTTGGAAGCACGTTTTTACATGAATCAGATAAATGGCATTGCGGAAGAACATGAGATTGTAAACGAGTATTAACACATTGACATAATTAGATCATAATTCAAATTTACAAAATACAAAATTAGTAATCCTACTCATGAATATCGGATTCCATGAGTTGCTTTGCCTTTGGTGTTTGTAAATATTGGAGTTAGCGTTCAAAGTTACTTTGTGTGTTTCAGATTTTTATAGTAAAGTCGCTGTTTATTGAAATGCTTTGCTCAAATATCGAATCGAATGTATTTTATACATTCTTTCTTAATGTTTATAAGGAGTTGTTTGCTTATATTTGCTTTATAATGTCGCTTACCCATAAATCGTTAAAAAATGAATCGCAGATAATTTGCGTTAATTCACACAGAAATAACTATAATGAGTCACACCCGAGTTCTCGTGGGACGAACTGTAACTAAATATTTTTCAGGCATTTTATACATCGTTGAAAAGCTCTTTTTAAAGACTATCTAACCAACCAAAAATCCAATATGGCCGCCATATGAAAAACAAAAGATAGCACTAATAACGTAAAAACAAATGACAATCGGGGGCTTCTGATTATATCAAATAATTTGTCTTAAAAAAGTGTCTGGATAATGTAAAACTTTAAAAGAGGTCAGATTAAGCGTTAAAGAGTTATTGAGGAAAATCAAAATCGGCAAATTTTGGTTTTTTCTAAATATTTTAAAAATTAAAAAAGTTAGGTCAAATTTGAAATGATATTTGTCGTAAGTATTAAATTCTGCAAAACTTTTCCCATTTAACCGTTGCCCTATGTCTTCTAATAACCGAGATACCAATGGTGAGCATCGAAATTGGGACACAGTGTATACGCACAAATAAGGCATTATCAATCACTTTAGAAAGGATAATAATCAATATTGTGAATCAATTGGAAGGTTGCGATCGTTTTTATGGTGTTCGCTCCTCATTTTACTTTTTAGGATAATAATCAAGCGCATCAACATCAATACCGGAAATGTTATTATATGTATACAATTAGGCAACATTTGAAAAATATATGAGTGATGATAGTTTTGTATACAATTCGTAACTTTGTTAAGAATACTAAGAAGTATTAGATCTTAGAAGTCCATAGGATTGGAAATGCTTGCGCCACTTTCCAAACAATTTGGAAATTCTCCACTTCAAACATTAATATTACGTGTCATGTAAAGCAATCAATACTATTTTTTCTTTTTTTGCGCATTGATAACAATACGTTACCATGACACCGTGCGCGAAATGACGACACCGTGCTCGAAATACTTACTTCGCGCACTACATGTAAACTATATGAGAGATTTGTATTTTAACGTTAAAGTAATTGTCAACTTTTTCACGTTTGTAGAAAAAATTTTGTTTTCGTGCCCGAAATACTTTCGTGATCTCGACTATTTTTAAAAAATCTGTTCTCGGTCACGAAAGTGGCATTTCGCGCACTAGATACAAAAATAACTAATTTCGGTTGTCATTTTTAGACAAAAGTAAAAGTGTGGATGAAGGGGAGGTAATACATCCAAAATGTAATCCTATTTCTATGTTATCAAATAGATTAAGTATATTTCTGCATACGATACATCTGTATGACTGCAGCTGTTGTATAGAGCTTAGAATCATTAAAAATTGTATATAAATCTCAATGGAAAATCATGTGCAATTAAACCGATGCGCTTGGAAAGTATAAACTAGCAAAAACAATCACTAGAAAATGGCACATTCATTTACAAAACAGTCTGTGAAAATAACAATATCGAATACTTTTATTAAAAATGGTAGGGATTATAAAAGATAATACACGCTAGTAAATCCAAAACAAACCCTCTTTATTAAACAGTATTTATTTTTTGCACCCGTTGCTGTTTTTCATTAATTTCATTTACTTAATTTATTAATGTAATCAAGTCCTAACGTACTGTTATGCTAATGATTTTATTAAAATGTAATTATGAAATAAACGAAAACCACGAATTGATTGTAAGTATTGTGGGTAGTTCAGCGCATAAAACTCAATTCTATTTACTAAATTTTAAATAAAAGGCGTTAGTATTAAATATACAATATATAATATCGCTTATTGGTTTCAACTAAAATGATCGATGACGAGATTATCACTTCATCAGTGTTTCTAACGTAAAACCTCCACCGCCACTCAAATTTTTTGTGCTTATATTCGATATAGCACGTCTCTACAAGTTGTATTCGCTGAATAAAAGATGAATTCTTTCTAGATGTAGAGGTATATAAAACCGGGCGTTAAGTTAGATTAAAGTAGATTATGTTAATACACAGATCATTAGTATTATTAACGTAACATTTTCTGACAAAATACAGGCAATTTTTTAATTAAATCGGTAGGTATGTCATCCAATTAATTTTTATTTCAACCTCAATGGAGCATGTTTTGGAAGGTACATGAATTAACCGAAAAAATATGTTCCTTTCAGTAATACATATATGAAATAGACATTGAAGACATTGAATAACATGGGAAAACCGAAGGTAAAAGCGTTGATTGAATAATATTCAATTCACTAAACGTGAAAGTAATTACATAAACAAGCGACAAAAATTATGTATGGAATTCTTTAACGGCCGTAGTGAATAAGAAGTTATAATTAGAAAATGCCGAGAAGAAAAAAAATTTTTTGAAAAAGGGGCGTGATTGTCAGTTATAAAAGGATAAAGTGATAACTGACTGACTCACTGATCTATCAACGCCCAGGCCAAACCAATGAATCTAGAAACTTGACATTTTCAGTGAACCTTCCCCTAATGATGTAGGCACCCGCTAAGATGCGAATTTTCGAAATTCATCCCCTAAGTGGGCCAAATAAGGGTTGAAGTTATGGAGTTTTGATTTTATTACTGTCAAACTAAAAAGCTGTAATGTAGCAATACCTTTGGAAGTTAAGACAACTTTTATTGGCGGTACTAAGTTCGCCGGGTCAGCTAGTCTGTAATAATATGTAGAGATTTAGGAATATGAAGCGTCAAGTAGAAAAATGTCCGCCATATGTCAGGAGTAAAAGCATTGGAGACTGATGTGGGAGCATGTGTTACGTTTGCGGCAAGAATGCCAGTGGGAAGATGCCGCGCGACAATGATTTCCTTGATTCAAAGATGGTCATTTTGACGTAAATGATAATCACAGTTCAGGAAGGTGTCCCGAACCCATGAAAACTATTTATGGGGTTTACTGCACAAGGATCTATGTCAACTCCAACTCCAAGAACTGTATCAATAATACTGTCGTACACTGTCAACGTTGAGAATCAATTCTAAGCAACCTGGGAAAATATATCATTGATCAATGTATGCATTTTGTTTATTTAAAGTAAATTGATTTTGAATTTAATAGGAACGCCATCTCCATGGATGTCTGTTGGTTCACTATAATCTTGCCTTATCAGAAATAGTCCCACGATCAATAAGGTATTACTGGAGGTGCTGTTTATTCCATCTAAACCAAGTCTATTATTATTTTTTTTTTTTATTTATTTATTTATTTATTTATAAGAGTCATGTACCACGCCTCAAGGCATTTACATTTGTCAACAATTCACAAACTAGATTACAAACTACATAGATACTAACAATAAACTACAGAAATACAAACAACAAACAACGAATTACTGTTCCATTTTATAACTGTAGTGATGGAAGTCATCATGATTGTAAAAAGCATTCCGTAACAATAAAAATTCTTTATTCTGGATTTAAATTGTTTTACACTTGCCGATCTGATAGACAACGGAATGCAATTAAATAAAGATTGGGATTGATACGCTAAGCCATTTTGAGTGGTGGTAAGCCTGCAGAAATTAACCCTTAAATCATTCCGATGTCGAGTGTTATGCGAATGTAGGTTTGATTGATATGTGTAATTCCACAGGTTGGTTTTTACATAGCAAACTGCCGCTAATATGTATAAACACGGCAGTGTTAGAATCTGTAAGTCCACAAAAGCCTTTTGGCAATCTTCCCGGTATCCTAAGCCGGCTATGACTCTGATACACTTGCGCTGTATCTTAAAAACATGCCTCCACGATGGACAATGCCCCCACGCAAGAATAGCGTAACTGAGTGTACTTTGTACTAGGCCATAGTAAGCATTTTTTAATATTCCAATCGATGCAACTGATTTTAATCTTCTCAACAAAAATATATATTTGCTAATTTGTCTGCAAACATTCTCGCAATGCAAGTGGAAATTAAGGCGGTGGTCAATTAAACACCCCAAAAACGGGGAGCTACAGACACTACTGCAGTTGCCATCGTTTGATTCTCTTAATGAAAAATTAATAACTGATGTTTTCGTAGAATTAAGCTCTAAATTATGGAGGAAACACCACCCTTCAATTGCTTTTACGTTTTCCGTAATACAGGCATATGCTGTGCGAAGATCCTTGCTACTACATGTCAATGTGACATCGTCTGCGTATAAAATGCAATCTACATTTGGTGGTAATATGGATGGCATATCGTTGATGTACATCAAAAAAGTAATGGCCCGAGAATTGATCCTTGGGGTACACCGCGTTCCACGAGGACCCTAGAGGAAAGCATGTTGTTATATAGCACACACTGCGACCTCCCATCCAAATATGATGAAATTAAGGCGCAACTTTGGTTGCTAAATTTGTATAAGTGTTTCAGTTTATTTACCAGAATCACGCGTGATACACAGTCAAAGGCTTTAGATAAATCAACGAAGGCGGCAACTGTGAATAAACCACTCTCAAAGTTTTGTAAGATACTATTAGCAAATTTTATAATGGCATTTGTTGTACTTTTACCTCTCCGGAAACCAAATTGGCTAGGATAAAATAATAAGTGTGTTTCAAAAAAAGTTATCATTTGTTGATGCAAAATTTTTTCCACCACTTTGGAGAAAACCGGCAGGATTGAAATCGGTCTGTAGTTGCTAACATCGTTCTTGTTGCCCTTTTTAAACAGGGGTGTGACCAGAGCTGTTTTCATGTCAACAGGAAAATTACCTGTATTTATAATCGCATTTATTATGATCGTAAGAGGTTCCACTAGCAAACTGGTATTTCGTTTTAAGAGTTTCGTGTTAAAACCGAAAATGTCTCTAGCATTGCTGTTTATTTGCATCAGTATGTTTTTAGCTGAGCCGCGATCGAACCTGCATTGTCTGGATAAAAGCTTTAAGTGACCTACTTTTTTATTCAATGATAAAAGGTAAATACGCCTGTATTTTGATCATCAGAACATTGTGCTTAGCGAATCGATTAAGAACTAACACATTTAAATGAATTGCTGCCGATAAATGCAGAAACAAAGCTGGAAGTTTCAATGAATATTGATATAATTAATAAGAAAGCAGCAAACATTATACAAAAATAAGAAGCAGAAAAAATAAACGTAATCTCTCGCATGCAGAGGTGCAAGAAAACATTAAGTACATATTCTTTTCCTGCTTTTACGGTTGACCCCTTTACAACGATAAATGGACTGGTTGTAAGAAGTAGAACCTGGTAGCATGGTCTATATATATTTTAAGACGAATGGATGCTTATTGCTACGAAAGTTTCACGCAATAAATTATATTTTTTTCGCTTGAATGCAAGCATTGGATGAACATAAATATAGTTATATTTTAGAAAACAACATTTAATCCTTTCTGCCAGAGAAACGTTTTAACTTGTAAAGTTATAATGTAATTCGGCCTGTTCGGTAAAGGGTATGCCAAATTCCAAGCTGAGAAATTACCAAAAGTTCTTTGTGAAGTAAATCGATTGAAGTGACACAGTATAGCTGCGGTGTACACTTTCCAATCTTATTGTAATCAAGGTTTAATGTTTACAAACTTGTTTTGTAGGTAGCTACCCCTGAACCTAAATATGTCCAATAAATTAAGCTATTAGTTGATTAAAATTCAAATCGGTGTAACGAATTACATGAAGGCTCTTTTTCTCATTTAGGAAATTAGAAAGTTTAATGGAAACTTAATACAACGCACTTTAAGTTTGCTTGACATGAAATAAAGTTATGGAAATTAAACTTACATTTTTTCAACTCTCTCCAACGGCAAGTATACCTAGCGGAAAAACTTGCACGCACTCCAACTAGTTGCTTCGCAATACTTTTGTTATCTCTAAACACTTCAAGCTATTAGCACTAATAGTGTAGATAAAATGTGAATACTGCGCTAATCTTTCACTTTTATCGTGGTAAACATACTGCTGCACAAGTCATATAGCTTTGTGAGACCTGTATCAAATTGGGTTTTATATTAGCAAGTAATGAAGTATTGGAAAACGTTTAATGCGAACGAGTAAGATAACTGGCTTCGCGAAGCTTCAAAACATTGCCTTTTATCATTGGTATCTGAACCCCAAGGGTATCATTATTTACTTACAGATTTTCATATATAAAACAGAATGGGAAAGTTTTGGCAAGCCGAACTCATTACGGTTAGTAAATTTCCGAAAAGGAACAACCGGTATGTGTATTAGGCTTTCCGCGAGAGCGTTACAATTTAATAGCCGCTATATAACTTGTTGATTTGTGGAATGTGTACATTTACGGCTGTATCTTTAGCTGTATTCGAGCCGATTATTTTATATTATGTTGTGTGATATTGAAGATTCGATCTCCAATAAACGTATACATATTTCATTGTTTTTTAAAGACGTAAATTAATATTTCACATGATTTGCCGATTGTGCACAATTTACAATGACGAAAATCTACGAGGAGGATTTGAAAAATCCCTGACGTGCTTAATATTCTTATTCTGATAGTCTTATATCGTTCTTTTGGCCATTTCGTCCAACTCGCCAAAATTATTATTTGTGGAGTAATTCATGGGATTTGTACTTCTTAGTGCTTTTAGTTCAACGAAGAATTTAAAACTCGATTCGTTGCTTTCTGCTATGACAATGCAGGATCCTGGAAAAAAGGAGTTTTCGACTTGGCTAATCACTGCCGTTTTTCTTGAATTTCTTTTAGACTTTAAGGTGCGGTAGCATAGTATATAGCAAACAAAAAAACGGAGGCTATAACTTCTCCGGCCGATGGATGGTACGGGTTTGATCTTCTTCAGTGCAGGTTCTCCTTTGGTAGTCTATTGCTCAGATTTTTTGTTTTTTTCTCTGAACGAAGCACGTTTCATTGCATATCCCATATCCTACACCCCTACAACTGCATAATAATAAATATAAGTTCAACAGTCAGCATGAAACAAAACAACGTCATACAAATATGGTGCAAATTTATATCCTCTATTCTCCTGAACAATTCATTTTCGTACACATACATATACACTGTGTCCTAATTTCGATGCTCACCATTGGTATCTCGGTTATTAATAGTAGGGCAACGGTTAAATGGGGAAAGTTTTGTAGAATTTAATACTCACGACAAATATCATTTCAAATTTGACCTTACTTTTTTAATTTTTAAAATATTTAGAAAAAACCAAAATTTGCCGATTTTCATTTTCCTCAATAACTCTTTAACACCTAATCTGACCTCTTTTAAAGTTTTACATTATTCAGACACTGTTTTAAGACAAATTATTTGATATAATCAGAAGCCCCAGATTGTCATTTGTTTTTAAGTTATTAGTGCTATCTTTTGTTTTTCATATGGCGGCCATATTGGATTTTTGGTTGGTTAGATAATCTTTAAAAAGAGCTTTTCAACGATGTATAATATGCCTGAAAAATATTTAGTTATAGTTTGTCCCACGAGAGCTCGGGTGTGACTTATTAGTTAATGCTGTGTGAATTAACGCAAATTATATTTGCTTTATAATGTCGCTTACCCATAAATCGTTAAAAAATCAATCGCAGATAATTTGCGTTAATTCACACAGAAATAACTAATGAGTCACACACGAGTGGAATAAGATATAACAACCCCTTATTAATTATTGAACGAGAAACTGACTGAAATTGTTACACAAATGGCGTAAAAATCCACATTAACACCAATTATAAAATAATCGATCCACTGTGCAGTAATTTAGTGTGGTAAACGTGATCACTATATAATAACCGAAAGATGTGTATATGTTTGTGTTGCTGTGCACTTTTCCGACAGTCGCCGAATCCTGACGAATGCGGTTTAAAACCAAAGCTATTATAAAATTATAACCTAAAAATTAATGCTACAATAAATTATAGATACCCCGCAAATATCTGCACTAATTTTTTTCAAAGTAAGTTTTAAACATTTTAGTATAAAAGTCCGTCATCTTATTCAAGCGGTATTTGTGTCTAAATATAGTTTCTTTACTTAGAAAATACGTTCAAAGTTTCCTTATGGAGATTACGTGTAAAATAGAATTCGCTTATTTTTGGGTGAAAATTTTGTGTAAACATGCATAGTTTGTCTGTCCGAGGTCCTTAACCCATTTCGAACATTAAAACAATGGAAGAAAGTATTTTCGCGAAAATTTTCAAAATGACAAGTATCGGAAACTTTTTCTCGATAACATGGAAATTTAATTATTTCAAGTTGAAAAGTTATTCAAATGATGAAAAATGATTCTATTATGCCTCGCGTTAACATTTTCATGGTTAAAATGATGTAAAAAGTAGTAACAGCATTCATCGTAGACTAATTTATGTGTCCCGATACCTTCTTTCGGTAACTTTCGAAATGTACATGTTTGTGTGCTTATTTCGAATTTAGAGATTTTGAACGAAGGACGATGTCGTAGGTAACATATATAGTCGAATGTTTTCACCGAGAAAAATGTTTTTGTCTACATATTTAACTTAATATCTATTGATGAAAGTAGGTGGTAAGTGTATTGTTACGTTACACTATACCAAAGAGAACCTATACTTTGACTATACTTCTAAATATACAACTTATATTGTAATTAAGAGGAAGTAAAATCCATATTTACTGCTGTACATATACGTGTAAATGAGGCCTTTAGTTAGTGAAATAAACAAAAATTTGAAATTGTTGAAGGTAGAGAAGGTCTTTCTATAAAACAGATGTTATGCAACGTTAGACCAGCTTCTATTTGTACATTGTATGTTTTATGGTATTTTTAGTTTTACTATAGTTAAAGATTAATGTTAAAACGTTCTCCCTAAGGCCATTCGTATTCCCAAAAAGTTACCAGTGTCCAAATTGAGTTCTTTTACATTCAAAATTCATTCTAAACTATCCTTATGAAGTTTACACGGAATTTGTTATATTTTGGTTAATTTTTAGGTAAAGACTATGTGCAAAGACGTAATTAACATTGTGAAAGGGCCATTATGTATTTTTGGTCTCAAATCTATTCCAAAAAGTTTGCATTTTACATTTTTTTAATAATTGGTAAAAATTTACTATAAGTAGGTAGGAACGAATTCGTATATCTTTACCAAATATCAACCCATTTTTGTGATTTTTACGTCAAATGTATGTAAATGTAATCCTTTATTTTAGTTACTTTAATAACTTGCTAAATTACAGATACCTACAGAGTCAAAAATCTGAAAAGGTACAAAAATGTAAATTTTTTTTCTTTTTTCAAGCAACTAAGCCAGCTCAACAAGGTGTGATGTTTTAAAACAAAAGCTATTACAACCTACAATCACAGATACCCCCTCCCCCCAAAGTACGCAAAACGCGAGAATCGCATGTACCCCCGTTTATATGAAATATTAGAATAGGAAAGAGTAAAACCAGAAGAGCAAATTGCACCCCTAAAAAAATCTTCAAAAGTAGTAAATGAAACAACATGAATTGAGAATTACAGGACAGATAGTGTGTTAATACGACAGCAGAGAAATTCCCTGTTATTTTGGGTATCATCCTTAATTACTTTCGATTTGAATTGGCAAGATAAATGATTTGTCAGCTTTTCGTAGTGGAATTTTAAGAAAATTCAATTATCTAACTCTTTTCAATTTAAAAATTATTTAACTAATAACAAAAATACACTCAAACTAACCGATATTATGAAAAATGAATTATTAAAAAAATAGTGATAATGCATATCGGTGTTATTTGATTTTTCGCGTTGTAAAGATTATTTTGTTTCAGAACATAATTTCTCTAAGCACTGACACGAACCAACTTAACGCAATGAAGTCGTGCTGCACTAACTTGGCAGAATTGGAAACTCAAACAGACCCGAATTAACATAATTGAATTTTATTTTATCACTTCGTTTTCATTATTTCATTATTCCACTTTAAAGCTTCCGTACTAGAGACATTTTACAAAGTATTTTCAAATTAGTAATTGTGCTTTTTAAGTCAACTCATCAGACATTTAATATAATTTCGATCTTGAGTACAGACGAAACTTTAATTGCTAATAAGTTGAACCGAAAAAATCTTACATTTTGACCTAATTTTTAGGTAGGTATGCGGATTTGCGTTTTATGATCAAGTTGAAAGGCAGTTTTTCATTGGAAGAAAGAGTAGCGAACTCTCGATATTTAGTACTTTAGTGGTGTTTCTATAATTTAAATTAAACTGAATATTAACCGTATCGTGTTTAAAGTATTGATGATATCAAATATAACTGATAGCTGTGGTAGAATAACAATGTATTTAAATCAAGAGACTACAGATTATCTTTACTATATCTGCGTGTGTATAAATCAAAACGGTTTGTAGGCATATAGATAAATAAGCAAATCATAAATAAAGCAAGTCGCATTTACATGTACATTAAAATGTAAATATGTAGATTATCACATACGTAAAGGATAGTTGTCAAAATTTAAAACATTTACAGTTGCTGCCTTTTCTATGCTAAATTTAATATCTAACGCTTACTTAGCAGCAGAGCTTTTATTCAGATATCGTCGCTGTTAGATAGTTACGACTCACATAAATTTTTGTGTTGCACTTAATTTAGGTTCGTTACACTGTTAATTAATTTATAACGGTTGTCATTTGATGCTTTCATGTTCACTAGAAAATCACTAAAGCTTGTTTTAAACCATTTAAGTAAGTCCATGTTCAATATTGACCCATCTCCATTATCGCTTGTATAACTCCCTTTTATTTACATTATTAAGTTGTTGGGTAATTTCAATCAATTTTATTTGTAGAATAAGATAATAGGAAGATGGAATAATTTACATTTGGTTTAATCGAGCAATTAAATTTCACGGAAACGAATATCTGAGTTAAACTAAGTTCGCCATTTCGACAATTGACGGACAATTTTTTTATTAACCTCATTTAAGAAAAGGCATGAGCCGTTCGTCCATTACAAAAAATGAAGAGTATAAATTGATAAATTGTTCGGTTGGCCCAAAAATGTTGTCAGTTTGTGAATTAGTGACATTTTTTCATGCATTTCATTCAAATAACTATTATGCTAAATGGTATAGAAGCGTAAACGAAAATGCAACGTTTTTGTACAGTGTGGTATAGTCTGTTCCAATTTATAGCGTTCATTCAAAGAAAAGGTGTCATTATCGGGTTAAAATACAATAGACTAAATAACGAAAAATTTACCTGAAGTTTCTGTAAATTTAAAGGTAGATAGACCTTTATAAAGCTATTGTCGATTTGCGTAGCATTTAGAATACTCAATCTATCTATCTTTAAATTTGGAAGGACTTCAGGTAGAATTTCGCTGGTTATTTTCTATTGTGTAGCATAATTATGAGCATTTGAATGAACGCTATAAATTGGAACAGACTATAAATATAAGATAAGAGTAGTTGCTTAGAATGAAGTGTTAGAATAAAATTAATGTTATTAAAAGAAGAAATAATAATAATAACTTCTTGATCCAGGTGGAACATAAGTACATAACATTGGCTAAAAGTTGGTGCAATAATGGACAAATATTGATACATAGAACATCGATTTCTGATGTATAACCAATATTCGCCTAATATGGATTTTCACATTTGATCCAATGTTGTTACTAAAATGTTTATCCAACACAGCGCCTATTTTAGATGTACGATATGGTAGTAAATGACATCGGTTAAACATAAACTTGTAGAGCTATTTACAATATTGGGAGTACTATTTATATGCCACCAATATAACGGCAATAAAGGAAAAAATATATGGATATATTAACATTGGGACAATATCAGTTTTTCACATTTAACCCAATATTATGACTACAATGTTTGTCCAACGTAACACCAATATTATATGTTCAACGTTTTATTTAAAAACATTGGTAAAATATAGATTTCTCAAAGTATTTACAATATTAGTTTCACTCTATGTCATCAATATATGTAAATCCAATAAAGGCAAAATTTATATAGATAATTCGACATTGGGAGGAAATAATGTTTTAACATTTAACCCAATATTGGTTTCACTCTATGTCGCCAATATAAATCCAATAAAGGAAACATTTATATAGATAAATCAAGATGGGAGCGATATAATGTTTTAACATTTAAATGAATCTAGGAAAAAAACCCCGGAAAAAAAACCGGGAAAAAAAAACCGGAAAAGAAACCGGAAAAAAACCAGGAAAAAAACCCGGAAGAAAAACCCCCGAAAAATAATTATAGATGGCTGTGAATAAATTTTGTTGTTGATGAAGATTGTCATTTGCGCCGAATAAAACATAAACGCTGAATAAATGATATAATAACATATACTTTAGAATTATACTGCATTATATTTTACATCAATATTACAAAATCATACATAATATACAAGGTATCAAATAATGAAAAAGTATCAATTGAAAGTGGAAATCTACGTTTAAGTTTACCATTTTTTTACTGCAAAATTTTGTTTGGTGTCATGTTGCCGTTTTGTATCAATAATTGAAAAAAAATATACTAAACCTGCAAATAACCTAGGCGCTTTAGTGGCAATCTACGTTTAAGAATTTGTCCAAGTGGTTTTGCAAGAATTACGCCAGTTAGACCTCCGAAAATATAGATTTATCAAAGTATTTACAATATTAACTTATCCACAGAAAACTCATTAAGTTAAGACACAATGCAATAATCCTTTTAATTTCAATATATTTATATATTTTTTATGAGACATACATGTTGCGGGTATAAAATTTAAAATACCCATCTTCTACCGTCATGTCACACAATAAATTAATTTCAGATTAATTAAATAATTAATTGTGACGCTGCAATTATGTTTAATAAAAAGAAAAATTTCTATTTCGAAAAATAGACATTCATATATTAGCTGCTATAAAGAGATGTGTGAAACCATTGACTTTATACATATAAAGTCAATGGTGATATGAAGGTCCTCCTTATTTTATAGTGTTCAACTTTAAATTCCTTTTTTATAAAAGTCGGCATAGCTCAGTGCTAGGTTGGCTGATTTCTAACCAGGCAACCGATGGTTCGAGTCCTGCTTGAAGAAAAAGGTTTTTCAGCATCGCCGATCTCTTACGAGACTACACGACGCAAATGGGGGCACTGGGAAAGAAGCCACCGGAGCACATACGCCGCTGCGAATGAGCCCCTCGGAGCATTGGGGGTTCTTGGGGGCGGAGTACTACAAACTTCACAATTGTCAACATATTCACGCGTGTCACAAGATGATGGATGGCTACAGGGAGGAAGACGATGCCTGTCACGTGGTATAACATCAAAGGGGAGTCGTGGGGGTGGCCCAGGTCACCCCCTTTTTACTACACGATATTTCAATTTCACGTGATGGCAATATTTGTAACCTTTATCAACCACCAATATTGTCTGCTATCATTTTATCAATGTTGTTCTACAATATTGGTGCAATTTGGTTTGCTGTTATTGTTCCAATGTTGATAAATGTTATTTGATCACTATTGTTCTTAAACATTGGCCCAATTCTGTGTGTTGAGATTGGAACAATATTGGTAAAGGTTATGTAGCCAATATTGAAATACAATATTTCTCCATTATTGCAAAATGTTAACATCGTTAACTTCGGCCAATATATATAGTCCATATTTATCCAAGATTGATAACATATTGCGCCAATATTTGACCAATGTTGATGTTCCACCTGGGAAGGTGCCAATTATTAATTATCTCTCAATGGGATAGATGCCACAAAAGTAGTCGTAGTGCCAAGAGTTCAGGAAAAAGAATGTGACTGACCAAAGAAAATCAAAATCTTCAAAATACCCTTCAACTGAAATCAAGAACGGTGAACATTCTTGTGCTGACGAAATGAACGATCTATGTCACATGCAGTTGGTAAAACGTATTTGGGAGCGTTCCTTTAAAAGTCACAATATGAATTTCACAGAATACACAAAAAGGATAATTATCAGTCGACGTGCAGAATATCAAGAACCATTCCAATAATTTCGGTTTTTATGGAGTTCAAACAACTGAAAGCAAATTCCTGAACTTTGACGTAAAAGTAATGTCCTCATACAAAGAAAATAGTGAGCCAAGGAAGTTTTTACATAGATTGGATATTAAAAGTATAATGTTTGAGTTACTTATTCCTCCAGCAAAAAAAGTATTGATTTGTGACAAATTTTTGCAGACGTTATCCTCCGCGGCTATCGTAATACTTCGAAAGCAAATAATAACGATTGCACATGTATTTACTTCATTAACACCCTGTACAGAACAACGGCGTCCAATTTGCTTTAGTGTGGATTTTAATTACATAATACTAAAAACAATTTACGATATAACGTTTGCTAAACGTGCATGATTCCTGGAAAAACGATTTAATTATCGTCTCTCTGGATCTCATCAGTTAAACATAAAAACTTGTACATTTTACAGCATCCTAGAAAACACATAGTTTCACATTGTTTTCACGCCTCTATGCATTTTCTTATATACGGAAAGCAAAATTCAATTTTCCGTTTGCGTTCATAGGGAAAAATAAAAGGACGGTCAATGAAGTTAACTGTTCGCTCGTCCATTTAATGTTCCAAATATCTCTTTATACATCTCGCTTTCCAAGATACAGCGAAGTGTAAATGGAATTTAATACAACTGCGTAGTGTTCACCTTCAGAGAAGTGTGACAATGAACAGATTCCTGCTCTAAGTAAAATAATCGCCTTATTTTTTACTCATTATGGTGATGGATGGGAAAAGGACCTTCAATAGCTCCAGAGAACCTTATTCATAATGCGAACCACTGCACTTTATTAAGAAAATGAGAACTCAAAAAGGGTAGAAAAATAAAACGCTTTTCAACAGGAATAAAATAACGCTTAAAAACCGCTAGAAATCGATATACTAACATAAATTTCTATTAAAAGGTTTTGACACATAAAAATCGCGCAGATCTGAACTATGTAAATTTATGGAAATAAATTCTGCTGAATAGTAAATCAAAATAATACCGAAAAAAATTTAACATTTAATTATATCTTGTTTGCGTATCTTGGAATTTTAAGGATTTAGGTAGTAGATACCTTGTATAGAACGACAAAGCAGGAGTTAAAATCTAACATGATCGTTTAAAAAGCGTTCCATCTTCTTTAGGGTGTGATATATCAAAGAAAATTATATAAGCGGTATAATATCCTGTGAATACTAAACACACAATATCGTACTGCCAAAATAAATTTTGCTAAACCCTCTTTAGGGTGTCTATACCACATTTTCATCCAACATAGGAAGTTAAGTAATCTTCATAAATGTGTTTAGGGAATAGTTTATTAGCAACTTTAAACTTTTTGATTACGTTTTAAACGCAACAAGTGTCTGTACCGACTTTCGCTTAAGAAACTTTAATGAACTGATACAAATTTACATTTACAGCTAATTTCCGTCTTTCCATTAATCAAGGTTTTTGAATGAGATTCAATCAATACACGATGTTCACAACGTTCACTCACAGGAAGGTAAAATGTGGGTATAGTAGTAGATAAGATTAACCTAAACTCTGAATAAGTAGGTATGTAAAATCGCTTATTAAATTCAATTAATAATAAAACGAAAAGGATGTTTGACTCAAATTTGAAAAGCAAACATATTTAATAGTAAATTAACAAAATTCTTAAGCTCTATTAAGAACTACATCAAAGGGAATCAATAGATATGCAAAAATTGTTGCTAAGCAATCTGAAATTAATTTCGATCTATAAAGGAAATTTTCAGTACGACAAAGCGAAACAATTTCTGTAGAATTATTTTCTCAATCAAGGCATATTATTATTGTCGACATACTCTTATTAATAAGAATCGAATCTCGCCAGAAATTCATCTAAATTGTTGAAGGTTTACACACGTAATCAAAAATTAAAATTAACATCTGAGTATTGCCGGGTCCTCAATTTACATTGTGAGTATACTGCACACGATAACATAAACAAAATTTAAGAGATTCAATGCTTTTAATAAATCTGGGAAAACAATATTTATAGATCTCATTGTTTTGACGAGTGCTAAGTATCGCTAATTAAGAGTTGAAAATTTAGGTAATTCTCTATGGATGTACATACCATTCAAACAATTTTCCATGCAATGGAAATAAATAATAGAACCCTCTGTTACAAAATTAATTAAATAATGAATAATTAATATTCCTTACGCTACAGGTGAATAATTGTCACAAACTTAATTGAATGGGTAAAACTGGATCACAACTTCGCGCTTCGCTTCCAGAAATTTAGTGATTTTTGTGACAACACATCCAACCCATAATACCACCTATGATATCATATATACCTACACCTTCTTCCAACAGTAAAATGGTAGAATGGTTACCAAAACGACGAATTACATTCACTTCTAGCATGTACTAGCCACAACTTTAGCTTTATCATTTAAATTTAAAGAGGCTTGGAGAAACATTTGGAGGAACCTGAGGAAGCAGAAAGTTATCTTTTGGATACAAAGTAATTTAAGTTATTCAGTCAGTGAAAGCGAATAGTGAAGGCAATTATGATTGTTACATTGACTTTGGTATTGGGAAGTTATCTCCACAGTGATAGAGCTAAGTATTTTAAATGGCTTTACCTCTTGGAGCACAATTCTTTGTATACAGTGCACAATACTCTAAAGAGAAAAAAGATCTTCATGGAAGTAAATAACAGACTATAAGAACATCCAAAAATTCGTGTGAATCTTCTCATTTTAAATGAACGCAAGTTTTTAATATAAGACATAATTCACAAAATTAATCTTCGTAAATGATTAATTCAAGTTATTAACCAATGAAATCAAATAACATTATCAGTGAATAAAGTGCTTGGGTCACCACACTATAGCTTTGAATTGTATTGTCTTATCCCTTTTTATCCTGCGTTGATTCCATTACGAAAAACTGATAAGCTCGGTACAGTATTAAAAAGAATTGTGATATTCTCCAAGTGTTATTGGAGAAGAGTCATCAACAAAATTGAAGACTTGACACTACTGGAAAAAACTGAAGAATTGTGGAGTAAACAGACACCCTTGACCAAACAATCCTATGAAATGTCATATAATAATAATAATAATAGTCTTAAATTATACGCCTCTACAAGCACAAAACTCAACCATTTATTACATATCACTGAAACATTTTCACATGATATACACATGGAGTTTGGTATTGACAAATGCAAAACACAACACATCACTGCTGGTAAGAGAGAATTTGTGGATTTTGAGCTCAAACATGGTGACCATATAAGATCCATGGACGAGAATGAAACTTACAAGTATCTTGGTTTTCAGCAAAACACACATATAAAATATACACAAATAAAACGAAATCTAATCACACAATATTTACACAGATTACGCAGTATACTTAAAACACAACTACATGGTAGAAACACTGTCAAAGCTATTAACACATACGCTACACCGGCCCTTACTTATTCCTTTGGAATAATAAAGTGGACCAATACAGATTTAGAACAGGTACAGCGAAACACACGTACATTACTCACTAAACACCGAATACATCATCCACACGCCTCAACAGTAAGACTATACCTTCCTCGTTCACGAGGAGGTAGAGGCTTAACAGACATAGCCCTGTTACACCAAACACAAATACACAAACTACGAGAATACTTTTATAACAAATCACACATTTCAGCGCTACACAAAACAGTCACACTTGCAGACAAATCTTACACACCCTTAAATATGAGTAATAGAAACATCACACCACCAATGAGTAGAGATACGTACATCACACATAACATACAAACTTGGACACAAAAGACTTTACATGGACGATATCCACAGGAGATTAACGAAGACTGTGTTGATATTATAGCAACGCATGCTTGGTTAACCAAATGTGATATTTTCCCAGAGTCAGAAGGTTTCATGTTTGCCATACAAGATCAGGTCATTTACACACGAAATTACAGAAAACACATAATTAAAGATAGGACAATTACACATGATCTTTGTAGACAATGTTCGCAAAGACCAGAAACCATACAACACATTATATCAGCATGTACACGTCTAGCACAAACAGAATACAAACACAGACACGATCAGGTAGCTAAGATAATACACCAAAAACTTGCCACAAAACATAACCTTTCTACTGATAACACACCCTATTACAAATATACACCGCAAGTTGTACTTGAAAACACCACACAAACTATATTGGGATAGGACACTACTCACAGATAAAACTGTATATAACAATAGGCCAGATATAACACTTATAGATAAAACACAAAAAATCATATACATAATAGATATTGCCGTTCCCAACACAAACAATTTAGCCAATACACACGCAGAGAAACATCGCAAATACACTGATATAGCTCAGGAACTTAAAACGCAATGGAGAATGGGAACTGCTCTTACAGTACCCATTGTTCTTAGTGCAACCGGAGTTATACCAAAAACAATACATCACAGTTTGCACATTTTAGGGTTAGATAAGAACATATACATACAATTACAAAAGGCAGTCATTATCAACACTTGCCACATAGTTAGAAAATTTCTAAACATAACGGAAGATACCGCACATCACTCAGAACCACATCACACACTTTCAACTAATACCATTCAAACACAAAATGAAACACAACACTCAATCCTCCCTTCACAAATTGAAACTCTGTTGCATACACAACATAACATTATAGAAAGTCCATTACCAACACACAACACTTCAACAATCACTCATGTAACACCTCTAACTCGTTCTCATGCACTCAAACGTAAACACACAATATACTCACAGTATCAGAATTCGCAATTAACACAAAACACAAACAACACATTACCCACTCGAGTGCAACCTATGCGTCGAGCTAAACAACAAAAAACGCTTACACAATAACCATAACACTTTTTCAAAACATACATATTATGTTCATTTTTTCTTTTATATAAAAAGTCACTAAGTCACGAATAAGTGACGCCAACGGAGAAGCCTAGGAATATAGGGTCTCTTTTTATTATTGATGCGCGACGCTGCGTTCATGTTAATGCCTTCGCGGAAAGAGGGTCGACGGGACGTGGCTTTTACAAATTGGGATCAAATACACCGAGGCTTCTCAAACAAATACATTATCTAAAATGTGATCAGCGTTGGTTTTATCAACGTCATTTAATTTAATGAACATAATATGTGTATAGTATTTAGTATGTTCACTTTTTAACAGCAACTTCAAATTTATATTGTAAAGATATATGTATTAGTAGGACTAATCGTAACTTGATTTCGATCCGTGCGATTAGTTGACCAGGCTTGGCCTGAGTATCGATAACAATCGAAGTACATAATAATAATAATAAGGACTTTATTGAGAAAAAAGAAGAAAAAAAAGAGAATATGTAGGTATACATGAAAATATATCGATGATGGTGTAGGCGAAGTCTAGCAGAATGCTATTCAAACTCAACCTCACCATCATTGGTTGACAAATAACTCTTAAAAATAAATAGTCTAGGCTAGTAGCGTAAAATTCAATAATGTTGTCAGTAGTAGAGTGATAAAATGGATTACTTTAAGCAAATTTAGTGGGAATTTCCGAAGCAAGTAGACAGCTGCAGAGTATCGTCAGCAAATAAAAGGAAATAGAAAAGAAAAAAAAGAATTACTTAATACTATAAAAAAATTTAAAAAATTGGATTATGAAGAATATAGTCTTTTAATTATTAATATTTAAATTTATTAATATTCAATAACTTGAATTCCTGAGGAAGCTTGTTATATAACCCTATAGCACTGTACACAAACTACCTTTTATAAATATCTGAAAATGACGAGGGATATTAAAAGATGTCTTGAATCGAGTGTTTAGATTATGAATTCCAGACCTTATTTTGAATTCATCTTTGATAGTTGATATGATCGCTTAATAGGCGATGAGTGAAATTAGCCAAGTGAAGAGCTCTACGCTTTTCCACGTTCAACCACCCGATCTCCTTCAGTTAGTTTGTAGGAAATATGTTCGAATTTACGTATTCCATAAATTAGGCGAAGGCGGAAATTCTACACTTTTTGAATACGTGTTCTTTGTACAGAATCTATGCAAGGACCATAAATAAAATCACAGTAATTGAAACAGAACAGAACTAAAGATTCGCACAAGTTTTTTTTTTAATTGAAATGAAAGACAATGGCGGTTAGCATATATCACCTTTAGAGCAGCATATGACTTTTGAATAAGTTTAGTTACATATGCTCTCTAAATCGAAGATTTGAATCAAAGAAAACACCTAAATTATTAGCCTTGTTAACTAATGGGACAACAAAATCATCTATTTTAACCACAAAATCGTTTTGAATTAGTAAGATTTGCCTTCTACGGCCAAAGAGCATGGATGCACATTTTAAGGGGTTTAGCTTGAGTCCAAACTCATTAAATAATTTTTTTATTTTGCTTAATTCGGTATTAATATGTTGCAAGGTATTTTGCTAGCGAATTATTTCAAAACTTGTGTATACCTGAGTGTCATCTGCATAAGTGCATATGCCGTGACGTTACAATTATGTATAGATTTGATTATTTCGGAGGTGTTAACTATAAATAATAGAGGGCCCAATACCGAGCCTTGAAGAACCCCAGCCGTAAAATTAAGCTTATAAGAAAGATTATCATCAATGCGAATTTGTTGGTATCGGTCGTGTAGATACGAAGAAATGAGGTCAGCTGCGGGTTCAGAGAAACCGTAGAACTTGAGTAACGAACAAAGTAGGGTGTGGTTGATGGTATCAAACGCTTTACAGAAATCAAGAAGAATTAATACTGTGGCTAACCCACGATCGATTCCAGCTAAAACCTCATTGGTAACGGTAGCTAGAGCAATTGCAGAGCTATACCCACATATAAGCAAAGCAAAGCTCATTGATATAACTTTTCTATTCGTCAGTTATCAGATTGATTGAAGCAATAATTTAAGCAATAATTTAAGAAAAAATATGGATGGTGATTGCAATTTCTTTATCAACTCCTAGATCCCAAAATTTTGCCTCCTTACATTTCATAAAATAAATACGTTTCAAAAAACGTTCTTTTGTTCATAAAGTCGCTTTCCTTTATATTATGTTTGATAAGAGCAAAAAATTAGTCTTAATGTTGTATTTTGTACAAGCTGATGTATAATTATTGTTAGGATAGTTCGGTTGTCTGGAGAAAAATTTAATATTTGTTGCATTAGAAAATTTAACATTAAAAAGATATAATAATGTCACGTGAACTTTTCGGCATATTAAAACTGTTTTTTTGCATCCTTTATACATTTTACAAAATTTTATCGGGATTAACACATGTATGAGAATTCTCCATCGCCAAGGAGTTGACAAAGACAAGAACAAAGTATACTTTTTCTTTTCGCATTGATAAATCGTAGGTGAAGGTTGATAGTACCGAATTTTTACCGTTGCACTGTAACGTTCGTTATGTAATTTGGCCAGCCTTCTCGAACGTTTAAGTAAAGATTCTTACAATGCAATCACGTAATTTAACCAATTTTTGGAGTTTAACGTAAAATCTCTTGGAATATCTACATGAATTAAACAACTTAACGGTTTAGCTCTCGCATAACAAGTAGATCCGCTATTTTTATGATAAATTTTTGGGCTGCTGTCGATTTCGACTAACTAACCATGTTTTCTTGATGAGTATAGAGGTAGTTAGTACATTAGGTATAATACCGTCAAAAGTAAAGAAAATGCTGAACGAAACAATGCTGATATGGGAAAGTAAATAGGTTTAGTATATAAACAAATATCGTATACATATGGGACGATGACACACGCTTCTTCCTCATACAAAACCTGACTTAGTATCTTTGCTAGAGAATGAACCTATCTTCTAGCGTATGGTTTAGTATGAAATAAATGAATCCATAATAATAATTATTAATATTAAAATAAAAGCATTGTAGCAATGCTAACTTCAATAAAAGAAAAGATCTTAGAAATGAAAATAGTAGGTAATATTCTCTTAGTGGCATCAAACGGGTGTCATATAAGAAACCACAAAAATAAAAGGGTTGGAGAGGGAAATTCGAGGAGCCACAAGTAGGCACAAATGATAAGCAAAACCAACGCTTAATTTTGCACAATTTTTCCCTTTGGAAACTACACCAAAGAATTAGTAATTATTTTGGCGTAATTAAATATGAACTAGGTAAACTGTATAACTGAGGTAAAAGCAGTTGTAAATATTTATCATCGTTATAACGGTAAGGACAAATTTTCATAGCGACTACATTTGAATGAAAACTCGGAATAGAGGTGGAATTATATTGGAAACTGTCAGCCAATCGTGTAGTTATTGATTACCTTTATAAGCTTACAATACTGAAACAAGGACCTCATGTGATAGGTACCTTTTGTCATTATTTTTAACATCGACAAGGATGCATTTCATTAAGTTAAAGGTACGTTGTTGATTTCTTAGTCTCATTTTTTAGACAAAGGACACGTTACAGTGCGATCGGCTGTTCCACCTTGTATTCTACCCCAATGTAGGACGAGTTGGTGAACGTACAAAATGAAAAAATAAACATACTTTTCCCTTTATGAATGTAACTTCATTAGGGAGCTTATAGAGATGAACTTGTTTGAAAGCTGCATTATCACAAAATTGAAAAATTATTTGCTAAATGATGTATAATGTTACGGCAAAAGTTCGTTAGTATTACATTATACAGATAGGTACGCATGCTAATTGTAAATACATAATATGTTTTGAAGTTACAATCCATTTCGAGAGTAAAGATGTTTTAGAATATTTTAGAATACCGCTGATTGACAGATGTAATGTAAAATTTGGCGAAAACTACAAAATAGCAATTATTGAAGTAATGCAGCCAACAGGATATAAACACTGTCACAGTATGTAAAGTAGTGTTTGGTCAAAGCCGAAGGTATCTTTACTATGAAGAGCCAAAGATACCTTTACGCATATTATCTTAATGTCTCGTAAAGTTGTTTTAGAAACGTATGTAAAAGCTCTGTTAAAGGTAGAAAGTATTTTCGATCATACCCCATGTTTCTCTATCAGCATCACATCCTTTTGATTATAGTTTTGAAAGGGAGTTAGTCAAGTTTTCTGGACATGTTTGTCACCACCTCAGAGCGCTGCAAAAATTAAAACCAAACCAGTGGGCGTAATCGGCTTATCCTGTTTTGAGAAAAGCGAGTATGGATCTGGTCTAATGCAGTTTATAGAATACAAAGACAAATATTAAAAGGCGAGTATTATACCAATCTTGAAAAATTTAACGAGAAAGTATAAATAATTAGAACTTTAGTATGGAAGAGAATCATACACCTATGAGCGTATTGCCAAAATGCGTGAATAGGAAAACGACTGAAGACAAAAACCACACTCTATTTTGCAGATTGGGAGCTTGTGATCTTCAACTGTTTTCAATCTAAACAATTTTCTCGATTGGAGATTTTCCACTTTTAAATTGGTCACGTCAACAATAAAAAATTTCTGCTTACGTAAACCGCTATTGTATGGACTGTATGAAAACTGGTTCGCAAGGGAGCTAAAACATCGAAATGTATTGAACATGTGGGAGTATTGGATAGGCATTCTAATCTTCATCCTTTCTTCAAACTTTTTTTTTTACTTAACACTGATAAGAAGATACACGACGCAAAAGTTGTGAAGGTATTTCGATTAGTACCACTGTGAAGCTCTAGTGCAAATTGGGAAATAAAATAGTCGTTGCAGTATTATTGGTACCTGGACCTTATCGAAATGTTTGTAATGAATAATTTTTTAAGAACATTCATGATGAAATGTGATAATGTACAGAATCATTAATTTTTATTCACTTTGCGCGTTAGATTGTTACTGCTCGCGTAATGCCCTTTATACGTGATAGCAAAAGTAGCTTTTGAATGCTTGTGTAGCACGATAGAGCCAAACCATTTTTTTTTTTCTAAAATTGAAGGTACCGTTTTGCCCAAGTATTACATTTACAATTCAATCGAGCCTTTTGACCACAGAAGAATAGAAAGGACTCAGTAGATGGAACTGTTGATTAACCTTTAAGGTTCATCGTGTCTCGTGGTGTATGGGCCTTAAGTAAATAATACATTTAACTATATCGTCCGTAAAGTATACATCAACTAAAGAGAATTCTTGAACCACTCGTCTCAATTTCAAATTCAGAATGTTAAATTAGAGTTCTAAATTAATATAGACCTTAGATTTAGGTTTTGCACTACACACAAATTAATCTAACGCAATAATCAGCAATAACTCAACAGATTGAGTACTTTATGTCGAAGTTTCACTTGCTACTTTTTGTATATTCATTCATTTAAAACTTACTATCATTGCCTTCAAATGCAGATAACTCTTTGTGTGTGATAAGCGTAATATTATTATTATTGTAAATATCAGCAGTGACGGATAACACTAGATTTATTATGATATACTTCACAACACTAACGACTGATCCTATGTTAACTTTTATCTAATCAGAACGTTTAGCATTATGTTTTTAGTTTGTTAATACATTGATCATAGTACAATTTAATTACTTAAATTATAAAAGTTATTCTTCACATATTTACTTAACTTCTCCTGTTTTAATTCATTAAGAAGGTTGTTATATAATTTTAGCCCTTTATATATGAACGAATTTCGTGTTCTTGTTTTGCAGAATTTAGGTAACCTATAGTCTCCACAGTTTCTTTTGCCTTAATCATGTAGGTATTTCATAATTACAGGTAAGTGGCATAGACATGTACGATGACAGTAGACCACTACATGCTTTAAATATTAGGTACATTTAATGTAGGTAATAAAATAAATGCTTTGTTTTATACTTAGCCATTGCAAAGTATCTAACATTACGGTAATTCTAGTATATTTTGAACATTGTAATATGATTCGTATTGCCTTGTTTTGTTGGATTTGTAGTTTTTTAATATCAGAATCTGCAAATAGAAATAGATACTAGCGCAATTATACGTATGGTTTCTTACCAAAGAAATAGTATTGGAATATTCGGTACCTAACTAGCTTTTATTGTAGAAAATTATGATTATGAGTTGTTAAGAGACAAGTTGCATAAAGTACCTGAACCTGAACTAATCTCATTCGTACGAATCGAACGATCGATGAGATTCAAAATAGGTACAATAAAGACTAAAAGTGCAAGACAGTTTTGTGCATACGATGATTTTTATGGCATTTGAAAGCTTTTCTACTTGATTTCGGTTGTGGCATTTTCTGTGTGCCGTTTTAATCTCAGCGAACTTAATTCGGTGAAATGTTGTGGCGGTATTTTGATAATAAGAAATAATTGTGCACAGTTTAATAGTAAAACGTTTCTGAATTTGGGTGTGTTTAATCAAATTTATTTACTTAACCTACTTTCATTTATATTAAGGGTTCTTTACGATAGTCTGGAATAGAACTAAAAGTGCATTGAGTTAAAGTAGGTCACTTTTTATAAGTTGTAAATCCCAAAGATTTAGCTGCACTTTACCGTATTAAATTTGTTTTTATTGAAATTTAAAAAAAATTCAAAACAAAAAGTGTGATGAAATATGCAATTTTATGTTAAGTAAAATTTTGCAATAAGTCATGCCAATATCCTAAAAGACAACTCTTAATGTTAAGATGCCTGCTTGATAAGAATATTTTTTATGTGGGGAAAACTATGGAAATGCGTTTTTCATAAAAAGATAAAAATATTGATTCAGACACAAACGGATTTAGTTATCTTAATGTCAGGAGAATGTGGAGGATGGGGTATCGTTTCCAAGCCAATTTAAGATATTTTTTCGCGGGTCAGTCTTACAGTATGCGGTCTGGCTTTATCTTGTAATCTTAGAACGCTTAGAATTGGAGTATATAATACCTACTTTTCATCACAGGTTAACAACCGATCAAGCAATGGTCCACTATTATTGCGTAAAATGTTTGCCGGATGCATAAATACAGATATAGTTTAAACAACAATATCTAAAAGGTTTCCTAGTTGTTCATAAAAATGTTTGATCAGTTGAAAATTTAGTACAACGAAAAACTGGCTTTTCGATTTCCTCCTAAAATATTTGTTTTCCTTTTTGACTCATCTTGTATACTGTTTATCATCTTTTCCCTACTTACAATGAATGTCCATGCTTGTATAAGCTCTCAAAAATACTTTGGGGTCATTATTACAGCTACTTACGAATAAATAATAATGAATGAAAACTCTCTCAAAGTTTAGTGTAGGTACGAAAGCTATTCTCACATTTACTTATTATCAAAATCATTCACACAGATAACTCTTCGCATCATAAGGACATTGACAATTCAACTTGTTTTTAATAGACTGAAAGAGATGCATATGAGTAAAGCCGGAACAGTTTCATTTCAATCCTGTTTTTTCCGGAAAAGGATGCAGCTAAAGCAGAACTAGTTTCTAGAGAGTTTCTCATTTAAGGCTCTCAAAATACGGTTACCATAAGAGATTGTTAAATTTTTTTATCCTGTTTGTGAATTAATTGTACTTCCAACACTAATTTCTCTTTACACTCAATGCATTGGAATTGAATGCAAGTTAACTCACTCGTCGAGCTTTGTAATCCTTTTGCTGTAACCACGTTTTTTACGTTAATTAAAACAGGAAAAGGTTGAAATACATTTTAAAAGCGCGTTACGACACTTTTTTTGTTTATAGAAATACCAAGACAACTCCTTTTTCTAATGAGGGTACTGAACGACAATAAAAGGTAGGTAATCCGATTACGAAGGTTGTTGCGGTACATGATTTTACCTAAGTATAGGAGTATATAGTTGTGTTACCTTAACAATTTGAGAGATATGCGCTAGCAATTATTATTCGTAAAAATCGATTTTAAAACACCAAAAACACCATTTACATTTCATAATAAGACAGACGCTATGATGAAAGTGCAAGATATATCCTTTCGTTAATGATTAAACCATCTATTAAATAGTAGGTCCGTGCAGTTAGCACTTACAATCAAAGCACTAACGTCAGGACCTGTGAGGATCGTTAGTGCTTCTTAGCGGTTTGCACCACTCTTATTTTTTTTCTTGCACTTTCTCTCTTACAATATACTCAGGAGTTTCCTAATTTAGTCCCCATAGACATTCACAATATTTTCCTTGTAGCCCGCCCACCTCCATTCCTCCTTCGACCCCCACACTTCTGGCCCATATACAACCACACTTTTTTATCAAAAAGCAGCCTCCTTGGAAATCATTTTTAAACAATAATACCCAAAATATTTGTCTTCATACCAATCATGATCGAAATCACAGAACATCTTTCTTCATGTGCCTGTTTGGATGCAAAGAATAGTGTTTGTATCGCACAATACACTATTAATGTAGGTAATACAATAGTCTATTAAAATAATAACAGTTGTGTCTACTAAATCATTGTTCTCCATTTTCACTAGTTTATAAGGAGTTTATAAGGAGTATGCTTGTTCTTTATAGATTTTCTAATTAGGCTGTAAAGCACTTAACGATCTGCATTGTTACCGACGTTGGTGTTTCCAGCAAACCTACAGAATGTTTGCTCATTTTGTCATATTCGGCAAGTTGTGCTGATTCAAATTATAAACCACTAAGAGGCACTAAAGGTCTGCATAGTTTCTGGCGAAAGTGCTTTCAAAAATAGTGTAACGTTGGAGGTGTCATTTTCTAAAAGCAGCCAGTCGTGATGATAAATAAATAAATCACTAATAGACACTAACGAAGCACTACACAAATCTATAGATCCCGACGTTACTGTGTTATTGTATGTTATCGGGTATGACGTCAAAAGGGTATCATTTTCCCAAAAACGGCCTGTTGTACTGATTCAAGTTATAATAAGCACCAAGGGGCGTTAACGAAACAATAAAGATCTGCCAGTAGTTGCAAGGTTTAGTATGAGAATAAAGCAGAATAAGAAAAATTGTAGAATTTGGTACGCGGAATACATATTTTTAACCTTTAAGCCCTACTCGGGGCACTGGAATACCCCACGAACTATCACTTGTATACCTGCCCGGTCTCCCTCTAACTTCCTAAACCACTATTAGGCACAGTGTAGTGTCCATTGCGTTCAGATACTCCTGATACATCGTGCTGGGGTACCCCTGGCTAATGATAGTGTAATATTATTGCGTCTTTTGTGTTTATTACTCTTTGGGTTCGCGGTAAGTTATTACATTCCATAGCAAAGTGGCTTATAATTCATATTTTATAGGACGTAGTGTTTCATACTTGATAGAATGTTATGTAAACTTTGATGTAACTTCAACTCCTTTTTTGATTTGCAGATTTGGGCTTCTAAATATTGTAGGAGTGAACTCTCTGGTTCTTGTAAGCGGACCAGAAGCAAATGATAAGAAGTAAAATAAACACACTCACTTTTTTGAAGTCATTAGCTTTGTCGCTCATAGAGAGAACGGCTTTACCACCTATCTTCGAGAAAATATCAGTGTTATATTGAAACTGAAAAGAGCCCCGAAAACCTTCTGCGTACAATCCCGAGACCGTAAGCGCCGAACAAGCTGCAACGTTTGCCAAAAGTTTATATGCGCGGATCAATTGTGCGGAAAGGTCATAAAATATCATTATGTGTTTAAAAATTGTATACCTAGAGTTGATTTTCAATAAATTGAATTTTCACTACTTTTTTATTGTATTTTTTGTTTGGGGTACTCTAAGTACTCATGGGTAGGGTTAACGTAATTTGAACTATAGGTAGGACTCGAAGGTAAAAATAAATTCAATAATAAGCTGTAAAAGATAGATTCGACAATCAATATTCACCGCTCTCCACTCAAAACATTTGTTAATTGTTTGTACCTTAGATTATAAAAAGGTAGTTATAGTACGCAAGTCGAAGACAATAATTACATCTTTTGGCTGTAGTTATGTCTGATAAGAATGATATTTTTATCTATACCTATATCAGAACCTTCTCGGACACTATTGTGATAGTCAACCTTCACTTTTTCATTCTTTTGAAAGCTCATACGTTTCGTTTATCCACATCTTATCCGCTTCTATTCTGCTTGAAATTGTTTTATGATTACAAGATACCACCTTATTCACAATCTCTATTCGGTCTGTTCACATGGTTTTCAGTTAACCCTTCCCATGAAAAATTTAATTCGTCAAATACCTTTCAGTCTAGTTTCACTGACATTAGAAAAGTATTGGTCATCCTTCAGAGCGGTGTGAGTATTCTCTATTGAGGGTAGTGCATTAGCAAAGAAACGAATTTCTCTTGGTTTCTTCATTAATTTCTTTCTGATCTTAGTGGCGATTCCATAACTTCCACATCTTCTTTGGTTTATAGATTGACTTTTTTGGCGTTCCTATGTATTTTGCTCACAATTCCACAACGTTATTTACACTATCGGAAGGATTCTCCATTTTTAACGCGTTAAAAACATGTTATTATCTGAAAATGCATTTATCTTCGTGCGTTTCACCGGAGAAACATCAGCCAGCCATGTTTCAAAACCTAACGTCAATCGTACTGCTCGTACTCTTCTCACATAAAAAATACTACGTTATTTTTGAATGCATTTCGGTATTTAGATCCAACTGGTGGAAAATGCGTGCAGACATCAATTGAGATAACGGTATATTGGTACCTCCACTAATTAGTGAAAATTGCCTAATGTTTAATCATTTAGGGGTATATTACAATCATTATTTCATTATGACTCACGTAAATACCTCGCCAATTTGAAAACGGTATGGCTTTGGAACCCCCTGTCAACAGCTTATATGGGGTTTTCCAATAAGAGTGATATGATTTCTTTAAAAAAAAACACACACTAATTGTTAAGGAAATTCAAATGTTTTTTATTTAATGTGAAGTACAATCCATACAATTAAGTTCTGAATATAACATCATTCAAATGGCCTCCACGACTTCTTTTGCAGGAACGAATTCGATGAATCCAATTTTCGAGCACTTTTTCCACTAAATCAAGTCATATGTCAATATTGTTGTTCAATATTGACTTCTAAAGCTTGAAGAGAGTCTGGCTTATTGCTAAAGACCAATGACTTCCAATAACCCCACAGGAAGTAGTCTAATGGTGTTAAATCACAACTTCTTGGAGGCCATTCAATGTCACAATTTCAAGCGCACGAAAAGTTGCAATTGGAGAACGATTATTTTGATAATAAAATTGAATAATTTGTAAACGTTGTTCTTGCGTATATGTTGATATGATGAAATTGTAAACATTACTGAATGGAATGAAAAAAAAAGACAGATCATGACATATTAGAAATGGCCGAAACGACACTTACAAATCATATCACTCTTATTGGAAAACCTTTTATTAGCGCACGGAATTCTGAAACGCATTTTAAACACGGTCAAATAAAATTTTCATTTACTGCAATAGTATAATAGGATGGTGCTCATCACCATAATTATATTGAAACCATAACCTACAATAGTAACATTTTGTCGGTCCTGTTCTTTAAGTGTACAATTTAGAATTTACTGCATACATTTACTTACACTGACAGTAAATTTTGGTTATACTAACACAACGATTTAAATTGTTACCTACATCGTACAAAATGCGACTATATTCAAAAAAGAAAAATAGCATAGAACGAAAATTATATGTGAAAATCCGTTTTACTAAAATCATTCCACTACTTTTTTGATATGCACCCACGCACACACGATTCTTTTATCAACTCTGACGGGAACGATTGTGAATTCAATTTAGGAAGAAAAGACGGGTATTTTTTAGGATTGTGAATAGAAGCTAACAACCCTGCAAATTGATATATCTTTAACGACACATGGGAAATGTACACGCATATTTTAATATTTATTGTATCTCAATAACGGTATTCGAAATTAAATCAAGAGCGATGTTGTGTTAAGGACTAACTTGGTAGTGCGTAATTAAAATATTGAGGTATGAGTACATTTCATGTGTGAATAAATAAGAAAAACACTTTCATTTCATTTTTAAATTGAATCTGCAGAGAATTTTCAAGTTAATTTAATAACAAACATATTAATCGATTGATTTGTAACTGTATAAACAGATATGTAAGTGCCGTTGTTATACAAATGCAACTGTAAACACATTTATTTTTGTTGAAAAAAAATCGAAATTAAGAGTTCATGTGTTATGCATGTCCATTTATTTTAGTCAACTACAAATATGTCTGTTTTTGACAACTCCTTTCTAATATTTTTTGTATTGCTTCATAGGCCAAGAAAATAGCTCCGAAACAGTGCAATTAAGCAACATTGGACCGATATGAGTTCGTATTAAATGAAATATTGACCGTTATTTCAGTGAAGATTTAAACTACTGGGATTATAAGCCACAAATAAATAGAATAGATAATAAAGAACTTCATAGTGAAAACTTATTCGATAATAAAAATGTAGGTATAACAAAATTCCATAAATTATTCGAATGAGATAGAGAGCAATAATAGCAATATTTTATTTGATCAATGATTGCACAGCGTAACCTAAATGTTCGTATACACAACGCATAAAAATTCTGTTTCTATTCTATTTTACACTGAAACTAGATCATATTTAAAGCTAATAACAGTTGATGTAAGAAAGTAACGTCAATTGATGAAGATGTCAAGATCGCCAAAGCTAAAACAGACGTAAATTACTTAATTAATTAATTATTGTGACCAATATCTAATTTTAATTCAAAACCATATCCACTTCGACTTCAGTTTTAAGAAAATATAACGAATTCTTAGGATCGGTTACAAAGCCATTAATCTAGTGTTAAACGCTGTTCATTTTGATTGCGCTTGAAGGAATATGATTGGTTACATTGTGAACATAACAATACTTCAATTAGGTATTGACAAATTTCTTCACCACTACCTTTTCAGAGCGATCAAGATGACGATTAGTTTTGCACCACCGACCGACCGGCGGGTAATCGTTCATCACTGTTTATAAAATGCTTTCATAAAGTAAGCAAAAATTATCGACAGCAGATTCGCAAGTAGGTAACATGAGAAAATTTACATGGTTTTTAATTACTTACTAATGTACTTGTCACATATTTTCGAGGTGCAGTTACTGGTTAATATCTACCTATATTTTTTCATCTGAACTCGAAAAGGAGAGAACGCTGGCAACAAAAAACTATTACGGATAGGGAGTAGGTACACTTATGGGATAACTAAATTTATACTACATTTTCACCGTTTATTGCGTTTTCAGAATATCCTTCGTTGGTATTTGATTTATTATAATTTCGAATTACCATTAAGTTTATGTGCATCTAGCTGGCATATGCCGATATAACATTGATTCTTGTAAATAATTGGAGATTGGCTGATTTTTATTCCCTGTCATTATTTCATTAATATAGTTATTTATGTATCAAGGGAATTATAAGGGTAAAGTTTGCGTCCCGTGGGCCTTGCGCCCGAGGGACAGCAATTACCCGAGGTAATTGAGACCTATTAATTCCCGTGATACATAGATAATTTTATTTCTGACCGAGTTTAATAAAATTTGTTCATTTCCGGTATATTTGATTCAGGTATCGTCGATTGCAGTTTTGGTTGTTGCTAGGTTACTGGTTCATAAAAGAGCCGTAGATGGAATTATAGCGTCTTTATATCCCAAGGGAGTTATGACACTCTTTATTGGTATCGTAACTATGCTAATATAAGCTTATAATATCACTGTCAGAAATAAAAAAATTAACAAAAAAGTTAATATTACGCAACAGTATATCATTCCTTTATTGCTAATTATTCTGTTAATGAACAGCTCCGACACGATCGACAAGTGTCCACTTAAATTATAATATGCGAACCTAATTCTTTCAACGTTTACTTAATCTACTGCATCATAGAGACAAGTAATCACAATAAGATTATGCAAAGCAACACTCACCAATGTAATAACCTATAATTTGCCGGGATCTTTTTTATACTTACTTGAGAACACACGAAATACTAAACGAATTTTCCAGAACTTGCCTGTCTCACAAAAGAAAGTGTACAAATATTTTACCATATCCAGAAAATAGTTGACCATCGGGAAAATGTGATCCTTTATAATGCTAATAATAGTCCAGTCAACGAAGGTTGTTAGAAAAACAAAAAATGCAAAGGTTTTTTGTTTCGCCGAAAATGGCTATTAGGCCTTCCTGTTAAACATACTAAAAGTCCCCTATGATGGGAGTCCGGGAACCGGCCGCCAACTTGGATTTTAGCTCCCATTTTTCGGTTTTCTCGAAATATTTCGAAAACAATCAATTTTTTTAAACAACATGACATTAGGAAAATGAAGCCAGTTAAATTCCTTACAAAACGGTGTATTCATAGGGGACTTTTAGTATGTTTGACAGGAAGGCCTAATAGACATTTTAAGCGAAAGTAAAAAACCTTTGCATTTTTTGTTTTTCTTCCTCCCAATATTGAGCTTCGTTGACTGGACTATAATGTGCGGATCCTGGATTTAAACTTTCCATCCAACGCACGTAACACGTAAAGAACTTTTCATTGTTTTTTCATATGCTTTTGCCATTTTCAACCATACGCTAACTCTATTAGTAACTTTATTGAAACATTTGAAGAGAATATTTTTAGAAATTAAATAAAATCCAGAGATACATTCAAATAATAAGTCTTTAGGTTGTGGTCAATTGTAAATCAAACTGTTTCTTTCTTTATTGTATAGAATATTAATGCTCATTGTCTCATTCAATACCATATATGTTAAATGCCAAGGGTTCCCGACTATAAGAAAATCAGATGCAAAAGCTTAAGGTAAAATTAACCGTGGTGGTGATAAATTTTAGAAGTCTGTATGTATCCAGGACTAAATACATGACCTCTATTTCAATAGAAAACGCTTTATCAGAAACCAGTAAAGATATTTCACTTTAAATTGATAAGAATGCAAACGTGAGGCGTTTGAAGCGGTACCTATATAAACATCTACTATTACGAATTGTTTCTGTCCTTGTAAGTTCTGGAATCAGCTTTATTTTTAATCATTCTCAAACAATAGGACGACGAAAACAAACAATTAGAAATATTCTTACGTTGTGGGATTCTATAAGTATATTATAATAATAACACATAATTCCACTGAAATTCTTTCAGCAACTCAAATTTATAATAATAATAATAATTCTTCATTTCCGCAGCATCAGCTGTAACGATCCGCAAATTTAATGAATCCGGATTCTATAAGTATATTATAATAATAACACATAATTCTACTCAAATTCTTTCAGCAACTCAAATTTATAATAATAATAATAATTCTTCATTTCCGCAGCATCAGCTGTAACGATCCGCAAATTTTATGAATCCGGATAAGTACCGGATTCAAAAATATCCGGAACTAATAGATCCGAATACCGGATTTTTGTAGATCCGGATCGAAAATCCGAAGGTTAAATCCGGATCTACGGAATTGGGGGTTAAATCTACGGTTTTTTGTGAGTTAAATCCAGGGCTGCATTACTAGGATCCGGATCTAAAGTCTGTAACAGTATCTGTATTTGAATAAATTCGTGGAGGAGATGACTAGATTACAGTAAATTTCATTTACTGATCCAGATACCTCCATTTGGAGATTCCAATGGATAAATTTTATAGGTATCACAAAGAATCACGAAGTTCATTTCATATATGAACAACCGAATTCACGTGTGATCGAATTTCGGACCCGGTTAAACAAATCCAGTTCTACGGATCCGGATCTTGAGGATCCGAATTGTATATGAGATCCGGAGAAATCCGGATCCGGATATATCGTATCTGTAGATCTGGAGAAGATCCGGATCCATACCGGATCTTGTTTTGGATCTGGAACCGTTTGACACCCCTACAAAATACATGTACACAGTTCTGTTCATTCACTTTTAGCTACGGAAATCAGATACCCCCTGTCTCAGAGGTTACCATCAGTAATTTTGTTGAAAGGAAGTTATTTTTTTATAAGTTTTGACCTCTTAAACTTTTCAATTCTCGGTTTAGGCAAAATGAGTTTCCCCTGACTACTCACTTGGCTCAGTGCCAGTCCACTACCCTCGGTTCCATCCCCATTCAGAAGATCACTATAAGTATTTTATTAACACCTTAAAGGTAACATTTTAAGAGCCCTGAACACCGGCAGAGAATGAGTCATTTTTGGTTTCCTTGCCATTAACCTAATCACATGTTTCTGTGCGACCTGCAGATGTTTTATAATACTAAGACAAGCTCCACTCCACGAGGAAGTTCCCTATTGTAACCTTGACTGAATTAAGGCAAAATATACCATTCTCAGATTAAGAGGTGGGCATATACTCTTTGCAAAAAGAGTTTTCTAATGGAGCTCTTAATTTCTTTTTTAATTTTTTTCCACGTGTTTTCTCCACGAGAGCTTCCTGTCCACCACGACCCCAAGATATTTCACCTCATCAACCTGCTTGACATACTCACACGCACACATAGAAGAAAGATGTGGAATTTACTCAAGACGACTGCCAGAAGTCAGAACTGTATAGAAACCATTTTAAAAGAAACGTTAACGTTACCTACATATAAATCTGCTCATAATTATCTCACACTTTCCAAAATTTCCCCCTCAATAGCAAATTTAACGGAATTGTCTTCCATCAGGTATATCTATCACACGGAATTGACGTTTCTTTTGATTTTTTTTTGCGAATTAAGGAAAAAAAGAATAAAAAATATAAGCATTATCTTACACATAGCAGAACACACTTCTACCGACACTTACTAAATAATACAGTACAATGTAATTCAGAGTCCAGAATTTCAAACTTAATGTCAACGTACCAAATGTACTAAATATACCCATGCCAAGTTGCCTTAGATGCCATGCAGCGGACCACAGTAAATTTCAGGGTTATCAGCCACTGATGGATCAGCTTTGAAATTATTCTTGATGGGTGTATCCGTAATAGGATGTTCATGCATTTCTTTATATCCAAATCTTTATATCCACACATTGCCACGATTCTCATTCTCATTTATACGTATGAAAATCGTACATCCCTCCTCGTTAACTCCAACTTAAACAGTATTTCAACGAACAATGAATGTTATTGCAAAGAAATATGGGGTAAGAAAAATTGAAAAATGTAGCTAAACCAGTACAACATTTCATGACCATGAAAATGTCATCTACTGCTTTTAATTTTATCTCTATCGGTTTATAGTCAAATTGGGAAATAAGTATAAGCTACATAGCATCCACATAGCACAACGAATGACAAAGGATTTTGTTTCATCAATTACCTGCACAAGTATAGGTACATAATGTAACCGTATTTCCCGTATTATTATTCAGATATTTATGAAAAGCATAAAGGCGAATACCATGTAAATCTATTTACTCAATGGCATTCATTAATTAATTCGCCTCGGAAAAGAAAACTTTCATTGTACTATTGCGCATGTTTTCATTTTGGCAATAGGTACGTGAAATGAAGGTAATTGAAACACTTATTGACAGATTAAATCGTGTTCCATCACCACGTCAATTGTATTCGATGTTTAATTTACACCGTTCGCTACAAAATTGGAAAAAAGATTACTGAAATTGATAATTAAAAATTCTATCAGAATCAATAATTATTATTCTATGTTTGTTTATTTTACAGAAACGCAAACGTTCAAATTCATCTCTGTCTAATTAATTAGAAGTTATACCGATATTCGTCTACGTATGGATAATAATATAGATCGAGAAGTCAAATACCCTAAAATATCTTAATAATGTTGAAATTTGTAATTTGATTTGGCTTTATCACAAAGGCGTAAATCAAAGCGAGAAATTTACACCGAAAGGGTTAAATGTTACAGTATCAATCACTTTAAAAGGAGTAATGTGAGCTTAACAGTCCATCAGGTTTCAGACCATTAGTTGTGTCTTGATAATGACAGATGACTTTGGTTGCTTTATTGATACAATTTGAAAGTAAGCTGAGCTATTTAGCTAGACGATTTATAAAGTGAGGAAATTTATTTTAAATTTCAAGAAATTTAGCATTTAATATGCAAATTGCGCCATAGATTTTCTTTTCATATCCCCCACAACGCAAATAATTTCATCGCATCTTAGTGTGATAATGTAACTGCCATTTACAATAATATTATTAATAAAATTTAAATAAATACTAAAATAGAGTTCTATGACGTTGGAATTCATAATACTTCAAATAAAAAAAAATGAATGTTTCCAATTTTAACAGCATACATTTAAGAGATTAAGTGATACGTCACATAAGTGTGGCAACCCAGGCCTGTGCATTGACTGTGCTTCAAGGTACATTCTGTGAACGCGCCTTTTTCTTCAACAATAAATATCTGTCAGAACATTAATGTCTTCCTTGCTGAATTTGAGCAAACTCTACGTTCTTTGGTTGGACGGCAACCCTAGTAGAGCCTTAGCTTGCCTTTGACAAGGGTTGTTTCAGTATTCCTTCTAGAATGGTTTTTATTTCTCTCTTTGCGTTTCACATCGGTTGGAGTTCTATAATAGTCCTTTTTCGACTTTCTTCATCTAATGTATTTTTAATCTGTCTTTTCGTAGCTTCCGCATTCATCTCCAAATATAATAGACAATTGTTAGCTGTCGCCACAGTCATACAAGACAAATAAAATGTTGTACCTTGTTTAGCTTTATCTAGCACTCTTGTGTTTCGATTCCCTTTCACCACACCACGATAGCTTTATTCATTGTTTCTTCCAAACGTGCTTTGCATGACAACGTCTTGTCTAAAGTTCCTTTAGAGTTTAAGTGCTTAGAGTGTTCCATAGAGAAAAAGTCATCTCTCTTCTCCTTGGGTAGATAATCTTTCTAGTAACTTATATTTAAAATTGTATGAATATGCTACATTTTTTATACAGGGTGTTTAAAAAAGATGCGGCAATATTAAAGGGGGTGATTGCCCAGGTCATTTTATACAAAAAAGTTCCTATAAACATAGTTCCGCAAACGCTTCGTTACCGATCTACAGCGTGTTGAAGTTTAATTAAAAAAAAGAGTAAAAATTAGATTTTTCCAAAACGGCTTGAGATATCATAATGAAATTTTAGGCGTGTTAATAGCTGTGGGGGACACATACTTTGCAATACAACATGATGTCTCAGTCGTACCAGTTGCGCGCGTATTGCCACGTCACAGGCTATTTTTCAAGAAAAAAATAGGACGCCGCTGATTTCTCTAAAAATAAAAATATGTTTTTATTCTTTGTTCAATTGTGAAGAAAAAAGCTATCTTAACTTTTTATCGTACGTCGTACCGTTTTTTTTGTAAAAAAAACATTTTAGTGCATATCCATTTATCATGCGTACAAAAATTATTTTTAAACAGTCCTGTTTTATTCACTGACAGAGAATGACATATTGAATGAGTCTCGTGATTAATAATTTTTTATGTGTCGAATTTGTTGAAGTTCCTTATCATGAATCGCTATACGAATGCCGAGATGACCGATATTTTTTTTTTGGAAAAATCTCATTTTTACTCTTTTTTTAATTAAACTTCAACACGCTGTAGATCGGTAACGAAGCGTTTGCGGAACTATGTTTATAGGAACTTTTTTGTATAAAATGACCTGGGCAATCACCCCCTTTAATATTGCCGCATCTTTTTTAAACACCCTGTATATGTATACGTTACTAGCAATCCGCTCCGGCTTCGCACGGGTAGCATGCGAAGCCGGAGCGTTTCATAAATCAAATGAAAATAGCAGGCTAGGGAGTTGACATGGACCGTGCGTCTTACTAAATATACACATTATAACACATGCACTGGCAAGTACTCGCGCAACTAGAGACGCAGTTTAACATCCTGATATCCAGCGGGAATAATGATATTTATAGTTACATTCCAGCAACTTTTAAAGTTTGACCTTGTGGTTATAGATTTGCTACAGTGTAATAGATCTTTTTAAGAGGAATAATTCCACCATACATTATTTTCATGTAAAGATTTCAGATGGGATGATTTTTTCCGACATCTTCAATCTTAATGAATTATACACCTAAACATTCCTCATGAATCGCTCCGCCCATTGGTATCTAAAAATCACATGAAAATCGGTTCGGTAGTTTTTGAGTTTATCTATTTCAGACAGACGGACAGACAGACGCGGCGAGGTACATTGTTTTATAATATGTAAGGATTTCATATAGATGGAGAAGAACGATTAGGCACTACACAACAGAGTAATTTTAGGCACCTATACAAGTGCATTCAATTAGAATAAAATGTCTAGCACTACACTAAAGAGACTGAAAAGAGTCCAGGTAAATATACAGCCATCCAATGTTTACCGTTTCTATGATATTCCCGATTAAATATGCTAATATGCTCCATCACTGTAATGAATGAACGAAGACAGCTACTGTAAATCATTTGTAAACAAAAGGTAGTAACTACTAGGGGTGTGAAACGGTTCCGGATCCAAAACAAGATCTGGTATGGATCCGGATCTTCTCCGGATCTCCAGTTTCGATGCATCCGGAACCGGATTTCTCCGCATCTCACAATACAAGTGCATTCAATTAGAATAAAATGTCTAGCACTACACTAAAGAGACTGAAAAGAGTCCAGGTAAATATACAGCCATCCAATGTTTACCGTTTCTATGATATTCCCGATTAAATATGCTAATATGCTCCATCACTGTAATGAATGAACGAAGACAGCTACTGTAAATCATTTGTAAACAAAAGGTAGTAACTACTAGGGGTGTGAAACGGTTCCGGATCCAAAACAAGATCCGGTATGGATCCGGATCTTCTCCGGATCTCCAGTTTCGATGCATCCGGAACCGGATTTCTCCGCATCTCACAATTCGGATCCACAAGATCCGGATCCGTAGATCCGGATTTGTTTAACCGGATCCGAAATTCGATCACACGTGAATTCGGTTGTTGATGTATGAAGTGAACTTCGTGATTCTTTGTGATACCTATAAAATTTATCCATCGGAATCTCAAAATGGAGGCATCTGGACGAGTAAATAAAATTTACTGTAATCTAGTAATCTCCTCCACGAATTTATTTAAATACGGATACAGTTACAGATTTAGATCCGGATCCTATGTAAATTAATAGTAATGCAGGTCCGCACTTAACTCACAAACCCGTAGATCCGTGGATTCGGATTTAACCCCCAATTATGTAGATCCGGATTTAACCTTCGGATTTTCGATCCGGTATTCGGATCTATTGGATCCGATATCCGGATCCATTAAATTTGCGGATCTTAACAACCCAAGTAACTACTGTAAGCAAGCGAAATTGTAAGGTTTGTGATTAGAGGAATGTGGGGGCGTACAACTCCTCCCACCCCCTTTATTCCCTATCAACCAGGCACTTCCATCGTGGAGTAAATGAGATAGTCAGTTGCTCAGAATACATCTTGTCCTATTGGCTTTCCAATTTATTCGATTTGGTAATTTGGGCTGATCGCACGCAGCAAATCGGGAACGCTACATGAGAAAACTGTCAGTTATTCTTATAAAAAGAAGTACACTGTGTCATAACTTCTAGGTTTTTGGTAAAAGTAGAAGTAAATTCACAGCATTTGTTATATCACAGAGAGTAAAATTTAAATTAATCAGACTCTACACATCTACAAGTGGGACTTTTATGTCAAAGGTGCCTCTATAGTTCACTAATAAGAACCTGTTACAACAAACATTTTGTTTCTAATGTTCCCCTCGCTATCCGGTTATCTCAGCTTAAGCGTTGAGTGAGAATATACTTTTCACTCAACGGCTTAAGCCAGAAGAGCATCAAACGGATTAAGCTAATTTATTTTAGGTTGTCAGGGTTACTATGAAATATATTACTATCACCATCGACGTGTTAATAGGTTTTTCACTAAAAATTGTTAAAGTTTTACTGCAGTTGGATAGCGGTTAATGTCGGCATTAGTGAAAAGCCAAAATCAAATGCGTGATTATAATATTAACTTGTGCACGTTACGTTTAATGTTGTTAATGAGATACTACGTACCCGCCTTATGCATGGCTGATTTCATAGACTCGTACAACACTACCGAGCGTATAGTATTGTTGGGTAGATACACATTGTACCAGTGGCACGCCAACTTTGTCGAGCGCCGTCGGCATCGTGCAAAAACAAAAAGTGCGACTCTATTGTAAAATAATAAATAATAATGACAACTATTTTCGTTTTCAAATGACGAAAACGCAATTTAATTATTTTGTATTGTTGAAAATTTATAAATGGAGAGGCGCCTTTGCACCACCGGCGCCCTCGTGCAAACGCACGAGTTGCCCATATGGACGGCGCGGGCTTGCATTGTACTAAACATGTACAACGGACGTAGAGAAATAATTAGTTCGGAATAAACTTTAGTCCCCACAATAAGCAATGTAATAATAATTGGTGGATAAACCCATCAACATTATTAAGAAACGTATTTATCGATGTTAAAATTAATGTCAGATTAAATTATTTTTGTGCAAATGGGTTTTTTTAACTTTCTCTTTGGCCATTTTATAGTATTTCTTATTGGCAATAACACAAACTTGTATGTTCCTTAAAAATACTTTTTTTCTTTTATACGACATTTTCGAGGGAACAAGATAGCAATTAAAAAAAAATGAATTTGAGACGATCTGAAGCAATTCATCTCAACTTAGTTATATAACTTTTAATTTTCCCAGCAAAAGTACGATTACTTTAAAGACGGAAGTTAATTAGGCTTACAGGATTATACTACATGTAGTCTTAATTGTCCCTGTTTTCACGATAATCTCGGTCTCCCAATTTATTTATTTGAAGTCTTATCGTCTCCATTATTGTGCTCCAGTTTCTAATTAATCTTTTCTAAGTAATCCACGGAAGTTCATTCTTTAATCCCTTTCTCTTCTTCCAATAAATGAATGTACTAAAATCGATTTTTGAAAATAAGTATAATTTCATCTAAGATAACGTTCATTACATTCATAAATTTGTTTTGCACTCATTGTAAACCGCTTCTCCACTTTCATTTGTGTTTTATTGCCTAAAGTTTTATTTTTTGTGTTAAAGCGTTAATAGCACAAAAGAAGTGTGCGGACAATTAAATAACGTTCTCACAAAAACACCTCATTCATACAAATTAATTAAGCTTTTACTGGAGAGGTATCTTAAAACTACACTTCTTTCAAACCAATTTATTTAATCATTTTATTATCCCTTTTCAGTTATACGTTGCTGTGCAAAAAAACGTGCTACCATTATTGCGCAGAATTTGTAATAAAATAAATAACTGTTTTTAATTAATTGCCCAATAATTTCCGAGCTGCTTAGCGCACAACAACAGAATGTTTTGGTTGATATGGCATTCGTCCCAAGTGACAAATAATGTTAAAATGTGTTTACTTAAGGTTATATTCTCTATAACCACAATCCGAATAGCCCTAATGCCTACTGTAAGGAATTATCTTACATAGTATATGCAAGGTACGGACACTGACAAAAAATACCATGTCAAAGAATTTTATTTGACATTCTTCAGGAACGGATCCAAAAATGAAAGACAATATTAATGGTCCTATTCTGTTCTTAGAAATCACAACGCATCCCAACATTTACATCAATTACAAATTTTTAATGGCTATACGGGAATAAAAGGCACTACCCAGTATGCCAATCTATATTCTCGTTTTACCTGATTAAAGACTCACTTTAAAATAGTTAGCCTCTATTACAAAATATTATAATTATTATTCAATGGGCACGAGCCGTAGGCGAGTGCCGTAATTATTCGAATGAGTAATAAACATTACATGCGGTAGTATACTATACTTTTTCTACGATTATTAAACAAAACTAGTTAAAATAATAGCGTACGTCTATTTTAATATGAGCCTCTTGAAGTTAATATGGGTAGTAAACGGTTTAGAAAGAATTATCCTAAGTTGATAATAAAAAAAAATGTCGGCAGTACAGCGACTTTTCATAACAAAAGTCAATTCAGCAACCAAACTTTAGATGTAGGTAGTTGTAAATTACTGTAAGGCTACATGTATATGATTTATACATTATGAATGAAATGCTGGTGGTTCGTATGATTCGATTTTAATTGTGAACTTTTTTATAATGAAAAATTGAATATATAATCAACAAAACGTTCTTCTGTTTTTTTAAGAATAATTGATCTTATTCTATAACAAATTGATTGTATGAATTAATATTAGATGGCGCAAAATATAGCTATATAAATCCTTAAATATATATAAACATAATTATTAAACATTATGAAACATAACTTTTCAGCACTACATTTCCTTTAATTTTGTATAGTTTTATAATTCTAAATTTTTGCTAGTGTACATTTTTGTTTTCTTTCTATTTAATTTAAATAGTAGGTTTGGATGAGCCCAATATTACGATTGGGAGGACACTAATAAATTCTGTTTTTAATAAGTTTCTTAGTTTTTTAAATGACGTCCTTTGAGCAATGATTCGGTATGCTGTTCCTTGGAAATGTTGCAACGTTTAATGTATTAATTAGTTGATATGCATAGAAAAAGATATTAATTGTAACCTAGTAAAATATTCATTATGTTATCTTTTAGGAATGGGGTTATTGCGTATTTTTTGCAAAAGACGACAAACACCAAGTTTATCTACATTTATTACTATCTCTAAGTATATTTTTTATATTTGTATCGATTTCATACAATTGTTGAGCAACCGATGAGTGTATCGGGCCGCGCTAGAAAAGCAGAAAATGGTTGTTGAATTCTTGATACCCAATTATTGCAATATTTTATTGATCAACCCTGTGTAGGCGCGTGGAAATAATAACATAACCACATATGTGACATATGTGACGTAAAAGGCGACTAATCAATGGTCGTGGGGGAACGAAAAAAGGGAAAGAAAAACGTAATGGCCAAGGTTCAGATACAGTAATGAAGTGTTGGAGAAAAGAGGAAGAAAGGGATTCCACACTATGTGGGGAAGGGACGCAGAATATGACACATATGTTAAAAGATTGTAGAGAGTTAATGGAGGATCCAAGGAGGGTAGAAGAATTATTAGAGAAAATGGAAGAGGAGTGTAGTGGATGGAAGAAACTTCGAAAAGGAGGAAACTGATAATGTGGGATGGGAGAAAAAAGAAGAAGATGCGTAGGAGAGGAAAATCTATAAAAAGTGTTTAAATGTAGGTTAATAATACGAAATACTTTGCAAATAATGAACAAATAAAGATAAACTTATATACTGGGTGTCCCTACGATTTGGGGGTGGAAGGTTACGCCTATAATGTTGATTTGAGAAAAGATCTTATAACTGATTAGTGTAGTCAACAACGAGTAATAATATTTTTGTGTATACAAGATGGCCCATTTTCGAGCACTACACTAAACTTGTATTTATTTTATAGAACACTCTATATATTTGAATCCCTGTTAAATGTTTAGCAAAATGATATAAGGTACATACTATGGGTCTACGACTGACGGTTCCTGACATTTTTATGTAGAAAAATTACCCATTTAAGGAGGCTCCTGTCAAGGGCGCCGCCGGAAAATTTTCCTAGGGGGGGGGCAAGCACTAATGGGGGTTGGTGGCTCTGGCGCTTTTTCAAGATTTCGTACAAAATTTATTTTTATTTTTAATAACTTTCGCCTTTTTTCTTTCCCCCAGGGGAGCGATGGCCACCCTTGGCGGCGCCCTTGGCTCCTGTTCCGCCATCTTTAAGATATGGAAGTGAAAATTTGGAATTTTTATTTCTAATATGTTCAGTATTAACTTCTATACTCGGATTGCACACTTTTCTCCACATATACACTGTGTCCAAGATAAGGAGGGCCACTATGGGGATTTCGGAAACAGTAAGAGATAGAGTTTCGGTTAAATGGGAGAAAAGTTGGGCAATTTTGAGTTTAGTAAAATGAAATTTTTAAACTGACGAAATTCCGAACCGTTCCGAAGTTATGCGACAAAAGGCGAATTTTCAGGATTTCGTTTTTGACCAATTGTTGCTTTGTCGTTGATGTTAACTAAAAAGTAAAAGAACCTTCTACAGGTACTTTTTAACGTTCTTTAACATGGCGTACAGCAAATTGGAATCCGACGTTTCGTTTTCGAGTAACCATCATCAACTTTATTTTTTTAAATACGGTCCTGATTTTTTTATGTATAATATTAGAAGAGCTTTTTATAGTGCATTCAAGCATGTATCACACTTTATGGTTTAATTTCGATTTTATACTTACTTTACGATTAGCGGAAAAAATCCTAAGTACGAACCTGTATCCCTTCTCAGTACCATGCAAACTGAATTTTATGTATAAATGGACTTTTGCTAACTGTGTTTTACTCATCAAATTAATGAAATGATACAGAATTTTCAATTTTGAACACAAATTTTATAACCAAGTACATAATTACAAACAATCAACAACACGTCATAAATCAACAGAAAACATTTGATGAAACGAAAATTTAAACATGACACATACCAATAATTAAAAAAAAATTATAATAAATGCTCGAAAAGCCCCCCTTGGTTCTCCAATCGTAAATAGCATCTTCTAACTGTAGAATCCAAAACATTCTTTAACATTGCAGTTGTTACAGTTTGGAATGCGTTAAGTACAAACCTTCGGAGTTCTTCTTCTATTCCAAAGATATCTTTGTAAACATAATTTCTTATGTACCCCAAAGGAAAAAAATCCAGCGGGGTTATTTCGGAAGAACAAGCTGGCCAGGGTGTTTCAGAATTGGTGCTTAAAAACTCTTTCGGCAAACGTATTTGAAAGGTAATCCTTAACCACCTGTGAATTGTGCGCAAGTGCACCATCCTGCTGAAACCAACAATTGCGTACTACGGCTTAGGGTAAAATATCCAGAGCATCTTCCAAAGTAGAATCTAGTAAATTTAAGTACAATAGTAAAATAAGTATGAAATCGCAATTAAACCATAAAGTGTGATACATGCTTGAATGCACAATAAAAAGCTCTTCTAATATTATGCATAAAAAAATCAGGACCGTATTTAAAAAAATAAAGTTGATGATGGTTACTCGAAAACGAAACGTCGGATTCCAATTTGCTGTACGCCATGTTAAAGAACGTTAAAAAGTACCTGTATAAGGTTCTTTTACTTTTTAGTTAACATCAACGACAAAGCAACAATTGGTCAAAAACGAAATCCTGAAAATTCGCCTTTTGTCGCATAACTTCGGAACGGTTCGGAATTTCGTCAGTTTAAAAATTTCATTTTACTAAACTCAAAATTGCCCAACTTTTCTCCCATTTAACCGAAACTCTATCTCTTACCGTTTCCGAAATCCCCATAGTGGCCCTCCTTATCTTGGACACAGTGTATACGATTGTCCATTTTGATAAATGTTATTTTTCTCATTCTTTTTAAATGGCACACCCTCTATTATGTATTACAAATTTGAATAGCTATTTTTACGAGCTTTCAATAGATACTCACTTCTAGCTATTCCTAAGTATTTTTGAATTACTTAGTGATAAAGTTGAAAATTGTAAGATTTTGTTACTTTTTTTTTAATTTGTCACAATAGACAACAAAATTAAGGTAATCTCATAATTGACAGTGTCAACCGTCCAGTGACGGTTGCTTTGGTATTTTGAAGGAGCTTCTTCGAATACTTCGAAAAGCTTTATAATGTATCTATTGAAAGCTCGTAAAAAATTCTATTCAAATCTGTAATAAAATACAAGGTATGCCAAATCGTTGCGACACTCGGTATATAGAAAGGCATAGGCTGTCGGCCATTACACAAAATTTTGGTCAGTCGCGTTGACGGATGTGCCTACTTAGATGTAGGTATTGTACATATTTTCTATGGTATTGTATTTGTTAATGACGGTGTCGGAGCCACACTGAATATTATCAAAAGTGATAACCTTCCAAGAAATGATATGGGAAGTCCATTTACGATCGTCAGAAATCAACAAACATATTATTTTCTTCCAGTGATTTAACAAAATGGGTACAAAACGGTTGCTTTTGATAATATGCATCAATTTTGTTCTCCCAGCTTCTGCCTCAGGCCCTTGCAACAAACCATCTCTTGGTGAGTATAAAGGGTTGTCTCTGTGTTTTACTAATTATTATGCGCACTTTTTGAAGGATATTATTGGAGAGATTATGTAGGGGAAATCCCATATGACGCCGTTCCCGGTGGTAAAGATAAGTCTGGTCTACCGACTTTCATTGGTCAAGCCTACATCAAAGGCTTTGAACTTTTACCCGCGACCATCAACGCCGGTTCTCCGACAGCAATAGCTTCTGCCTACAACATAATGATGCCAGTTAATAAAAATATTAAGGTAAACAATCATATTATCGATTACTCTGAAAGTAAAATAAGGAATTGTAGATACTGTGCAGCAACGAATTGGAAAAGTTCTCGTGGCTTGTGACGAAGAGTGAAGAGGCGCATCTGATAACAAATTGTCATTTGGTTGTTGGTGGTTCAGAGGTCGATCAAACCCTTCACATTGGACGTGTAAACCACGATGGACAAACGGTAATTGGTAAGGTATTCAGTTACCGCCCTGGCGGTAAAGGGCTGTGGATACCATATGGCGGTCACGAGATACACTATACGTCCTATGAAATTTTAACTTATAATTGTAATAGAAAATAATAATGGTAAATAAATTACAAATACATATTGTGTACATGACAGACAAAGCGTATCTTTTTCATGGCACAGAACATGAGTCCTGGCGAAACGGTTTGTACGCAGGTAAATAGAAATTGACACTAATTATGACTTGTTTCACTCTATTTTGATTTTATAATACAATATATATTTTCTTTGGAGATTTAAAAGACTAAGTAGGTCTTTGGTATTGGAACCGGCTGCTTGATGTTTAAACCTACCAGGATGAAGTAGCTGTAAGTGTAACTCTATTTTCCTCCATCCCACTTTTGTGTTTTAGACGATTTTAAACTACTAAGCGTTGAGATATATTTGAAATGATTTTTAAAAGGTGAGATACCCACTGGTAAGTTTTAGACAAACCGTTCTGCTTCGCTGCAATCTCGTGTTAAACGAGAGGCACGTTGCTCCCTTTCCCCCTTTTCAAGTTCGAAACTTTTTCTTCCAGTGATAGGATTATTATTCCTATCATCTTAATCTAGCAACGTTACTGGATTTTTCCTCGTTGTTACCATTGTTTGTCTTAGTAACGACAAAATGCGTAAGAAACCGAATTCACATTTTTTGGTTATTTTTCGAACCAATGGCAGTTCACCCATTTTGATTTGCTATAGAGGACGCCTTTTGGATTAGTGGAAAGTTTTAAAAAAGATAGAAACAGAAAAAATGAATTAATTTAAAGTTAGATAAAATCGATCTTACCGACGGTAGCTGATAGTAAAGCCATTTGCACGGTCGGCTGCGAGAAAATAAAGTTGACGTAGATCGGTGTCGATGTGAGCATTCATTTTCCACTCCAATAGGAAATAAGTGGTTAACAGCGAGTGAAAATAAAGTGAAACCTTTAGTACTTGTATGTGGAGAATTCCCTGCTCCCTTGGGGATGTGGGCACGTAAAACCAGTTAGTAGGTAGCCACATACGGTCTTCCTCTACTTTTTCTTTCAGGTACCACAATTACTAAAGCTTTCAACATTTTTCATAGTACTTTTACCGGCGCCGGCGATCCGGAGTAGCTCACTTGTTCTCAGTAGTTTTCCCTAGTTTAATGAATTCAACAGGGAAATTGCTGATTCAAACTCATGATCCAGTTTACCGGTTTCCTTCTCTTACTCTATGCCCTTCTGGGAAGGTTACAGATCTATTTACTTTAGGTGGAGGCGACCAACTTCTTCTATTGAATTTCCATCTCTAAATCTTGCTTTCCACTTACTGATGACGTTTTTCTACTAACTTAGGTATACAACACTACAACTTAGCACTTGATTTAGAAACATGTAACGTTGGTGAGTGATTATGCAGTGCATGAGGCAATGATATTTTTTGGGGTATGTTTAGACACGCTTCTGCCATAATAAAGAGATTAGACTACAGGAAGTGTAAATTACGCATTCAAGTAATAGATTGAATAAAAAATGATATTAAATATATCCTATTGTTATTTGAAATATTATGCAGTATTTATTGCAACTCTGGCACATGTAATTAATGAAACTACCTTACATTCAAATGTAAACGCTGTAGAATTTTTCACAGGTGAGGGCAAGCGTGCAAGCTACAAGGTGGAACTAATTTTAACCTGAATAGAAACAAAACCATCACATTTTCAGGTTGTTCAGTTTGTTTGGAGTAAAATATAATGATAGGGCTCATTAAAACAAACTAAATTAAAGTGTAATAAGGTTAACTAATTTCAATCTCGGAATAGAGTACCTACATCTAATTAGGCAGGAAAGTAGCAGGATTACGTGTAAAAACTTTCTGATTTGAGACATCGAATGCATAACGAATCAATGCTATGTATGAATAATTAGTAGGTACGCTTACGGTAAATACGTTTGTTACCATCAACCTCATCCGTCTTTGTTAAAAGTAGCAGATAATAATTCTAATCACGAAGAGCAATATCATTAATTTGACTTGGTTAGAACAAAAAATGTGTTTATTAGTACGAACATACGACTCGCTCATATCCAAGCAATCCTTTAGCTTGTAGAGTTCCTGACTGTAATGTGTTTCATAGGGAATTTCTTACATTCCACTGCTTCTTTGCGAAACAATTTCGTACACAAACAGAATAAAATCCACCTCATATGTTCCCAATAAATTTTGTTACATTTACTCTTTGCAAAAATAAGCTAGTTTACAGCTTTGCACACTTTTGTACACCTTTAATATAAGGTTCTGGTAACAACGTAAATAGTATTTTTGATACAAAAAGTGAATGTGGTTATCCAGATAATTCGTATCGTTTTTATTAAGTAGATTAATATGCGATGCATCTGAAATATGCGTAAAACCATTAAATCATAAACTCAAATAAAACATCTATGAGTACATGCATTACGGTACTAAAGTGTTTAATGGGTAGTGCGAAATTTGTGCTGGGCTTCAAAAGCTTTGACACATTACAGTCAACCTAATATGTATGCCTTTTTACTGTTAACCGTTAAATGCGTTTTATTATAACGTTTGATGAGGTGGGAAGGTAGCGGGGGGGGGGGGGGGGGGGGGGGCTGCTACAGTAGTAATGAGTTGGTAAATGATATCAACGCTATATACCTATTTACGCCAAACAATTTGCTCTTTCTTTTAATACGTATCGCTAGATGACACCATTGTTGTCTGTTAAATCTTTTATCGACCAGCACACTAACAATTCTCAAACAATTCCCACTGCCACATGAGTTCAATCATTCACTAATCCTTAGCATTATTTAGGATTGGGTTAACTGCACCGCATTTCCATAAATCAGAACCCACTTCGATTAAATTGCATTGCAACGTGTTGCGGGTGTTTCGCAATGCATTTCTAGAGCATGTAACATGGTATCTCTGATCAAACATTGCCAATTGTAGCTTAATAATAAAGGTATAAGAATACTAGCCGCACTGGTGAATTGGTTCCCATATGAAATGCATAAGGGATAAGAACATCAAACCTACTCTCCTCATATCACAACAATATCAAAGACAAATCGACAATAATGAATCTTGTTTCTATCGGAGTAATATCATGAGTGTAATAGAGCATCTGTTACGTCTAATCACGTATATCATACAGTAATTACTACTGTTCCAACTTCATAAAAATGTTTGACTACAAAAGGTCATTATTAACATAGTTACCTTAGTTCGACCTATAAGCATATTACTATCTTCTTATATTAATGCTATGGGTTTCTACCAGACCTAGGTATGCGGAATCGAGACTGAGCTGCTTCTTTGCACTAACCGAACCACCTTTAATTTTCCTATTATTCTATCTTTCATTAGTTTAATCTCCATCTCCCGTCATTATGCTTCATTGCTTATTCTGTCGCTTTTTAAAAATATATCCATGGCTTATTCACACGTGTTTTAAACATACCTCGCTGTTATACATTTTTATCACTTTTCTTTACTTTTTCAGTGTTGATCTGTTTCGAGATTTTCTCTTTTCCTAAAAATGTGGTTCTCACCTTTTTAACATTTTTCATTTCATTTATTTTTTTGACTTGTGTGTTTTACCTTCTCTTGAAATTGCCATCGTTTTGGTCTTTTCGATCTTTATCTTCATAATTACTTTTGTTATCTCTACGTCCAGTATTTTAAAATTCCCTTGTGGATATTCTCCTGTTTCAGTCGGTTTTGTATTATCCAGTATTCTCTTTTCAGTTTCGTCATCATTTGTTTTAGTTCCATCTTTGTCGTTCTCGTACAATGCATTAACTATTGTACCGAACAGTGATTAGGTTATGATATTTAAGAGTAAATTGTTAAGTTTAAATGTCCCGGTGATTTTTGAATTGCCGGTCACGTGGGGAAAAACCCGGCGTTGGTATGTACAGGTTGAGTTGATTTTGCAGTGCGTTGAGTGTTAGCACGTTTTAATTGAATCCTGTGGGTTTCGTTTAGATCCGTTTGAAACGGGTACAACCGGTACCGGCGCCTGGTTTAGTTAGAATTGTACCTACCAGAAAGCTGAATAAAACCAACTGTAGCGGGAGCTAGTTTATCATTGTCCCCTATTCCCATAAGATTCGCCTGCTGCACTATTTTCATTGTTCTCTTATGTAATTGCCTTGTTGCTAGAGTTTTCCATTTCTTCTAGTCATGTCCGATAACACGTCCTTTTAAGATCTATAAAATACAATATTCTATTATGTATTGCTTTTTCCTTTACAATAAACTATTCTCTAGTTTGTCTTATCGTAAATATTAGGTTTTCTGTGCTTCTTGCTCTCCTAAACTCCTAAACTCCTAAATATACTACCTAGTCTTACAGACATAATAAATCATTCATTAAAGACATCTTGTGTACCGAATATTTGGAAAAAATCTATAATAATTCCTATTCCAAAAATAAGAGATCCTAAAGATTATAGTGACCTTCGACCGATTAGTTTACTGCCAGTTACGGTTAAAATAATGGAGAAAGCAGTATTCAATAACTTTATCAACTGCAACGTATTACCTAGTGCACAATCTGGTTTCAGACGCCACTACAGCACTAATACAACCCTATTGAAAGTCACAAATGACATAACAACAGCGATGGATCGGTCAAGTGTTACCATTCTAGTTGCTCTAGATTTTAGTAAAGCCTTCGATCTGATTAATCATGAGCTATTATGCGCCAAACTTCACTACTACAGCTTTTCACAACACACGATAAACTGGTTTGTAAATTATTTGTCTAACCGAACTTCTACAGTAAAATTAAACAACCAAAATTCTTCTGAACTGGAATCTCCGCAAGGCGTACCTCAAGGCCGTATCCTAGGACCAATTTTATTCACCATTTTCACATCTGATTTGGTTAGTATTATTCCATCGGAGGTAGCAGTCCAACTTTACGCCGACGACTCTCAATTATATTTCAGTGGAAAACCTGATGAAATAAATCGTATGGGCGGAAATTGTAAACATTTCCCTCTCTAACATTTATATGTGGAGTGTCAATGGTGGTTTAAAACTGAATCTTGTAAAATCGTATGTTATGTGTTGTGGCCTTAAACAACAACGTGAAAGTGCTCTCCAAAAACTCAAAACAAATATAGTACTAAATAATGAAGTTTTACGCTTAGTAGATAATATTAAAAATTTAGGTATTGAGATAGACTCTGAACTAAAATTCGAAAAGGATGTGATAAAGCAATTATCTATTGCTTATTCCAAATTTAAAACAATTTACAAATTTAAGTACGTGTTGTCTCCCAGTGTTAAACTGTTGTTAGTTAACTCTGTAATCTTAAGTAACTTTAATTATTGTCGTTCTGTATATTATTTCCAATTAACAAATCAGTTTAAAAACAAATTAAGTGTACTTCAAAATCGGTGCTTAAGATATGTTTATAAATTATAACATAAGCTTTATTGATCATATGTCCCCACATTATAGTACTCACAAAATTCTAACTATGCGACATAGGTTTAATATTCAATATTTATAAAGGTCCTCTTATAACATTGTCAAATATAAAAAAACCTGACTATTTGTTAAAATTACTAGAAAGTACGCTAGATATTCATACAAAACATACTAAGTTTAAGAACAACTACAACATTCCACACCACAACAGAGCTAAGTTCGAATGTTCATTTTCATATTTAGGCCCAACATTTCTAAACGAATATAGAAATACTTTAAAAAGTGATGAATCTTGGAATACAATTAAGCATAAATTTAAAAAATCTGTAAGTATATTAATTTGCTTCAATAGTATCTATTTCTTATTTATTTGTCTACTTTATTGTTATTCTTATTATTATTCTTTTCTTACGATATATTTACTTAATTCTACTGGTCTAAACTACCTATATATTAATTACATAAAAGTACATGTGCTTAATAATAGTAGATAGAATTGTTTTCCGGTTGGAATGGTAGATCAGCGTTAAGCTGAACTTCCATCCGTTTGTGTACACTTCTGGTCACAATAAACTTATTATTATTATTATTATTACTAAACCCAAATTAAGTGTCTGTATGCCATCTCCAATCCTTTCTCTTATTCTTCCTTGTTATCAATGCTAAAAAATATACAGTTATGTTGTTTTGCCCTAACAATGATCTTCCGTACCCCTACCCATCAACAGAAAATTGGAAAACTAATACTCGTTCTGTTGCATATACTTATCAGATCCTTTGTAAAACTGATTTCGAACTACTGCCAATTAATAATTCGATATTTTGTAGTAATCTTCTTGAATTTAAGTTTTTAATACTTTTAATTTTTGATTTTCTGTTTCTACATGTCACCGAATGATCGAAGACCTTGTAGGCCAGTTGATTTTCCAATAACTTTATTGTTAAAACTATCCCACGCACTTCATGATTGCCGTGTCAATCCGTTTTGAATCCACCCACAATGCAAAAAAACGTTTCTGAAATGTTTTAGAAACGTCCCACAGTGCAAAAAACGTTTCTGAAATGTTTTAGAAACGTATCTCTGAAACATGAAACATCTCCGAAACAGCGACAGAAACGTATCATACACATAACATAGATGTTTAATGCCCGCCTTCAGAAACCTAGATTTGAAACAACACAGAAACGTTACATCGAAACATTTTATATATGTTTCAAGAATCTTACGATATGTTTCAACTGATAAGGTTTCTGGTACAACACTACTAAACACAACTCCGTAACGTTAACTTTGAGATATGACTATTTTGTTTCAAACGAAACATCACATTTGTAACGTTTCTAAAATGTTATACGTTATCACATTCCAAAAAATACATCACAAAGATGTATTTTTGGATACATATCTAAAACGTTCGTGTTGTAATGTGTATGTTTTGTATTTTATGTAACATATCAATTGAAACGTTTATTAGACATTACCATTTATTCGCTTTCGACGGGAATGTACCAGTAATGTGTCTTAGATGTTTCTTAGGAATGTTTCATTTGTAACCCTTATGCAACATTTAGAAACGTTTCATGGATGTACTGTGTTCAGTGGGGTATCTCTGAAACATGAAACATCTCTGAAACAGCGACAGAAACGTATTTGTTATGATGTAGACCTATGTTACATGAAAATTGTCGCATCCCTAAATTTGGATTAGCAATTACTAAAGCCAAAAGTTTGAAGATATTTTCATTTTCATCTAAAAAACTTGTAGTTTCAAATTTTTGTAGTAAACGCATATTTCTAATTTGGTCTGGATGTTTTACGCTAAGCAAGGCACTTATTTGACGCGCGTTACTCCCTGCGCAAAAGAATTTCTTTTCACTTATTTTTTAGTCTAAAGTAACTTGGAGGGCCAATAATCGTATATTAAGAAGATTCTATTGAAATCCGTAAGATGCATTTAAATGCGATTAAAAAAATTATATAATGACCTACATTCTTTCCAAGTAATTCAAATGACTACTGAAAACTGAACAGATACGATTTTGATAAGAGTACGAAACAAATAAGAGCACTTTGTGTCGATAACAGATTCCGGCACAAATCGTTAAGATTATCCTCTTGGTGGTCTGTGGCAAATGACAATGGTAATAAAAGAGGTAATAAACCTAACACAAACTAAAATCAACAAATTTATCTAGATGTGCTGAATATAATTAGAACATTTGAATTACTAATTGCATCGGTGTTTCTCACCGCTCTGTGGTCTCTTTAAGCTTGCCACATACGCGATAGGAGCGACAGTGTAATACACAATATCTCATATATTACAGAAACAGCGCTTTGCGTTTATAACGCTTCATTCCCCTGACATTGACGCTGCATTATATTTATCTAACCCTTATTTTATATGGCACATTTTGACATATTGTTCACGTAACTACAAAAATGACTACCTGAATACAAATGAAAATATCCCGGTAAAGGGCTGTCAGTAAAACGGAAAAAATTTAAATCTTAGTAGTTCATCCTAAATTTGATCAGTAGTGAAACATTGGTTTGCTGTTAGCATTCTGATTTTTTCTGTACGTATATTTGACATTTTGGTTGAATTTTGCTTTGTTTGAATTTTTTCGTCATAACCTAACCAACGCTGTTTAGAAGCTTTTCAACATTCCCTACTTTCTAATTCGGAATGTTTTACTGCTGTTTAATAGCTAAGTAGTACCTATTATCAAACTATCACTTTCTGCCACTGTTATTATCCGTACTCAAGCAACAGTAAATTTTGAACGTTTGTTTCCAAAACACCATGTCTCCATTTAACATCATAGGGATTGAATACATTGGTGGGAGATACAGCACTCGTGATCACTTTAGGGGCATATTTTATGATTAAAGAATTTTTTACATAAACTAAACGATTTATTCAACTTGCAACATCATCAGTACAATTTAAAGTTGAATATTTTAACAGGAAGTAGAGTTGGAAATGAAATTAAAAGCTGACACCTAAAAACTTTAAGTAATGTTAAATCCATAGTAAGGAGTTCAAATTTAAACTGAAATATTACAAAGACGTTGTAATAGTTGAAAAAAACCGCTGTTACATAATGTACAGGGTGTACAACTAAGAAAGAAGGCCGGCCATAACTCGGAAACTAGTTGAGATAGAACAGTGAAATAAAAAATCTTATAATAAGTGTGGCCAAGAGAAAATGCTGGAAATTATTTTCAATTTCCTACCATTGCCGCCAGAGGGAGTTTCATTGATTTCAATTTGAAATTCCCATTTTTTGGGCAATTTTCCTCAGTAAGGTATTTAAAAAAATATATTCATTGTAAACTAGTGATCAATATGTAAAACTTTGTTTAATGAATTTTTACGATTGCTGTCAAAATAAAGGGAGGGGGAACTAAATTACGCGTTGCTGGAAAAAATCGTGTAACTCCGAAACGCGGTGCTTGAATTTGTCAATATTGGTCTCGATGAAAAGACAATACTTGATATTACCAAAAAAATTATAAAACATAACAATTTCTTATCTCTGTCTACCAATAGAGGGCGCAACTTATTGAAGGAACAAAACAGTCGACTTTTCTAAAAAAATTCAAATGATACCAAATATTTTTTTCACTGCTATTGAAAGGAAAATTAATAAAGGAGTAATTTAAAAAAAAGTTATGTCAATAGCTCTTATAATACCGAAGATATAGTCAAAAATGTGTAATATAAGAGGCAATTTGAAGTGTAAACAAATCGTAAGCTTAATATAAATAAAGTAGGCTATGAGAACTTTCATTTATTTCAAAATTTCAGTGGTCCTGCAACAGTTGCATTTTGCATGCATTCCAAATATGCTGCAATGCTTCTCCATGGGAAATTAGCATTTTTGCTTATAATACAACAACCGAAATAGACATAATGTCACTTTGTTATCTAGTTTACAGCTTTGAGATAAAGTTTTCATTTTAAGCGTTTTCATTTGTTTATACCTCAAATTGGCTCTTATATTACCACATTTTTGACTAGATCTTCGGTACTATAAGAGCTATTGACATAATTTTTATTGTAAAGTACTCCCTTATTAATTTTCCTTTCAATAGCAGTGAAAAAAATATACATACATACATACATACATACATACATACATACATACGCTATACCAAGAAATGAAAACCAAATTCCGGAACAAATACAAGATGCTTTAACAACGACTGAAGAAAATTGCCAAAAGATATTAAAGTTTTTACGGGAAGTTGATTTATACAGGGAAATATAAGGAGCGGCAGGAAAACGGGCTAATGATCATAGCTATCGATGCCCAATAATTATAAAAAAAAAAAAAAAAAATAGCAGTGAAAAAAATATTTGGTACCATTTGAATTTTTTTAGAAAAGTCCACCGTTTTGTTCCTTCAAAAAGTTGCGCCCTCTATTGGTAGACGGAGATAAGAAATTGTTGTGGTTTTGGATTTTTTTGGTAATATCGTGTACGCTCTTTACATCGAGACCAATCTTGACAAATTCAAGCAACTCGTTACGAAGTTACACGATTTTTTCCAGTAACACGTAATTTACTCCCCCCTCTCTTTATTTTAACAGTAATCGTAAAAATTCATTAAACAAAGTTTTACACATTGATCACTAGTTTACAATGAATATATTTTTTTAAATACCTTACTGAGGAAAATTGCCAAAAAAATGGGAATTTCAAATTGAAATCAGTGAAACGCCCTCTGGCGCCAATGATAGGAAAGTGAAAATAATTTCCAGCATTTTATCTTCACCACATTTATTACAAGATTTTTTATTTCACTGTTCTATCTCAAATAGTTTCTGAGTTATGGCCGGCCTCCTTTCTTAGTTGTACACCCTGTACAATAGACTTATGATCTGTCATTAGCATTACTATTGTCATAACTTTCCTTGAATAATTTCTGCTACGTCCGAAAAAAAACATTTTATATCTAAGTTACGCAACGCATTATAATCAAATTTCAATCAAAAGATGTGAAACCAAGTGAAATATTGAGATTTTCTGTACAGTTTAGAGGAACATAGTCACATGCGATGAAAATTGGGTTTAGCATTTTGTTCCTAAATAAAAAAAGATCAAGCATGGAATGACGCCTAATCTTGGAAAGGTAAAAATGCATTCTTTAACAGCCAAAATTGCGGCTACCGTAAGTTTATATATTCCAGGTCGTCTCTGTCGTTTCGATCAAGAAGACGAAAGAAATCCATCAGAATCGAGATTCTCTTCCACAACATCGTGGGAACACCCTACACTCATTTGATCCAGCACACGCTCCCACATGACCCATATAGTCACTTTCCTAGCAATTTTCTCTTGTTTGGGTCACTTAAAGAGGTTTTAAGTGGCATAAAGTTTCCAAATGGCGAAGAGGTGCAAATATTTGTGTAAAACTGGTTAAATGCGTCACTGAAAGGTGCGCATGATGATGGAATATGTGAGGGGCATGTCCGAAAGCGTTTTCTAAAATACAATATAAAATGTTATGTTACGTTATGTTATGTTATGTTACGTTATGTTATGTTATGTTATGTTATGTGATGTTACGTTATGTTACGTTATGTTATGTTGAGATTCGCCGTATAAAAAACTGTGAAGCTGTTATTGGGGGGTTTGGGTGCAGAAACTGCAGATATTCCTTTCACACCATTTTAGTTTGACTGGTGTAGATCGAGTGTTGCACATTTAGTTTGATACGCTCATCTCCAAATTTCATTGTATTTTCTACCTTCAGTCACGTGGAATAAAGAGAGGGTCCAGAATGCAGATCTCAAACGGCTTTTGGTTGACTATGTTTTGCCAACTCATCCTTCCTCTTTCCCGGTACTGCTGCTATTGCCTTCACGTATGGCTGCAAGAGCACAACCTCTCTGTTGCTTTTTGTAATTATTAGACCAACAGTAAGCTAATAAATTTCTTCGTTGGTTCCAAAATCTAAAATTCCTACTTTCCATTTCTTATATTTAACATTTCTGAAACAATTGGTACAATTACGGTTTCAAACTTGATGTAATTGTAAAAATTGTAGGAACGTTTATAATCGCAATGAATAGTATAAGATTAAACTTATTTATAAAAATGTAGGTTACACGAAGAAAATTAAAATTGCGCAAAGAAATGTTTTTATTGTAATCAAGCACCTTTTCTTTAGAACATGCGGTCGCAATAAAAGAACTTTCAATTCCCTCATCAAAACGTCCTTATAGAATTCCAATTAAACGGTAAAATGTGAACTTGATTGATTATGTCACACGGGTTCAACAGAAATTATAAGCGAAAAGAGCGAAGTGGTAAATTAGCAAAAAAAAGTAGTATTTCTTTCGTTTGTTTTTAAAAGTATAAATCTTGTCGTAACGATTTAAATGCAAAAATTTTAAAGTTCCATACTTTCTGTAGCGGCGGTAATTCTACATGAAATATAGTATTTATGCTGACGCTTTCCGCGCGTTATAGATCTTTAGTTTTTATTCCATTTCAGTCAAAGTCTCTCCATACAATATATTCAAATAAGTTCTCGTACTTTGAATTAAGCATATCATTATAATAGCTGGTAAACGAGTATTTTTCCGGTGAAATTACCGATAATAATAATGTAACTTACTGAGGAGTTTTACAATGTAATTTTAGGTATAATTGAATCAAAGTTTAATTACATATTTTGTTATTAGGCGTATCTTGAAAAGAAAATCAACATTTCCCCCATTTTACTAAACAAAAAAATACAGTCGGTCCTTAACATAATTTAAATGATCGAGGAGTCTTCAACAAATTTTCGTTGATATCCTTCATGAAGCCACCATATTTTTTCCTTTTCTCAGCTTTCTAGATTGACAAAACTACTGAAGTATAAACGGCCCACAAAATTTCATCGTGTAAAAATTAATTTTCATAATACAGCATTAACTCTGGCAATATGAAAGTTACTTTTTTGCCTGTTGGATCAAGAGTGGATAAAAAATGGACCAAAAAATTAAAAATAATTAAACTCTTTTAGCGGTACATTATAAATATCGCTACCTTTTCTGACAGATATAATTTTCCGTGGAATGAGTTCCACATGAGAACCGTTTACGACTTGCACATGTCATAATGGTTTTTGATATTTTTGAGGGGTCTACTACACCAATTATATCTAAGGAATAGTAAATAACAAACAAAACTATATACTGAGTTAAACTTGTCACGTTCAGTTAAATAGAAATTATAGAACACTTACATTTAGAAATCTATGTTTCCAGAGAAACATATTACTTGCAGTCGAGTTATTAAATGGGTCGCCGTTTATGTGCTATTATAACATGAATATCTATCCTCTCAAACCGCAACATTAAATATTTTATACAATTCAAAAGTCATTTCCACATTTAGCATTATTCTCCATAAATGGAAATAAAAATAATTTATTGGACGGTTTATAAAAACTTTTATATCTACATTACACAAATTTCCCTTCTTTATTCTCCCCTAATCGTGCCTAACTTCATGTAACAGTGGTAATTGGGATCAATTTTAAAATGTGTCTGCATGTAGTCATTTCTGATCAATTTGACAAGCTGAACTGTGCAAAATAAATTGGGAATTTTCTACGACTTTTTCGCTATCCTTATTTTCTTATTTTTCATAATCGGATCTTCAATAGGAAAAACCAATTCATGTGAATGCAGTTTTCATACTTTCAATAACGATCTTCTTAGATTTAGAAGCAACTAAACCCTACCTGCGACTGAATATTTAAATACAGGTGAATAATTGAAGTAACTGCAGAAATTATTTGACGAGGCAAGATCAAATGGAACGTTACGCTTCGTTAACTCTGCGTTAAAAAAAACAATGGTGAAAAACGTTTCAGATTCTCAAAGTTCAAAGCTGTGCTTCAACCAAACTAACCAAACTCTTCTCTTTTATATAACACTCGTCTCAATCTTCAATTCAAATTCAAGACAAATGTACTTGTCCCATAATTTTCGAGTAAAGACCGTACATTCCAATTTGTGAATGACGATTACAAAAGGTAAAGTTGTTGAATATTCCATGAGATTTGAAACAATAAAAAGGAGCTTAAGGTAGGATGGCATTAAAAAGGTTATACACACTAAAAAATTTTGAGTGAAAATGTAATCAAAATTAACACTTCTTGGTGTCAAAACGCGTCCACACCAAATTTGAGTAAATTATTTAACACTCGACCGATAGTAAATGAAACTCCATGAAGTGTAAAAACCATTGGAGTTGAAACAACACTAATATAGAGAAGTGTTATTATGTTTTGAGTAATTTCAACTCAATTGATCTAGTTCTTCTCCGTGTAAGATGAACTCACCTTTGGGTATGTGTTACTCATATGTGCGTTACCGTTTACTCATATTAGGGAACAGGTTACTCGTATTTAAGTTAGCGGTTACTCATTTTTGGGTTTCCGGTTATTCATATTTGAGTTACAGTTTACTCATGATAGAGTCATGTTTACTCCATTTTAATGTTCGAAGCAATGTGTCCGATTCTGTATCTTTTTAACATTGTAACTTTGAAACTCTTCATTAAATTTTATGGTTACTAAATTTTTACAAATAAAAAAAAATTTTCGTTTATCATAACTATTTTTACAATTTCACAAAATACAGGCAAGTCGTTATCAACATAGTTAAACAAAATAAACTTTTTTTGGTAACTATAACCAATTTTCAACCTTGACAAACCATTCACTAGATCATTTTCATGAAAGTCCAAAGTTTCTAAATATTTTTATAACAAAAATCGGTCAACTTCATTTTTGAAGATACCGAATTGTTCAGCATTCACGTTTATACTACTAGTATCTTAGTATTCTTGATGGCGGAAAGCTAATATTTTTGAAATATTTTTAAAATTATGTACTTTGCTAGCCATACTTTTGAAAAATGCATGTTTGCCCTCAAATCAATTGTACCTTAAATATACACTTTTCCATGACAACTTTACGAACACTTAACTGAACAACTGAACTGACGCTGACGGTTGGATTATAATAACCGAGCTCAATGCAATATGCAAGCGCAACAATTTGTACCTTCATTAAATAAAGAGCTACATTTATTCTAAATAAAGTATATTATCCTCTATACAGAGTAATTATTGAAAAATGATTCAATTGCGAGTAAATTTTACTCTGAAAACTCATGATTTAGTTAAATTACTCAATATTTCACACCGTGGACTTTTTACTCAAAATCTATCAAGCACTTACTCAATCGGATTTTTTAGTGTGTACGCATTAATTATAGGACAAACGCACTAATAAGGGATAAGAATACTGTCTGGAAGTGACATTGAAATCGGACACACGCATAAGAAAAAGAAAGCGCGATCTGAGAGACGTCGATGTTATAAAATGTAAAGAAGAAAGGAATGAAGAATTTCAGCAATTCAGCGGAGAAGGTAATAAATTTAATAAGCAATACGAATCATGCGTATCCTGTAATAAAATCTAGTAAAGATCCAAGACCTTACAGACGTTGTAGGGAACCAAAGTGACAAATGGGGAGAGTAAGTCGCCATAAATCGACTAGAGGCGGGGAACAAAGCTCTGAATCCAGTAAAAAACTAGACTGTCCAGGGAGACATGTTATACCAACGGCAAAAGTTAAAGAGGAGTAATAGATTACTGCAAGTACACACTACATACAAGGAAATGTAATACTACAATATGATGACATGCCTATTTGGATAGTTTGCTATGTATGAATAGCAAGCGTATATGTATGCCAAGTGTTACATGAAAATTGTTGGTGAACTGGGAGGTAAAAAAATGAGATGGTGAACCATAGATCCGGAAGTACTCCTTGACCGGCATCTTAATACGGAATATAAAGCTGTAGAGTGTAGGTCTATCGGAAGCATGGCGAATTAAATTGGCACATGACCCAAATCTAACAGTAAGTACTTGGTGCGATAGGATCATACTTGTACCAAATTGAGAAAATAGTAAAATATATGAGAATCAGAGAAGTGAAGAGTACCTAAGTAAGTTAATGGGCAATAAGATTACACCCATAAATCTGGTGACACTTAGTGTCGACACGAAGAACATTGTAAAGTGCCTAACGGGTATATGCCGCATGAGATAAAGTGGAGGGTATGGCTAAAAGACACGGCTTGAAGGTAGGGCAGGTTATCTTGTGCAGTTAGTGCTAAGGAATGGTGTCAGGTTTGGCATAGTGGGATTAAACAGTAGAATTAGTAAGGTAAGGAGATAGAATGATAAATACATCTTAAGCTTGGTGCTAACGGGAGGTGGCATTATGGTTATCATCTAGATGGGAGTAGCTAACCTTTTAATGAGTAAATGTTTCCGTGAAGGAAGGAAATCCTTCAAATGGCAAATCAAGTGTAGAGCGAGCATTATAAAAATAGCCTTCGGAGAAAACATTGCAACATCTATCCACTGACACTAAAAAAACCGTGTTAAATGTTTATACGATGTAAAAAAACAAGTATGTATGTATGTGGCGTTCACAGACCTCTTTAGGCCCATTGCCTTGTAAATAGTTTCCATTTCAAAAAACAAGTAAAAAACCTATAAAGGAAACCAACCAACTTACAAGAGTTCCAAAACGTACGGTGTGAAGAATAGTAAATTGTGAAATAAAAGACCGAGCACGACGCACGACGTAGTTATTCCGGACATTTTAAGAAAATTATTGATGTAATGCGCACCTTATACGGTAAAAAGTATATGAACACTATAAACAAAGTTGTGTGTGTACAGTGGAAATTTTCAATAATAAATTAAAAACTGATGCCGATATCGAAAGTAATTATGGAGTCGAATTCAAATATTACCACGTGCGCATTTAAAAAAAAATAAAGAAATTGCGTGAGAAAAAAGGTTTATTTGTTATTTGATTGAAACGTGGTATGATACTCACGATAAAATAGAGAAGGATTAGATAGATGATTCGTGTGGTTCATAATTCGACGCTTCGAGGAGAAAGGATAACTGTTCAACGGGCGGGTTCGCATTTAGGTTAAATAGGTGAAAGGATACTTTCTGAAAAGGAACATAAAAAACTCCAACCTCGATTATCATGAAGATATGACTCCACACCCACAGTTATTGAGGATTGGTTTCAACAAAAACTATTTTGTCATTTGACAATGGTGTAGTCAGTGAACTCTAATATAACTAGAGTTCACTGGGTGTAGTCGATTTATAAAACCACGTACCTACTTGATGTAAAATGTTATTAAAATAACTTAAAAAAATGTTTTTTTTCAAAAATACGCCGATTCAAGTATTTACATCAAGTATAGGTACTAGTCCAGTTGGTTGTGTAATTCCGTAGGCTTTTCGTGAAGAAAGCAAACCAGTTTGATATTTATGTTCTTCAGGCCGTACTGAATCTAAAAAACCATGATTTCAGTCTGAAATCTTGCTATGACGTCAGTAATGACGTCACAAAGATGGCGTCGCTTCAAAAAACTTGAAATCGCTGTATTTCAAAAACGACTTAACATAATAACATGCGGTATGGGTCAAATTAAAGCTAAAACAATTTGCAATAAAATGTCTGAAAACACATTAAGCGATATGTGTATCAAATTTTGAGATATACGCCAAGAAAGTGAAAATATCGTTTTGCATTATCCGTTTTTTTTCCATTTTACTCAAAAATAAACGCGATATATAGCTCGGTTACCTGAAATGATTTATAGAACTTAAAATTATCTATCCAACGATATATAAAGGACATTACAAGTATTTCTATTATGTATTAATATAGTTATATTACAAAAATCAATTTACAAGATCCCAAACACATTGTACACTGTACAGGGCGCTCAGAAACTATATACAAAATGTATATATATATATTATATATACTAAAAATTGAATTTTTTGAAAATATAACCCAAATATTTATCTTTCCTAAAATTCTGTATCATCCACTTCGTTTTCATCATGTTCTACAACACTCATCTTTGCATTCTCACACGCATATTCTAATTCGGAACAACTGCATAGGTCAGTGCAATTCAGTCCTGATTTCTTGCAACTGCACACTGCATATTGGAGCATTTTGATTTATTGCATGAACACTTAACGAGGTGCACAATCGCAGACGGTGCAGGTTGTTGTTTCGTCATAACCGGTTTCCACTGCAGTTCGTCCTCAGTCCACCCGTAGCCTTCAGGAGATGGAAGCTTTGGGTTTGCTACAATATCGTTCTGCCATATCATGCACTGGTAATGCGCTCGTAAAATGGCTTCATGCAGTGTGTGCCATGTAGGCGGTAAGGACTCAGCTTCTGCCTATTTCATTTTGAAAAGAAGCCACCGAGCATGTTGAACTTTTTCCAGTTTTGTCCCCGGAATATAAAGCTGGCAAACGAACTTCTCTAAACCGGTTAAGACTTCTTTTGAAGGTAGCAATCCGTTTCCAAGGTTGGAAAATGCTGATATGATGTCTTCACTGGCATTGCAAAATAGTTTCCAGCAAGAAGCCTTTCCCTTTCCCGAGAATCTACCAGTAGTGTCTGATCCGGTAAAACAATGAAAACCAGGAAGTGCAGCCGATAAGGTTGGACCAAGAGCTTCAAATATGGGTTGCAGTGGAATATTTCTAAATTTTTCTGCTGAGCCAGTAACGATGTTAGTGTTTTCACATAAATCTTTGTATCGCCTGATTGACAGAACTAAGACATCTGTATCAGGGGTAAAAATGTCTACTCCTGAAGCAGTTTTTGATGCATGAACAGCGTGCAGAACGAGTTTTGTATCTGCTTCTTCCTGTTCGCTTTGAAGATGTTCCACAGGTATGTTGTGTGACGATAAACACAAATTATCCCATGCCACAACATATTTCTTTCCGTCTTCCTCAGCTCGTTTCAGCAGCTTCTGAGTCAGGTACCTAGCAAGCTTCTGTTTCGTGCTGGTGTGGGAGAGAAGTTTCTTCATGGGCAATCTGTTGATATTCATGTTGTCAGAAATGTTATACGCAACTGGAGTAGTACCAAGGAGCCTCATTTGACGCGTGTTTCCTTTCAGTGACTTTGGCACGTCGTATCTGTCGAAAACCACGTGTACTTCATCATACATTCGATATCTCTGGTAAAGTTTTGATATGGAATGATCTGCCAGATCAGAGCATGTCTTAAAATTGCCGTCTTTATTGGAAAGCCGTTGCACTTCAGCCATTGCATCTACAATAGCTATTCCCTTTTCCTCGTTTAATGAAGTTGGTACAGTCACATTTGGTAACTGTTCAAGAATATGCATTAGATCACTTAGCCACTGCTGCACCCGCACGGGTGGTTAAATCGAAACCATAACTTTCACAGAGTGGGTGTGTATATATAAACAAACAACATAGAGCATTGTCACCTCAAACACAATATTATGTGCGGGAATGTGGTCAAATGAAAATGAGTGAATTTACCAGATCATCGTATATAACGTAGGAAAATTATGTATTTTATACCCATATAAAAAATTTAGTATTATGTATATCAAACCGACTGTAAAAATTGTATACATTTTTTAATAAAATAAATTGTAGATTACTTTCAATTTAGGAAAATACATGTTTAAAATGCAATAGTTAATCGATATAAAAATGTTATGTAGTTGATGAGCACACAGTAGGCCTACAATATTCTCAGCAACCTGTACAATGGGTTATTGTGACATAACTACAAATACTTGTAATGTCCTTTATATATCGTTGGATAGATAATTTTAAGCTCTATAAATCATTTCAGGTAACCAAGCTATATATCGCGTTTATTTTTGAGTAAAATGGAAAAAAACGGATAATGCAAAACGATATTTTCACTTTCTTGGCGTATATCTCAAAATTTGATACACATATCGCTTAATGTGTTTTCAGACATTTTATTGCAAATTGTTTTAGCTTTAATTTGACCCATACCGCATGTTATTATGTTAAGTAGTTTTTGAAATACAGCGATTTCAAGTTTTTTGAAGCGACGCCATCTTTGTGACGCCATTACTGACGTCATAGCAAGATTTCAGACTGAAATCATGGTTTTTTAGATTCAGTACGGCCTGAAGAACATAAATATCAAACTGGTTTGCTTTCTTCACGAAAATCCCACGGGACTCTATTATCCGACATTACCGCCCGGACTATACCTACGTGGTTTTATAAATCAACTGAGTCATTGTCAAATGACAAATGGGAGACAATTTGAACACTTACTTTAAATTACTTAGTTATTAATTTGTTTTTAGTGATAAGATTTTGATTCATAACTTTTTTTGGTCTTCCATATAGCTACTGCATGTAAATACTAGAATCGGCGTATTTTAAAAAAAATGTTATTAAAATAAATTTAAAAAAATTTCTTTAGTGCTGTTTTAAAGAGAAAAAAATACTCTATCGAATGGTGAGGTAAAAGTAATATGTTCTCATTTAAAAAAAATTATGCGGAACGGGGTAACTCAGAAACAATTACAGATCACAAAAATTGAAGTATTCCCAAGTATAGATAAAAATTACATAAACAATTTTTTACTTTTGTATTGAACCATTTTTCCTAAAATGAATATTAACGACGATAAATCGTCGTCTCCATACTTTTTAATAACCCTGTATAGGTACTTTGAAGAAAGTTGCACAATGAAACAACTATAAGTAGTAAAATCTCACAATTTTTCGAAGGATAATATAGTTGACAACTTAGCAAAAGATTTATTGCACGTAAGATACGGAGATTCCCACCCTTAATAACTGAGCCGCCGACAACAAATCAATATTTTGCGAATGTGTGTTATAAAAAACCGTTACAGAATAATTCAAAACATCACAATAGGCATTTGCCTTACAACACTTCTTGGGAACACACAGATGGTACACCAGCATTCACAGATGTCTCCACGTTGTGTGGCATTGCTTATAATGTTTCGAAATCCTGGAGTATATCAATATTAGTAGTACAGGAACATAAGAAAACGACAAAAGGAGAGAACTATTTCATATAAGAAATGAAATGTCATAAATGATTCTATACGTTGCAGCAATATTAGGTTCTAAAAATCCTATTCGTAGATTGCAAAAGTTAAGCTGTAATATCTGAAAGGATGGTTTCAAATGCAATTAATTACAATGAACGAGACAAAAATAGATTTGATAAAGTATAATATAATATAATTAGACATTAATTAATAAAGAAACCGATAATAGGGGAACTAAATTGCTCTATATCTCCCCCTATAAAGCGTTTATTACAGGTGAAAATTTTACCTCGTTAGTGTAATTCATAAATTCGGAACGTGATAAAGGATCTCTCGCTAAGCATTTTCTTACACACAGATTTGAACTGACCTAAAAGTTGATTTTAGTTTTGATCGATAAATACGCTCCGAAGTTCGGGTACAAAGTATTGAATATGTATGTATACTATATTATAATATCGGTATTTGAGACTTCGCATAAAACAAGTTATAATATTGTAAAAAAATGATTTTGCTCGCGTTAGAAAATATCATAATTATAATATTATAAAGAACCTCCGAATTTTTATTAAATGTACCTTTCACTAACTTTACTTTTTTATAAATCCTTGATCGGCCAAGTGTAAGTGCGTTATTTTTATTTTATAAGTGAATAAAATATGATCAGTTTAAGTATAACGTAGCGTCCCGAATACAGTTTATAACATTTAGTGCTTCAATAAAAAAGCCTGTGAAGCCCGTAAATTGCCGAAATTGATTTATTCAAACTGTTTAAACTGAATAAACTCACTAAATTTATTCGAAGTTAGGATACATCTGTAACAAAACGAAACACACGGACCTAAGCGCGTATATGTTTGTATATCATCGGTAAAAAGGCCACAAATGATATACATATATAAAAAATAAACGAATACGAGGCCCTTAAAAAGGGTAGGTACGTATACAAAGGTAGGTTTACAACTTAATGAATGTTTCTCCAATGGCGATGGTGCAGAATGTACATCAGGAAATACAAAAGTAACAGCAGGAAAAGGACAAAGTTTGACGCTAATAACTAAAATTAAAGAACAAAAGAAGAAGCTACATGCGAAATATAACTTGAGGATAATGCGTCACTCTTTTTTTTCGATGTACTAATCATCCGCCACCCAAATGGAAGTATTTGTTACGCGGTTTACCTAAAACCCACTCACCTACCGATAGGTACCATGCCGCCGAAAAACGGCCAGGCATCATTTACATGGTCTGTGGCGCTGTTACCGTCTCCAATAAGGTTAACCTTCGGAACGAATTACAGCATGTCACCAATACATTAGCTGACAACGGTTTTCATAGGGACGACATCGTCATCTAGCGCTGAAACCTCGCAACACCAATGAGAAGGTCTTCAAGAGTATTGTTTTCTTGCCCTATGTCCACAAAGTTACAGATCGTATTGGGAAGATTCTACGGAAACATGAAATGTCCCAGATCTTACCCTCCATCAAAGATAAATTCCAACCCCTAACTTACAAAGGCGTGTATCCTATTCCTTGTTCTTGTTTAGTCTACATCGGCGAAATCGGTAGATCGATTAGCACTCGAATTTCTAAGTACCAGATGAAAATAGTCCACTGTCGCTGACTGTTTAGGAGCAGTAATATTCTACTTCAAGAAGCCAAGTCTCTATCCCACTCTCCATTCTTCTAGGGAAGGAAAATTCACGACACCATTGACATCTTCAAACACCCCCAACGATTTCAACAGTGACGAAGGGTGGTTACTTTCTCCGCTGTGGAAATCTGGCATTCCATCATGGATGTGTGTGCGGTTTAGTGAAATAGTGTAGTGTTGCTCCCTTTGAACATTTTTGTAAGAGTTTTATATTTTTATTACTATTATTGCTTTTACTTTTATTTGCTTGTCCTGATAAAACTCCTTACAAACTCTAAGTTCAAGTTTGTCATAAGCTATACTGACTGGAGCCGTAAAAACGTCCGTTCTGACAACAATCGGTGTAAGTTTATTGTTCGACTTGTGCACGAACGTGAAGTGAACATCTTGACAACGTGTCATATGAACTATACGGCTAAGCCACAGTTGGCTTCTTTAAATAATACTTCGCAAACTTCTTTAAAAACTTGAATGGGAGATGATTTTGCTGGTTCATTAAACATGAGAACACTTTACAATAGACATCATAAGCATAGTTATACAACTATATTGACACAGCTTGTTGTGCACATGTATCATCCTGGTACTCTCTAATGACAATGAGTATCGCGTTGTGATGGAAGCACAGATTCTTTTTGAGAAGAAGTATAAAAAAAACCTTGCGGTATCAGTGTCAAATGAGGCGTAAACTCTTTAGTTTTGGAACAGTAGCTACGGCCTCGGCTTTTCTCCAAATCTTTAAAGTTGCAACAACCATTGTTTTTAGACTGATAGCGCAGTAAGAGATAATTTTGACGAAATTTTTGTAGCACTCAAAGAGCTTTTAGAAGTTAATTCAATTAGAAGAGTGAAACTTATTTAAAAAAAGTCGCCAAAATTACTTGGGAAGTGGATAATGACGAAAAGTGAAACTTCTAGTGTAGACGCCTTTTATTGCCTAAACCTACGGTATAAGTTAGATTAGGAGTATAATTATACCCTTGATTAATCATCTGCACTCCATGACCGACGCCCTTACAAAGTATACACAACGGTACTGCATTTTTCCGATAATTTTCAAATCGTGATCATTTTACTGTAAAAGCAAAGAGCAAATTTTACCTGAATAAAATTGGCTTGCCAAGATTCTTGCCCTATTTCCATTTAGTACATAGGTACATGTAAATAAGTAGTAAACGTAAAAGTAAGTGAAAAAAGAGGTCTAATTAAAGAAAATACTTTTTTCTACAAACGTCAAAAAATGACAAGGTTTGCGCATTGCTAACAATACGCCAAGTGACTCTTTTTTCACTTTCCTACGTTACCATGACACCATGCGCGATGTAACGACGCCGTGCGCGAAATGCTTACTTCGCGCACTGCATGTAAACTATATGAGAGTTTTGTATTTTAACGTTAAAATAATTGTCAACTTTTTTTCGTTTGTAGAAAAAATTTTCTCGATCAGCAGTGGCATTTCGCGCAATAGATACAAAATAACTATTGACAATTATTTTAACGTTAAAATACAAAACTCTCATATAGTTTACATGCAGTGCGCGAAGTAAGCATTTCGCGCACGGCGTCGTTACTTCGCGCACGGCGTCGTTACTTCGCGCACGGTGTAATGGTAACGTAGGACAGTAAAAAAATGGGTAACTTCGCGTATTGTTATCAATGCGCAAACCTTTTCATTTTTTGACGTTTGTAGAAAATAGCTATTTGTAGGTCAAGGCCGCGAAAACACACTTTAACGTTCGATGAAAAGATTTGTCGCCGAGGCCGCTTGCGGCCCAGGCAGAACAATCTCGAGTACGTTAAAGGTTTTCGGGGGCAAGATATACACAACATTTTTTGGGCAACCGAGCAACCTTTTTTATTAAATTAAGACAAAATTTAAAATTCGATGTATTTCTCTGTTGAAATTAGGTATATCAAAGTGCCATTTACTTTAACGGCCGCTGCTATAGTAACGGCCGCGAAATCATATTTGGTTGCCCAAAATAGCTATTTATGATATAAGTGTTAAAAGTACTATTTTATTTTGTGAGTGAAAAGTTTGCGAAACGAGCGAAGCGAGTGGAGCAAATTCACGAACTATTTTTCTACAACCGATCTAGAAAGTAGGCATTTTGCGCTTGCATTTGACAACGCAAAATCAACTTTTCCGAGGAACGTCACTTTGTCGCTCACGCGCTAAAAAATGTACAAAACGCTCGCTGGTCTGATTAATCAAATACTTAGCTTAGCTTACACCATGACAGCAAATAAACAAACTTCTGTGTATATGAATTTTAAGTTTTGTGCGCGAAAGTTTTGTGTTTTCGAAGTGTTGAAATACAGAAATAAATTCTCCGGTTGTAGAAAAAATGTTGTGTGTAATGCGGGCGCAACATTCATTGCCGATTTCGAGAGATTGCCGCGCTCCTTAGTCTCTCTCAGTGGCAATGTATTATTTTGCCCTCAGCAAAATGCTTGTAATTATTAGTGGTGGCAATTTTTTTCAAATATTCGAGTATTCGAATGTATAATCGGGAATTATTCGAATACTTAATAATACCAAAACGAATAAAACGAATAAAACGAATAAAACGAACGAAACGAATAAAACGTATAAAACGAATAATGGCCAGAACAAAAAAAAATGTTAAATTAAGAAAAAAGAGAAAGTCGTTGGTTTATTATTGAGATGACAGACGGCAGAGGTATGCTTACTAGTTTTAATTTCATGGAATTGTTTCTCATTTACAAATTTCTTGCGACCCACAATATTTTATGAATAGGAGATGAAACGTTGTAGGTACGATATTCGTATTGTAAATAGCTATTTCAGCATTTCTTTGCTGTCAGCTTAAAGTCATTCACTATTCAATAACACCCTTTTACAAGTCGTAATAACTGTAATTTATCGTTTGTTAGTGTAAAAGGTTAAACATTAGGTACCTACAATAATCCTCAACCACGCAGGGTGATTTTAACTGGAATTATTTTCATGGTATTGTGAAGCTTGGACTTTGTTTATTTAAGTTTATACTTTTTACCCGCCTTTGATGATAATTTATTCCTTTAAAGGATTATATTTAAATATAAATTTTTAATTTAGTTCAAATTATTTCTCAGCCTAGACGACTACATTACTGTGATTTATGAGTAAAGTGTGGAAATATTTCGTGAAGAATACGAGTGATGCGGTAGTTACTTGCAAAATTTGCAATAAGTGCCTTAAATTTAATGGAGCAACAAGTAATTTACTAACGCATATTAAGCGTAGTTTCAAATGTTTATGCTTAAATGAAACTTCCATTGGAGAATGCTCTACTACGTTTATAGTATAAAACTAGCCCAACGAATAAAAGGAGTAAAACGATAAAACGGATAAAACGAATACAACGAATAAAACGAATACAACGAATACAACGAATACAACGAATAAAACGAATACAACGAATACAACGAATAAAACGAATACAACGAATACAACGAATAAAACGAATACAACGAATACAACGATTAAAACGAATACAACGAATAAACGAATAAAACGAATACAACGAATAAAACGAATTTTTTCTGACTGTTATTCGAATTCGAATAATTCTATATTCGAATATTTTTTAACGAATATTCGAATACGAAAAAAATTAAATTTGCCACCACTAGTAATTATAAGTTTTCATTTTACTATTCATTCATTGGTTGATTTAAAGTTGTTGTTCAAACTAGATGAGTTTTAATCTTTAATTGATGTTGAATAGCGTTCTCTAGAAGAGTTTTTCTTTCACTGTATGTGGTTTATAATTTTACATAAATTTTACTGCATTGAGAAAAGTAGATAAAGTGTCACCTGACCCAGACAGGCTCCGTCCCTCTTTTCAGATCAGAAAAGACGTAAAGGGCTTCTACAGAAACAAATCTGTTACCCGTTTATACAGACAAACGGATCTGTTTACAGGAAAGAACTGTTTATTTGTAGATCACTAAACAGCAAACGGCTAAACAGGTTGCTCTATACAGTAAGCAGTCCTTTTCTGTAAACAAACCTATTTACCTGTTTAAACGGATAAACATAATCTGTTGCTGGGCAAGCCGTTTACGTGTTTAGTGATCTATCTATCTAACTTATCCTTTCCTATAACTGCGAAATTAATTATCACGTGTAGCTTTCTGCTAATTTTACAGAAATAAATCTCGAAAACAAGCCTAATTCACTTGGTAGAGAAGTCCATAGAGGCGATATTAACTCTGAAGTCCTAATAATTAAAATGGGAAAGTGTACTTAATAGTGGATTATTTTCTGAAATCGAATGACGGTGCATTTCTCGATGGAAGAATTCCATATTTATATCATTTCTAGAATAGTAGGAAAAAATTCGAACTATAACCGTAATGGCGTGATATTTTAAAACAGTTCAAAGGCGAAATTCATGAAATTACTCACATAGTGTTGAAAACTTAAAATTAATGCAGTTTACTAATTTTCCTATGAAATACGTTTTATAAAAATAATAACCTTTCATTCTATTAATAACTGCAAGATTCTGTATTTCATAATCATGTTTTATACCTAGTGCTTTGAATGGAATGGAAAATATGTATTAAGCCGGTATATTAATATTTTAATAACACTGTCCATTTGGTTCTTACCTTACGTTCATGAAGCGTACTTATTTAAAGTACAACGCACATTTACGCATAATTTTTAAATTTACATAATGAGCACTCTTTAAAATCATACAAATCCATTTGCTTTTACGATAATGTTTTCTAATCTACATTTTATTTTGTCCCTTCAAGATGCAGCTTTTCGAGAAGTAAAAAGATAATGCCTTTGAAATGTGTAACCACGATGAAAGATAAAATAAGATGTATCAGCTTTCAACGCAAGCGCTATTTGTTATGCTTTAGCCTTTAACCCAATCTAGAATTTACCATAATATCTAACAGGACAAGATCCGGAACTATTATTCTCAACATCCCATTACATCCTACAGTGGTTAGAGGAAATAACTGATAATCCAGGCACTTATAACGGAATGTTGGACATAAAGCTAAAAGCTGCGTCTTCTCAATGTTGATATTGTAATTAGCAATACACATTTGAGGATCGCATGCCCAAAATTAAGCTTGTATGGGCCTTTTATAGTTTACGTTTATGGTAGGGTTCTTGACCATTCAAATTACAACGTTTAAAAAGGCACCTTTGAGAATTTAACACTAATCCACTATAAAGCTTTAGAAACAATTCAATCAAAGTTAAAAACTCCGTAATCGTTTCAAACATTCAGAAAGTTTAAAATAACGAGTTAACTGAATCAATCTAATAAATTTTCATTAACTGCTACATTTGGAGGAAACGAGCGTCGTAATGAAATGAAAAAGATCAATCTTAAAAGGACTCAGAATACAATTTCATTATTAATTACGATAAATCACGACAAAGAAAGGTCAATGATTATACCGAATAAACACTGAACAAAGTATTACTTTGCTTTGTAGTAGATTTACTTATTTATCACGTGCCATTTAATCACCGAATGTGCGAAACTATCCTGGAAAAGGGGATTCATCCTCAGAAAACATTAATGACTGCTAATATTTTATACATTTAACCTCTACAGTTTGCACGATTTCAGGTAGATTAACAGATCCCAGTTTATATTATCTACTTTAGGCTGTTTAAAGTTGTAATAATCGATATAATACAGCATGAAATTTAAGACTAAACATGAAAGAAGCGGTTTACAAAATATTGTTAACAAGAGTTTGTGTGTTGAAAACATTAATGTTTCATTCTGCGTACAGGAAAAGCTCGTACGTGAACCTCACGACTAATGTAATCCAACACGGTATTAAGGGTTTCGACCTATTTAAATTCTTTCGCATAATTTCATGTACAATATAAGGAATTAGTTCGGTATTTGGTTTGCGGATTAGCATAATTTCCAAAGTTAAAGCTAACCCCTACAAACAGTTTGTATTTGGCAACCGCAAGCATCGAATACTTCATTAAAATCATCGAAGAAACGCGCTTAACAAAATATTTACGTATAATCAGATTTATACCTACACTTTGATATAATTATATATTTTGCTTTACTGTAAGGTCAAATATTTCAGAAACCACGATTCCAAAGTGAAATTCTTGTTACTGATATTTGACGCGCAAAGGTATTTATATGCGTATTTATTTAGGAGAAATCTAAACGAATTAGATATGGACCACAGCGTCCACGGCTTTACCTCGTCAGGAGGTATTTAACCCTTAAATACCTTTCTTATTCCCTTCTCGTACTACTTGGTACTTTCGCGTCGATTTATCTCTAAATAAACAAAAGGAGTACCTAAGTAGATTTGTTTTGTATTGTAATATAATATCTTACGTATTCTACTCCTCATGTGCAATGAATTGCAATATAAAATAATATACAGGGTGTAGAATATGCCGATCCACCATAGGAATTTAAATGTAGAAATCTTAATATTCGATTATTTGCTTCCCTAATTATTTTAGACAAAAACTATTTAACTTTTTTGTTGATTAAAAAAACTAAGTTCCCAGATTTCACACATAGATGACGTTAATAACGCCAGATGTAGTTGACATACATGTTTAAAGTTGTGTTATATCGCAACAAAAAACGCGTAATAATGCCAAATAACCGCCACCTGCGCGAAGATTAGCTTTTCTGCTTTTACTTGAAAATACAGCTTAAATACGTCGTTAGCTTGAGGGAGCCTACGGTGAACATACCATCGAAGACTACCTGTGAAACTTGGTTTAATCATTTCAGAAGTGGCGACAATTTCGACGCTGAGATCAAGGAGCTCTCCGGAAGGCCAAAAACAATCAGGACGCCGATATGGAAGCGTTATTGGATGAATACGACGCAAAAGATAAGATCAACTTGCGGAGGTATTAAACATGTCTTGCTCAGGTATTTCCAAACGTTTACTTTTCATGGTAAAAATTGAAAAGAAGGATAATTCGCTAACTGCAAGACAAATGGAAAATCGAAGAATTACTTGAAATTTTACTTTTGCGGCAATGGGCAATGAGCCCCCCCTAATGAACCATGCATTTTCCGAAAAACGACTACGCGACACAAAGAGTGATCTTGCGATAACGCTCCATGTCATCGCACTTCCATCGTCCAGGACATCACCAAAACGCTTAAATAGGATCTGCCACTGCTCTCGCTGTATTTACCAGACCTGGTCCCATCCGAATATCGCTTGTTTCGATCGATGGTGCATGGCTTTTCTGGGCCAATTGACCAATTTCTAAGTGAAAAATTGGTTGGATTAGTAGTTTCGGTTCAAAGATGCGGCGTTTTATCGTCGCGGTATTCATATATTTCCAGGGAGATGGCAATACACGACGGTGAGAAACGATACTTTGAATAATCCAATTTTTTGTATTTACCTTGAAAATCTTCCAGTTTTCATTGATAAAAAAACCGAAAACTTAGTTGCGCACCTAGTATACCGCTAATCGCATGTACGAGAGAGAGATGAGACTGACGGCAATAAAATAAAAAAGACATCGCTACAGCTACTATCAGACGAACAATGAAGTGTTGCTTATCCGCACTGGAGGGATTAGGAAGAAGGGGTTTAGTGTAAACCCCACATTACCCCGGCAGTAGATCTATGTCGAAATATGTGCCGAGGCACTCTGTTATCTTGGTAGCGGTAACCGTAGTACATATCGTATGCCAAAGCTGAAAGCATTCTGGTTTAGATAAATCTCTTACATTGCCAGTGTCTTCAAATTTTGAAACTAGCTCACTTAATGGAGATCGTACAATAGAATCTCATCAGAATGATGAAATAATTTTTTTTACAGGAACATTCAACCAGCGAAGAAGTGTATCAAAATACAAGAAAGTGATGTGTAATTAAAAATAAATGATGTAGTCTAGCTCTAGTACATGATCTGCCAAAAAACATCTGTGTTATTATCTCATTATTTCTCTTATTACAAGTGCCAAACGAATAGTGTAATTACCAAACACTGGCACAAAGTAAGTAGGTATTATGTGCATAAATATCTTTGAAAGTGACTCTTTGGGTTAGTTATATACAAAAAAATTTAACACCATCGTATTTTATTCCGTATAATTCAAACGTTTTAATCTTTTCAGTCAAATCCCGATGGGCATTCATTACGTTGTTTCATGTTTCTTTAGCCTCCATGTATTTTTCTTTCTGAGAAATTTTGACATAAACAAGCATAAACTATGACCCTGTCGTCACTTAAATAGGTTGTCTTATTCATTCCATATAATAACTTCGTTTAAACACATTGTAATGTATGACTGATTTGTCTCCTAATTCAAATCTATGGTCAAAATTTGGAAAATTGGTTTTATTTTGAAGTAATAAAAAGTTTCAAAAGGAGCAAATTTACACGTGTTCCGCAGTCGTTTTGTAGACTTTCTTGTAGAAATACCCTAATAAAAGTGCGTTAAAAAACTCAATTTATGCTTACAACAAGCACTTAAACGTCGTTTACCGTAATAAAAAAGGTACGCTAAAATTGAATTTAGAAAAATGAATCTGAGCGTGAAAGAATCGCACCATCGATGCTATTATTTAGGCCATGTTGGTGTTTGTAATTAAGCCTTTGTACACGAAATTTGAGGTTTCTTTCGAGTTTCTGCTTTCATTAGAGGAGATTTAATGTTTCATTGAATTATATTTCATGTCTCGAATTATACTATTCACACAGCTCTTATCTTATTTCAATGTAAGTAATTTAATATTTAGATTTAAATAAATTAGAATTGTGAACGAAACTGAAATAGTTAGAGTATGTAGTTATTGCTATAATTATGAAATACCTCAGAGAACCTTAAGTTAAATTCTAAAGAACGAATTGGGACTTCTCCAAATTAAATCGAGACGCATCTACTATGCGTTGCCTGTAGGGATACTCAAACGACTTTGTTAACGGTTTATCAGAAGTCCTTTTTACTCTCTATTAAGTTTTTAGAAGATTAAAAGTCTTAAACCGACCAATTATCGCTCGCTCTTCCGGCACAAAGCACGAAAGCACATACGTTTATTATAAACATTGTATTCTTCTTTCACATGCAAAGTATACAGAAACCTAAACGGTTTAAATTTTGCGTGAGAAAAACGAAAAATAATAGGACATTTTATTTCCTATAGAAATATACGCGCCTATTTGCATTGCGAAGGAAAGGTTTTTTACGTATTCATTGTTGAGAAACTCATATCAACATTGATCTATACCGCTCTGGATATTGAAATGCTAAAACCGAGAGTTTATGTCTTCCTAACAGTATGTCAGTCTGAGCGGCATCTACTTTTGGTAGAATATATATCTATAAAATCGATTCTAACCAAGTACTACGGATTGTTGTTGACGATTTTCCTTTTCCTTCATATTTTAGTAGAAGTTATGATGTATGCGGTCATATCTGTTAAAGAAAAGTAAACTGTGAAATACTTTCCGACAGAATTCGCCTAGATCAAGCTATATTATTTTTTTAAATGAGTATACGACAAATAATTTTGGCAAACTTACCTAAAACAATTTACGAAAGAAAAATTGAGCAGAAGCGTCTTTGGCAACTGAATAACGTTGACAAATTCACGTTATTAAATATTTGGGAATGTTGGTTCTAAATGAGGATGTAACCAATTTGACAGAATGATAAATTGATGACGTTAGAAAATGGGTATAAAAATTATATTTGGAGCATAAACACTTCATAAAAATTGCAATCATCTAAATTCAGCCACACATGAAGATTTAAAAGTTTAAAACTCTTCAAACAACTGTTATGCCAAATCTTGTAGGTAAATGTTTAATAAGTCAGTCTTCTTCAGTCAGTGGAAAAATTGATTAATCGTCGCTCTTCCCATTCCTCTTTTGGCATTACAATTTGCATCCATGGTTTGCGGTCACACTCACAAAGGGGTTGATTCAATAAATTAAACAACGACAACCTCCCCTTAAGCAATGAAATTTAATGATGAAAAATTGATATGTTTTTAATAAAAGTACCCAAAAGTACTGAAACTACGGTAAAAGGCAACTTTTTATCATTAAATTTCATTGCTTAAGGGGAGGTTGTCGTTGTTCTATTTATTAAAATTTGCCACACGGTGTATAAGCAACAACTTTAGCTTACCTCCAATCCATAATCCCTGCGAGATTTTGGATTTGCTAGTAAATTTCAAGAATATTCTATTAAGGGTGAATCCTAAGGTTTTGATGACCAAATACGAAGGCATCGAAAAGATCCTCCAGACAACAAGAACCAGGTGAATGGACGAGAGTACAACGATTCCATTACACAAAATAGGAACGAAACAAGGATTCATCTGTTAAGCAGCATTGCCAAACTACTAACAGAAATACTATCACAAGGAACAATAGATGCTCTAGACCTCTGTGAAATAATCGCTCTACTAGAGACGGCATATTTATAGAGAAAGCCAACAATTCCACAAGCCACTATTTACATTTCATTTCGCCGTATTACATTAGGCCATGTTATAAAAATATTAAGGAGACAAGGAATATAACTGAAACAGAAACTAAAACTATAGACGAATTCACCACACTAAAAGTAAACAACCAAACAACAGAAGAGGTCCCAATGACAGAGAAGATCTGAGATCAGTATTATTCGACATTATCATAATCCCAGGCGTAAAGAAATTATTTATTGGATAGAAAATGAGCCAAATATGATAATATGATTCGCTGATCACGTGACTATAGCAGTGGCTAGCGAGGATAATCTACAAATGATCCATTTTAGATTACATGGAATTGCCTAACATAAAATGGAAATATCCGTGGAAAAAACCAAGACAATGGTCTTCGCCATGGAGCCAATTAGATGTATCGCGTTGTTGACGCGACTTTGCTATTTTTCATGAACAGAATATATTTACACACAGGGTACAAAAACATAAAGGTAAGTACATGAACATCTATATCTATAAAAATCAATGCCACTTTTCGTTGTAATTTTATAACTCAAGAACGGGCTCAACTATCCAAACCAAATGTTTAGGCTTTGTTGGGATTATTTAGTAGATGGTTTATGTGAAGTTTGAACTAAACCGGTCGAGCGGTTCTTCATTTATCACATTTTTTGTAACAAATGAATTCAATAAATGGCGGATCATTTTGGCGTTAATTATTACATTGTATTTATATTTTTAAACATATTGTTGAGTGCATTCATACAAACGGTGAGTCTAATCGAGTATTCACACCGGGAAATAAGAAAATACGAATTTCCCAATTTTTGATATAACTTTGCAAACATTTTTGGAGAATAATCTTTTGAGTGGTGTAATGGCTTTTTAGTTGCTACAATGGTAAAATATAATGTTCACACTTGATATGAAAGTTGACTTAATATCTGTGCTCGTTTTACAACTCTTTTGGACCGACATGAAACTTTGTATTTCTCTCGGGGTAATTAATGGGTTCACCTTGAAAAGAAACAAAATATTTTTCTATAAACGATCAAAGCAACATGAATATACTGATACAAGGAAATATCGAAGGAGCCTCAGTATTACCAATCACTTATTTTGATTAATTTTGACACGTCTTGGTCAAAAACCATATCGTAGCCAAAAATAGATGATATTTGCTTATTCGGCATCAATCCAATACGTTTGGATATTTTCCCCAGGAATTTGCGCATAAAAATAATGATTATGATAAGTTTTGGTAAAAATCCACGTGAACGCAAATATGTAATACAGTTGTCAATTTTACTTTATCTTAAGTATTTTAATGTAAGGAGTGTATAAAATTCTTGTCGAGAATTCATTTCTCTTCCGTTTACAATAAAAACATACGGGGTGTTCCATTAACAAAAATACTAAATTTATAATTTCCTAGAAAATGCGCTATTGCTGTGTTTACATGTAGGTACAATTTTTTTGGTGAGCGGTGACTGGTGTCGTTAATTGGGTCCATATAATCGGACGTCTACTGTATTGAAATTGAATAAAATTTTCTCATCTTGAGGTTATAAGTAAATGATTAATATGTAGTCTTTCTCCAATACCTACAGTACGCACTTTCATAATTACCTACTCTACATAAGCCAAATTTCATTCAATTATAGGGCCACCCTTTAAATTAACAATTATGGGAAGTTCTAGTGAAGATACGGATGAATTGAACGGGCTTCAATTAGAATTACAAATGAATCTACCTAATTACTTTACTAAAATTCACTGGATTTGATAGTAAGGTTTCTCTAGCCAATTTTCAAGAAAATGACATTGAATATTTAGAAAAATTTGCTATTGATGACGTGCCCGACTTAATACCTACCGAGCGAAGAACATCATAAATATTTGGGAATTTATGTAAGCAACTCAAAAAAGTTCAAAGTTGTTATAGATCATAAAAGGCTTCTTTGGGCATTTATGCATGATTGCACAAACTTGAATGTTTTGGATACTAAATACCAACTGCTCTTCCGAAGAGGAAACAATTTCTTCATCTCGAATAAATTCGAGTCTTCAGTTAAAAGATTTCACCGACTACAACTGTCAGAAAAAAATTTAAAAAATGTTGATTTTACCAACGAACCTTACGTAAAAATTGGAAATAAGGATATTTGCAAAATTGTTAAAAAAGGCGCTCTGTGTTGGTTTCTATCGAAAAGTAATGTTAGAGTAAGCAGCGACCGACTTCACAGATTTTATACTAAGCCATTAGAGAAACACGATGACCCAGACATAATTATTCATGTTGATTATGCTGTTTTTTATGACGAAATGTGGTATATTGGAAGAATTTAAAAAAAGAAGAGTTTAAGTAAAAATTCATTTTTTCAAACAGTAGAGAACGAATTTGTTTATTTTGGACCTATAGTTGGTACTGGCCATTTCCCAATTAATGTTATTGGAAAAAATAAAACAATAAAAAAATATAAAACGTTTAAATTAAAGTTAAAATCATAAGTAGGTACATACTAGTAAATATAAAAATTAAATACATGAAATGAAATAATAGATAAATAACGAAAATGAACAATTTACTCTCACGAACTAGAACGTAGAGTTATGGCGCGTAACACATTGCCTTCTGGTATCCAGCGAAGGCAGGGGTTGTCTTGGAGGGCTCGCATAACAAGGCCTGCTGTCGAGCTCAAACGGTACCAATCTCCACGGCGGCTTCTTGGTTGGCGTCGGCGGCAGCGGTGAGACAATGGTTGATACCGGCGATCGATGCGAGGTATTGGACTATGACTGCTTATCTTAGCCGTACTTTTATCAACGTCGGCGTCGGATAGTTGAGAGTTTAACCATTACCAGCGGTTTATCCTAGCCGTGCTCTTATCAACGTCGGCGTCGGATAGTTGACCCTGGACCGTGCTATTATCAACGTCGGACAGGGGCACTTGATCCTTTCGTGCTATTATCAACAAGTCCGTTCCTGCAGCGCGCGCACGCTTTTAAACCCCTTTGAGCGGGCGTGTCATCCGTACTTATCTTAGGTGAATTCTCATTGGGGCTTGTACTTGGCGTGGGGAAATAACGTCAGCCAACCGCGCTTCGGGTGTTTCATACGTGGATGCTCGCTATCCCTACAGATGTAATTTAATGGCAGACGGAAAAGTAAACGAGCACGGTTAATAAAACAAGTAAGAGACGTGACCGAACCAGAAGTACGAGGTTAGGGACTTAAGGCAAGAACAGCTAAAAGACATAATATGGCGAAACAAACACATTATACGACGGACACGAAGCCCATTCTAACTTATGGAGCGGAAACGACAAATGAAACCAAAATACTAAGCAGATAATGAGAGCAACGGCAATGAAAATATTGAACGCAAACACAGGCAGAACGTTAAGAGTCAGAGAGAATACGAGAAGAATGCCGAATGGATGTGGTAAAATTTGATAGAGACTAAGGAAGTTTCGTCCAAGTAACCAGTAGAAATGTTTGAATGTTAATTATATGTGTCTCTTTTTCTTGTTGATGTGTCCCCGTTGTCTAGATATAGCTCCAAGTACTTCATTGTAGTGGTTTGAGGTTACTCGATGTTGCTTAGGCCCTTTGCGCATGGTGAATGTTACATGTCTTGTCTTGGTTTCATTAACTTTGGTTTTCCATAGATTAAGCCAGTCTTCTAGTTGGTTAAGATGGTTTTAGGCATAGGCATTTTAGGCATTGGGATAACAAATTACTGATTTACAAAATCGTCATCAAGCCCATATGGACCTATGGAGTGGAACTACGGGGCTGCGCCACCAAGCCTAATCTTGCCATCATACAAAGATATCAGTCAAAAATTTTAAGAACAACAACCTACGCACTATGGTACATAACAGTGGTGTAAAGTACACCCCCGCAGACACCTCACGGCGGGGGGGGGGGGGGCAGCCATCTCAAGGGCCCAAACAACCAACCTCTATAAAACAAATTTTTAAATTAAATAAGTACCTATTATACCTACATTAAGAAATAAGTTTAAAATCAGGAAATCATACTTTTGTATGTATTTTACTATTTTTGACTCCACCCGTTACAGTGGCAACAGCAGAAAGGTCATTTTCTAAGCTGACATTAATAAAGAATTATCTACGCAATACAATGTCAGAACAGAGGCTTAGTAATTTGTCTCTTATTAGTATTGAACAAGATGAAGCAAAAAAGTTGAATATGGATTAATAAATAATTTCTTTAGAAAAGTTTACCGGGTTTACCCTTATACTTATCTACTTTTAGAAGAATGTACAAAAACGACCAAATTTAATGACTGCATTTTGCATATTATTTTTGTCAGGAGAGTAGGGGAAAGGGGCCCAAACTTCGTATTGCAGAGGGAGGGGGGGGGGGGGGCATGGGATTTTGCATTACACCACTGGTACATAACCAATCATATGCTTCACGAAGACCGTAAAATTCTAGTAATAGACGGAACTATAAATCACGTTGAAAAAATCTCTACACTTAAATGGTGATGGCATGATAAATTGCACAAAAATCATTTATGTATGATTCCGAACATGAAAAATCTATTATATCTTATATCGTACAAATAATTGAAACATAGTTAACCAAGTGCAAAGTTTTGAAGGAGTTCAATCACTTCAAAATAGCAAAAACTATACCTACTGCCCAAAACGGACAATTATAACATTCATAAGTACAGACAGCAATAATATTAATAGTACTTCGTATTAATGTAATCACCAGGGCAATTTACTCGTTTCTTAAGTCACTTTTGGGAAGGGGTACCTAAGTTTAATTACCGCCGATACCCATTTGTCTAATCAAAATTCATTCTACGGCAAGTTTCAGTCCGTAAAATATTGTATACCTACCAATTTGAATAATCAATAAGATTAATAAAACAGTTAATGGTTTCTCTCGTCTACTTAAACGCTTGGATAATAATTAATTCCAGCAACATTAAAATACAGTACGAATTAATTACAACTTTATTAGAAAATTTTAATTAATTTTTTTTTTCGAAGTTGTTTGCTGTCCCTTATAATTGCATTTTAAATTCATCAATTGAAATTCAAATCAATGAAAATATTAACTACTTTCCTAATTATACAGTTTTTATGAAATTTGTTAGGTACCATCATATTTTCTAAAAATAATTTGAAGAGCGCCGTGTAATGAAAAATAATGTGTAGAAAATTCGATGAGCAGTGTCCTGTGCGGGTTTGTGAACGCTTACCCTAACTGCCTTCTCTTTGATCTACGTACCGGAACACGGTTTTTCTGTACATACGAAATTGACACTTAACGCTAGAAGCAATCCTTTGTATTAAAACATGATTAATTGCATATCATGTTAAATTATGCCACAACACAATCATAGCACTATTTACAATTCGGTAATAGTTATTTACGATACAAGTATCGTAACGTATATTGTGGCCTCGTTTGATAAGCCGTAAATAATATTAAATAATAAATAGTAAATAATATTTTTACAACTAAGGATAACTTTTCACTCATTCATCGTGAAGTAAATGAATCATATAGTGAACTTCAACTTAAACTTGGATAATCCTTTTACGTCTTCTTTTTTCAGTAAACCCAAATGAATATACCAACCCCTATCTAAAAGAAGGTAAGGGCATCTTAATGTCACTGTCAACACGTTGCGGGTTTAGGAAATTGAAAAATACAACGGCTACACTCTCGCGAACCGCTTATATGGTTGCCATGCTTTCAGAATTTACAATAAAGGTTGAAAGAAAAGTCTGGATATACCGTTGTCACTTTTGAACGAATCTATGAGCTCATTTTTAAAGTATTTTTTAAGACGAAAAGATTTCTTTTTGTTCGCCGAAAATTATGATCGATCAATTTAGATTTGCATTGCCTTGTTTACTACATTGGGTTACCCAGGGTCTACGACGATAGTTCAAGAGAAAAAGTCCGAGCGAGACAGGTTCACATGCCGCTTTTCCTATCTGCTTTACAAAAAATGTGTTGTCTAAAACAGTTCATACTTGTAATATAAAATGTGGAGACGCTCCGTCCTGTTCAAATCATATTTGAATCGAAATCTGGAGCAAAAATGTTGCAGAAAATGCGCAGAATTGGTACAATATCATCTTACACAGTATGGACTCACATTCCTGTGCTATCAGATTGCCATCAATAAGCAATAGTCATAGTCCTATAATGTGCTATCAAAACACTTAATTGCTATTGGCTTTTAGATCCCATGCAGTGCGGATTAGAATTCCTCCAACTGTTGTGTCTGTTTACCGATCCGTCTCTAACATAAATGTTACTACTGTTTGGAAAAACAACCTTGTTTTGAGTTTCCAGTCGATCAGCAATTTTGTATACAGTGGCTGCAGAAATCCCTCGCGTGACTTGCTGAATAGTTCTTACAATTTAAATCTCGTGGTGCTTTATACTTTTATAGAATAATTTCTTATTTTGGGCCAAAATCGGTGCGAACTTTCTCAAAAAACAACATTTTCGTTTTTAAAATTATTGGTACCTTGAAAATGAGCTTAAACTTATTATTTCATTAAATATTTTAAAGTTACCCCTTTCTCCATTCTAAGAGGATGGGGGTGGGTGCAAACCTGTACAAAAGTAGCTTTGGTGAAGCCAATGTTTATTACTCTTTTATAGTTTGACAGTATGTTTACTATAATTTAAATAAAAAAATTGTATTCTTATCTTGCTATTTGAGTCTTACTATTAATCGCCTTTAATCACTTGTGTGTTTTCTATCTACCACTCTCGGTTAACCTCACTCACGTTGAACTTTATACACAAATTTCCCCCATTTCCTCCAAATCATTTTTGCTTCCTGTCATGTTTTACCTCTCGTCTCCAGTACCTTCCCTCGTCTCCTGCGGCCATCCTCTGCTTCTTCTTCCTGTGACCTTAGCCTCCTATACTTGTTTCACCGTTATTTTTTCTTCCATTCTCTCAATGTGTCCCCACCAGCTAAGTTGTCGTCTATCTATGACTTCTGATACCGGGGTTATTTCGAGCTCTTCTCTGATTTGTGCACTCCTTATTCTGTCTCCGAGTGTTACACATTTGACTCTTCTTAAAAATTTCGTTTCCACTGCCTTTCACTTTCCTATTCATTCTTTTCGACATTACCCAAGATTCTGATCCTATGTCAATATCGTTCTGAATACTGTTTTAAGTACTTTCACTTTAGTTTCTCGTAACACTTCCCTCTTGCTTATAAAAGACTTCTTCATCACTTGGAATAGCTTGTTTGTTTTCTCCAATCTTTCTGTTATTTCCACTTGTTGCTTACCATGTTCGTCTATTGTCACTTCCAGATAATTATAGTTTTGTGTTTGTTCTATTTGTTTGTCAGTTACTTTAATCTCTGTGTTATGTTCTTCTTTGCCTATCACCAGTATTTTTGTTTTATCCGTGTTTTAAGGTACAGGCTATTTTCAGTTTTCTGGGATATTTGCCCGCAGAGGGGAGATAAACAGCAGACGGACTGTCGAAACTCAGGAAATTTATGCCCGTATTAACTTTACAACTTTATCACCACTACATTCCCAGCGAAGTGCAATATACACACAAATTTATCGTTCATAAATGTTGTAGAATATGAAGCTTTACCTAGTGATAAATCATGGTAATTATTTCCGTGATATACTGGTTATCTATTAAAGCTTCTTATACAAGTACCACAATATCCAAGTTTTTCTAGCTGCTACTTATTTAATAGAGTTCATTCCTCTGTTGTTGGACAATTTCATGTATTACCTTCTATCTCCTAGTTGTCACACGTCATTTCTACCGTTTCTTAGATTGTTTATATGTAAATGTATCTATTATTGTTCAAGAAACTTAAAATATAGTCTTTGATTATAGTATCTATCACACACAGTCAGTAGAAGAACCGTACTTGCTAAATACTAATAATCCTATATCCTTACACAAACAGATTGTTGTTTTCCTCAATATTAATATAATCTTTTTAACTGAAAAGGTATCCAACCCTTTGGATTAGTTTTACAATTTTACTATTGAATTCAATGTTATAATCAATCACAATAACCGAAAGATGTGTATATGTTTGTGTTGCTGTGCACTTTTCCGACAGTCGCCGAATCCTGACGAATGCTGATGTGATATTTAAAACCAAAGCTATTATAAATATATAACCTACAAATTAATGCTACAATTATAGATACCCCGCAAACCACATAATATCTGCACTAATTTTTTTCAAAGTAAGTTTTAAACATTTTAGTATAAAAGTCCGTCATCTTATTCAAGCGGTATTTGTGTCTAAATATATTTTCTTTATTTAGAAAATACGTTCAAAGTTTCCTTATGGAGATTACGTGTAAAATAGAATTCGCTATTTGTGCTTATTTTTGGGTGAAAATTTTGTGTAAACATGCAAAGTTTGTCTGTCCGAGGTCCTTAACCCATTTCGAACATTAAAACAATGCCAGAAAGTATTTTCGCGAAAATTTTCAAAAATGGCAAGTATCGGAAACTTTTTCTCGATCACATGGAAATTTAATTATTTCAAGTTGAAAAGTTATTCAAATGATGAAAAATGATTCTATTATGCCTCGCGTTAACATTTTTATGGTTAAAATGATGTAAAAAGTAGTAACAGCATTCATCGTAGACTAATTTATGTGTCCCGATACCTTCTTTCGGTAACTTTCGAAATGTACATTGTACATGTTTGTGTGCTTATTTCGAATTTAGAGATTTTGAACGATGGACGGTGTCGTAGGTAACATATATAGTCGAATGTTTTCACCGAGAAAAATGTTTTTGTCTACATATTTAACTTAATATCTATTGATGAAAGTAGATGGCAAGTGTATTGTTACGTTACACTATACCAAAGAGAATACCTACACTTTGACTATACTACTAAATATACAACTTATATTGTAATTAAGAGGAAGTAAAATCCATATTTACTGCTGTACATATACGTGTAAATGAAGCCTTTAGTTAGTGAAATAAACAAAATTTGAAACTGTTTAAGGTAGAGAAGGTCTTTCTATAAAACAGATGTTATGCAACGTTAGACCAGCTTCTATTTGTACATTTTATGTTTTATGGTATTTTGAGTTTTACTATAGTTAAAGATGAATGTTAAAACGTTCTCCCTAAGGTCATTCGTATTCCCAAAAAGTTGCCAGTGTCCAAATTGAGTTCTTTTACATTCAAAATTCATTCTAAACTATCCTTATGAAGTTCACACGGAATTTGTTACATTTTCGTTAATTGTTGGGCAAAGACTATGTGCAAAGACGTAATTAACATTGTGAAAGGGCCATTATGTATTTTTGGTCTCAAATCTATTCCAAAAAGTTTGCATTTTACATTTTTTTAATAATTGGTAAAAATTTACTATAAGTAGGTAGGAACGAAATACGAATTCGTATATCTTTACCAAATATCAACCCATTTTTGTGATTTTTACGTCAAATGTAAGTAAATGTAATCCTTTATTTTAGTTACTTTAATAACTTGCTAAATTACAGATACCTACAGGGTCAAAAATCTGAAAAGATACAAAAATGTAATTTTTTTTTCTTTTTTCAAGCAACTAAGCCAGCTCAACAAGGTGTGATATTTTAAAACAAAAGCTATTACAACCTACAATCACAGATACCCCCTCCCCCCAAAGCACGAAAAACGCGAGAATCGCGTGTACCCCCGTTTATATATAATATAATCGTCTAATTCAGTTTGTGTGTTTGACCGGTAAAGTCCTGTTTAACGATTTATTTAATTCCAATCCTGTCAAAGTAAAAATGATTTCTACTTTATGTATTCATAAGGTTAAAAGTTAAAAAAAGCTGCAAAATTCAAGTTTGTCCCATTGAAAATACGAGTGTTTGAATATGACATACTGACACATCATGGATTATGAAGTTAAAGATTCTTCTTAATTTATGCGACTAGTATCTCGTTCAAACGTTCTCTAAATTCATGGGTCGTGTCGAAACGGTTTTCACCAATTTGCCTTTATGCGCACCCAAAAGTCGCTTTGCGTTAATCTCAGATAGGCCCAATAAAGCGAATCAATTCATACAGATGGTCACCCCTTATCAACTCAATGCTGTACACAATAGAAACCCTCAACAGACACTATGGTCGACGTATGCAGTCTACAACTACACAGATCTCGAAATAAACATTCGTTTCCAAACATTTTTTATCTAAAACGCGATGAACTCTAAATAATTCAAATGTTTATAAATTAGATGAAATGGCTGTAATGTGCGATGACCTAATTATATCGAACGACTTTTCAATTTTTTCTCAATTTCGAGTCTTTCAATGACAATGTAGCTTTGCATTTGGCATTCCTCAAGACAATATAAAATTTAATTTAAAAATTTAAAATTCCACGTCTGGAAGTTTGCAACAAAGCTAATTCAGCAAAAGGTGTTTTGTTTATTAAATGTCGAATGGTATTCATTCAAAATGCATAGTAGTTCCAGAAGTAAGCAACCTACAACGGAGTCATGCAAAATTTGAGAAAACGTATGATTATTCTTAATCTAGTGCCCTTTCAGCTCAATACACTGTTCCCAGCGATAGTTTTCTCTTTTTCAAGATCAATCAATAAAAATTTCCCACACGCATCCAGCAGATGGAACTGTCTTCGTCCTTTTCAGAGCCAATTCTCCCCACTGTTTCAACTGTTCCTTCATCTCAGATGTAAAGTGATCCAGGTTATTAATCATCGTAAAAATGATTCTAGTGATGCAAAGTATCACCAAACATTCGATTGAAACATGCTCAGGATGCTGTTTTCGTTCCATTGTGAACAAGCTCGGCCCCCATCTTGCTCACAGCTCTTTCATGTTCAAATTTTCGATCAATACGCGATATACTCTTCTTTTGAATGTCTCGCCAACTTTCAGTCCACGGTTATCCAATGCCATTTTGAAGATTTTCTTAACCATTTTTGGCGTGGTCACCTCGATTAGTCGACCACTTGGCTATTAAGGCTATTGAGGAAGCTCTCCAACGTAGCTCAGCTTTGATGGTTGGACTGTAACTTTTAAAATGAGTGTATATTGTATCACACGGCGATGACAAGTTTTTTGTATGTTTGTATAGCTCTAGTAACTTTCTTTAATTCTTGGATGAAAATTTGTCTTTCAGGAAGTAAGCAAGCTTAGTATTAACGTCTTAAAAATAAGGAGTGGTGGCATTTGAAGGAGGTAAATTTGTATCACCCCTGTGCATTGACACACAATGCAGATGAATGTCACTGATAATCCCTGCACTAATATCATCAAACAACAATCGTAAAGAGTAAATAAGAATGTCAGTATGGTTGAAAATCAATTTAAGCTAGTTAAAAGATTTTTTCTCGCAATGGATTTTCATAAAATTATAAATGCTTGTATTTACAAACCTATAGACAGAGCGTTGACAGTAATTATCTCAAGTATACCGACAACTATAACAGGCATTTTTAATCTAAGCAACAATTTTGAATAACAGCAATGTTCCATGAAAAGCATGATTTGTATGATTTATTATAATTTACAAGGTTAAGATAAAATGATAATGCAACGGTTCTAAAATCTATCAAAATTTCCACTGAATACATATATGAATTAACTGAACCAGCTAATGCAGCTTTTTATGTACTTAACTCAAACGGAAAAATTTGATCACATTTTTTTTTTGGTGGGTTAGTTCACCTGTACAGGAAATGTTGTGTTGCCATGTGAACATAATTCAAATAAAATTATACACACGAATAAAGACAAAGCTAAACGGAAGAGGAAAAAAACGTGACATAAAATTCGAACCTAGCCATTTAAGAATATTCAAAGCGTTAACATACTGCACCTTTCAATAAATTAATCGCACGATAACGATGAGTCAAATAATGCCCATCAGTAAGTTGTTTGTAGCTTTCAAAAGTTTTCGTGTTATCCGAATAGCGTAAACAAGCTTTGAAAAAATATTAGTGAAACGTTTATTATTTTTATTCGGTTAATTAAATCGACCTTTCCAGTTTCAATAAAACATCTCTTGGCAAATTTCTTTTTGAACTAAAGAATGAGGCTCATTCAATGAAAAAACACGAAAGTTAATAATTGAAGGCACGTGTATCCTCCCAAATACAACTGTGGGAGTAATTTTGGCAATTTCTATTTTCTTTATCAAATTTACCGTATTAATGAGAAGGTGGAACGTTTCAGATGTAATTGTGTAAAACAGCATTACTGTCAATTACAATGAACATATTATGTAACGCTAACAGAAAGTACTAAAGCATAAAATGGATTATATCGGAATTACATTGTATTATAAAATGTCAAATACTACGTTATTGAATGCAGGTAACTAAGCGCAAGAATATTTATTGAAGTGCTACTCCTATTAATAAAGCTTTAATTAATATTTACATTTCTGTGCTCCCCTTACTTGCCAAATTACCATTAATATAAGCATTTTAAAGAAATTCCAACACAGGGCTATTTGGTTAGTCGTTATGAGAATTAAATAGCATATTTGCGGAAAGTATTTCAGAAATATTACAGCAAAGTGAAGCCCTTATGCATAAATGCAATGATGTTTATTCCTTTTCTTATCAAATGTACAATAATTCTCTTGTAGTGCGAACTTTTCCTGCGCTAGCATAACTTGTGCAAAGGTACTGAGAGATTAATACCAAAATGACTTGTTTTACTCGATTTTGACTTGATAAGAATGTTTTCCCGGGGGGTCGTATAAGTTTTTGGGTTAAATCGGTTTTGGAACTTGGGGTTTAAACCTATCAGGTTGTAATTTCTATTTGATGCTACCGCATTACTGGCAGGAAATATGATTTCCTCAACCTCCCTTGCGCGTGTTTACACTATATTTTTATATACTAACGATCCAGCGCGAGAAAGTTATGTGATCTAAGAGACGCAATACTTTGTGCCACTAGCAAAACCATACAAAGTTCTCCAATCCAATCCAAACCATGTGAAAAATTACACACTCAATGAAAGCTCTGACCCAATACGCACCTTTTAAACGGTGGCGTCAGTATCAAGGTTTACAACAAATTATTCTGATTGAAATACTCAAGCGCTGTTTGATCCTAATAAAATCCTACCTAAACAATAGGTGGCAATGTGTGCGAATTAACAACACTTGCTCCGATAACAAAATGATAAAAAGAGGAGTACCCCAATGCAGTATCCTTGGACCAATACTTTTCTCGTTTACATCAATGGTATGTAGCTTACAGGTCAGGACCACCATACGCAACATGTCTTCTATATGCTGATTGGAACTATTGGAAGGAAGCAATTTAAACTCCGCATTAGAACACTCAGCTGCAAGCTTTAAATTGATAAGTAGATAGTGTGAAGAGAACCAATTATTTATAATCAATTCAAAAACAATAGAAGTGAAGAAGATACGATATATGTGCAGAAAGTGCTATGTCGATTTGCTAGTTGTTCCATGTGCTGGTCAGCCATTTACAGTGGAACTGGAAATTATTAGTATAAGTTGTCGTTTTTTCTCATTCATTTCAATTTTTTTGTTTTATTAATGTTATAAATGGGGGTACACGCGATTCTCGCGTTTTGCGTACTTGGGGGGGGGGGGGGGGGGGGGGGGGTATCTGTGATTGTAGGTTGTAATAGCTTTTGTTTTAAAATATCACACCTCGTTGAGCTGGCTTAGTTGCTTGAAAAAAGAAAAAAAAATACATTTTTGTACCTTTTCAGATTTTTGACCCTGTAGGTATCTGTAATTTAGCAAGTTATTAAAGTAACTAAAACGAAGGATTACATTTACTTACATTTGACGTAAAAATCACAAAAATGGGTGAATATTTGGTAAAGATATACGAATTCGTTCCTACCTATAGTAAATTTTTACCAATTATTTAAAAAAAATGTAAAATGCAAACTTTTTGGAATAGATTTGAAATACATAATGGCCCTTTCACAATGTTAATTACGTCTTTGCACATAGTCTTTGCCCAAAAATTAACGAAAATATAACAAATTCCGTGTGAACTTCATAAGGATAGTTTAGAATGAATTTTGAATGTAAAAGAACTCAATTTGAACACTGGCAGCTTTTTGGAATACGAATGGCGTTAGGGAGAACGTTTTAACATTCATCTTTAACTATAGTCAAACTAAAAATACCATAAAACATAAAATGTACAAATAGAAGCTGGTCTAACGTTGCATAACATCTGTTTTATAGAAAGACTTTCTCTACCTTAAACAGTTTCAAATTTTTGTTTGTTTCACTAACTAAAGGCATCATTTACACATACTTTCTTCAATAGATATTAAGTTAAATATGTAGACAAAAACATTTTTCTCGGTGAAAACATTCGACTATGGTACCTATATGTTACCTACAACATCGTCCATCGTTCAAAATCTCTAAATTCGAAATAAGCACACAAACATGTACATTTCGAAACTTACCGAAAGAAGGTATCGGGACACATAAATTAGTCTACGATGAATGCTGTTACTACTTTTTACATCATTTTAACGATGAAAATGTTAACGCGAGGCACAATAGAATCATTTTTCATAATTTGAATAACTTTTCAACTTGAAATAATTAAATTTACATGTTACCGAGAAAAAGTTTCCGATACTTGTCATTTTGAAGATTTTCGCGAAAACACTTTCTGTCATTGTTTTAATGTTTGAAATGGGTTAAGGACCTCGGACAGACAAATTTTGCATGTTGACACAAAATTTTCACCCAAAAACAAGCACAAATAGCGAATTCTATTTTACACGTAGGTAATCTCCATAAGGAAACTTTGAACGTATTTTCTAAGTAAAGAAAATATATTTAGACACAAATACCGCTTGAATAAGATGACGGACTTTTATACTAAAATGTTTAAAACTTACTTTGAAAAAAATTAGTGCAGATATTTACGTGGTTTGCGGGGGTATCTATAATTGTAGCATTAATTTGTAGGTTATAAATTTATAATAGCTTTGGTTTTAAAATATCACATCCGCATTTCGTGTATTACAACCTCTTTTGGCTCTGGATTTATGGGATATGTTTTCTTCTGTGGGGTCTTGTGCATAATATGATAGATAGATATTTTATTGATGTAGTCAAATGTTACAGTTTGTTAGACAAGTCAATGAAGCAGCATTTAATAACTAAAATTTGATAATTTAAAATCTAACTTAAAATAGTCGTTTATATCATAGATTGCTGAATTAATAAGAAAATTCTTTAATACCTCTCTCAATTTATGGGCTGTACTTAAACGATTAAACCGGTACTTTTACTTGCGGAAAGGTAAAAATACTTACAGAACGTAGAGACCCTCATATTTATCGTTAAGCATTTTAAATAACACGTAGAAGTAAATGTATCAACAGATTGAAATATTTTAGTATTGAGAAATCTTTGAACAGCTCTAAAGTGGATCGAACCTGTAAAAATCATACAAATTGAAACAAATAAGGGAGATGAGTACACTGTTTGAATGTACCTATATAACAATTGTGGCAAAAGATGGTTATGTTCCTATGGATACAATACTTTAAATAAAAATGCAGGGCGGAAGCACGATTTATACAGGGTGTCTCACGGTGACCGTCGGTTAGAAGTATATCAAGAACTGTAAAAGCTAGAAATTTGAAATTTTGCACATGCGACATGCCGTGTTTAATCTATTAAATAAAAATATTTTCCAAATGGCAGCACTTCCGGAAATACCGGAAGTGACCATCAACTTCTTTATTTTAAATACAAACCAGGCAATTTTTTTTCACATTCTGATGTGTCATAAAATGTTTAGTAAGTAAGCTCAAAATAATCGGCGTATCAATTTTGATTGTTGAGAAAAAAATTTTTTTTCACTGAAAAATGTTAAAATCTTGTTTAGGAAATAAAATTGAAAGTCGAAAGTGGTAAAAGTTAGGTAAATGGCATTTTAGGTTCTCAATGTCAAAAGATTGAGACACAATTGTCTGTCATGGATTATAAAAAATGGCCCGCGGTTACGTATCTATTTGACGTTATTTCCAGACTTAAGAGAAACTTTAAAAAGTCTCTTTTTTAAATGGAATGCCTATTTAATTATCGGCCCATTCGATGCAGAAATAAATTTCCTTTAAATTGATATACCATGTTCCTATACCTAAAATCAATGATTACAGAGTTATTTACATTTTTCTATTTAAATTTATAATTACATACTTTACAAAACATGGTTGGCTTTGAAAATTTTCAAAAAATTTTTATTCAAATGTTTCTTATGATTTTATGATTATTTAAAATTCTATCTATGCAACTTCTTGACTATCCAAGGTCTCTTTCCGCCGAACGAACAGAACTTTCAGGGAAAACATTAAAATATCCCAATACATTGGTTTCTGCAGCGTCATTGGGGACAATTGGCTTTGCCAAACTTCGTGGCGCATTTACTTCGCCCAAATTTAGAAAATTCTTTTCAATCATCCTGATTTTTCGTTCTGTCATTGTAGGTAAATGCGGATATCTATCGTTAAAGTGTTGAGTGATTCTTTATTCAATGATTAAAGGTTCTGCATGTCCGAAAAGTAATACGAGCAGACTCGCCGTGAATGTAAAACAAATTTAGAAATCAGCGTTTGTGTATTCCATATTTCCCAATTAAAAACAAATATTAAGCGCAAAAATCAAAATTCAAACAGATAACACTGATAACAAACGTAAATGTAGCGTAAACTTTCAAACTGATAGCTAACTGACAACTGTCATCATAAGAAACAATTGAATAAAAAATTTTTGAAAATTTTCAAAGCCAACCATGTTTTGTAAAGTATGTAATTATAAATTTAATTAGAAAAATGTAAATAACTCTGTAATCATTGATTTTAGGTATAGGAACATGGTATATCAATTTAAGGAAATTTATTTCTGCATCGAATGGGCCGATAATTACATAGGCATTCCATTTAAAAAAAGAGACTTTTTAAAGTTTTTCTTAAGTCTGGAAATAACATCAAATAGATACGTAACCGCGGGCAATTTTTTATTATCCATGACAGACAATTGTGTCTCAATCTTTTGACATTGAGAACCTAAAATCCCATTTCCCTAACTTTTACCACTTTCGACTTTCAATTTTATTTCCTAAACAAGATTTTGACATTTTTCAGTGAAAAAAAATTTTTTTCTCAACAATCAAAATTGATACGCCGATTATTTTGAGCATACTTACTAACATTTTATGACACATCAGAATGTGAAAAAAAATTGCCTGGTTTGTATTTAAAATAAAGAAGTTGATGGTCACTTCCGGTATTTCCGGAAGTGCTGCAATTTGGAAAATATTTTTACTTAATAGATTAAACACTCCATGTCGCATATGCAAAATTTCAAATTTCTAGCTTTTACAGTTCTTGATATACTTCTAACCGACGGTCACCGTGAGACACCCTGTATTATAAAGACTAGCGTAATTAAGCTAGGTTATGATATAATAATAATAAATGGGGATTTAATCAAGTTAATTCTGGTAAGTATAAGTTTGTTCAAATGAGATGATGTTATATATGCAAACATAATCATAGATCAAAGCAGGACTCTTTATATCTCAAACGCAAACACTTGATGTATTCTGCTTTAGTCGAATCCCAGTAGATTTGAACGGAACAGGGTTTTAGATGTATATATATATAGTATATGATTTGCTTCTTTCGATTTCCTCTGTTGCCTGCCGGACTTACATATTCACAAATACAAATTATAAATTTCCTGGTATTTTTCACTCCCAAATATGAAGACATTTTAAATCAAATCATATTATATGTACCTAACTATGTTCACCGATATAAGTAAAAATGAAAACTAATCGCAGCTACAATGACATTTTAATGTAAGTTATTATTGGACATTCACCCACCTATTGAGGTAATCAATCTACTTCGGTAGCTTTGGTTTCTGAACTACATTTGAAAAATGTATACATCATATTACTTTTGGGGGTTGTTAGTGTTAATAATACCAGACTCTAACTCATCTAACTTCATACGTAACCTGGGAATGTGTATCTTTAATTGTTTCTTATCTTAATTTTTCTTAAATGTTTTGTTATCCCCCCGACATCACATCTAACGAATTGAATTTATAGTGATAGAAAGGAATTTTCAAAAGTCCCCAGCGCACAAGTTCCCGTCACATCTTCGTTTCTAGGTGTTAACCACCCCTTTCATTCAGAATTTAAGTGATACGGCAACCATATCCCTTAGTCGATGACTATAACAGTTGCTTCCAGTGAACTACTATCGGAGTAAAAATGCAAGGCCTCTGACTTTAGAAGCTTGTATCTCAGTAATTAGCAATCATAATGTAATTAAATAAAGTGCATTTAAAACATCATTTATTCCTACATAAAGGTGTACAGTTTTAGATTTTTGCAACACATCGTTAATTTTCTGTATTAATTTATGTGCGAAAAAGCGCTAATTATGACTCAAATCGCACAAGCGCTCGACTTTAAAAATTAATTACGGATATATTATTGAAACTCAGTGGTAGATACTTATATATTTGACAAGTGTATACTTTTTTGTCGGTGTGAGATGCTTTTGAGGTCAATTGGTTTATTAGTCTTAAAACTATAATGAAAAAAACGACATCTTGTGTAACTCAGTACCTGAACGTTCGATATTAATAATATTGACAGTACATAACAAGGTTAAAGCAATGATATTGTGGTCTAACACGATTCACAAAAATAATGCCATGTATACATGTATTATTTAAAAGAAATTTGGAAAAAAGGATGGATGCTTGCGTTCGCGCGGTGAGGTGCGGTACGGGGTGTAAGATGGTGCCGTACACTATTGCTATGAAGCGCATGTTTTTGTACAATGCTAAAGAATAATCACATTGTTGTGGTTTGCCGTTCACGATTTACGATGTGGTAGATTACCTCTCGCGGGAATATGTGCGTCTTTCTTTCGCGATAATTATAACATTTACTTTGAATTACAAGAAAACAAATTTTGTTTTCAATAAAGCAATAGTGCAGCTCGATTTGAGTAATACAAATTTAGCATTTAAAACAAGAATTTTTTCTTCAGTTACCGTATATTGCAAAATAGCACATTTTCGGTTAGGGCTTATAAAACCAGTTAATTATATGAATAATCAATATTTATTGACTGTCGACTTTTCAGAAGTATGTGTGCTACAACATTATTGTAAATTTGGTAACAATTTATGAAACAATAACAATTTTATGATAAGTTAAAACTGACCGTCAGCCAGGAAAATACTAAATACAGCGTTTTTATTGCTGTTAATTAAAATAGAAGTTAAACAACTGATTCTACCAATTTGATTTTACACATGTTAAACATATATAAATGACTAATGTACTGCCCAAAAATGAAGAAATTTCACCCCCCAGTTTCTTCGTTATGACCACTTAAAGTCAGAGGCCTTGCATTTTTACTCCGATAGTAGGCAATAAGTAATTGATTTTCTCCTCTTAACCTGATTAAATAATTCAGTTTTAGATGTTTTTTTTCTTGTCCAAAACGTTAACTTAACCCCATCCAATTGAGAACGCCAAAGGGTATGCTTTTTTAATGTAATTATTGTTTATGTAGGCTTTAAATCTAAGAGAAGTCCTAGGTTTTTAATTTCAGTAGCGACAGGGATAAGATCATTCCGTAGTTTCAACTTAGCAAACGGTGTAATCTTTGAAATACGTACTGGATTATCGAAGAATATGATGTTGGATTTTAAAGTGTTCACAAGTAGAGAATGTTCAGATAAAACTTTGCAGATTTGGTTGAGATCGTTTTCGATGTCTTGAAAACGTTCTTTGAAGTTTAAATGTATGCAGGAGTTGAGTATTGTTGACGAACATACGTATTGAGCAAGATTTTATAAACTTGTAAATGTTAGAAGTATAAATAATGAGAAGCAACGGAGCTAAAATCGAACCTTGAGGGACACCAGTTTTAATTGGCATAAATTTAGCGGTTGAGGAAGCAACTATAACTTTTTGGTAACGATCGTTGAGGTAGCTACCGAATTTTTTTTAATGAACTATGCAGTGTATAATTTGGAGCATAGTGAGATAATAGTCAAAGGTCGTAAAAGAGGAAACGGAGCTTCATGTAGAACAAATGAGCGTCAAGATCGTCGCTTAAGAGAACTGGCATTAGAGACCAATTTTCCTCTCCTCGGGTAATTGGTGACCAATGGTTTGGTGAAGAAGATCGCCATGTAACCCTTAGAACAGTTGATCGTCGAATCCGTTGCTTTAGGTATTGTTCGCAACTTGTGCTTCCCTTGACTGCGGAACATTGTCAGTAACGGTTACAAGGGTATAATGAAAGATCTCATTGGAATTTTGAATAGCTAGGTGTTGTCTTTAGTGACGAATCGAGATTTTGTTTAGGCATACACGGCGGTCGTATGAAAGTCAAAATAAGACGGGGTGAGCGACGGAATCTTCATTTTACGATTGAGAGGCACATACACATCACCTAGGTCTTTTGGTTTGGAGTGTGATTACTTATGGCAGCAGGTCCCCTTTGGTGTACATCCGAGGCAATATGACAGCACAACGGTATACTTCGAAGGTGGTTGGAACACCTTCTGCTGTCATAAATGCTCGAAGATCAATTATTCCAACATGTCTAGAGTGGTCTTCCTTGAACTTCTTTGAACAAGGCAAGATTCATCAATTGCCCTGGCCTCCAAATTCTCCAGATCTTTCTCCGATTAAACGTGTATGGGACAAAATGAGTGAAAGTCCTGCTTTGACTTTGGAGGCTTTAAGACATGAGGTTCAACTTGCATGGGAGACAATACCCCAAGACGGGTTAAACCACTTTTGAATCAATGCAACTACGTGTGAATGAATGTGTAAATGAGAGAGACCGCACCATTTACAGTCATTATAAAATTTTGATTACCTAACTAATGAAGATATTCTCCCTAAATTTTGATCATTTATTACTGTAACATAGATGAATATTCCTACCAAACTCCATCCTGAAATTCTAACCCCTTCTTGGTGTTGCAATTTTTGTATCACTCAGTATACACCGATGATTTTCTTAATGTTACCTTACCTTTTGCCCTTGATAATGGCATATATTATTGATACGCTTAGGGTTGTATTTAAAATAAAAATGTTGAGTAGAATTACTTGTTATTATTACAATTATTTGACTGTAAAAGTCATTGACGTCAATAAATTTCAACTAAATAAGATTTGATTGTTCCCATTTTTCAATATTTTATTTGTGCTTCTAATTCGTTTACAGGGAATACATTTCTACTTTGTAGGTACTTTTCCGTTGTGCAGCTATGTAACCGTTTCAGCTCATTTATAGATGAAAAGTTAAAACTTAAATTAGTAAATTTAATCATTTTTTAAATTATATCACTGCTGATTTGCTAGTTTCTGTAAGTTTGTGTAAACATATTATTTAAGGAATTGATAACTCCTTATGCAATTTATTGTCTAATGCATTATTTAATCAGAAATTAAGTGAGAGATCCAAGTAAATGTCCACAATCATCAATCCTGAGTCAGTCCGGACGAAGTAAAATCCCCCACAAATAATGTTACACATCTACAAGAGTATCTCTCCTGCACTTGTAACTTTGAAATTAGGTTATGCAAATTACTCTTCCAAGTAGTGGAGTTAACGCCAATGAACAAACTTCATTCATAATTTAATTGCATCACTTTTAATTGTCATACATCGACAAGAAAGGAATGGAGAAAAGAAACGAACGACTTGTACTATTTCGTAACATGAAATTTACTGTTACATATTTGATGTAATTTTGACACTTACTAATGAGTTCTAAGACAATGAAAAATAAATAAAATACAGCATTTTGAAATTTAAAATTCGAGCTACTAAATTTAGATTCATGTCATAACATGTAGGTAATGTATATTTAAATAATGTAACTAACCATACCGAAGGTTTAACATAAGTAGGTACTTTTAATTGCTCTTGACGTTCATGCCAAAGAGTGCTTGAAAAGAAGTGAGTTTTGGTTGAACAAATGTGATTTACTTCAAAAGCAATTACTTTGTAATTTTATATAGCTACGCTTACTGTAAATGTGTAGAACGAAGCGTGTGTAGGTTTCAAATTTACGCATAAAGAAAGTTTTCCAGAAAATTTAATATCTCCATAGTATTCAAGAGGCTTACTTTTTTCTAAAGTTTTAAATGAATTTTTATAAGAGCATATATTGTATACAAAGTTGGATAAAAACTCTTACCAAAAAGTACCTTATGATAGCATACTATTTTAGTTCAGAAACGAAAACCTTGTGTCAAGTTGCCATTCTACTTGATAGGATAGGTGGATTTCGTCAAGCGTAAAACTTCCCTTTAATTTTATCAACTTCTCTTGCAAACTTTTTTCATTTAGTTTGTCAAGTAAGGAAAACTACACATAAAAGTGCTAAAATGGTGGTAAGATCATTAAGTAAATTGTTTAAGTGTCTAATATAACGATGCAGTAGTGACCTTAAACACTGACGTGTGTTGACATAAAAGTTTTATTTGATATTAACAAGAAAAACATGCTGAAATAAACATTTTCTTTATCATCTTTTAATCATTTACGTAATAACGTAATACACTGTTACATCAACAAAATAATGGGATTTTTCCATTTAACGTGGGTTTGAGGCACGTTATTGTTATTAATGACTTTATTCTTAGCAATACTTAATAGTTATAGATTAATATCTTAACCCTCTTCCTATACGTAGTCACTGTACCAAATATTGCTCAACACCGAGCTGGCGGTTTTATTTTCGTCCAGGGGAAGCACCACGTTCTAAATTCTTTACTTTCTAATTTGTTTTCCCAAACCATGTACTTGTTTTTGTACCATTATAAAATAATGAACCTGATGTACTCATTTGTCGTATTCTTCACGTCATAATTTCAAGCGAATAATCCAAAAAGTGTTTTACAGGACCAAATTATAAAAAAAATGTTTCAATGTTTCAATTAATAACCTTTCCCCATGAAGCCATTTCTCCAATATTACTATATGAAGTTTCTATATTACCGCCCTCCTGTTACTTAAAATTTTAAATAATTTTAAAACAAATTTTCTTTTTAATGTGACATCTTCTTGATTGAATTGAATTGAAGAAAAGTTCGTCGATAATTAATAAATCAAAGTTCGTACCAAAAGATGTTACAGAAAATATATGTTAGTTCTGACAAGATCTACACAATATAGGGAATTAACCTACCCTACATCCAAGCAAAGCTAAACTATCCCCATAAAAGGGAGTAACAGAACAGAAGCAAGTTTAGCGCAGCTGGCTGCTCCATTCATTGACAGAATTTCACTAACTTGTGTCAACAACAAGCCAATTCGGGATTTCTTCAAGTGTCCCCTTCAACAGAGAAGAATTTATCTTCCGATTAGCGAAACGCAAATAAGCGTTCACAAAATGGGTACATAATTACTGCACTTCCATTCTTTGATTCTTTAGCAGGAATTGCTAGTTTTTGCCACATTGGCTTGACTTAAAATCGATTTAAGGTGTGAAAATTTAACTCCTCATTTTGGAGAAATTTTCACGTGGAGCAAATATAATTTGTAAGGATTTAATTGATTTGTGACATTCTAAGGGAAGCAATCACGTTAGGCAATGGAACCAACAAATTGTACCAATGGAGATGATCTAGAGACCTCTTAGCAATTTTACCATAATTGCCAAGGCACAAGCAACAGCTTCCACCTGAACAGTAGACGTAAAATTTAACCTCAGGCTTTGGAGGCTTATACGTGCATTTTCGATACGATAATCCTCTTTAAAGACAAGGGCTTCTGCAAAAGCTTCTTTCCCGAAGGGCTTATCGAAACAGTGTAATGTAATGAGATGACAAAAAAAAGATAATCAGATGAGAACGATTGCGGTACTTTATAATACCTACGTGTAGCTGTAAAATCATTGACTTATGAAATTTTAATGAATGAAAATTTAAAATAATACGTGTGAGGATGCTTCATTAAGGCCGGTGAGGTACTACATTTCAGAAAGTAATATTCATAGAGATCTTCGGGAAAAAATTTCTAGAGAAAAGTGGTGAAGAAAAAGTGCTGAAAATAATAATAAATAAATAAATAATAAAATAATAATAATTGTGGCACTATTACGAACGTTCTTGCGTACGTCACAGCGGATCCACATTGAATGCTTGGCCATTCAACTTTTAAAACAATTGTTTTTTCGATAAAAATGTTATTAATGATTCTTTTACCACTGACTCTGAAACGAATGAAAATATCGAATTTTCACGTTTTTTCTTGCAAATTTAATCTACTTACCAACTACCAACTACTCAACATTTTGGAGAAAAATTATAAACAATGCTAATTTGAGCGTGAGATGCATAGTCCACTCAACCATATTTATGGTTCCTGTGTTGTTATACCGCCAAAGCTTCCTTTCTTAAACGATACGCAGTTTACCCATTTAGATTAAGTCATGCTCACTAGCGGTTTAAATAGGACTTGTGGTCACTCTCGGTACCTCGCCGACCTTGGTGAACCAGCTGTACATGAGAGTGTAACGGTACTGCAAGTTAGGCACTACATTTTTATGAAGGAAATTTTGTGAAGGTGCAGGTCACTGACAGTCATGACGAAAAGTTTTTTTGGCGTTCGTCATCTGGCTACTGAAACAGGCGTTATTTTGGTTAAATTAAATTAATTACTTTTTACTTTTCAAGTTTGTATATAGGTAGAATGTTTTTAGTTAAGTTAATACGTAGGTTTTATTTTATGCTCGAAGCAGAATGGATAGTATAAACTAAAAGTGCTGTGTGTTATCTCCAGACGATATGAAGAGTAAGATAACATTTATAAAATTGGTTATAAAGGCAGGTGGGGTGTTAGTTTTAGTTGGACAGGACAGGCAGTCTGAGTAAGGCCGTGATAGAGTGTTGAAGTCCGCTACGGCGTGAGGTCCTTCCACACTCGGTACCAAATTTGGAAATTATTAAGCGAATTTATTGAACAAAGCGGTGTTAGGTACTTAAAAAGTACAAATTAAGTGCGTGAAGTATTTCACAACGGGGTAATAATACGTTTGATAAATAATATTTTATCTGAGTGTAAAAACAGATGTGCATTTGAAGCAGTTAAGTGCGAATGAACTTAAGTAACGCTAAATCGTAGCAAAAAAAAGGGAGCCGCACAAGTAAAAAAGTGGGAGTTTCCTAATTTATTTACCAACGAAAACTATTGGAGGGTAACGGAAAATCGCCTTGTTGTTTGTTACCTCGCCTTGTCGTTTGAGAAAACGGAAAATCTCTGTGTAGTTTGTTATAAGAAGAATCGCTTTGTAGTAAAATTGAAACTTTTATATGTGAATTTTACACTAATTAAGAAGAAATTTAAAGAAACTCGACGGAGAGCGAGTCCATAGCTGAGATACCGTTGAAGGAGCTGTCCGATTCGAATGGCTTCGTCGCAAGCGGTAGAACGCAGGTTATTATCAGCGCGGTTCGTACTAAGATACACAAAACATTCAGGTACTGTCCCAAAACTATTATTTATTTAAAATTTTAAGCTAACAGTGAACGAAAAACTGAATGTTATAGATATTTTTAATTATTTGAATTTGAATTGAGTTTTTAAAGATAAGCGAAATTTAGGTAGCGTTGTTTTTGTCACTTTTGCTAGCACAACGATTACATTGGCCATTCAATCTTTTGTTTAGGTAGAGATTAAGTGTGTTTTTGTTTATGAACCGTATATTTTGTTTAACTTTATTAGATATGTAATAAATGAATTATTTGTAAGGATTTTATAGAATTTTCACTGATTTGTTACCGAACTGTAAAGAGAGTAAAAATGAAATTTGTTTCAAAGCGACGCGAATGAACGGTTAAGGACCTCGTCAAACTTACTTGAGTCTTCATAAATAAGCATTTGCCGTTGAATGACATCATTTTTTCTAAATTAATTCATGAAAGCAATCTTGAATAATATAATTAACCTGAGTGAATCAACAAAGTTGCACCTATTTTAGAATTAAACCTTTTTATCCCTACTGAGCTAGCCTGGGAAGGAAAAAGTACGAAAGGTAGGTCCAAACGTACTACCAAGATAGAGAAATTACCGACACTTTTAACCACGAACCTGAAAACTTTTATCAACATTTGTAACTTCCGTTACACTACCGAACCTCTGACCTAGAAGTGGTGACATACATTTTTTGGAAGCGTCAACATGAAAACAATCCTAATAGATGAATCGGATTTTAAATTAGTTTTTGGTGTATTAATCATCGTTAATAATAAACTGAATTAATTTACTGAACTTTATTTTTCTGACATATTTAAATAAAGATAGGGTATGTTAAAAACCATGGGCTTTTACGAAACACTACGAGATCATTTTTATTTAGAATCGGTTGGCACATCCAATGTTAATTATATCGAAATAAATCAGTGTTGCTTGCATTCATTACCAGTGTAAGTTCCACTTCTTTGCTCGTCCTGGAAATGTCATATTAGTAAACCTCCGTTCATCCCCTCCTTTTTCATTGCTTTACATTGCTTTTACACTTCTAACTGAAAAGAGCCGTCTATAGTAGTAAATAAGTTTTCAGATTTTCTATAAATACAAGGATGTAAAACGATTTCATTGCCAACAAAATTATAAAAATATTAGGTTACTTTGCCATTAATTTTCATTTCTCTTAGTAAGATTAATGCAATTCGTATAGAAATGAGCGGCGAAAGTGTTCAGTTTCATAATAATTAATAAGACAAATGAGAGTTAAATAACAGATACTGGCAAAAGCTTGAATTGTATACTTCGTTGGAAAAGTTGGATCAAACTTATAACTTGTATATAAACACGAGTTGGTTCATATTTGTTTGTTTTTAGTTCTGTAATTTACCCGTAAATTACGCATCAGCAACAGGAAAGAACAATAATTATAAAACAGCGATAGAATGCCGTACGTTAAATAAAGATAAATATATAGGGTGGGTTATTTCTCCTGCTCACCGTTTTGATCCAGTAGTAACCTGATGCAGTGAGAATGTCGGTTAAACGTGGGCAAAAATGTGCCTATTTTCGGGGGGTTTTAATTTTTGTATTGTTTTGTTTAGGTAGCCCTACTAGATACCAATAGAGAACCGAGAACAAAGATGAATAGCTTAATTATTGTGAAAGATACAAGAAAATGTTAAAGGGAAAAGTTTTCTACATTTTTGCCAAGAAGTTAGTGGCGTAAATATAATTTTAGTTTTGGGGTTACCGCACACAATTGTGTGGAAATGATATATCATTTCATTTCTCATTTATTATATTTAGTATTTTCGTTGATGTATTGTTTTTATTGATAATAATAAATCTGACATGCGATGAAAACAAATAATGTTAAAAACAATAGTGTGCTGCTGACATGTGTAAAAAGTAGTATTGTGTTTTTCGAGAGAACTTTTTCCATTTGAAGTGTACTGAAATGATGAAATGTCGATATGTAATATCTCTATGCAATATTGTAGGAGAAATAGAGTTAATATGTCGCTCATGGAAACATAACGCCAATTCCATCGGCAATTCAAATTGCTTAGAATAGACAAAATCAAAAAAACGTATCTACATTGTTAATAATTCGCCTATATATACCTACTTGTATATAACATCGAAAGGGATTGGGGGGGTTAATAATGAAAAAAATTACTGGGAAAATGCAATTTTAAAACTTATATAATAATATGAAAAAAGTTTATAATCGGGAAAACGTAAAATACACAACCAACAAATTTCAACAATCGATTTAGTACCTATAAATGTTTTATTAAGCTTTAGATGGAGTTTGTAATCATTTAATTTTAAAAATTCGTTCATACGATCTGAACCCAATCACTGAAGTGGCATAAACGGATGAGGTAAAGCCAGATCACCAGACTCCTGTGCATTTTTTGTTTGGGAGTGCATAAATCTTTGAGTGCTCTAAAGTCTTTGGAAAATTTTAAAGCAAGAGCGATGAGTAAGTTAAATTTTTTTCTACGAAATTTGTTGTTAATCCAAACAAGCATTTACTTACATCAATCTTCAGTTAAGCGACATATCAGGCACTATTATTCCGTGCTCAACCCATAATAGATAAGAACTGTTGCTCATCATGTGGTGTATTATTAAGTGGTGTAAGGTTAGTGGGGTGGAAGTGGGGGAGGGGGTGTGCTGGTCTTCTCATCTTTTACAAAACTCGTCCCAAACAATCTTGGGATTTTTCCACCATAGCTAATATGAAGCTTTACTATGGTAATGTGTTTCTGCACCGTCGAATGGAAGAAGGATAAGTCATATGTTGGTCAGCACTATGCATTATGGCTCAAATAATATGTTCTCAGTGAACTATTTTAGAAATTTTGCACCTTTTTATGCTAATTTTCCGTGGGAAATTTAAAATGTAGTAATATACTGGGAGTTCCCTTAGAAAACCACTGTGTCGCTACTGTGGATGGACACATCCTGTATAGAACGAACATTTTCTATGCTATGTCTACAAACGCTATCCGTCATTAAAGAATGACTATATCGTTATTAATAATGACTTTATTTTCCGTTAGGGCGATCCCAGGTTCGCCTTGTATAAATTGCCTTGTTTCTTACGAGTAGTAAATACGCAGTTTATCGTTGGAATTACAATTTTTTATATATAATATGTGTCCCTAAGAATGTTCAAATGCGTATCAGTTTAGTGATAAGTTACCGAAAAACAACGGTAAATACACACTGACATGGAAAATTTAGTTTCCAACTTTTCGTTGTGTTTGAAATGTGGTACTTACTACGCATTTTCCATGTTCCTTCATCGAAATTGGAAAAGTACAAACTAATAGGTCGAAGGTTTGATATAGTCGTAAAAGAAAACACAATTACTATGGTACCGTAACCAAAAAATTACTATCCTAAAACGAGCGTTACCCTTTTCACGATTTTTTCTTTGTTCCCGAATGTCAACCAAAAATTGCGTTCATCATCTCAAGGAGTTGTTGAGGCAATTGAAAACCGTGTTTTGAGATACCAACTGAGAGGGTAAAAAATACTTCGAGAATTGGTTTCAAAGGAAATAAAACAATTTCTTCAAAAGAAAATTTTTTTGCTAACTACCTACTTAAAAGGTTACCCTTATATTACACATTTCCGAATACAATGCACGAAAAACCGATATACGGGGAAATTGGTAAAACTACCTATCTACATTGAGGTGGTGCACAATAGTTGTATTCCGTTCAATAAACCAAGACATATCTCAATATTGCAATTTCGCACAATCGTAAGGCATGCTGTGAGATTAGTTTAATCTGATCTTCTGATAGTTAAGTATCAAAAAATATTTTGTCCGTTTTGTCTTTATGAGTTAAATAAACGACTGAATTATTTTTGCATAAATTTATAATTCATATACTTTCTATTATATTATATACATACAGGGTGATTCACGACTATTCCCTCGGTCGCTTGTGCCTAAAAGGTACAAGATATCAGCTTCATTTTTTGGTGGCATATGTAAATTGATAACGACTATTTTTTAAAATTATTTTCAATTATACAGGATGCTTCACAAAATTGTAATATACCAAAGTTAGGTTTTTTTTTAATGCAACCCCCTGTATTTTATTACATTTTTAGATTATACGTTAAAAACTAAGGTAACTTTATTAAACGTTCCCTATACCTATCGCTTACCAATTTTGAGAAAATTGTGATTTTAAGGAAAATATTCAATTTAAACAACCCCTAATAACACGGAAACCACTTACTTTGAGTGACGCAAATTTATATCGATTTATCTTTACCTTTAAGGCTTTCATTTGCACTACGTAGGATTTCGATTTTTTGTACAGGGTGTTTAGAAAAAGGATTCATATTTTATATTTTTCAAACATCAAATACTCACTTAACTTAAATGGAACACCCTGTATGTTTCTATTCTATGTTGAATAACTTTTCATTTTCTATCAAAAACTTTGAGTAATAGATATGTCTAAAATCAACGATTAAAAAGTTATTAAGATTTTTCTCTAAAATTTGTATGGAAATGGTTTTTGTTTGCATTCTAGTAGGCCATGATTTTTTTTATTGTAGTTGATAATTAGATATGGGATCATAACTTAATTAAAAATGAAATTAATAACAAGAAGTAATCATTTATGGAAAAAATGGTATAGTAAATGCTCAATATGATGACCATTTTCTTCTATGCACAACCGCAGTCGATATCCAAAGATCTAACGTTTCTCAGGATATCTGGTGTTATAGTAGCAAACGCATCCTTTATTGTAATCTTTATGTCATCAGTAGTGGTAGGTGGAGTGTTGTGGACCCCTCCTTCCAATCCATTTATTGAGGAATTGTCTATCTAAATATTTTTGAAAAAAACATAAACACCATTCTTATCACATTCAACTTCACCAGAATTTATATGGACGAGGCTTTCAACGCAGGTTGAATTTTTGTTTATGGAGTCTCGACAAAGTTAGAAGAAGATGAATTCTTTAAATATGTTTTATTTATCGACGAATCCACTTTCCACAACATAACGGCTTGGTAAACTGACATAACTTTCATTACTAAATCGTCACCTGTATCGCACTGTTGACCGCCAAAACCGGTGAAGCCTCAATGTATTTGGGAGAATTTTGATTTTTTGATGGAAACTTGAACTGAGTAAATTTTTTACAGATTTTAGAACAACCCTTTTTCGAGTCTTCTTGATGAAGTTTGTTTAGATATTATTATTATTATTATGTACTTCGATTGTTATCGATACTCAGGCCAAGCCTGGTTAACTAATCGCACGGATCGAAATCAAGTAACGATTAGTCCTACTAATACATATATCTATACAACACAAATCTGAAGTTGCTGTTAAAAAGTGAACATACTAAATATTATACACATATTATGTTCATTAAATTAAATGACGTTGATAAAACCAACGCTGATCACATTTTAGATAATGTATTTGTTTGAGAAGCCTCGGTGTATTTGATCCCAATTTGTAAAAGTCACGTCCCGTCGACCCTCTTTCCGCGAAGGCGTTAACATGAACGCAGCGTCGCGCATCAATAACAAAAAGAGACCCTATATTCCTAGGCTTCTCCGTTGGCGTCACTTATTCGTGACTTAGTGACTTTTTATAGAAAAGAAAAAATGAACATAATATGTATGTTTTGAAAAAGTGTTATGGTTATTGTGTAAGCGTTTTTTGTTGTTTAGTTCGACGCATAGGTTGCACTCGAGTGGGTAATGTGTTGTTTGTGTTTTGTGTTAATTGCGAATTCTGATACTGTGAGTATATTGTGTGTTTACGTTTGAGTGCATGAGAACGAGTTAGAGGTGTTACATGAGTGATTGTTGAAGTGTTGTGTGTTGGTAATGGACTTTCTATAATGTTATGTTGTGTATGCAACAGAGTTTCAATTTGTGAAGGGAGGATTGAGTGTTGTGTTTCATTGTGTTTGAATGGTATTAGTTGAAAGTGTGTGATGTGGTTCTGAGTGATGTGCGGTATCTTCCGTTATGTTTAGAAATTTTCTAACTATGTGGCAAGTGTTGATAATGACTGCCTTTTGTAATTGTATGTATATGTTCTTATCTAACCCTAAAATGTGCAAACTGTGATGTATTGTTTTTGGTATAACTCCGGTTGCACTAAGAACAATGGGTACTGTAAGAGCAGTTCCCATTCTCCATTGCGTTTTAAGTTCCTGAGCTATATCAGTGTATTTGCGATGTTTCTCTGCGTGTGTATTGGCTAAATTGTTTGTGTTGGGAACGGCAATATCTATTATGTATATGATTTTTTGTGTTTTATCTATAAGTGTTATATCTGGCCTATTGTTATATACAGTTTTATCTGGGAGTAGTGTCCTATCCCAATATAGTTTGTGTGTGGTGTTTTCAAGTACAACTAGCGGTGTATATTTGTAATAGGGTGTGTTATCAGTAGAAAGGTTATGTTTTGTGGCAAGTTTTTGGTGTATTATCTTAGCTACCTGATCGTGTCTGTGTTTGTATTCTGTTTGTGCTAGACGTGTACATGCTGATATAATGTGTTGTATGGTTTCTGGTCTTTGCGAACATTGTCTACAAAGATCATGTGTAATTGTCCTATCTTTAATTATGTGTTTTCTGTAATTTCGTGTGTAAATGACCTGATCTTGTATGGCAAACATGAAACCCTCTGACTCTGGGAAAATATCACATTTGGTTAACCAAGCATGCGTTGCTATAACATCAACACAGTCTTCGTTAATCTCCTGTGGATATCGTCCGTGTTAAGTCTTTTGTGTCCAAGTTTGTATGTTATGTGTAATATACGTATCTCTACTCATTGGTGGTGTGATGTTTCTATTACTCATATTTAAGGGTGTGTAAGATTTGTCTGCAAGTGTGACTGTTTTGTGTAGCGCTGAAATGTGTGATTTGTTATAAAAGTATTCTCGTAGTTTGTGTATTTGTGTTTGGTGTAACAGGGCTATGTCTGTTAAGCCTCTACCTCCTCGTGAACGAGGAAGGTATAGTCTTACTGTTGAGGCGTGTGGATGATGTATTCGGCGTTTAGTAAGTAATGTACGTGTGTTTCGCTGTACCTGTTTTAAATCTGTATTGGTCCACTTTATTATTCCAAAGGAATAAGTAAGGGCCAGTGTAGCAAATGTGTTAATAGCTTTGACAGTGTTTCTACCGTGTAGTTGTGTTTTAAGTATACTGCGTAATCTGTGTAAATATTGTGTGATTAGATTTCGTTTTATTTGTGTATGTTTTATGTGTGTGTTTTGCTGAAAACCAAGATACTTCTAAGTTTCATTCTCGTCCATGGATCTTATATGGTCACCATGTTCGAGCTCAAAATCCACAAATTCTCTCTTACCAGCAGTGATGTGTTGTGTTTTGCATTTGTCAATACCAAACTCCATGTGTATATCATGTGAAAATGTTTCAGTGATATGTAATAAATGGTTGAGTTTTGTGCTTGTAGAGGCGTATAATTTAAGATCATCCATGTAAAATAGATGTGTAACATTGTGGTGTATTTCGTGATTGTGTTTTAAGTTATAACCAAAGTTTGTGTTATTCAGCATGTGTGAAAGAGGATTAAGAGAAAGACAAAACCAAAGTGGGCTCAAGGAGTCACCCTGAAAGATGCCCCTCTTAATTTGTATTGTGTTTGTGATGAGTTGGGTATCATTTAGTGTAAGTGTTAGGGTGGTGTTCCAACATGACATTATGTGAGTGAGAAATTGTGTGATGTTGTTGCTAATTTTGTACAGCGATAGTATTTTTTGTAACCAAGAGTGAGGTACTGAATCAAATGCTTTTTTGTAGTCAATGTAAGCTGTGTGTATGTTTCTTTTATTGAGTCTAGATTGTTCAAGTATTACAGAGTCTATAATGAGCTGTTCTTTACAGCCTCTGGAATACTTGGTACAACCCTTTTGTTCCTCAAATAAAATGTTGTTGTTAGTGCATCAGTGTGTGTATATTTTATGTGTAATGCATGATGTCAGAATTTTATATATAGTGGCAAGGCATGTAATGGGTCTATATTTAGAGGCATCGTGTGTATTGTTATCTTTTGGAAGCATATAAGTCATTCCCTGTGTGATGAATGATGGTGTAGTGTGTGGTGCATCTAATATTGTTGTGAAGTGTTGTGCGAGGTGTATATGTGTACAGGTGAAATATTTCCACCAAAAATTATGAATGTTATCTATGCCTGGACTTTTCCAGTTGTGTAGGTGTTTGATGGAGTTGGTGATATCTTCTAAAGTGATTTGTGTATCATGCATTGGTATTATGTGCTGTGTACGTGTACTTTCCGAAATTATTATTATTATTATATCCTTTGGAATAATAACCAAATAATTGAATCATATACCTAAGTTCTTAGGGGATCAGACGTTCTACAAAGAATAAGCCTGAAGCTTTCTGCGTGTGTAGAAAACCCGTCGATGGTCATCCTATCATCGAATGTACCAGTTGTAAAGCATGTTTTCACTCCGCTTGTGTGAATCTGTCCTTTTCACAAACCTGTCAACTTCAGAAGTTTCAAGATGCGCCATGGTTTTGCCGCTCTTGTGCTACTTCCAATTCCGTGGCGGCAACGAAACCGCCTATACCGTTATCAACAATCCAGTCAATCTGTTTCAACTCAATCGTCATCCCCATTTCAAATTCCATGTCCATTCTCTCCACATAAGAACTTCAAAGACGAAAAACGATTGAAAAATCATCTGGATAAAAAACATCCCCAGTTCGAGCCAAAAGAGACACGCGAACACTTAGAAGAATTCCTAAAGCACTTCGTTTCACAGTTGCTGATAAATTCCCTTCAACACTATATAAATGCACAGAATCAAATACAATAACGGACTGGGCTGACCTTTTACTCTTTTCTTACAAAACTCTTCACATCAACTTAAACTCAAACAAATCCTTGACTTCTAAGATAATAGAAAATGTGTCTAACTTTAGCATTCCTTTTCCTATCCCAAAAGCAAATCTAAAGTGTCCTTTGAGAATAGAATTAAGCGAAAAATTGATGACCATGATGTGAAAGGGGCAATTCGTATATTAACTTCAAATGATAATCTTGCACCATTTGATGCTTTTTCTTTTTGGGCCTTATCTTTGAAACCCGTGGACCGTTCATCGATACCTTTGCAGCACCTTGAATCAAAGAGTCAGGCGACAACAGAGCAAAATATTACCTTTACCGAAGAATTTCAATTGCAATTCAAAGAGGAAATGCAGCTAGTATCAGAGGAACGCTTCCAAATGTGATCACCATGGACGAAATTTATAATTTACAGTGCTTTTGTTATCAGTTTGTTATCAGAATGTTAATTTTTAAAAAAACTGTTATAAAAAAAATTTTAACGTGACATTTATAATCGCATACGTCCTGGCATTCTAATGTATAAAAGTTTCACGTGTAGAAGCAGAACCTAAAAATATTGCAAGTTTGATCTTTAGTAATCTGCGACATCTAAAAACTAAAAACTTAACGACGCGACGTTAAAATCCGACATTTTTCTGAAATGTACAAAATTTCTGTGTTTATATAATGCCTTTGCGCCATTGATACAGAAAGATAATGTTACAAACTGCAGCTGTTACTAATTTTATTGGGTAATGTAACTTTATTTTCGCAGTAGATTTGAGGACGTTTGCTGACCCTAACATAAAATTTTGGCAAGTTTGACAATAACAATCTTGATATATTTTAGGGGATTTATAGGTCTGTAAAGTAGGAAATTTAGGTGTAATTGCAAACCTCTTATCGCCCTACCTTATTAAAGTAATAGTATTTTACGACGAAGGAAACATGTTAATCCTGAATAGATTTATGTTTACACATATATGTGGCAAGGGTCTATAAATTATCGTTACTTTATTTTAGATGTACCAATTAGTCATAGCAACTGCCACGATTACCACTTGGGGTAAATTATTTGATTTTATGTTTGGCTTTTACCTTCTTATAAATTTACATTTTCATTGTCCTGCCATTCTTAATTGAGACGCAAAGTTGGGTAAATAAAAAGATTTTTCAATTTTTCTATCATTCTTCCTCAATGAAAGCAAAATGGCTTCATTATGCAACAGTTAGAAAACATTCGTTCAGTTTTTAATTTAAATTTTTTATCTCGCTCGGCTTCAGTGCACATTTTTGTTTTGCTTTTGTTTGCACACCATTTTTAAAAACTTTAGCTTTATCAGAATTTATGCGTTTTGCGTTTATATACCTACGTGAGTACTGCTAACTGATTTAGTGAAAATATATACATATTTGTAGAGGTATATTGTTAACGCGGTATTTATATCTAATTATGTGTAAATTTGTTAATACGAAAGAAATACGTAACAAAATAAAATAGGTATTGATTTTCTCGAAGAAGTTAGGTACCGAAGCTTTACAGGTATTGAGGTTAACACAGGAAATAAATTGAATGTCTGCTTCAACGTCTCTCCACTTTCATTTTCGCTTATTTTAAGAAAAATAATACTTTAATAAAGGATAGACCTGTATACCTCCTAATTTAGGTGACATTAAATTATATATCTCAACAATAGGAGAAAAAAAATAGAGAGATTTAGTGTAACAGTAACAAAAGGGAATAGCATTACATAAAACAAAGTTATAAGGTGGAAGAGGCGGTACAAAAAGAACATTTAAATGTTTTCAAAGCCCACAAAAAAGGCTCGTTATAAACTAAGTATAGGCACGAGGCACTTGTATAAAGATCAAAGTGATTTTAACAATTTCCAGATATAAATATTGAGAAGACGCAAACATTCTCATGTTTCTTTAAATTATGGATGAGCATTATTTTCGTAAACCGTACAATTCGTATATTCCACGGTGATTTTTCCACTTTGTCTTGATACCATGAAAAGAATTCAATTAACCTTCTTTTCGTATAGAAGAATTAGTGTGAGGCGTGAAACTAATTACTATACAATCGATGGAATGTCATGATTATTTACAAAGAAATATTTCCTCCACTTCTAAATTTCAATTGTTGAATTCACGTAAGTATAGAAGTTACGTTCTTTAAGTATAATTTTTATAATCAGTTATTTAGAGTTTACTATTAGTTTCTCACCACCTATAACCCCATCGCGATAACTAGTTACTATATTTCATAATCATCAGCTCCTTATAAATTTTGTACTTATACTTTAAGAGAATTAGCACATAGAATTTACTTCACTTATGATACACCCTGAAAAAAATTTCGTGAAATTCGAGAATTTACGGATTATATATTGATGACTTTATCATTCCGAAATAACGAGAAATGTTAATAATATTTAAAGCACCAACGTTTCCAATTCTCTAATTCCATAGAATCCCAGAGCACATGGATGGCAAATGTTTACTGAAGCACGGTACTTACATGCTTCATAGTAGGTACTTCAAACCTTAAACATTTCTTAAAAAGTGCCTATTTTAATAGAAATGAAAAACGGTCTGCTACGTGTTGTTCTTAGCACTCGTTATAAGACAAGATCAAAGATATTGTTATTTTGACTAATCAAATTTATTTACTTTTTACTTTTTAAGTTTTGTAAAGAAAGAATTGTATGTTTTTGGTTGAGTTAGTATGTAGGTTTTAATTTATAATTTAAGCGAAACCAAAGGCAGGACGGCTAATAAAAATATAAAAGTGCAAGCCGTGTGTTCTTATCGGCCAGACGGAAGATAACATTTATAAAATTGGTTATAAAAGGCAGGCGGTTTTGAGTGAAGGACAGCATTAGAGTGTTGAGAACCGCGTAAAGCGTGAGGTGCGCTCCGTCCTAAAATTTGTGAAATTAAAAGCAAATTTAGGGAACAAAACGGTGTTAGGTACAAAAAGGTACCAATTAAGTGCGTGAAGCTTTTCACTACGGTGTAAAAAGGCGTAAATACGTTTAGTGAACAATATTTCTTATCTGCACGTACAACCAGGTGTGCAGTTAATGCTTAAAGTACGAATGAACTCAAATAAGTGACGCAAAATATTAACAACGAAGAAAGGAAGGAACCGCACAAGTATAAAGTGTGAGTATCCAAATAAAATTACAACGAATATTAATTATTAGAGGGCAACGAAAAAATTGCCGTGTTGTTACCTCGCCCTGGGTTTATCAAACCGCTGTGTTGTATACAGATAAAAATATTCGCCTTGTCGTTTGCAACATGAAGTTCGCAGTGTAGTATGTAAAATAGAAAGGATTTTACACCGTTTAAAAAAGAAATGTAAAGAAACTCAACTGGGAGCACAGCACAAGTTGAAATACCTTTGAAGGAGCTGTCCGATCAGCACATCCCTTGTGAAGCGGCGCAACGCAGGTTATTATCAACGCGATCGTACTAAGGTACAAAAACAATCAGGTACTGTTCTAAACTGTTATTTATTTAAACTGATAGTGAACTAAAAACTGAATTTTATGGATATTTTATTATTTGCGTTTGAATTAAATTAAAATATGAGCGGATGTTACGCAGCATTGTTTTATCTTAATGTCACGTTTTACTAGCAAGCGATAAAACTGCCCGTTTAATTGTTTATTTAGGTAGAAATTAAGTTTCTTGTTTTTTTCTTAGGAATCGTACATTTTGTTTACTTTTATTAAATTTGTAATAAATGAATTATTGGTATTGAATTAATAGACCTTTCACTAATTTTTTACCATACTGTAAGGAAAGTAAAAACGTAATTTGTGTTTAAAAGCGACGCTAAATGAAAGGTTAAGGACCTCTACAAACTTACTGGAGTTGTCATAAGTAAGCAATTTGTAGTCAAACAAATTCATTTTTCCAAATTAATTGATGAACGTAATCTTTAATAATATTGACCCTTAGTGAACGGATAAAGTTTCACCTAATTTAGAATTAACCCTTTTTATCCCTACTGAGCTAGCCTGGGAAGAAAAAATTACGAAAGGTAGGTCCAAACGTACTACCAAGATAGAAAAATACCGAACCTTTTTACCACGAACCTGAAAACTTTTATCAACATTTGTAACTTCCGTTACAATATTTAATTATGAAATTCATGTAATTCAATTGAATAATTTACTCAATATTCTTCATGTAGTGGAGGGTAATTTTGAAAATAAACGAAACAAAAATTCAATTGTTTCACTAGAACCACGAAGAAGACATAATATTGATGACCTTACCTCATATACGAAATAGTATTGTCAATTAGCTCTTGAATTGTATTTTGATCGTGACACTACAAATCTGTGACATCCGAGGTATGTATTTACAAAAAAAATTGTGGCAAGTATTGCCACGAGACTGCCCTCGTATTAACACTTTTTTCGAAAAATAAGTAAAACACAATATACAGGGTGAATGAGACCACCCGTATCAGTCTTTTATTTAAAGAACGGTGAGTCGTAGAGAGGTGGGGTAAAAAAATGGATTATAAAAGCCATAATAAAGAATCGAATGGTGATATCATTATTTCTCGGACAAGTCAGCATTCCTCCAGAAGGCCCCCAACTCCAAAATTTTAAATGGCACCATAAGTCCAAAAAGGTATTTTTTGAAAGATTGTTAAAAAAGAAGAAAGTTTTATAGGAAAAATTATTTTATTACTGCCACCCCTTTTAAGTTATATTCGACTAAAGTTGTTAAATTTGAAATTCATTGTTAACAAGAAACATTGAAAAGTCGACTTTTAAAATCTAGTTACCAATGTTACATGTGTTCTTCCCTTTCAAGAAGTACTTATTAGAGCCACTGATAGTGTACCTAGAAGAGCTCAACAGTGCTTAGCAGTAAATGGAAGATATTTTGAACTTTTGGTAATGAAGCACTATCAGAAAACAGTGTTTGATATTTGATATGCATAACTTCGAGTGATCAATCTCGTGAAGGTCGATCAAAATCGGTTAAGTATAATTCCAAAAAACGTCGATCCTGTGCTCAACATATGGTTATAGACATGGGACATACTACGAGATAGAGGCATCCCTTGGCATACCATGGTCTGCAAGACTGAAAAGCACTTCTTAAAAAATTCGAACGATGAACTTCAAAATCCGTTTAAAAAATCGTTATAGGGATACACTCGTATGAACCGAAAACTAAGCTCAATCCACTGTTTGGGTGTTCCAAGAGGAAGCGAATCCCATAAAAGTTGTTCGTTCACGAAGCACTTCCAAGTGAATGATCTTTTTGTTTCTTAGTATTAGCTGTACTGGACATGTGGCAACAATCCATTTAGTAGATCGAAGAACTGCTAACGTAAAGTGATATTAATTCAAATTTCAATTTTTTTTCAGTCCTTTTTAACTTTGTAAACGATAGTTGGCTTGATAATGATGCCAATAAGGCGTCGAAACATGTTGCCATTACCCCCCCATATCTTTATAAATTTAATTTTCATTTGTCATTACTTCGATTAAGACGACTAATCACAGTAGGCTATCATTGGATAAGCTGTGTCAGATTCCACCAATTTCAACATTTTAACCCTGACGTTTTGAATTGGCGTGAGTTTAGTACTTCGGTACTTTTACCTAAAAACATAAAAAATATCATCGTTCATCGACATCACCTTCATCTCAATATACTGTTTTCAAGGGGAGGTTGTGAGTTTTTTTCTGTTATTTAACCCTTTCACTGCTGATGCCGTCTTTAGACGTCATCCGCTTCTTTAGTGTAAGGCGCATGACGTCTTTCGACGTCATAGATGCGTTTAAATATTATAAGTTAGTACAAAATCAGCCTTTGAGTTACGGTGTTGTTTTGTACTCAGCCTCTCGTATACGTATTATATTAGCGAAAAATGTTATCCGTTTGATTTCACAGCTTTTCCCCCTTTTTTTAAATAAATTTGTAATATTTCATAAAACCGCAGCCTCTTGCGGTGTTACCAATATATTGGTCAGCAGTAAAAGGGTTAACGTAAAGTGATATACACTGTGTCCAACATTAGGAAGGCCACTATGGGGTTTTCTGAAACGGTAAGTGATACAGTTTCGGTTAAATGGAAGAAAGTTGGGCAATTTTGAGTTTAGTAAAATGACATTCTTAAACTGACGAAATTCCGAACCGTTCCGACCTTAGCGACAAAAAGCGAATTTTGAGGATTTCGTTTTTGACAAATTGTTACTTTGTCGTTGATGGTAAATAAAAAGTAAAAGAAGCTTCCACAGGTACTTTTTAACGTTCTTTAACATGACATACAGCAAATTGGAATCCGACGTTTCGTTTTCGAGTAACCATCATCAACTTTGTTTTTTTAAATACGATCCTGATTTTTTTTATACACAATACTAGAAGAGCTTTTTACTCTGCATTCAAGCATGTTTGTTTATGGTTTAATTGCGGTTTTATATTACTTTACGATTATCGGAAAAAATCTAAGTACGAACCTGTATCTCTCTCAATAACATTCAAACTGAATTTTATTCATAAATGGACTTTTGCTAACTGTACTTTTTCATCAAATTAATGAAATGATACAGAATTTTTCAATTGTGAATACAGATTTTATAACCAAGTAATTAAAAACAATCAACAACACATTAATGAACAGATAACATTTGATGAAAAGAAAATTTAAACATGACACATACCAAAAATTTAAAAAAAATTATAATAAATGCTCGAAAAGCCCTCCTTCGTTCTCTAGCATCTACTAACTGTAGAACAGTATGTTCTTTATAAAAGTACTTACAGGTATCTACGCCCCCGAAAACATTACACCATAGATTTTAATATCAAATGATTCGCACTTGAACACTTTGTCTTTTGGCGCGATATCATAATTTTATCCCAAACAACTTTTTTTTAATCTACAAAAATATTTGAAAAATAACATCATTTCAACACCCTGTACTACCTCAGAAACGAAGCGTTCTGAAAATCATAAGTATTTACTTATAGACACTTTCTTACTTAAAAAAGTGTCTTCTACCGACTGTTGAAGTTAGCGACATTTAAACCGACTCACCCTGTATATCAATATCATTTCATCCAAGAAGACCAGTAGCGATAAGTGAAAAGTGTACAATTCGCGACGAAAGGTTAGATGTCAAACTAAACTTTAGTATGATAACAAAACAGTGCGTATCTAAATAATGATGGACTGCTAACTTTGTGGCACAAATAAAATGTTGCTTATTAATAATTACAGTATCGGTAAGCCATTTCATCTTCCGTGTATAGACTCCGTGTACAAGAGATTTCTGAAACACCGATAATTCAACTTCGGCTACTCAATTATTTATAAACGATTTAAAGTTATCTGTAGGTGATTGAATCAAGTAAATAGTATATTATGCAACGAGCATGTAATGATGGCTATTAATACACGAGCACGAGGTAAGTTATGACACGAGCCTAAGGCGAGTGTCGTAAATCTTGTGCGAGTGTATTAATAGCCATTACATGAGAGTTGCATACACTATTTTTTCTACGACCTGTGTTAATTAAAAAAAAATTATTATAAAAGAACGAACAAAATTTTTGACAAATATCAAAAACTCCTGTAACTATGGCGATCAAGTAAAATGCTTGACAGCTATTGGCTAATTTGACTCGTTTTATAATGAAAATCTGTATCGAAATGAATATCATTTAGATACAATCTAATCACACTTAATAAATCGATTAAAGTATGGGAGTAGAAAAATGTTCTATTTACGCGTGACGTGTACGTACACAAACATTTTCAATTCAAATGCTATGATTCTAGATGACAAAATGTTTTCCATTTCGAACCAATTAATTCCTGAAAGAAATAATACATTTATTGAAATGTGTAAGGATGTCTAATTAGAGTAAATGAACTGCACTATTATGATTGTAGAATTTTAAATCTAATGAATATGTAAATTAAGGATACAAATCTAACGAAACTCTTTCTGCCTTTATGAATAAAGATTGTCAGACATATCTTAATTAAATAAATTATACATATACGTGTCAATTTCAGGAAAAAAATGCACGTAAGGTTCTGATTTTAATGGAGAAACTCCCCTTCAATTAGGAAATGGAGTCTAATCAAAATATAACAAATGTTTCACAATGGAAATATAAATATCAACTTACTGGAGGTACAATACGTAATTTTTAATATCAAAATGATCGGTGCGTGAGATTTCTATTTGCTTTGTTGAAAGCTGCCTAGATTAAGGACTGATGCGAATGAGGTTCCATTTTCATCACATCACATTTCAATCAGAATAACATATAGCTAATATTTACAAGAAGTAAGTATTACCTTCATAAAAAATTTCAAGTATTAGTCCTGTTTGTAAAGGCATATAAATTTCCTACAAAGATATAAAATTAATGATACTCGAAGCTATATGACAAATAATAAAAATGGAAGCTAATTTCGCCCAAAAATATTAATATCATAGGATTTTATATTTGAAATAAACCTTTTTGATTAACTCCAAATTGATGCAACTTTTCGAAAGTTGTAATTTTGTTCTAAATAATGGGGTTGTTCTGGGCAATTGCATTAAACTAACGCAAGGGTTAAATTATTTCATTTGTGTAATAATGCAAAACTAAATTATTAATCGTACGACGAACCTACAACCATAGTTTTTGTTTCTCTAGTACGTTACTATTAATTTTAGGCTAAGATGCAATGTCACAAACGGACGTTTATTAATGTGAAAATGATTAATGAACAAACAGAATCGATAACACACAACTGCTGCAATTTGATGTAATGAAGATAAAGTGAAAAATTGAAATTTAATTTAATCACTACGTCTCTCTGTTGCATCGTCAATAAACAAATTCTACTAAAAGCAGACTACTTTACTAAAAGTGACAACTGTTGAATAAGTACTCACAACATTTTTTAATTCATTGATCACTAATTTCACTTAATGTAGATTTCAATTAAACGACATTACAACATTAAAATACGTATAAATATAAACATCTGAGATATTTACTTGCAGTTGAATCGTCACGAGGTTTACAAAAACACTTGAATTTGTGGTAACATGTTCGGAGTAATGAAAACACAAGTCAATCAATCACTCGAGAAGTTCCCAATTTAAGAAAAAAAAAAGCTTACGAGCGTCAATCATTTTTCAATTTAACGTGTTTTTACGTCGACGAAATTGGCGAGGAGCGTAAGAATTCCGGGAAAACCTCCGGGAGAAACAGCGCGAGGCTACTGACTCCAGTAAGGCAAGCTGAGCTTTTCGAACATTTTGAGCTTTGGGTAACACGCTTGCGTAGATCTTGGTAGCTTTGACCTGTTTAGTGTGACACCTCTGCTGCTTCGACACGGGATGCTTTGACCTCAGAAACTCTGTTCTACTTATGTATTTACGCCATTTCTATTGTAATTTCTTTTTATTATCAATTATAACCGAACACTAAAACTCGCTTTTGAGATTTAATAACTACTTCTCCGAGTCTTACAGTCTTCTCAACTAAATTATGCTGGAATTGTAATATAACCAACTTCAAATAAATTTATTATAACATATAAACTCCCGAATTGAGACAAACGTATCCACTAAAATTGAGGAAGTAAGGATAAGGAATGATGTATCCTGTGTAGATTAAATAAGCGCATGAAGCCAATAAAATGTACAAAATTATGCCCATTCTGATTGTAAGTCTTCCAATTGAATTTTACTAATTTCACATCGCTTCAATCTTGAACCATAGAGACTTTATGATGATCATACTCGATGCAGTTCGAACGAAAGTCATTCATAGAGAAACTTTGTTATCTTATTTATACCCATGATGTTGAGATGCTAGAATGAAATTATACAGTATTATCATCTTGTAATTGTTTAATCTACGGTCCCATAAAGCATTGTTTTGGTATAGAAAGGGGATTGTATTCATCTACTTAAAGCTTTACCCGCACGAAACACTGTATATTATACTGCGATAATTCGTCAGGACGTCAGCTATCAAAATATACCTCTCGGTGGATAGAGATTGAGGAATTTTACAAATCTGCAATGAAAAATATAATTGGCATCACTCTCGCAACGATTGCTGATGCTGAAAGAACATTTTGAACTATCTTTACATAATTATTGTTACTGAGTCCAAACAATAATAACATGACGTTACAAATGTACAGCTTAAAATGTAATGAAGGTTGTTTCTTTACTTAGTTTGTTTGCTTTGTGTTTCATAAATCTACCGACATCCCTTAGCATTAAAAAAATAAGTATTGTATTTATTAAGGGGACCGTAAAGGGTGAGCAAGATGTAAAATTGGGCCTTGATGCGTAGCAGTTTTAATGCAAAGATAATAATTTTAAATTTTGCAATTAACTTTAAATTAACGCTTTATCCCACAGTGCAAAAAAACGTTTCTGAAACATGAAACATCTCCGAAACAGCGACAGAAACGTATCATACACATAACATAGATGTTTAATGTCCGCCTTCAGAAACCTAGATTTGAAACAACACAGAAACGTTACATCGAAACATTTTATATATGTTTCAAGAAACAATATCGGAGAGTAATTTATTGATATGTAGAAGAAATGTGTGCTTATAAATGTTTCATACGTGAATATTTGAAATGTCTCATATGGGCTCTTTTCCCAGTGCGCAGGCCCTGCAGGGCCCCATGTACTCCGATGACTTGTTCTCCAGGGCCCCCAAAATTCTCTTAGTGTACACTCGAAGGAGATCGGTGATGCTGAAAAATCGTTTTGCTTCAAGTGGGATTCGAACATCGGTCGCTTGTTTAGGAATTCAGAAAACAGCTACGCAAACTACCTGAGCTACCGACTCGCTGGCAAATAAGCCATTTAGATGTGCAATATTACCCATCTACTTATGATGAATAAATCTATTTTTGGAAACGGAAATTTTTCGTTCCAATTAAACACTAAATAGTAATTTTGGATAAATATGTAAAACACTCACATTGAAACGTGTATTTTTAGTTCCTTACGATATGTTTCAAGTGATTAGGTTTCTAGTACAACGCTACTATAAATACAAGTAACATTAACTTTCAAAGATGACTTCAAACGAAACATCACATTTTTAATGAAGTTTCTAAAATGTTATACGTTATCAGTATCACTAAAGCTGGGATAGTTAGACAAAATGAAAGTTTAAAAAAGGCAGGCAAAAGGCATAAAAAATAATTTAAAAAATCATCTAAAAAGACAAAAAAGGAGAAAAATGGCACGGAAAAGTGAAAACTGTCGAGATAAAATCAACACATACATATTCAATTTAAGTATAGACAAACAAATATTTATTTGAAAAAGTAATTACAGTTGATAGATGTTATCTGCTGGTATTCTTTTTCAATAAAGTTTTCTGGCTAATTAAAATACGCTTAACTCGGCATAATGACTAAGGGATGCAATTTCAACAAAGACTGTATGTAGGTGCAGCTTTCAGGTAGAAATAATACAATGGGAAATATTTCAAAGTAAGGAAAATGACCCATCCGAGTTATTATTGTAAGAGTCTTAAATATTATAGACAAAGTTTGTATTCAGTTTGTATACCAAATTCCTTTCCCTTTCAAACAATTTGCTTTCTTAGAAATTACCCAGAAAAATATACCTATATAAAATCTAAAAATTAAAAAATACTTACTTACATTTCAAAAAACTAAAAAAAAATTACAGAAAAGGTACTAAATACTTACGCGAAAATATCAAAAAAAAATTTAAAAAACGCAATAAAACTAACAGAAACCAAAAAAAGGCAGAATAAAGTTTGCATTTTTGGGAAGTGCGTACTCTAAAACGGATTTTAAATATGTTTGTCCATTTATAAAAAAAGGCATCCTAGCTTTAGTTATCACATTCCAAAAATATATCACAGAGATATATTTTTGGATACATATCTAAAACGTTCACACCGAAACGTGTATGATGTGTTTCTTACGATATGTTTCAACTGATAAGGTTTCTGGTACAACACTACTAAACACAACTCCGTAACGTTAACTTTGAGATATGACTGTTTTGTTTCAAACGAAACATCACATTTGTAACGTTTCTAAACTGTTATACGTTATCACATTCCAAAAAATACATCACAAAGATGTATTTTTCGATACATATCTAAAACGTTCGTGTTGTAATGTGTATGTTTTGTATTTTATGTAACATATCAATTGAAACGTTTATTAGACATTACCATTTATTCGCTTTCGACAGGGATGTAGAGTAATGTGTCTTAGATGTTTCTTAGGAATGTTTCATTTGTAACCCTTATGCAACATTTAGAAACGTTTCATGGATGTACTGTGTTCAGTGGGATTTTGCTCTTCAATTCTAAACGTTACTTTCAGTTTTACACAACGAAAGGAATAAAATAGTTATTCCTCTGGCACCCAAGAATCTTATTAATCAACTGATTTATGTGAATAATCCATCTTCAGCGAACACAAAGTGTAAACAAAAATACAGTACTATATGTAGTTACAAAATGTCACGTGTAAAATTTCAACATTCTACTGTGTAATAAAATTTTAAATGTTACAGAAAAGAGTACTGAAGGACGGAGAAAATACAAAGCAAATTAAGACGTGAGAAAAAGAGAATCTAAAGTTTTAAACAGTGAATAAAACGAGATTGCAAAATGAAAATGACAATATAGCCTGACTGTACTCAAAAATTAAAACAATACAGAAAATTGGTGAAAAGGGTAGTAAAATATTCTTCCTTAGCACACATACCTAAAACTGTTGTACATCTTCGGTCAAAAATCTTACACAAAGGCGTATCAGTAGTAATGTAAGAAAAATGTGAAGCGAAGAATAGGAGAGACAATCAAACATCGACTGAATGTTCACATTGAATTTATTGTATCGTATGAATGTCGCAACATAGCAGGAAAGAGATGTCCAGGTAGCGACCTATACAGTCGGTATAAAATGAAACGATGACAAAAACGTTTAAAAATCAAATTTACTGAGTTTGCTGATTATACCGTTATGCTTTCCGAAGCTAACCCGAGTTCAATCTAGAATTTACGCTTCCATTTACTTGTGATATGTGCGATACTTCCTGATGAGGTTATAAAAAGGCCCATCCGAATGAAGATCAAAATGTAATTTAAGCAACCATTTATTGTCACGTGGAAGATGCTGGAAATTCGTTACAATGGCAAGAATAGTGGTACTTATACTAGATTTACAATCACGCGACACCTACTTAATGCGAACAGTATTTATACCAGTTTACATTTTGGATCTTGTACCTTTTATTACTACTGAACAAACGGAACGGGATATCTAGCTTGCAGCTAGACATGGGCACAGTATCATGTTCCATGTGGGGAACACAGTGTTAAGGAACAGAAACATCGTGATGGCAGTCAATTAATTTTCTCAGTTAAATGTTCGCCATTTATGGAAATTAGTTTTGCATAAGTTCCTTCCTGAAGGACGGACGATGGCCACAGCTGCACCACAAAACTGATAATAGCATAGTCAGCCAACAGAGGGTACCGTTTAGGACATAGAACCATAAGATTTTAAAATTTATTTGTATTTACATTTAATCATGTAATTACTTCAAGCACTACACCGTTAAAGTGGTCAAGGATAACTACATACTTGTAACCAGAACACCAAAAAAATGGGAAAGTCGCCATTCTGACACTCCAACTCTGATTTGGTAAAAGTAAATCTAACTTGATTAGGCTGGCCATTTGAAATACAAGCACTTATCGTACCATGTACTATTTTGTCCCATTGTGAAAATCCAATTATGTCCACTGAAAACATTGTTAAAGGCCTAACAAGTATCGAAGGCGAATATAACCACTTTTGATTTAAAAACAGTAGTAATATTGATAACTGCTATGGACAGTAATGTCTTCTATCAAACTGAATGCTATTATAGTAATTAAGGTATCTAGGGCGTTATGTCGTTATGTTCATAACGCCCGTGGTACCTTCTTTACTTTATGTCATACTTGCAAGAAGTTGATTAAGATGATTAAAACAGATGATAACAATAAAATCAGTATAGACTCACATTTAACATCCTTGACCGTATCTACAGGGTGAGTCAGAATATGTGGGAAGTACGATAACTATAGATAATAGGCATAAAATAAAGATGATTGTTTAAATAAACTTACATCCTAGCATGCACAGGTAAAAAGTTATTAGGTCGTCAAAGTTGGAAAAAAAATTACTTCTTATTAATAACTTCTAAACTAATTAAATGTAATGAACTATTTTTTGTAGTTGTTAATGAATACGTAAAAACAAAAAAACTGTGAAAATTCGAAGAAAATTAAATAAGCAGAAGATCGATTTTTAGGGTACCTCCACTGTTAAATCCCTTGGAACTTATTTTGAATCTTGAAGTTTTTTTTTTCATTTAAAAATTGTGTTTGATGGGAAATTGTATTGGTAAACTCTTTTGTCTCTTATAAAGCTTTGATTAAACGCATCGTTTTGCTTTAAATAAATAAAAAGTTGAATTTGTTTTTGTGCACTTAACTTAAAATAAAACTTAAAAAAAAATAAATAATTTTTTTAAGCAAAACGATGCGCTTAATCAAAACTTTACAAGAGACAAAAAAGCTTGCGAATAAAATTTCCTATCAAACACAATTTTTAAATGAAAAACAAAATTCAAGATTTAAAATTTCCAGAGGATTTAACAGTTGATGTACTCTAAAAATCCATCTTCTGTTTATTTAAACTTCATTAAATTTTCACAGTTTTTGGTTTTTAAGTATTCATTAACAACCACAAAAAATAGTCGATTACATTTAATTAGTTTAGAAGTTATTAATTAAACAGTAATTTTTTTTCCAACTTTGTAGACCTAATAACTTTTTACCTGTGCATGCTAGGATGTAAGTTTATTTAAACAATCATCTTTATTTTATACCTATTATTTATAGTTATCGTACTTCCCACATATTCTGACTCACCCTGTATAGTGATGAGGCATAATTTTACATTTTCGGGCGTTATAAAAAATAATGTCCGTTGCTATCTAAAATCTGGTTGTCATGGAAAGAGGCGTTATTTAGTCATTAAATGTTTCTTGTTTCAGAGTTGTTATGGTGAAATAATAAGGTAGTATGACATAAATATTATTTATAAAATCAGTGTACCTATTTACTTCACGTGCAATACCAAAAACTTGCTAGGCCGCTTCTGAGCATGTTAAGTTGCTCCAATTGCATTTGACTGCTAATAAAGGTTTTCGAGTACGCATGTTCCTATATTTCCATGACATTCCCACATAATCTTTATTCAAAATCTACCATTAGGTACAATCGGTGACGAATGAGAAGCTCGGAATGTGAGATAAAGCGATTTTCTTGTTACACGTTGTTACGACAAGAATTGGGTCGCAACTCGCAACGAAATTAAATGGAGCAATGGCCGCAGCAGTTCAGTGCTAGTAGACAGGTGGTCGTAGGTTAGCAATAATGAGCGAAAAAAGTAAGAAATTGTGGTAGTAAAATAGGCAAAAATAAGTAAAGAAAAGGGCGCCACGTAATTCTTCGAGAAAATAGGGCTGCTAATCCGAATTACGAAGGTATTAACAGTTAGAATAGTAACGAAGTCAATTCTGAAAGAGAACGGGGCGGTTTCAGCAATAAATAGAGAAGTAAATAAATTTAAGGTTAAGGTTACAAAATAAAATGACAGTTTTTATAAATACAAAAAAAATGGTTATTAAATAATAAAATAATTACTTAACTTTTGCAAATTAAATATTTAATTTTTGTAGCACAAAATACGGGATCTAAATTACCTTTAAGGGATTCAAAAATTGTAAGTAAAATGACGTTAAATTAAACAAACAAATTTAGATATAGGGATGCGACTTTAAAAATGCAATAGACAGTAATCGATGGTTAAATTAAAAATCCTACCTTTCTTTTTAAAGTTGAGTCGGATGATGGAACTCCTGTGCACAGTTTTCCAAGTCCTTAAACAAAATAAAAACAAGGGCCGCTGGGCATTACAGCGAGCCCAAATGAATAATTACACGAGTACTATCCTGTGATCCAAAAATCGGATACCAAATATAGATTAGGTTCAAATATAAAAAGTTACGTTAAGTCAAAAGAATTTAAAGGTAATTCGATAACAAATTAATATTTAGCAAGTAGAAAATTAAATTAGCAAATAAACTATCAATTTAGGAAGTTAAAACGAAATAATAAGGTAAAGTTACGTTACAGCAAGAGCAAATATAGCAAATTTTAAGTGATAAAATCGTTAATGTTTAAACAGGATCTTTTAAATAAAATGATAGAAAAATAACTAAGTAAAATTAAAGTACAAAAAGTTCACGTTTTATAAATTGAAAGTTATTACTCAAATTATGAGCAAAATAAGTAACACAGGGGAAAAACTGAAATTGGTTTTCCACTTAGCGACGGTAGATATAGTAAAGATGGAATTCACTGAGTTTTCGGAGCGGCGATCGAGGGATTGAAGAAATGGTTGATTTCCCACGAAGCATCGTCGAAGTCGGAATTTCACAGAAAGCAGGAAAATGGTAGAAGATTTAGAGGTAGCTTTTACGGGTGTAAAACCGCTGGTAATAAGCAATAATCCAGCGTTTAAGAAGAACTCACGTACACTTTTTTTATGTGTTATATAGCCGTAAAAATACGTATTAGATGATCTTCGGACAAGCAGATGGTTCGAAATATCACTAATATTACAGGTGAAATATACGCCAAAGCCGATTTAATCGAGTTTCGGAAATGCGTAATATTCGAACACAGAGAAAAAAGTTCGAAGTGAACGGTAATAGAGTAAGCAGCTACCTGAAGAAAATGAATAGAAGAAAGGGGCTCTTGACCCTAAAGGCAAAAGTTCGGAATAAGCAGAATTAGTACAAAGGACAAAGGGGAATGAATAGATCTATAGTGCAACATAGTACTACTTTGTAGCGAATAAGAGAGTTCAGTCATACTTTGTAGCGAACAAAGAGACTTCAGAAGGTTTAGATTACATAGGACTAAGATAACGGGTCATGAGAGCAAAGCTCTACAGTGTAGCAAATTTAAAGAGTATTACTTATTAATGTAAAGGAAATTAGGAATATTTCAAATAGAAATTAGGAATAACGCAAGGGCGTTACAGCGTACACATTTTAACCTCTTAAGAGATTCTGTTTTTCAATCACAATAAAGTGCAAGTGTACAAACTTTAATTTTCGTTTTTTCATAACTTTACTTTACCCGTTGAAAGCTTATGCTAATAAACTGGGCAAACATATGCAAACATAGTTTTCTCTAAAATATGTTTTGGTACAATGTGATTGATTTCCCTAAATAATGATGATACTTCTCACGAAGAATGTCATGTTCATTCATTCCGCACTGAATCGAATGGGTAACGTGATCGACTGGTTTCCAATTACATTGCATTTTTGTAAGATTTAATACAGAATAATTATCCATACGATCATATGAATTGGTCGTCACCTTTCGTTGGCAAATGTTTCTTGATTCAACGAGAAGCTACTAAAAAATGTATAGTTCCCTGAGGTAACCTACCAAACCTCCTTGTCCATTTCTACTTTAGTAAACGGACGTAATTGCTTTGTTCACTATGATCCAAAAATTTCTTCACATGAAAGTGTTTTCCAAATACCGGTTCCTATTTGCTCTTTCACAGATGGGAAAGGTATACCTACTAGAAGGAAGGTCAGTTCAACATTATAGATATACTGAGTGAGATAGAAATTGCAACACCAAGATGGAGTTGGAATTGTTTGTTGAAATTTGGTAGAGCTGACATTAAGTAATAATTGATTAACTTTTGAGACCAAGTGGTAATGTGATAACGTCACATTTGATAGATCTTGTAACCTTAGAACAGTAGTCAGTAGTGTATAGCCGAATCCGAAGTGTTGGGTTAACATCATATCGTCCGCAACTTGTGCTTCCTTTGACTTGCGGAACATTGTCACGGAACGGTTACAACCGTGCAATGCAACATCTCATTGGAATCTTGAATGGCGTCGTGTTGTTTTCAGTGACGAATCTACACGAACGTATGAGAGTCAGAAGAAAAAGGAGTCAACTACGGAATCTTCAATTTGACACGTACTATGGGTTTTATGGCTTGGAGTGCGACTACTTATGGCGGTCGGTCACTCTTGGTATTCATTTATGTCCAGCAAGATGATGCACGTCCTCGTGTAGCAAGGTTTTCCTTGAACTTTTTTGAGCAGGTCCTGGCCTTCAAGATCTCCAAACCTTTCTTTCATTGAACATCTATAGAAAAAATGGGTAGACTGTTACGAAACTTGCAACGTCCTCCTTTGACTTTGGAGGCTTTGAGACATGGGCTGCAACATGCATGGTAGGAAATACCCCAGGAGGAGATAACCCACCCTATCCAATCAGTGCTTGCTACGGCGGAATGTGTAAATCACAGAGGCCGCAGCACACATTATTAACAATTATTATAAAATTTAGTATAATTAATAAAGATTTTCCTTCCAAATTTTTATCATTTATATAGATACCAAATTTCTTCGGGAAATTTCAACTCCTTCTTGGTGTTGGAATTTCTATGTCACTCAGTATCACCCCCATAAAAGTGAAAACTCTTCACATTGAGCATTCTTATCTTTGGACACTGCGTATATTAATAATAGCAATTCTCTTTCAAATAAAAATATATAAGCGACTTTTATTTGAAAAGACCTCGCATATTAATTAACGTTTGTACTAACGAGAGGGCATCTAATATACTGTTATGTTACTCTACTTCGTTTTAGTTTGACCAACTAGCAATAGAAAGATAAAGCAAAAATGAGTTTCCTCACCCGACCCTACGCTGTTTAAAATCTAAATCTAAACAGGAAATAACTATAGTGATTGATTACTTTTAGTTATATAATCTTCTATAAACGATCAAAGAGATTTAACGAACGAGTTATCTGTTCGTTTATAAATTAGTATCCTTTGATCACGCTTTCAGTTCGATGCGATGCTTTTTCAGACGTTAACATATATCACTTTTTCGTAATTTTGCATTAACAATGGAAATCGCATTATACAGGGTGTTTCAGAATAAGATGCTGATCCTTAAGGGTGTGAATCCTTATGCGATTTTAGGAAGAAAAGTTCAAATAAACCTATGTCCTAAACCTCTTAACTTTTGAGCTACAAGGTGTTAAAGTTTTAAGAAAAAAATCGTTTTTTTATCGTATCTTTAATAATTTCCTAGATATTTTTATCAAATTTGGCACACGCCCTCTAAGTATCAACAGCCATTTTTTGATAAAAAAGATGTTTTAATTTTTTAACCAGTGGCGTCCGTACAGGATGTGAACTAGATGTTTTTGGAAAAATATTATGCACGCCACTGCTTTTTCTTAAAATAAAAATTATTTTTAAAATTCCCATTCATTTTAGGGTAAATTTGATTGTTTGACTTTTTTTCGTCCGACGAACGGTTTCCGATAAAAAAAATAAAAAGCATTTAATGCGCATGCCGCTATGTGCCTGTTTTCTGAAAAGGAGGCTAGAAACTTTGTCAAGGAAATAATTGTAATGACAAAATAATTAATGCTTAGAGGGCGTGTGCCAAATTTGATAAAAATATCTAGGAAATTATTAAAGATACGATAAAAAACGATTTTTTTCTTAAAACTTTAACACCTTGTAGCTCAAAAGTTAAGAGGTTTAGGACATAGGTTTATTTGAACTTTTCTTCCTAAAATCACATAAGGATTCACACCCTTAAGGATCAGCATCATATTCTGAAACACCCTGTATATAGATATTACTGTTTATGTAAACTGCGCTGTAATTTCTGTGTGTTAAAAAATTTCATTACAACACCTCGTCGTTGTTCTAGAAATTGTTATGGTTATATCAATTTTAAAACAAACAACTCATCCTCTTATTATTGTTAAATATACAATAATAATGCAGTTAACGTAATTTTTGGTATAGGTACTTGATTAATTTAACTCCCTAATTCACATAAAGGTGTCTACATGTGCTCACAGTTATACTTCTGTGGCGGTTAATTAATAAAATCTATTATTAACACCCCAAGTACTGTGTATATTACGTACCAAATGTATATACAACATTTCTATAGTTACGTTAAAGTATAATAGTTAAGTCTTGTTTTTGGTTTTTAAGTTGTCATTGACATTTTTGTATCCGTGATTATTTTAATAGTACGCATCCAGTTCTGTACCAGTTTAGTAAAGTTAATTTAACTTAAAAGAAACTCTTACCATGAGGACAATAATTATGCCCATCAGCTATGAGTGAGTGAGCATATTATGTCACTGATGACTCTGTACACTCTCGTAAAAAACTTCATTTTGCAAAAGGTTAAGAAAGGTTTACGTTTTAATTGAAGGATTAATACTAACGACATCTATGCACTCCTTAGGAGTAAATGTTAGAATCTCATCACAACTCTATTAAGGCCAAACCTTGTTGAATAAACAATAAATACTTAACAAAAGCAGAGGCTTTTAGTTTGAAATTTTCATAATCCATTTCATACAACAATTTTGTACTTGCCGTTTATATATAGTACCTAAAAAAGATAGAAATATTACAGACTGTTCAGAGGAATTAACATAATTAGAACATGCTTTGCTTTTAAAACTTTATGAATCTCGATAAATCTATAACACACAAAGTTTTCATATTTAAAGATACCCTTCAGAATAAAATGGCCAAAGTCCTTATTAAAGTTACGTTATTAATCTCAGCAGTTACTTCAATTAATTTATTGTAATACATATAAAGCGAATTCAATCACAGTCAAGAGTAGTTGTTGACATTTACAAGATTTACTTTTTTTGAATTTTGTAGGAATTAATACCACAATTTGGGTTTTGAATGTCCGATGTAACAAATGGATTATTGTGGTAATATTTAACGCGCAAGGTGATGTGAATCCTTATCAATTGAGGTACAGGATTACGAATTACCGACACCTCTTGCAGATTAGTTACAACTAAATCTAGAGTCCTTCCCATATCATTAGGGGAAGGTGGCCCAAAATGATCCCTCTAAGCTATAAACGCCTGTAAAAATCACAGTATACGCATGAGAAGAAGTTCAAACACATTTTTTTGGAATGTCGGTAACTGTACTTAAATATTGCCTTACCAGTTTTTTGATATAATAGGAAAGTAATTTTTTGAGGACAGTAATGAAGACGTTTGCAAAAGGATCGTTTTACCCTCATATGTTGGGCAAAATGATCCCCTAAAGTAAGGCAAAATTATCCCTGTTCTAGATGCATTTGAGTTTTTTTTACCATTTGTTGAAATATTTTCCTTATAGGGGAAGGAGGCCCAAAATGGTATAATGATCGCCCCTTTTATTTCGTTGTTTTAAATTTTTACAGTGAGAAAAAAATAAATAAAGTCGAGCGGCCAAAATGATCCCGGATCATTTGACCCAACACAGTAAGGGATCATTTTGCCCCGAAAGTGTACATATTGCATTAGGTCCTGGTAACTTGATGACAGCTCTGTTTAATATTTTCGTAAACTCGTCAAACAGTAGGCAAAACTGTGTGTTTTCATAAAATATATTGCAAACTTTATGTACCTATTACTATATAACAACACTGCTACAATAGTTTAAAAGCTTGTACCTTAGATCAGACAGCATAAAAAACACGTTTTCACAAATATTTTTATAAAACGATGTTACCTCGTTCGATTTCAGTGGTCAAGTAAATATGGTGACTCGACTGACTGTAGTCGCGCACTCAGTCCACAGACGGCAACATTGGTATTAAGAATAAAAGGGGGGATCATTATGCCCCCAGGGATCATTTTGGGCCACCTTCCCCTAAGTATTAAATTAAAACCACAAAAGCTGAAACTTATCTGAATGCAGAATATGGAATTTATGTCATTGAACAGATTGAACCCTTCAAAGAACCACATAACAATTTAAAAAATTCATAAATAGTAATTCACTGTTAAAAAGAATATCGATATTATCCATTTTTTTTCACTTGTAGTTTCGCCTTTTAATTAGTATGGTTTACTATTAATAAATTAAACATATGTTTGGCTTCTTTTTATTGTGTTTCTGCCATTACCATCGAAGACAGCTAATAAGGAATGGAGTTCACTCAGGATTAGTACATCGTTCGATCTATGTGCTTCCATATATTATGTTAACATTAGTATCTATCACTACCATGCACTGACTTTTATCTTTGTTAAATTGAATACCTCGTACGATAATATACCTATCTCAAGCATTTTACGACGTGCTTCAGTTAGCAGTGAATCCTAAAGCACGTAGCCTAAGAGGAGGAATAACAAAGTGATACATCAACATTTAGGAAGTTTACTCTCTTTTCAAAAACCCCACAAAAAAATGTAGGTAGATTAGGGTCGTACACAAAAAACCAAACACCCTGTATAAAAATTGTCTATCACAATGGATTCTACATAAAAAAGTGCTCTAAGATTTTGCCAAAATCACTTATCTTTAATAATAAGATAGTTATGGGGAATTAAAGAAATCGATTAAATTCGAGAAACGCCCCCCAGTGGCCAAACGATTACTAAGTCCATTTTTTTCTATCTCTTACGATAAAGGATGCCTCCATAAGAAAGTGTCCAATTCGGCCCGCCCGGTACTTTGACCAGGTGTACAGAATACAAAATACAGAGTAATTTATCCTTCGCCTTTACAGAGTACAAGCAACTCTTTGGTACAAGTATAGAATATTTTCTCAGCAAATACAGAATTCAAGTCGAGGCGTTTATTTCTAGAATCATTATCATATACTAGTTAGGGAGCTGGTGGCAGTAATTTTTATATGATTTCATCGTCTGACAGAGGTAGATAATATTAGAGTACTAAGTAAAATAATCATTTTAAACAATTTCTGCCATTCACTAATTGTTGCAATATCAAATACGAGCTTGCGAAAAATGTTAGTAAAAATAAGTGTCATAAACGATATTATCGCTTCTGTTGACAGCTTTAATAACTTGTATTTAATATAAAAAAAAGATTAATGCTAGTGGCAGAAGTTTGTCCTGCTGTGTTTTAGAGTAATTAATTTGTTTTCTAATTATTATGATATATAAAAAAATAAATTACTTCATCGGCAGGCAGATTAGAATAATTATTGAAGTTATATTATAAGAGATTAAAAAAATTACTTCTGCCACTATGACGATGTTGCATTAATAATCTGTATTACGGCAAAAATGCTTAAAAAAAAATTAAAAAAATTATAACATCGTTTTTGTCTTTTAAGTCTAATATTTCTATTAGTTATGGGAAGCATAAAAATGAAAAAGGCAGAAAAAATCGATACTGTCTTTTCGAAGACAGAAGTATTTTACTACAGAGGACAGCTGCAAGGGAGTAAAAATACACACTCACTAATATTAGTTGTGTATATTATATTTGTTCGCATGGAAATGAAAGTTAGAAGGAATAGGTTGGTGGTTTAAAACAGGAAATAAAGGGTATAGAGATAAATAATTACACAGCGAAAGAGAGAATAATAAATAAAGATTTAGATTTTAATGTAGGTATGTTTATCCTCAGATGAAAGAGAGATAATGGATGAAAGTGCAGATTTCGCTACTAAGAGAATTCTGGATGAAAGTGACGAAGAAAGCAATGACTACTGTATGTTATAACTATCTATTTTAATAAAAGAAGTTAAAATAAATGAAATATTTGTTTTTTATATTACATCTAAAATCAGAGTTGTAGATGTCTGCCATATTTTTTTTATATTTACAAATACTCTATAAAACATACAAATAATTATTCAAAAGACGATGGAATGATATAGTACTCATTATTTTTTTTACAGTTTATTAATTATTTTTATAACAACTCCCACAATCCTGACTTCTGCCAGCTTTAATTTCACTATCTATCAAATGTATTTAATAAAATATAATTGATGACAGAAACGATAATATAATTTTTGACAGTTTTTTTTTTACAATTTCGAAATTATTTATACAAAAAAATCAGAGCTACCTAAGCTCGGCACTTATTTTTTCTACTTCACATAGTTGCAGATTACATTACGTTCTAGTATCAACGACGATGAAATCATATACCTAAATTGCCACCAGCTCCCTAACTATACAGTTTGTCCAGCGAATCTTTGCAGATATGGCCGCCGCGCCGTCCAAAGTGTATGAATCAAGATAAAATATTAAATCAGCAACTACTTTCATGACCTGTCACAAAATATATGTATATTAGTTTTTCAGCAACAAATTTAACACAAAAAATCAAGGAACAAATCAAACGTCAAGGAATGATAATGTCAAATGTCAATTTATTCGGCGGAAGTGGTGTGGTAACACTACTGAAGTCAAAATAGAAATGGTATCCATACAGCGTAAGCTCAGACAAACTAATTCACTTATGCTTCTACACACAAACTAAACTGGTATCAACGTATTTTGAGGTTTCAACACACGCATATAACAAATACTGTAGCATCTATCTTTGTTTTTGGTGCGTAATAAGAACCTAAATTGTGAGGACGTATATTGTTGTATATTTCATACATCGGCAAACATTCGCTGGGCAAACTGTAGGTATTAATATAACGAGAATATTATGCGATTTATAATAATCGAGGACATCCGAGATGGTATAACCCGCAGATATTCGAGTTATATTCAAAGCTTTATCGTATCATTGAAGCAAGCAATTTTAAAACAAAACACTGATTTTGTTTACATTGAATTAGGAAAATTTGTCAAAAATTTTGTCACGTTTGGTCGTTCCTGATAAAACTAATGGAAGATTTTGGTATCCTCGATTATTATAAATCGCATAATATTCTCGTTATATTAATAGCTATATCAGTTCTAATCAATTATTACAATAAATCATATCTGGCTATAACTAATGTATTATATGTGGATGGGGTTTCTATGATATTATGACCCATATAATTATACAGAAATATTTGCAGTTATAGAGAGATAATAAACGATGATACGATAAAAAATATAAAATAGTTACCTATACAAAAAAACCAACCCTTCCAACCTTATAAACGTTATGAAAACATAATTATT